>JAKWJA010002498.1:16347459-17547459 GCA_027704765.1 Solanum habrochaites
AGGTACCCCACGTTCATCCTCGAACGATCATAAGAAGAAAACAAGGGCAAAAAAGGAGTACCTGAACTCTGTAAACAGATGTGGGTATCTTTCTTGCATATCAGCTCCTTCTCCCAAGTGGCTCTTCAACTGGTCAATTCTTCCATTGGACTTGATGGATGCAATCTCCCTTGATATCAACTTGTGAATTTCTCTATTAAAATGGCAACAGGCTCCTCCTCAAAGACAAGTTCTCATCAAGCAGAAACTGAATCCCAACGAAGATGTAGTTTCCATTCCCATGGTATCTTTCAACATAGACACATGAAAGCCGGGTTGCACTCCGACAGCCCGGGAGGAACAAGGCTATTCATAAGCCACCGTCCCTACTCGCTTCAGAAACTTCAAATTGGACCATATACCTGGGACTAAGGTTACCTCTTTTACCAAAAACCGCATCACCCTTTCATGGCGAAACCTTCAGACAGACCTGCTCACCCTCCATGAACTCCCAAGTCCCTAACCTTTCGATCTGCATATTCCTTTTGCTTACTTTGAGCGCTAAAAGCTTTTCTTGAATAGATTTCCCCTTCTTCTAATGAATCTCTCAAAAGATCAGTCCCCCAAGGTCTAACCCTCAAATGCCTCAAACAACCATGGAGACCTACATCTCCTCCATACAATGCTTCGAATGGCCTATAACAACTTGATGATAACTATATTGTATGAGGAACTTGCTAAGGGTCAAGAAGTATCCCAATGACCATCAAATTCTATACACATGCCGAAGCCATTTCCAACACCTGAAGTGTTCGCTCAGACTGCCCATCGGTCTGAGGGTTGAAATGCAGTACTAAGGTCCAACTAGTAACCTAATTCAGCATGGCAATTGTTCTGTCCAAAACTTAGAAGTAAACTGGTACCTCTAATCTGGATATGATGAAAAGTGGAACTCCATGCAAACCGAAAACAATTTCTGAGATGTAGAGTCTGGCTAACTTCTCTGCATTTAGTCACCTCTAAACCAGAATGAAATGAGCAGACTTAGTTAATCAGTCCACAATTACCCAAATAGAATCAAGTACTTGCCCAATGTTCTTTGGAAGACCAACCACGAAGTCCATGCCAATTCTCTCGCACTTCCATTCAGGAATGGGCATTCTCTCAAGTGTTCCTCCGGGCCTTTGGTGTGTCATACTTTTACTTGCGGACAATTTGGGAATTGGCAACAAACTAAACAATGTCGCGTTCATCTACTCCACCAAAAGTGTTGCTTTATGTCACGGACATTGTCTTGCACCAGGATGTATAGAATATCCGGAACTATGAGCCTCTATAGAATAGGTGGGATCAAATCATCAAAAACGGGGCAACCACACATTACCTCCTTAATTCTCAAAACACCTCCTCAGAATTATTGCTGCTTTAGCCTCTCCGCAACACCTTATCTCGGATCCGAACAGTTTATCAGTAAACTGCTTTACCTTAATTTTATCAAGAAAGGAAGATTTTCTCCTCCATACTGGCCAAAAATCCTCCCTTCTCATTACTTCCAACCTTCAAAGGTCATTAGCAAAGTCTGAACTCTCTTGTCAAATGGAGTCTAGAGGCTTGTAAGTGGCTAAACTGACCATGCTCCATGCGTTTCTACTTAAGGCGTTTCTTCCGTGCCAACAACATAGCTTTTCAGGTGATACAGATGGTCATATCGTAGTCCTTCAGTAGTTCCATCCATCTCCTCTGTCGCAATTCAAATCTTATGAGTAAAGACATAATGTAGGCTACGATGATCGTTATGAATTCACACTTAACCCCATATAGATAGTGTCTCCATTGCTTTACTGCAAACACTACCGCAGCCAAACTCCAAATCAGGGTTGGATAATTATTTCATGGCACCTTAATTGCCTCGAAGGCATAAGCAATTACGTTCTCTATTGCTTAGCACGACACCACACCAGATAGGATGCATCACATAAAACATGAAGTTTTACCCTCTACTGGCAGGGTAAGGATAGGTGCGGTAGCAGCAAGGTCTCGAGTTTCTGAAATCTTTTCTCACATCAATCCGACCTAACAAATGGAACATTAGGCTTAGTCACGTTCGTCAACTTGGGGAAGCAATAGAAGGAACCCTTGACAAATCGACGTTAGTAACTGCTAAACCAACAAAGCTTCTTATGCTGACACATTAGTAGGTATTACCAATCTTCAGAATTCGATCTTAGGGGAAGGATCCACTACTCCATCCTGAGAAAACACGGACCCAAAGAAGGACAAGAATTAGCAAAACTCACACTTGGAGAATTTGCATAAAAGTTTTTTCTCCCTCAAACATTCCAACACAATTTCAAATGGCTCCTCATGTTCTCTTACTCTTGGAGTAATCAGTATATCATCAATAAATACGATCACAAGAGATCCAGAATGGCTAAAATCCCTTAATCAGCTCAGACAAGCAGAGGGGCATTCGTTAGTTCCAAAGGACTTACAAAGGAATTCAATACCCATACCTGGTTCGAAAAGCTGTCTTTGCACATCTGACCCGTTATTTTCAATTGTGATAAATAGACCTCAAGTCGATTTTTGAGAAGGTACAAGCACCTTGGACATGATTCGAAAAAAACAGAATAGAGGAGAGGCTACTGTTCATTAACAGTTACTTTATTTAGTTGCCGATCTATGCAAAATCCGAAGACTCCCTCTTTGTCTTCACAAACAAAAGGGCACCCCAAGGGGATGCACTTGGTTTAATGAAGTCTTTGCTCAAAAAACTCTTGACGTTAAAGCCTCTTTAACTCCCCTTAACCTCTGATGGAGCCATTCATAAGGGGTATGGAAATGGGGCGAGGACGTACCGGTTAAGATCGATGCAGAAGTTTCATATCTCATCCGGTGGCATACCAGGAAGGTCTGCAGGAAACAAATCTAAAACTCGCGGACTATCGAAAACGACTCAATGGAAGGTACTTGGAGTTAGGATCCTCCCGGAGGTGTCATGTGCCAAGAAAGCTAAAACAACCTGTATACCCATTCTCTTAGCACGAAGAAAGGAGACGATACGGAACCGGATTGAAGTGTAGTCACCCTCCCACACTAAGGATATGTCCCAGGCTGGCTAAAGTACAGTTTTAGATTTACAATCACGATGGCTGCAATATTTGGAGAAGCCAAGTTCTTACCCAGAATGCATCGAAATCACCATTCTAATAGATAACAGTCTACATGAGTATTGCTCCCACAAAAGTCACCAGACAAGCCCTATAATTACCTTTTCACATCACAGACTCACCCACCGGAGAGTAGAAAACAAGAATAGGCATGTCAAGCAATCACAAGTAAATTAAGACCATTAGACATGCGGAAGCTACATATGAAAATGTAGAGCCAGGGTCAACTAATACAATAATCATAAAATCACAAACCAAATTATTACCTTTGATACAACTCCGGATGATCCGCTTCAGACGCCCAGGGAAGCGTAGCAATGGGCCTATCACCTGTCTGCCGTGCACCTCCATGTGGTGCTGAGTGGCTCCAGTTGCCCGTTACCCCGGCCGTTTTGGTGACCACCATACCATTGGCCACCGTGTTCTCAGAATAACGCCTCTACCATTGACCACCTCTACCTACTAGCTATTAGGGGTCTATAACTCTGTTTTGGACAAAATTTCTCCAATATGGTCCAGTATACCCACATCCATAACACTCCCTGGAGTTCAAGCATAGGTCTCTCAGAGAAGAGTTGACTGGGATGAGGTGGACCCCCCACTACAGGCTGTAGTGAAGAACTGAATTGGTCAGACTGAGTAACCTCCTAAACCCTGTCTTAGAGTAAAGAACATTAAACTCACTCCCTTTCGAAAACCTTTTTGATGTCGATGCCATGGTGAAGTCAGGTCGCTTCACCCATCCACTTCTATCACGAAGTCTACCCTCTTGAAAGGGATTTTGTCGTAGCCGCTACCTGTAAGGCTGAAATCCTAATTCTGACTCAACCCTTTCTCAAAACGGTGGAATCGCTCTGTGGACTGAAAAAAGTTTGGTTGGCATACATGGATAAGCACGAAACTAGCCTCAGATGCAGTAAACCGCACGTACCCTTGCCTAGGCTCAAGAAACTCATCTCTTTTCTTATCTCTCAAAGTCCGGGATATACTCACAGAAACAAGCTAGAGCATGATGGCCCAAGTAATAGGTGGTTGGCCTCTGTGGTTGACCATCAAACATGTGACCGACCTCATTTTGGCGTTCCCTTGAAACGGAAATAACAAAATCAACATAACACCGTTCTACTATACCCATCTGTGTAGTTAGCTCATGAACTTCAACCAGAACATCGAGGCATCCTCTTGATTTCAGCACCCCCTTGAAGGACTGGAGGTCAATTTCAAGAACTTACGAACAGTTGGTGCTGATCATTTATCTTTATAGGCCCACTGTAGTCAAACGAGGAAACGTGCCTATTTCCAATGAGGCATCCACGCGAGGAAGCATAGTAGCTGCATGTTGTACCGCCGGAACCTGAGGTGCTGGTCATAAAAACACTGGAGGGGTCTGAGCCCGGATCAGATAACCATAGATAAACAAGAAATGGGATTGATATGTCTGGGGTAGGTGTGGGGGGCAACCCTCATTCTGTACGTGTCATTTTACCCTTCCTCACACTCTCTTACCACTTCCTCGTTGGTGGAGGAAGTCACAGCTCCTAGTACAGATTTGGGCTAGGTGCTCGTCCTCTTCCTCTAGAGGACGTCTCCCACGACCTCGTTACCAAGGCCTCTTGTCGATGCTCTCCTCGAGTAAAGCCCCATGGATGGCTAAGAACAAAACCTGTCTCGCGGTGTTGGTGTTGGCGCGAGTCGTTGCTCTAGTTCTAACATTGCGACATAGAGTGGGAAGATGGTCAGATACAATTTGTATCACTAGATACCAATGGATCCATGTTATTAACAATAAATAGAAAAGAAAAGAATGGAGTTTTTCCTAAGTCTTTAGCCTCTTAAAGAAAAGTAAAGGTGTCCCTACCGTTCATTAGACTCTCTTATAGACCTGTTCGTGTGGATGAGTCCAACGAATAATCTCTGATACAAGTTTGTCATGACCCAAAACGCGGCGCGACGGCACCCACAACTTACCCTCCTATGTGAGCGAACCAAACCAATCTAAACCCTGAAATTTCAAATAATATCAAACAGAAAGTAATGCGAAGAATTAAAAAACTATTAATAAAAACCAATTCAATAAACTCTTTTAAATTCAAATCTATTATTCCCCAAATCTCGAAGTCTATCACCACTGAGAGAAATCTATCTTCAAATTATTAATCTAAGAGTATCTAAGAAGCTAAAAATAAGTTAAAAAGCAAGCCATGCCGGATATTCAAGGCATCCAGACAATGAAGAAGGTAGATCCAGTCCAGCAAACATTACCTCACACAGAGAGCCGACTAGTGATGAAGACTAGCTAGAGTTGTGGTTGAGTTGAAGATGATGGTACGTTTTTGCACTCACAAATAACAAAGAAAACCAATTACAAGTAGGGGTCAGTACAAAACACGCGTACGAATAGGTATATCGGCCAACTCAAAATAGAAAACAGTATATATCAAATAATATCATAAAATCAACTACAATACTCAAACAGTGTAGCAAACAACAAGTGCTATAATCATTAATAAGCACCACCAGTTCACCCATGAGGACTCAAGCCTCCAATGCCATACCCATTTGGGAATTAGGTTGCATGTAGATTGGTATATTAACATAATTAAGATTTCAATTATGCTTATTTCCTTCGGTCGCGGTACGTGACACTCCGCTCCATATACACGTGTCGGTTCGTGACACCCGATCCCCCTAATTCTACGTGTCGGTTCTTGTGTCACACGATCACTAATACTACGTTGTCAGTTGGACACCCGATCACCTAATTCTACGTGTCAGGAGCGACCTTTTGTGACACCCGATCCCCTAATTCTACGTGTCGGTTCGTGACACCCGATCCACTATACTACGTGTCGAGTTCGTGAAACCCCGTTCCACGACTCTCATCACTTAGTGTCATCAAGCCTTCTTTTATAATAGGCATCACAATCGTCAATTAACAAGGACAGGATTAGGGGTTCAAGATTTAGGATAATAGCTTTCCTCATGCTTATTTAATCACAATTATGTAAATCACATCAAACAAGAATGACAATTAATGCAATAGAAGGGGTTACAAATACTACCCAATACATATCATTCGCTTTAGAGTTTTACTCGAAAGCATCAAAAACCATACCTACCTCCACCGAAGAATCGGGATCAAGCAGCAATCTTCAAAGTATTGCTTCCTCTTCGTTTCTTCTCTTTCTCTCGCTAGTTTCTCTCTCTCTCTCTATGTTCTTTATGTTTTCTTATTCCAAAACAGTTTTTTTTACCCTAATAATCCTACAATTAAGTATAAAAGATGGTATTAAAAGAACCCATATTTATTCCAAGGTTTGTCTCCTTTAACCACCAAGAAATTAATTATTAACAGTAAACCACTAACTAGAATTATAAGCGGATGTCAAAAACGCCCATAAAAAAAAAAAAAAAAAACAATTTAAACAGAAATCCGACCCAGGCTTAGGATTACGCAGCCTGTGACGGCCGTTAAGCCTGCGACGGTCCGTCTGCTGAGTCGTTCCAAGAATTCAGAGGACGAAATGTACTGAAGTACTATGACGGAACGTCACGCCCATGTGGACAGTCGGTCCGCAATTCATCAACAAGTTCAGAGACTCGATTTCAGTAACCCAAATTCCAGAAATCTAAGTGGTTTGGACGAGACCCCCGGCGACGGTCCGTCGTACCATGACAGTCCGTCGTGTATCGTCGTTCAGCTAGTTTTGACAGAATAAAATCTGCTGCTCAAAACGACAAACAGGTCGTTACCATATATCACAATAAATAACTTGGACTTTAAGCGAAATTCAACTAAGATAGTATATATTAACATATAAACCATACGAGCTTAAGGAGTGAAAAGGATGAGGGGACGAAAGGGAGACGTAAGGGGTGAAAAGGGAGAGAGGAGCCGAAAGGAAAAGAGGGGAAGGAAGCAAAGAGGAGAGAAGGAAGAGGAAGGGGAAACGGGGGAACAGGGAGAAGCGAAAAAAAGAACAAAATGAAAGGGGACCGGCGGGAAAGGGGCGAGGGAGGGGCACAGAAAAAGAGAAGGAGGAGAAAGGAGCAGAGGGCCGACAAGCAGAAAGCAAAAGAAGAAGAAAGGGACAAAGGAAGGAGGGGTAGGGAAAAAAAAAGGACAAAGAGAAGGAAGACAAGAGCAGGCGGGCAAAAGGGCAGAGGCAACAGAAAGGAGAGAGGAAGGGACCTCAGGGGGAGGCCAGGAGGGGGGGCCGCGGGCAAAGGGGGGGAGAGAGAACGGAGACGCACCCCGGCACCAGCGGCGCGTAAGCGGGAGAGGAGGGGGAAAAGGGGAGTGGCTGTCACAAGAGGGAGATCATCCTCCCCTCTCTCCCCCCACACCAACTGTCCACCCTCCCCACATCTCTACCATTAATCCCCAGAGATGGCTTCCTCAATCTGAGAAATAAATACCTGTGGTGAAAGTAGTTACGTATGGTGTTCAATAATAGTGATGATTCAGTGTTTATGGAAAGTTTTACGTTAACTATAATACTCGACTCAATATTTTCTACTATTCTTTAAAGATCATGAATCATTTTAAGCAAATCTTTGAGTTAGTTTTTTTAGATTTACTTTTTTGAAGATTCGAAAGTTCTATTTATAATTTAAGAGGACTGTGCATAAATTCTAATGTTTTCCTTATCTTTCTCACAGTGATGTTTTATAAGTATTGAAAAATTTCTAAAACATTTAGTATGACCAATAAGAAAGCAAAAGAGTATGAAATTCATAAACACTTTTCTTTCAAAACAATTTATGAAATGATTCAAAACTAGAGGAATAGGTTCCAAGTTGGAAGCTTTTTTTTTTTTTTTGTTTTTAAAATAATGAAAACTTATGTGCATTCTTACAGGTTCATACAAAATCAAATCGATAACACAAAAATTCATAATAGCAACCCTCCTATATCAAGTCAGCCAGCAAGAAAGATTTCTATAACTTTACTCATTATTATTATTATGTCGGTGGCTTTAATTTTCCGATAATATCTTAGTTCTAGTTCCTCTTCCTCCTAGTGGAGTTTGGTCAGTAGTAACACTAATTTTTGGCATTTGGTCTTGCGACAATTTTTTAAAGAAAATTAAAGGTAGAAGAAATAGATTATATATTGATGAGACATACCCTTGAGATGTGTGAGAAAGGGTTTCTCAAATACACACCTCTGTAGATTTGTTTCACCAGGATGAAGATTTGATTAATTTTTTAGTACTTCAGTCGAAAAGAAAAGGGTTATAGCTACTCATTTGTGTAAAGATAGGAGAGTATATGTGTGCGGTGGTATGAACGATGGGGGTATATCGATATTATTCAACAATATTGAGGGTTCATCGAGCTCCTTAAACAAACATTTATATATTGAAGTCGGAATATTAATTCTTATTGATATAAAATATATTCGTTCACATCTAACTGTATATCATGGAATGATTTAATGCTAGTCGGAAAATTAAATAATTCAAATTAATAGATTACTATAAATAAAGTTTCGTTTGATACTTATTTGTTAGAAGAAGACATATTTGAGCTTATAGAATTGTTTTTTAGTTATATATATAAAATCTGGTCGCTTGTGTTTATTGAAAATAATTAATCTCCGAAACATGATTGAGGCAAGTGAGAAAGGGAGATATCTAGTAACTTTTATTTGACATGAAAATGAAAAATTATGTGTAAAACGAATAAAATATGACCATACTTGAAATATATAGTATTCTCATTTCATTAAATTCACTGAGTTGGTTGTTAGCAAAAAATCTTCTCCTACTAGATAGATGTAACCTTGATTTTTGATCTACTGCTACAAAACATAACTATAAACTAAAAAAGGTTAGACATTTGATACTCAAGGACATTATTTGAAAAGACCCTATATGTTAGGACATTTCTACAGAAGCATCATTTGTTTGTATTGTATTATTTAACATATCGTGAAATGGTTAATAAAAAAAAGAAGTTATATATGCATAACATGAAAAAATCAGTTAAAATAACATGATATTATAGTAAAACATTGCAATTCTTTTTTTTTAGTAAATGGAGATGCCCAACTATTAATATTCATTATATACTCCACTTAATAGAATGAGACACGGCAAGTGATCATACGGACTTCAATAAGCAAATATAAGGACATAATACATGGATGGAAGCTGAAAGGAGACACGTCAAAATGGAAGATGTGAAATGGTTAATATTAAGTCTTTTATAATTGTTTTTCTTTTATTTGAAAAACTAGTTTGCTACTTTCTAAAATACACTCAAATTTATCAGATTTTTCTACAACATTTACTGTTTAGAATGACGTTTAGTGAATCCTTCAACATTAATTTTTTTTTGTTATTCTTAATTGAGATTTAGTGATAGTCATTAGCAACGATTAAAATTAATTGCATTAATTTCTTTTCGCTGGTCTTAAACAAAAAGTAAAGGTATATTGTTGTATAATTAAAAACAAATAAAAAGATATTATATATTTTTAATTCCTTGCTAATGTAAACTATTTTAAAATAAGGAAAGTCGTCTCTTTAATTGCAGTTTTACTTCCATGAGAGCAAACATAGTCTGATGTACGATCAATGCGGGATGTAAGAAGATATATCTTCACAGGTTATGAAAACTTGAAAGTAGAGTTCATCCAGAAACCCAACTGTAGAGTTTAATAAGAGTCAATAGAAGTGATACAAAATTGACCATTTACACAAGATAAATAAAAATGTCTTGTAAGGATGCATGACATTACAGTATCTTTATAAAAAAACTCTACCAATTGAAGGTTAGGGTTATAGAAAAGAAATCGAAGAAGAAAAGATAAGGAGAATCTTCAAATGCGTTTGAGAGGGAATTGAGTAGAAGAAGCGCGCAAATAAAGGGACACACCAATTAGACAAGGTGAGACTACATGTGTTGGATGAGGTTTGGAACAAGCTTATGAACAGGATACCTTACACAACAGAACCAGGTAACTCTTTAGAAAACTATTACTAATAAGGGCTCTATACAAAAATTTCCACTGAAAAACAAATAGATATGCACGCACAACTTTGCTTGATCTAAACATAAATGTCGCAGTGCTTCCTATTAATGAAGGTTGTTTCTTTCATATTCATCATCAACTTGTCATGGATCTACAAATATAAGATCTAAGTTGTTGTGAAACTTTATAAATTGGAAAATATTTCCTTTTACAGATTAGTTTATAGAAAAAAATGAAAGTAGAGAAAAAATGGTTGCACGAGGGTATCGATGAAAAGGAGATTGGGTCCCATGAACGTATGAATACTCTCATTGAGGAAGAAAATGGTGCACAAGAGGAGAACATAATGTTGATTTGAAGCTTGCCAAAATACAAAAAAAGAGGGAAGAGATGACTATATGAGGTTCACATTGGACCTACCTAATACATTCAACAAGCCTTAATGAGAGTTCTTTAAAAAGTACTTGCTCATTTACTTTATTATTTTGGCTGAACCAATAAACATGAATATTTTTTATGATTGTCTTTGTAAAATTAGATCTTATGTATTAAAACAATGATAGTTTCATCTTGGGAAATAAAAACTAGTTAAACGTATGCTTCAGATTTAGTTTAATATTGATATAAAAAATCACGTTAAAGTATGTGTTTCTGTGATGCCTATGTCACTTAAATTTAATATTCATTGCAGAAAGAGAATATTTTAAATGGTTCGTTCTATCACAAACACCAATTCTCCCTTCTACTCTGAGGCATGTATTGTTTTTTTATATATTTGTAATTTGGACTTCACTTTTAAACTTTTGGAAATTTCCTTTACTAATAAACTACATAGATATGTTATTTAATCCATAAGAGGTTGAAATTGGACCTTTATTATGAATAAAGTCTAATTATACTTACATCCTTCTATGCAGTTAGAAGCATACAAGGATCATACTACTTACATAAATAATAGACAACAGATAGTTTAATCTAGAACATATGTAATCATTATAGATCACATAAGCTATTTCAAATTTAATCAAGGATTAGATCTCAAGCATGAGAAGATACTCAATCAAACCACCCAAGACTATAAATTCAAATAAATCAACAATGGTAGTCGGACAAAATTGAACAGTATTTTTTCCGTGTCTCTACAGCGGTGATCCCAAGTTTACTTCCTCACTCTCTCAATACCTGGGTGGAAAGTATCATATTACAAAAACATAATCTCTTTCACGGTTTAAAAGGACTCGATTTATACGATTTCTTCTTAGTCCAAAGGAGAAGGAATAAAGTGATATACTCTTCTTTTCCTCTTGATAGAGAAAGATACATCTTCCCCCTTTACTAAGAAAAAAAAAGGGGTAACATACTTCGACCTTACACTTTAGGATAATTATGACTTTAGGGGGTTTTTGTTAATATGGGCATGGGGTTAAAGGGACCATATAATTATGATGATAATTTATTATGAAAATAAATCCAATAATTCATTTGAAATTATCTTACTATAATAAATGATAAATACTCCCCTCCACTTACAAATTCATAAGTTACACTCTTTATTCAACTTCAGAGGGGACCATGACTCCCAACATTGATACGTAGTGTGCTAAAAGAGACCTCTAGGACAGAAAACATTGACTGAATTTATATTTCCAACGCCACAAAGTTAACTAAGTTTTGAGTTTGGATGTGTGAGATATGACCTTTATAAAGTTAGACTGTCTAATAAAGGAAAGGTGGACGAAAACAATGAGGGATATTTTTGTCTTTTCTTTATCCAATTAGATTTAATTTGTTTTTAATAATATTTTAGGGGTCTATCCTATTAGTTTCAATTTTATAATCCTAATATATGCCTAGGGTTTTAGTTGAGAGTTCAATAACAGAGAAAAAGAGAAAAAAAAAGGATAGAATCCAGTGGTCATCGAGATTCTTGCGTCTTGTTGCGGAATTTCGCCATGCGTTTAATTTCTTAGAGGTATGTGAGCTTATTTAGAGTTGGATTTGTTTACCCACATGCCAATCATATTATTTTCAGCGCAAATTTTATTCTTGAAGTTGAAAGATTTGAGTTCTTGATACATGTTCTTAAAGTTCATTCTAAATCTTATTGTGTTGGGGTTTTGATGATTTCATGAGATTTAAGTTAGTTTTTTGAGGGTTGTAATTAGTATATGTAGTTTTCTTAGGTTAAGAATCGAATATAGGTGATTGGAGAAGAAACTATTCGATTCTAGGCGAGTTAGGGTGAGAAAATTAGCAAGGAAATTCATCAGATTTTCTGGGTTGGGCCACGCGCAATGCGTCATCCAGAGAGCCCCAAACCCTCCTATGATGTTTAGGGTTTGGCGACCCGCTCCACTTACTTCACTACTGACCCATCTAGTTTGTCTTCGGTTGCTTCACTTGAGTTCTTTAAAAGTGTACCTGCACTCCCTTTCAATCCAAACTACTCTAAGATACTTTTAAACACCTAAAATAGTTCCAAACATGATAATAAACTTGAACTAATATTTAAAATTCAAGGTAGATTTGAAAGATAAGTTTTGAGAATCCTTCCGAACATCCCAAGAATGTTCCTTTGATTCCTTTTGTTGAATCTTTTACAACTTCTAGTAGATTGTTTCAAGACTCAACAAAGTGAGTATGAAAATGAAGAGAATGTATTCTATGAGGTATACTGTCAAATGATATTCTAAATGAATCAAACAAAATCTTGAATTCATATTCACATTCAAGAGAGAGTTAAGAGTAAAGTTCAAGAAAACCTTAAGCTCATTAGTGAATTCTTTGAGATCCATCATTGATTTGAACTGAGATTTGATGAAATACTAAGATAATGAGAATATTCATATACATTAGTTCCATTTATTATGTAGACCTTATATTCGAGTCATTCATGCCCATAAATTCTTCATGACATCCACAAATTGAGTATCTTTTAGAAGAGTAGTATCTTCAAGTTCTAAGCCTTGCGTAATAATATTCTAAAATATTTGAGTTTATATTTATAATAATGGGACTATAATATGTTACCCATGACGTCCTTGAGTTGAATTGTTCATGCCCATAATTCCGCAAGAACCCTATAAACCGAACAGTGTTGAGATGAGAAGTGTTTTTAAGTATTTGATTTGAGTAGTTCATGCTCATAATTCCGCACTAAATCTCCAAGTTTAACATCATGAATTCATACATAAACATGATATTATGAACCTTTAATTCATACTTCAATTCAAGGAAAGTTAAGATTCAAGTCTAGAAGTTAAGGAGCAAGTCAAGGAGATGTTTATAAAGTTTTCAAAAAGTTTCACCAACGTTTTAACTTTTTTTAAAGATTTAGTTTGAGTTGAGTAAAGATTCAAGAAGTAAAGTCAATTTCGTCATAATTATATGGGAAAATAAGGATTCCCAAGAGTAAATGATTTTTACATTGAGACGAGAGGAAACATTAGATTTCCAAGAGTTTTAACATGTTTTCATATTTGCGCAAGAAGGGATCGATCCGAAAGAGCTTTTAAGATAGTGAGTAAAGTATATCAAACCAAAATATATTTTTTTAAACATATGATTAAGTAAAATTGGGAGTAGTATTGAGCAATTGATGATGGGGAATGCGAGTTCAGATAAATAACTCTCCATCAACCATGTAGAAGTCATGGGTATTAGTTATTAAAGGATCATAATTTTTTAGATGACTCCTTAAGATGCTTTTAGGCATAAGCTAGTGGTCCACTAAGTTAAGTGTTCTATGTGATGACAAAGAATATACAGTTGACAAAATGGGTAAGGACGATTTGGTATTGCCACTTAGGCTCATAGTGGGGTTGTAGCAGCGAACGCCAACAGAACAATTATTTTATTATTATATAGAAAGTGAGTTTTTTATTTCATTGTCTTTAACTAACGAAGTGCTTTAAATTTTTATAAAGCGCTTTTAAAATATAGCATCTTTTACTATTGCATTATCCTTGGTATCATGAGTTGAGTATTTCAAGTCGAGTATCAATATTTGAAGGGTCGATCTAATCTTGAGTTTAGAATCTTATCCTGAATACATCTTGTTGAGTAAAGCGATAGTTTTGGGTATCTTGAGTATTCTTTGAGTGAACCGTAAGTTTCAAAAGAGGGCAAGTATGTTTCCAGTTTTATCATGTTCAAGCTTACCACTTATGGTAGAATTTCCCATTACATGCTCGACATTGGCATTTTTTTTATACTAAGAAAATTTATTCTGCATCTTCTTCATGATACACCAGAGAGTATTCGGATCATTAGAGGAAACAGTAATTGACACATCCAAGAATTCAAGTTAGTTATCATGAGCCTCCTTCATTCTGGACGATTTCATTTACCTTTCAGTTTATTAGTTATAGGATGTCGTGGGTCTTCTACCTACTTCCGTCTTTATCAGTAAGAGTCTCCATAGATAGTCACTATCGTTGAGATGTCTGTATTATTCATTTATTAAATGTTTTAAAGATTGAAGTTGCCTATTTTTTGGAGAGTTCAATAATTTATTTTTTCAGTCATATTTTCTTTTGAATTAAAGATTGTATTTAAGTTTTCATGAAATTGTATTCACTTTTTAACTTTGAAAGCTTAAGTTAGTCTTCTTCTTGTAGTCAGCTAGGCTAGTGATTCGCTTGGGGGATCAACAATGGTTTTCAAGTGCCGGTCACGTCTAGAGTGTAGGCTCGGGCCGTGACACAATTATTCTATCAGATAAGGGACTCATCAGCTTTGCAGAGAGGTATATGTACTACTATCAAGTTGCAGTGACTTTTTATACTTTTCAAGATGCTATTTTCGTTTATATTTAAATTTTGAGTTTATCAAGACATTCTAAGTTACAAAACATCAAAAATATATATTCTAATCATGATTAAACTTCGGATAATCTCCGGATACTCAGTTTACCTTTTTCCTGAATGATCATCTACCTCAAAAATCAGAATAGATTAATTCTCACATATCACTCACTGACTTTATTTCCTTTTTATGACGAAATGTCTCGTGTTTATTTTTCTTTCAGAGCATGAATCACAAGTTAGAAGTTAATTTCAATGAATCATTATGTCCATTTTTAACCAACTTCAAAGTTCTATCAGGATTAAATTATGCAAACACTATTGTATTGATAAGTTTCATTCATTTAAAAGATATTTGGTCTTTTAACATAGATCAATATTCAATTCATGAGAAAAAAAATTCTTGCATCAAGATACAATAAGAGATAACATATTTATCTAACTAAAAAGAGTTATAAGAAAAATATATTAAGTGAATATATTTTATAATAAAAAAATAATTTCATCTAACATGAATGTATATAATAAAAAATTTTCTAATTAATATTTTATCTATATCGAATGAAATACTTGAGTAAAATCTATTGAGAATTTGAGGTATAAATCTTGAATAATCCTAAATGAAAAATTTAGGCCTCTTTTAATGTTTATATCCATGCATCTCGAATGGCTTATCGATGGAATGGGAGAACTACTCATAAAATAGGCATATTTGATGACCGATATTACATCCATAATATATACATATATAACTCAAATGGAGAGTCTATTGTTAATTTGAGTACAGTGAAAATCACCCTAGGTACATTGATTGAATCATGTATCACTCAGTTTAGGAGATTTAATACAAATTATCTAAACTAGCGATTAAATATATAGCGACTTGTATTAATTTAATCCGACATGGAGGATGGTCTAAGCTAGCACATGAAACTAATACTCCCCTTTTATTTAATCTTGGTAATCAAGCGAGGGGTCCCCACAACCAAATTGACAACAACCATATAAACGATTAAAATGGAATACTTTTAGCTAGGTGTTCTTATGAATTTAAAAATTTCAAATAAATCAAGCTTTTTTTAATCTTAAAAATTATGATGACATGACCCCTACCAATCGTGATGCACCCACAGACTGCCTATGTTCATAAGAACGATTTATACTAGTTACCTAACAAACTAATAAAAAATATAAGGACATTACGTACAAAAAAAAGTGAAATTCCAAGGAAAGAAATTGGAAGTTCCCATTAAACTCTAAAGAAAATTCATAATAACAACTACTTCACGGAAGTATGCCTCGAAAACATGAAGTCAATGTACCTAACCATCTAAAAATGAATAAATATTCAAACAAGAAGGGTTTTAGAATCCCAAAAAATGAACCAATTAAACTAAATAGAGAATTCTAAGTCCAAAATATGGACATAGACGAAAGAAAGACCTCTGGAAGCCCGGAAGAATGACTTACCCTTGAATTATATCCATGATCAGCTAATTTGTAAATAGAGGTTTGTCAAGAACTGTCTGAATATTGTCTGTACTCAACAAGGAAAGAGCCAGTTCAGATCGTACAAGACCATGAGTGTATGCTATGATCAACAACATCTCCGAGTGTTAACATATAAAAGTCATTACAACATAAAGAAATGAACGCACCGAAAATATATTAAGGTTATCAACATTTATGGATAGTTAAAGTGTTCACCTTTCCAAAGCTACATAGTTATAAAAAATCATTTGTCCCGTCATGAAATGACACCCAAAACTAATAGCGTACTAGAAGAGTACCGACCATATTTATGCAAAAAGTCCAACTGATCACATTAATGGGCAAGTGATCCATGTAATGTGTAAGAATGCAACACACGATCAATAAATATCCAACAATCACAATCACAAGTTATATTCTCAAGATGCTACAATCATGTAATGATTCACTGACATTATCCTTCAATCTAACCATTTACCAACAGTGTTATGATCAATAATAAAACATGCCATACATACATGTATCATAATGAGACAATAAACCTTAATGGCACAAGGCTAGAAACATAGTAATCACCTACCTCAAACAAGTTTTTAAACCCTTAAGAAGCTTGATCCTTTCCTTCCCGGATTCATCCCTTGTTCTTGGGTCTACAAACAATAAGGAAATCAATAAAACCATCAAAAAATCCCAATACTAATTCAATGTATCAACCCTAGATCATACCCCTCGATTCCATAAACCATATATGGGCTTCTCACCATAATTGTATATCAAAACCCTTCCAACAATGATATAAGAAAAACTACTCATTCACCTAAGATCAATTCTTGGAATTAACCGCATGATTTAAATTCCGTTAGTCATACAGTTCCCCAACGAATTATCTATAAACAGTGATCAAACATGATTTGACTACCCAATTGCACCTGGAATTTCTAGTGCTTTAATGACTATTGATTTTTTCTAAATTGGACGAAGTTGGAAACATACATATTTATACGAAAAAGGTTTTCGACCAAAAACTTTTCCACGGTCACTTTCGAGAAGACGGAACCTAGTCGTTTTATCCTCACGATACCACTTTAACCATTGCAACGACCCCCAACCAAAATGAAAAAGGAAAACTATAGCTTCCAACATGATTGTTCATGAGTTGAATTAAAAGTGTTTGAAAATAAAATGGTAATGAAGAATACATGAGAGGTCACTTTTAAAGTGTTTAGAAGGGAACGGGTTTAAGAAAGCTCAAGACGTTGTAGGAAAATAATCTTAGGTGCAACCTTCACTACAAGAATTCGAGTTCTAAGGGAAAAATTACTTCGCTTTTTTATAAAATCAATTTCTTACTAAAAATCTTGTGAGAGAAATTTAATTCGTACTCATGTCACTAAAGTGAGTCTCTAGAAGTATAAAAGATAATTTAGTGCTTAATTATTAATTGTTATTATTTTAACTCTAAAAGAAAATTGTCTCTAAATGCTTTACATTGTGACACATTTATTGTCTTGAAAAGTTATTTTTTAGTTAATAGTATGTTTTGCCACTACAAATATTATTACTACCGCACAAAAATTATATCGCCGCTAATAGTTTTACTTCATTCTAGTAACAAAATCAAGATGTTCTCCTAAAAGTTTAGATGTGTGCGTAGGTGAACAAAATCTTAATTTCACTCACTAATGATATATTTTATATACAAGAAGTTATTTTTTTCTTCTTAAATAGGGATTCAATTGTATCATTATAAAATGTCTATAATGTTCCTATGATATACAGTTGGATCATCACATATCTATTTTTAACCCCTGGTAGTAGCTCACACATGATCTTTGTTGGGGAATCGAACTCACAACTTGAGGTTCGAAATGATGAATGCACATCTGACCAAATCTCTATTGTTGTCATTTTTTATTTTATTTTTTTACGTTCCTTCACTCTTTTAATTTGAATAATTAGAAAAAATGTATTAAATTATTATTATACTCATAGAAAAATGCATGAAATTAGAACCAAATTCATTCAAAATGTAGATTATATGTTATAAACTGTATATTTTTTTTTAAAATAGCTTTCAATATATGTCTTTCGATTATGTGATTTTATTTATTTATTGTTTAAAATTTAAAAATTATTCGGTTACAATTATAATTTATATAAAGTGAAACTTTCCATTATATTAAAAAAATTAAATAATCGATTTAATTTGATTAGTAAATCAATGTTTTGAACAAAAATTGATACCCTAACTAAATAATTCATCGTAATACATTTGAAGACTAGGTTGGATTAAAATCTTTTATTTTTTTAACATCAATATTCACATTAATGAACAAAGTAATAGAAATTCATGAAATTTTCACAACTTTGACGAAGTCTCTAAGTTTTTGTAGTCGATGGTATCTGTTGTATAGTTGATCGACATATGTAAGTGAAAATTACTATTATATATCTACATTTTTATGGACAAAAGCAAATAGATCGACTTAATCTTTGCACTTTATCAATCACAAATAAATAGACAAACAAAAAATAGAACAAGCAATTGAAAATTATTTGTTTTATCGTCTTTATCACTGAAAGTGTATCAAAGAAAAAATAAAAGTGTGAAACTAACTAATATTAGCGATCGAGTGGTAAAACCATACCCCACTCATCGTACTTATAACCTGATTATATTTTTCAAATGATGCATTTTTAAATTGCATAATTAAGAAAATTGATGTATGAACGTTTTCATTTTTAAAAATTGTTTTCGAATCATGGTTTGATATTTTCCCTCGACATAATGAAGAAACTATCTATTCTTACGAAGGCACGTGTATTATCATTTTGTAAGTTGTCACTTGTAATAATAAAAAATTGTAGACATTTTATTCTTCCTCTTAGTTAGCTATGAATTTTTCACAGAAAATAGTTGAATTATTCATTACAAATTTTAAGCTCCGTCACTATTTCAATCACTTCTTACATATTTTATGAAATTTTTTTTGTCTTCACTAAATTGCAGGTTGATTAGAGAAAATAAAGTCTTTATCACCAATTATTTATATTATTAGTGGGGAATAAATGTCCTAATTAAATGTAAGATTTAATAGGGAAAATGCATAAAAAAACACCCCAAAACATTGTCCTAAAACTCACTTTAGCACTTAACCTACACGGCGTGTAAATACACCCCCTAACATCTTTGAAATTAATTAAATACCACCCTAGAAGAGACATGGCAAAGAGCGTAAGTTCACCGCCTATCGCATGGATTGGAGTTAGCCCCCCCTCCCCCCCCCCCCCTCCTCCCACACCTTCCCTCTTTCCAACCCTCCCCCTCTCCCCTCCTCCCTCCCCCCCTTCTTACCCATTCCCCTCCCCCCCTTGCCCCCCTCCTCCCTTTCACCCCCCCCCCCCCCCCCCCTCCCCACCCTCTCCCCTTCTTCATTCCTCACCCCCTCCTCTCCCTCCCTCCCCCATCCTCTTCCCCCCATACTCTCTTCCTCCCCTTCCCCCACTCCCTACTTTCGACCCGCTCACTTTTCCCCCCCTCCTTTCTCTCCCCCCCCTTCTGCCCTCTCTTCTACCTCTCCCTCCTTCTCCCCTATACCTCCTTCTTCTCGACTCCTCTCCCCCTCCTTTTCCGCCTCCCCCCTCCCCCCTCCCTTTCCTCCCTCCTTCCCCCTTTTCTTCTCCTCTTCCCCCCCTCCTCTCCCCTTTTTCCCCTCACCCCCCTTCCCCTCCCCATTTTCCCTCTCCCCCCTTTTTCTTCCTCTTCCCTTCCTCCTCCTCCCCTCCTCCTTTTTCTTCCTTTCCCTTTCCTCCTTTCCCCCCTATTTTTTTTTTTTTAAAAAGAAAATATATATCTTAACTCATACAAAACAAAGACAGATTTTTCATTGCGTTCATTATATTAATAAAATTTTAAAATATTATTTTTTCTTAAATATAATCCTTATATTAAAATATGAATAATTTATTGGCCCAATAAAAAACATTAAACTTTATCGTTTATTTTGTTGTCTGCCCCATATAGGGACTATTCGCCAGTGTGAAGCATCATTTTTTACTCCATCTTAAACCTTTAACTTAAAACTACTTTAGTTCAAAACCCCTTTAGTAATCCACATCAACCCAACATCACCTCTATTATTTATGTTCAATTTCACACTATGCGATTTTCTACCAGAGCGAAAAACTTGCTAGGTCCGGACTTTGTTGAGGTTGGCAATCAAAGGATTTTATTTTTTTTCAAGATGTAGTAGAGTTTGAGGGTATTAATCTTATATCTCCGGTGTGGAGGTTACCAATTAAGACGCAAAAGAAGATTAAAGGGGTTGATTATTGTTGTTTGTTGCTGCGTCTAAGAGCCTTCGGAAGATCAAATTAATGGTGTTAAAGGGAAGAAAGTGATGTGAGTGGCTTGATTCGTCATTAGTGGTGTTTTGGAGATCTTAATAATGGACATTCAGTGGTGAGATGATAGTAGTCGCTGAAGGAGTTGTGATGGTGGACGTAGTTTGAAAATATGGGAGAGTCGAAAAAAAAGAAAAATGAACATTGAAGAGTTGAAGCTGGGAAGAGGAGAAAGAGGAAAGAGAAAGAAAAAAGAAAGATTTTCAAGTAAGGGGTTGGGTATGGGTTAAAATTAAAAATTGGGAAACTTTTTAATTGGTAATTAGGAAAAGCACTTAATCAATTAATTAGTGTGTAAATAATTTATGAATGTTACCCCCCCAAAACAAATGTGGAAATCATTAATATTGTGCTGTTGATAGGCCTTGTTGTTGGCCCCCTACTATGGATATGAGTTGTTGGCAAGTGAGAGTGGGATAATAATCTAAGGGTGATTTAAATCATTTCAAAGATGTTAAGGGGTATTTACGTCCCAATATTAGTTTAAGCTGCTAAAGTGTTTTTGGACCTGGTTCAGGGGTGATTTTATGCTTTTCCCTTTTAATAGCTAAAACTTTTTTTATAATAGGTAACTAACAACTCGAATTGGCGAATTGTAAACAACATAATTTGTAAGTGATTTTTTTTTTTGTGTAAAAAATTAATAGTGTTAAGACAAACCAATAATACCGTGAAATTAGATACAATCAAATAAGTGCACTGAAATAATGCTGGTCATCGAGTATCTTAAATTCATTAACCAAACACTACACTAAACAAATATGCCAACTAATTAGGTGGGAACATTTAGAGTGCCTTTAAAAACTTCACTACAACATTTTATGTTTCGTCACAAAAGTATGTGTCACATATATTTAAAACGAAAAAAGTAAAAATTTTCAATAAAAGAAAAAATTAGAGACGAATTTGATGTCGTAGTTAATAATTTTGTAGCATATATAATATTGTTGTAAGGCTGGTGCTATTTGTGTGTGTTATGTGTCCATATGTGTCTTCTGACTGTGATGAGATGCGTTTGTCTGTTTAAGGATCCTAGCATCTATATGGTCATGAGTAGGGTCACACGTCCGGGTGCGACTCCCGAAGGACACACCCCAAGGGTCGTTGAAGAGGACCCAAACGTTGGACCATGAAGGGCCAAAGCAAGGCCAAAGCCCGCCACGACCTCCAAATGACGCGGCTAGATCAACTGACCGACCACCCATTGAACAGGGGCGTGGATTCCCCATTTAGCGGGGGACTTAGGCACCCCAAAATGGAGGCCGGTCTAGTGACCCAAAACTTACAGCCAGCAGATAGACTGCGACACCGTTCAACGACCAGTCCGAAAAGTTCCGTAGGATGGCGGGCGTCATTTTTGGACTACATGTTTAACATTCTGCAGAGTTTCAGCCAATCTAGGGACAAATTGGTAAATTCACCCCACATCTTAATTAAGTACTAGATTGTTATTTTAGGTGTTCTACAGTATTTTAACTTAGTTTATACACCTAGAACTAATTTTAGAAATCACTTTTCACGTTAGGAAACTAGTCTTGTGTTTGCTAGCTAGTGCTCATTTGCGTGTTTTATGTGTTTTAATGTGTCGTTTGATGTATGAAATGAGTTTAAGGGACCCTAGCATCTATATGGTCATGATTAGGGTTGAAACCTCCCGGTACGAATCCCCATGGACCACCTAAGGGTCCTTTAGAAGGACCCAAACATTGTCCATAAATCTGTCAAAGCAGCCCCAATCGACGACCCTAACGATGCCTGGTAAATCAATTGATGCCCCATGAAAAGGTGGCATGGCTCTACACTATGTATTTGGAGCTTAAAACCTAAATGAGGGGTCTCTAACGAAAATGACAGTCAAGAGTACGACCCCGTTAACCCATCCACGGTCCGTGGATTGGGTAGTCGTTTGGCACATGCATATTCTCGACAGAGGTTCAGCCAACTAGGGGTGAATTGGTAAATTCACCCCACGTCCTAATTAACTAATAGATGGTTATTTTAGCTATTTTTAAAGTATTTTAAGTTAGTTTATACACCTAGAAGTAATTTTAGACTACACTTTTCAAAATCAAAACCCCTCTCCCAAGTAAAACTCTCTCAAGACTCAATGGAAACTTGAAGTTAATTTGAAGCTAGGATTGAAGAATTCTCTTGATTCCTCCATCAAATTTTGTGGGTTTTCTAATAATAAGGTATGTTAATTCAATCTTGATTCTTCTCTCACAAGGAGCCAATCCAAAGTCTTTTCAAAAGATTTGAAAATCCTAAAAGTTCCTATTTAAAATTCTAAGCATGGGTTCTTGCATTAAGAGGTTTTAATGGATGAATTATGATGTTATCAATTTTAATTGATCGTTTTATGATCAAAACCTTCATCGACCAAGGATCATCCTAATTCCTAAATTTTGGCTTATGTAGTGGCTTTGATAAATGTGATTGGATACTGTTAGAATTATATTTATACTAAGTTGTATTGTGGTTATCTACTGCCACTTATGCCTAATTATGCTAAATTGCTGGAAAATTAACAAAAGGTGATCAAGGCTTGGATGAAGGGTAACTTGATGTGAATTGTCTAGTTTTTTATTGAATTGATCAAGTGTGGTATGGTCCACTTATAGTGACGGTGTTTATTTGATGTATATGCGAATTGTGATTATGGCGTTGAAGGCATTGAATGTGAAATAAAGCGAACTTTTGAAATGTAGGCATATTGATGTTTTATCAAGTTATGAATGTGTATCTTGAAGATAGTATTTCTAATTGACGTATAATTTGAATGTGAAGTAAGATCTTGTGTGGATTATGATGAATGTGGTATGATCAGGTTTAGAAGTAAATGAATGAATGATAGAGTCTATATGAGAGGTTTTCTTACATACACTCACACACACAATGAATGAATGAATGAAGCTAATGACAATGTAATGAATGAGAGTCATTACGAACTTTTATTAATGTTCCTAAGAACTCTAGGAACGAATGGGGGATTTTGGGGTGTACACTCTTCGTGAGTTGGGATGTAATGTCTAGTAGAAACATCACTATTCTTTCCAAAGAATGAATAAGAGATTAAAGGTTGGATACTCTTCGTGAGTTGAGATCTGGTAACCAAAAGTAACCTCTAGAGATGAGTACTTTTCGTGAGTTGAGATGTAGTACTTGGTAGCAATATCTTAACCTATAGATAGTGAATGCCTAAACTTCGTGAGTTGAGATGTGGTATCAAATATACCTCTTGAGATAGGTATTCTACGATAGTGGAAATGTAGTACATAGAAATAATCTCCTTATCCCATAACTGTGAGCCCACATATGACTACCTATTGGTGTTCCATGTGAAGGCTAAACGAATGACCCTAACTTAGGCAAATCGGTATCCCTCATCCGGTAGCGGTTAATATCGGGATGCGATGTCAAGATCTCATGATCTATGTTGGTCAAAGATAGCCACCACAAATGAATGTGAACTAGGTCTCCTAAGGGTGTACTACTTAGGGTAGGTAGTGGAATGCGACTCTATCTATGCATTGCAAAAGTAGACATTTGGAGGGATTCTTGGTGTGTCCTTGTAATGTTAATGAATGAATGGGTTCTATATAATGTTTATGAAGCATGTTGACTTTCTATCTATTTTAAATGAAGCATGTTGATCTGGTGTCTAATGTTGATAAAGGCTATGTAAATGATGGAATGTGATGTACATAGTCTAGGGTGATTCCTAAGGAGAACTAAGTGGAAGTAGTAGTATGAGATGCTAATTTCACATTACACTAGTGTAAGTTGGAGTTGTCTTAGGGGATGGTCCATGCATGAAGTTCTTAAATGCGTATATGTTTCCTCTAATAATGAATGCTGACTTGTTGAATTGAAATGAAGTATCCTTGTTTTTGGTAGTCTTAAGGATTACTTAAGTGTGTATTGATGAGGTTGTATGGGTGGTCTCTTCATGTCTTACCTAGGTGGGTCTTCGAATAACTTTGGATAGGAGAGTCTAACTGATTAATGGGTTACTTAAGTGAAATGGCTATATGTTGAGAATTATGGAAGTATTACATTGTATGTTAAATGATGACTTGTATACTTGATTAATGAGGTTTTATCATAATAGTATGAAAAATATATTTAAACTAAAATGTCCTCTTTAAATCATGTTTTATTCATATTGCCATACTTAGTGCATTTACTAACTCCATAGTCTTCTTAGGTAGTTGCGAGTGAGGAGTTATATATTGATGCTTGGGAAGTACATTTCACTCAAGATTGGTATGTTCTTATATGTTCGAGGACATGAACTACATTTCTAGTTTTTTTATAATTAAAGACATTGTATAGGACTTTGTATCTTTCTTTTAATGTAAAACGGTCGTGACCCTATGAGAATAAGTTGTGTCTAAGATGGATTGTGATGATGGCACTTAGTTGCGTTTTATGAAAGAATTTTTCATGTATTATTGTGTAAAAGTTTTAATTCTGACACCTTTCTTCCCTATTGCTGAAGAAACAATTTAAGGAGGCTTGTGCAATACCTCCGAAGAAGTCAAGTCGATGGTGTGACTCCTATGGGGACCTTGGGTCGTCTGCCATCACTCTTCCCGTAGAGAAAAACCTTTGAAAAATAAGATTAATAACATATAATTGAGTAGTATAATGAGATCAAACTAAAAATTGGGATACTTTTTCCTCTCCTGTGCTTTCTTTCTCAGTCGTCCCACTTGTTTCCTTAACGTGGAGGATTCTAATTGTCCTCAACCGAATCCAATCCCTGGTTTATCACTTATGCACATCATGATCCAGAATTTCAATAGTTCCTCCGCATAACCGATGGGGAGGTCCTTTTTTAGCACACTTGGAGGCTCATTTTATTGTTGTACTTCTCCCAATGATTTTCTTATACATGACACATGAAATTACCGGGTGAATACTCGATCGGTTATGAAGTAAATCCAATCTATAATCACAATCTCTACAATTCAAGAACCTCAGGGACCAATATATCACGGATGTAGCTTACCTTTTTGCCAAATCTCATCCAACACTCAGCTCCTTTAATGGTGACAAACTTAAGCAAGAACATACTCACCTATATTAAATGTTATGTCTCTTACCTTATGATCTACATACTTATTCTTGTCTAACTCTGCGTTGGTTAGCGAAGCTTTGGCTTGAATCCCTATTTCATGGAGCCAATGAGTTTTCTACCTCAGGAATTGTCGTTTAGTAAATCATACCAGAAAGTTTTATTCCACATTCATTGTATGTATACTTGTTGAGTTGGAAAAAACTAGACTTTGAATTTGATAGGTTCTTGTCACTAATCTTCATATACTACTAGATATGGTCAACTAATTTTACCCTTATAAGGACTATTGCAAATTTTATCAGATGGAAATGGTTTGAACTTTTATTTGTGGTAATAGGTCCTTGTGCCCTAAATCTCCTATTATACCCTATCTACCCTTGTTAAAGTACCTTAAGATAGTATCAGTTAGTACATAAATCTAAGTTTAAGATCTTATACTTATGGTGAAGATTCGAAATAAAGAGTAGAGTTTGCGGGGGGGGGTAGAACCATACTATTCTTTCTCTTGAATATGGCACACTACTAAAAGAACAGTGAATACCGACCTAGAAATACCGACCTCCAGAGGTCAGTATTCCTGAAATAGCAACCAAAAAGTTACTTCCCAACTTAAGAAAGAAAAATTTTTGGTCGCCATTCAATTCCGACCTCTGGAGGTCGGTTTTAATTTATGTCGGTAAAATTTTCTATTTTATTTTTTGAAATCCAGAGGTCAGTTTAATATATTTGTTTATTTTTTATTTTTATTATTTTCATCTTCCGGAGGTCACTATTTTTAATTATCAAATTTTAGAATACCGACCTCTAGAAGTCGATATTTTTATTTCCTATTTTTTAGATTCTGACCTCTGGAGGTCGGTATTTTCATTTCTTTTTTGATTCCGACCTCTGGAGGTCGGTATTTTCTTTAGATTCTGACTTATGGAGGTCGGTATTTATATTTCCTATATTTTAGATTCTGACTTTCGGAGGTCGGTATTTTTATTTCTTATTGTTGAGATTTTGACCTCCGGGGGTTTGTATTTGTAGTTCTTATTTTTGAGATCCTGACCTCTGGAGGTCGGTATTTATATTTCTTATTATTTAGATTCCGACCTTCGGAGGTCGGTATTTTTATTTCTTGTTTTTTAGATTCTGACTTCTGGATGTCGGTATTTCTATTTTATACTTTTTAGATTCCGACCTTCGGAGGTCTGTATTTCTGCTACAAATCTGGCAGCATTGAGCTTCTATTTGAGTATTCCACCTGTATATTTATGATCAAAACAAACCCACTACGAATTTCAAATAATCTATTTCAGAAATAAACTTTCTCTAACTCAAAGAATTCCGAATGAGCTATTTAAATAAACATTTATTCAAGCAAAACAACAAACACCGTATTTCAAAATCTACATTAAACTATTTCAAATCAAAATAACTTCATCCAACTTCAAAGTAAACTAAAATGAACGATCAAAAACAATTTCAAAATATAGAATTCATAAAATGTCAAAAACAATACAAACTACTCGTTACTCACTGTCACTCTCCTTATCACCCCCTTATCATTCTCATTCACCCTCCTAATCACACTCCAGCTCACTACTTCTCGGGACCTGGAGGAAGATGATTTCCTGATTCAAAAGAAAGTTATTAGGCCTGAAGTTTGCATACCTCTTGTTCTCCCTCTGCCTCATTGGATTCCGCATATCTTCTCAGCGTCTCTCTTTCCTCTCTCTGTCGTCTACAACAAACAACAACTCGATATTAAGCAAGCTAACTTCCCCTCCATTAGATATTGTTCTCTTTACCCCTACCATCGAGCTATGAGGATTGAGAACCAGCAATACCGCACCCTCTTCTTTGATAGTTTTTTCTGATAGCCGTATACTGAACCGCTAAACGTTCACCTGCACCTTTGTTTTCAAAGATTCTCACTTCTCTTGTATAAATGATCAGGTCCCAGCTCTTAAAAGGTATAGTACTATGGTTTCCTGACCATTCGTATAACCTAACCTATAATTAAACACAGAACTCACAAATAGAATGTAATATATCAAGAAACCAGAAAAAAAGATTCAATTGAATAGGTTCTTACCATATGTCCCTTCTCTCTAATCTACGTTTCCTCAATCCATCTTTCTTCTTCTTCCGGGTCGTACTCGTTCTTGACATGATTAACCTTGAACATCTTTTCTACAAGTACCCCGCCTGCCCGACTCATTTTTCCTACAATAACACAATATAATTTAATCTCCACAAACTACTTATCAAAAAAGAAAACCAAAAATACTTTACAAAATTAAGAAAGTATATCATTTCGTGCATTCTTTCCTTACTAGTAATTAGGCTATAATAATCTCACGGTGTGCAAAGAAGCCCTCCCTTTTCTGATCTGCAGCCATCTTCTCCCCATACACACTCCTCTTTTGAACTTTGTCATCAATCAATACCCAATGTTACATTAATAGATCCCATCGAGTTGGTACATAAAGTTTAGGCAATTAAGGTTTTTTTCCTGACATTCACTAAATGTGCAAAGCAACTTTGAAGCTTAACTAAAAGTCAATCTGAACTTCTTCCTCATGTTCGGGATCCGAAGACATACTATTTCTGAAATGAAAAATGACTAATATTTATTGCTCAAATAGCGAATTTAAATGTATATGACGGTAATTTAAATTGATCACATTCTTTACCTTATTTCATTGAACATTTGACCCCTGTTGTTAATAATTGGAATCGAACAACCAGTGTCGGGTACCACCATTGTAGTTGAGTACCAATGCACTTTTAAAATAATCCTTGACATCCCCACAACCATGGAAGCTGAAATTGATTTCATTTACAAAGAATGATAAACCAAAAATATACACAATTAATTAAAATATAAAAGACAAATGGAAAATGAAACATAATTAAAATCATACCCTTTACCTACCGACTCGATGACAAGTCTCCGAAATTGTCTCGACGAACGCCTGGCTGAGGGCACGTTCATACGATTGCTGGTGTGGTGGGAGTATTAGGAGGCCTCCTATCCATTGGATTCAAGATGAAGCTTTTGAAGAATCCAATTTATCCACTATTAGTATTCAAATTATGGCACTGACTCTAACACTAGTTATGGTATGGTTGACTCAGGAGCAAATGTGAATAACCCTGCAATTTTTGGTAACCTATCTAGGTGGCACAATGTGTGTAGTATAGAATAACAAGATTGTGGAGCCACATGAGTAGAGCATTATGTGTCTAGTTTTGCATAGTCATCGGTAAATGAGGTCTTTTGAAATATCACCTATAGGGCTCATCAGATTTTTTCCAACCCCAATGTTTCCAACCTCTCCACAAGTGATGACAACAATCACACACACAGGTGGCCTTCTATTTTCATGGTTCCAATTCATATGAGGGAGCAGAGGTTGTTTGATGCAGTAAACCTCTTAATCTTTTTATAAGAGGTTTATAATGCATAGCCTTAATGAACATGTTTCTTTCTGGTAGCCCAGTCTTACACAGGGAGGGTGACTACAAACCATACAATACTCTAGATCGCCACTCCTCCTTATATAACTAACATACAACCATTTTCACAACAATCAGTTCTTATCGAGGACAGTCCTAACATAGACACCAATGCATTTGCTTATCAATAAGCATCAAGGATTTTACATTGGAATCAAACTAATTCCTTCATAAGAACTTCCTAGATCCATTCTTCCCGTGAGAATATTAGTGTCCGCTTTGATACTCAACAATCTAACTTCAATAGACAATTAGAGTGTTGACTCCCTTTGAACACAAGGACTCTAAGCAGAGTCACTCAATTGTTTTCATAAAAATTTTTTGGTTCTTCATTGGTAGCTTCTTCTACTTTTACGCCCCAAATTGAAAATAAGAATGCATCCCAAAAGCATCATCAACCATATCATGACCTTCTGAGAACCTTGGAAATAATTTACCTCTTAATCGATTTACTACTTTCACCGATTAGGCAAAGTTATTAAACATAGTGTCATTTTCAACCTCACCATGACTAGTCCAAACTGATTCCCTGGTTTGAATCCATTCCTCATAAGATGCATAACAACAGTCTTTGTTGTATGATATCTCAAATTTTCACAAATCACACATGGACACCTAATAATTCTTGAAGTTAAAAAATCATCAGGTGTCTTTGCATGATTTATAAATCTAGTGGCACAGTCTGCAAATTTTTGTATCATACCCACTCGAAAAGGATTGTTTCTTTTATACATCCAACTACGATTAGGATCCATCTACACAAATAATAGTAATAATTTTAATTTTAGGTTTAAAGGCTTTCTAAGGCTAATTAGTTAAGTTTTAACTTAACTAAAAGACTCTATTCATCAACAAATCACATACATTATTTGAAGACTTAAAGACTTCTAAGTCTAATTAGTTAAGTTTTATAACTTCATAAACAACGTATATTCACCACTAAATCACCTTACTTATTAAAAGAACTTAAATTTTCTAAGGCTAATTAGTAAGTTTCAAGTACTTCTAAATAAACACTATCTTCCCACGAAATCACATCAATATTTGGAGAACTTAAAGACTTTTCTAATGCTAAATAGTTTAAGTGTTAACTTACTCTTCCCAAAAACTATATTCACCACTACATCACATCAAGTATTTGGAGAACTTAAGAATTTTGAAGGATAATTATTAATTGTAACTTAACTAAAACACTATGTTCATCACCGAATCAAACAAACCACTAACATTATTTCGAGAACTTAAGACTTTCTAAGTCTAATTAATTATTTTTTAAATTTCGTCCAAACAGTTTTTCCCAACGAAATCATCCACATTACTTATTTGAAGAAATTAACAATTTTTCTATCTCTAGTTAGTTAAGTTTATCTTACCTTCTAACCTAATATTCACCAACAAAATCACTTAAGTATTTGGAGAATTTAATACTTTCTAAGGCTACTTAGTTTTTAATTTTTAACTTAACCTAAAAATATTATTTCCCTCAACTAAATCACATTAACTATTGAAGAACGTAAACTTTCTAAGTCTAATCAGTTAATTTTTTTTAACTTAATTCAAACACTCTATTCACCAACAATCACATTTGTTATTAAGTATTTTGTATTATAGTGAATGTCTATCATGTGGAGTCCTTCAATTAGATATTATTAAAGAGTCCTCCTTACTTTGGGACTGAGTTAATTTCCCGTATAAATAGATCGCTCCGCTTCATTGTCAAATTTGCATCAAGAGAAATACAAATTTTCCTTCTTTTCTATCTAGTTTTCCTTCGTCTTATTCTATAGTTTTAACCACGTTACATGGATGACTTTAATTTTCTCAAAGTAAGGGTAAGATGTGAAAATTAATAAATGTATTATTTTTTTTTGTTTTTATTTTAATGGGGCCCATCTTACAAAACTAAGTTCCTGTCCTTCATGTTCGTGCAGGAACTACCATCTCATGGGTGTTTGGATGCTTAAATACACCTTGTGCAATGGCTCTTGGAGACACCATAAAAGAGAAATATAAGTGCATCACATCAAAAATGTGCACGAGCAATGTTTTCGCGTCCTCACTTGACGAGATTCGAAAATCGAATATCTGCCAGTTAAGGATCCCATTGTTTTTGTGGAAAAACCTAGGAAGGAAAGATTTGACCACTTGAAGATGGTCATACATCCAAAGGCCGATATGATTGGATGCATCAAGGCTACAAACATGACTTTTAAATCTATACATGTGTATAATTTCTGCGATGTTCAGATCATTTCTCAATTCAAATTTGTGGAGAAATCTCGGTTAGTGGAGATTTATATGATTTAAAATACGTTCTCCCACGTTCCATGCCTCGAGTGTGCTCTTGCATCAACAATATCGAGAGAAAGGTTTCAAAGTTTCTGAACTAATTTTATCACTCATCTTCTTTGTCAGAGCAAAATAATGATTTATTATTAAAAAATCATGAAATCGACCTACAGGATCTGAAAACAACCCGGCAGTATAATGAGGCGTACGCCCCCCATTCTAGGCGTGGAAAAGATCGCGATCCGAATCGTGGCCGTGGAACGTGGACGTAGTCGTGGTCGTGTATATGGTCAGAACGTTATTCTATTCCTGGCATTAATGATTCATCAAAAAAAAGGAAAAAAGAAAGGATAGACAAACGTGAAGCAATCGGGAAGGTTTGTTTTTGATGTTTGAAGAGTCCATTATGCACGTGTAGTCGTACTCTAACACTTGGTTGAAATTTATCAAGAATCACTAAAGAAGAAAGAGAAAAAATCCTGGAGGCAAATTTTTATCTATGAAAATCAAGTTGACACACGCCGTTGGATGAAGCAGATTTTCCTCGCACATCCTGAATGAAAACTATCACTTATTGTGATGGTTCGTTAACATGGAAGAGTATATTTTTTTTGTAGAATTTAATAAAAATTTTTCGTGTAATTATAGTTTTTTTCAGTGAGTATTTAGTTATTTTTTTAATTAGATTTAATCGTTCATTACTTGTTCGCTATTCTTATAAAATAATATATATATTTCATTTGAATTTATTTTATATGATTCTATATGATAGAGTTTAGTGTCAATACATAATTTTATCACGTGTTTGTATTATCTCTAATTAGGTCTTTAACTTGGTATAATTTAAAAACATTAAATTCTGTATTAACTAGGATGTATCATGTGTTTTGTATTATATTGCTGTCTTAATTTGATCTAATGTTAATAACATGCAGTCTATATTAACTAGGATTAAATAGTGATTTATTTTAATTTTCCTAACCACTCGTGTTTTGACTTAGATGAAACAATATTAAATCTTAATTTTCTAATATTTAATTATTAGGTTTTTTCCTTTGAATAATAATTGACCTTTTGACAACCACTAAATATTTTATATATATTTATTTTGTGTATGTCATTTCATGTGAAATATGGATAATTCTAAGAACCTATTAGCGAATATGAAGATATTGTTTTTGATGGATTCTGGTACAACAATCGATATGTCAAAAATCGAAATATTTTTCTCATTTAATTATTGTAATAAAGTTACTCACAATTTTTGTTAGTCCAATATTATTCGCGGAGTTTTGGAAGCCATTGTATTTTGCCCAGGGAACTAACTCATCATTGAATAATGTAAACACAGTTTTCTACAAAATCTAAGAGAAACTTGTTGAGTTTTAAAGATATCCGTGAAAATTGTATATCATTCCAATCATTGATGACATGAAACTTGAATATCTTGTATGCACCAATAAGATCTCTGGACAGACATGTGTTATAGAAAAGTTCCTGCTTTTATATCTCTCTATCTAGCTTGTATTGGACAAAAATTATTGGCAATTGAGGCACATTTTATAATAACTAAGAATTTACTGATTCCAATACTTGTCGTTTGGAATTATGCGTCTAGGACATCCTGGGTCCAATAATGATGAGACTAATTATAGAAAATTCGCATGACTCCACAAAAGACCTAAAGTTCTTTTCAATGGTGATTTTTGTTGTACTTCATTGTTTCAAGGCAATTTACCTGAGACCATCACCAATGAAAGTTTAAGATTGAGTCCCCCTCGCGTTCTTGGAACGTATACATGGGGATATTTGTTGACCTATGCACCCCCTAGTGGGTCATTTAATATTTTATGGTTCTATAGACCTTCTTCCTTCTTCTAGATGGTCTCATGTGTGCCTGATTGTCATCCTCGTAACTTGGCATTGGAAAAAATTATTGGCACAAAATAAGGTTAAGGGAGCCACTTTCCTGATACTCAGATTAAGTCTATTCCGTCTTGATAATGCTGCGAGTGTTCATCTCAATCATTTAATGATTATTTTTAGCAATTGGGATAAAAGTGGAACACTCTCCGTTCTCATGTTCATACTCAGAATGGTCTCGCCTATCCATTAATTAGCCCGTTGGCATTGGGACTTTTATCCATTAATATCCACAGAACCGATGTGCTTATGGAAAGCTAAGTTGCCCCTTCTTTGGGGACATGGCAATTTGTCATGCTAGCAATACTTAGTCTCTCAAACCGACAAGTTTCATAAGTTTCTCCATTGCAAATGGTTATGGGTAAGAACCTAATATATCTTCTATGAATTTTTGGAAATGATGTACATGTTCCTGTGGCCCTACCACCCCACTAAGGTTGGGGTCTCTCCAAGAGGTTAGGAATATATGTTGGTTTTGAGTCACCCTCCATGATTCCGCAATCTTTGACATTGACTGGAGACAGTTTTGCCTGGCTAGATTTTGCAGATGTGCCGGTTTGATTTAGATAGTTTTCCCAAAATTAGGGGGAGAGATATGAATACAAAAACGAGAAATTTGTGGAAAATTTTATCATTGTCTCATCTTGATCCTATGCTTCTACCTGCGAAGCAAGAAGTACAATAAGTATTCATCTGCAGAAAAGTTGCAAATCAAATGCCCAACACATTTACATTGAAAAGGATTACTAAAATCACATATTCCCTGCTAAGAATGTCCCCATTCGAATGATACCCTGAATGACCATCCCCACTAGTTTCCATAGCTAATGAGTCAATAAAAACCTAACGTGTGGTAGACCTTGGGGTTCTAAGGATCAAAATCCTAGAAAACAAAGATAATGTCAAGATCACACTATGTAAACTCTCATATGGTAAGTTTTTTAAGATTTGAATACGTAAGATATTCAGGAAATAATCAATGAACTTGAACTCAAGAAAATAATGAACTTCCATAAATTTAAAGATGTTGAAATAATTGAATCGATTCAAAATAGTGGGCGTTGATTATGTATCCAGATAATGTTGCAACAAATACAGCAAGATAATTATGATCATGAACCTCAATCTGGTATAGAATGTCACAATGAAATGATTGACCAAATTGCAAGAACAATTCAATCAGAGTTTGACTTCACTTGCCAAGCGTGAAGTTTTTGGACCGATAGTTCAAACACCTAATGGTAATTAAACCTGTTGTTCCAAGTGGATTTTTGTGCGAAAAAGAAATAATAAAAATGAAATACAAGGTATAAAGCATGCCTTGTGGCAACCGGGTTTTATCAAAGGGCCTGGTGCGACTATGAAGAACATACTCACCCGTTATGGCGCAATATATTGCTTATCTCATAGTTTCACGTCCATGAGCAACTTGAAATGCATTGATGGGATGTGGTTACACCTCCTTTTGGGATCACTTGAGAATAAGATATGACATGAAAAATTCCTTAACATTTGCGATGCCTAAATCATGTAGTTAATTCAGAAATCTCGAGAAGGTATTCAATTAAATTGCAAAGATCATATATGGTTTGAACTACCTGGGCGCATGTGGTATAACTGCTTAGTGAGTAATTAATTAAGGAAGTTATACAAATGATGCAATTTGTCCCATGGTGTCTTTATAAGAACACAATATCTGAATTTGTTGACGTCTATATATTTTGATGCCATAAATCTTATTTTGGAACTCAATAGCGCTTCAAAGGCATATTGACTTCTTTAAGAATGAATTTAGAGAATTAAAAGTTTGGGAAGGAACAAAATTAGTGCTTTTGTTTGCGAATTGAGCATTTGACAAATGGTATTTTTGTTCATCAATCTCCTACACAGAATAGTGTTGAAAAGATTCTGTATGGGATGAAGCGCTCCATTAAAGTTATCTGATGGTTGTTCTTGCTTCACTTTATGTGAATAAGCCTTCCGACCTTAACAAAAGGGGATGAAGAAGTCTTGGTTTCTAAGACCATACTTAGTGCAATTGGTGCACCTAATATATTTTGCTTAATACTCCTACGAGACATATATAGCTTTTTGCTATTACCTTGTTAGCAAGGTATAATTTCCGTCTCCTACCAGGAGAAATTGGAATTGGATCAACCATTTTGTGATATCTTAAGGAACACTGATAGGTCTTATTTTAAATTAATGTTAATTTAGCCCAAATCTTTTGGTTATGGCTGATGCAGATATTTTATCTGGTCCACAAAAGCCGATCCAAAAAGGTATTTGTGTTATATTGGGGGGACTGTGCCATATTCTTGGAGATCTACAACGCAGTCCATCGTAGCCACTTCCATCATCTAATCAGCTAAATAATAGCTATTCATGAAACAAAGTTGGAATGTGTGTGGTTAAGGTCTCTGATCATCTCATTCGAGAGAATGTGGTTGAAATGTGATAAGTAACCCACCACTTTATATAAAGATAATGCAGAGCCTGCATAAGCCACCCCATAAGGGAGGATTAATAAGAAGAAATAGAACAAAACACATTTCACCGAAGCTTTTCTATACCATGAACATCAAAAGAATGGTTATATACATGTGCAACAGATTCGTCAAGTCATGTGGCTGATCTATTCACCAAGTCTCTCTACAACTTCCAAGAAGATGGTGCCACTACTAGCTTGGAATGCAAAGATTCAAGTCTCTAGATTGATGTTCTCATTAAGCGGGAGTTAATAACGGCTGTACTCGTTTTCCCTTACGAGGTTTTGTCCACTGGTTTTTCATTTTAAAGTTTTTATGAGGAGCCTATATGCGTATTAATAATATGTGACTGTTTTTTCCTTTACGCTAGATTTTTTTTTTCTTAAAGTTTTTTAAGTAAGGTTTTTGACGAGGCACATCATCTATTAATTAGCACCTGAGGGGGACTGTTTATAAATTCATTTGTATTTCAGTGAATGTCTCATCTGAGAGTCCTTTTAGGATATGATTAAAGATCCTCCTCTTAGGGACCAAGTTTGAATTTCTCCTATAAATAGAGTGCTCCTCTTCATTTTAATGAACTGATTCAGAGAAATAACAAGTCTCTCTTCGTTTTCCCTTTTCTTTTTCTTATTCTGTCGTTTTTATAACAAACATTTAAATTATTTGAAAGAACTTAACAATTTTTTCTATGATTTATTAGTTATGTCTTTAACTTACCTATCAACCATTCACCAAAGATATCATTACTTGTTTGGAAAACTTACCACTTTCTAATTCTAATTAAGTTAAGTTTTAAAACTTAACGTCTACCCTATATCGACCAATCCTAAATCACATTTAAGTATTTGGAAGAACTTAAAAACCTTCTAAAGGCTAATTATTTTAGGTTTAACTTACTTCTACACTATTTCACCAACTAAATCACTTTCAGTATTTTGAGGAACTTAAAGACTTTCTAAGTCTAATTAGTTTAAGTTTTACTTACTTCCAAATCCCTATTCACACGAAATCACATTACTTAACTGGAAAACGCACCACTTATTAAGCTCTAATTAGTTAAGTTTTAAACTTACTTCTAACAGTATATTCACAAACTAACTCACATTAAGTATTTGGGACTGCAAGGACTTTCGAAGCTAATAATTTAAATTTCACTAACTTCTAATACTATATTAACCACCTATATGACATTACGTATTTGGAGACTTTAAAACTTTCTAAGTTAATTGTTAAGGTTTTAACTTAACTAAACACTATATTTCACCACTAAATCAATTAACGTTATTTTAAATACTTAACAACTTTCTTAGTCTAATTAGTTTTATGTTGAACTATCCTTAACAAATATATTGTTTTTTCTTTTAAATTTAAAGCCTAAGTGTCAACACAAGATGGACCCAAATCAGTCCTTGCAAGAATATCGATTTGGTCATCAATAGGATCAACTAGTGTTGGTACTTATGTTAAAAAATATATTATATCTAATGTAAGCTAAGTGTCACACTAGATGCACAAACCGATCTTGCAAGAAAATCGATTTAGTCCATCAATAGGACAACTAAGTTTGGTACTTATGCTTAACAAATATATAATATCTAAAATTTAAACCTAAGGGTCAACATAGATGACAAAACCGATCTTGGAAGAAAAATCGATTTAGCATCATTGGATCAACTATTATGTGAGACTTTATCCCTTCACAAATATAATATTTTAAATTTTAACGGTAATGTCTACACAAGATGTACAACAAATCAAGTAGGTGGATACAAACACATTATATAAAATAATTGTAATTAAAAACTTTAGAGATTACATCACCAAACCTTATATCCAACTTTGATGAAAGAACATATCATGTTGTATCAACTTTTTTATATGTTGAGCTCCTGAGTTCCCTAGCACGAAAATGTGCTACAAAAGTTAACACTATAAAAATAGAGTTGTAAACCTTACTTACATGCACCTGTTACATATAGAAGATTAAGTAGTTCATTAAGTCAGACTCTAACTCATTTTGTATTTTTTTTTTAAAAATAATTCGATTTGCTACTAAACAACCTAGCTCACCTAAGTAGGATTCCCCCCAACCTACTATTTCTGCCAAACACCGAGGAGTATGAATTTTTTTCCTTTTTTATGAATTAGAAACATTTATTTATTATCAACAAAAATATTACAATTCTCCATCATAATAGTACTTCAAGCAGTCATAAAAAAAATTGGAAGATAGTTTGTTCAACTAAGGATCTCTAATATAACTTCAGATCTAAATAAGATCTTATAAGGGAACTGTGCATACAAAAACCAAGCACAAAAAAAGCACTCCCAATATCCCAAAAAACTACATCCTTTAGGTGGTCCTAAAGACTATAACATAATACAAAAAAGAATGAGGTAATAATAAAAAAGGGGTAACAAACTGTTGATAACTTATGAACATCATTAAAAAAATTATGATGTAATAATAAAAAGGAAAAACAGATATGGACATATTCGTTTGGTACGAAATCACTGGCATTTGATCCTCAACTTGAGCAGTTGGTGTTGTTGCTATCGCCCTCTAGCCGAGCTGTTGGCTTGTTGTCGTTGGTTTGAGCTGCTGGCTGCTTGGGGTTCTGCCGGAGTTTTGGCTGCTGCTGCTGCTGCCGGATGCTCGCCGATTGTTGGCTGTTGATCCTCACCGGATTTTGCTGTGGAGAAGAGAGAGGAGGGGGATAGAGGAAGAAAGAAAGGAGAAGGGGGAAAGACAGAGGGATCGAGGGAAGAGTAGAAGAGGAAGATAAGAGGGGGAGAGAGAGGAGTCGCTAGGGCTGCTGCTCGCCGGTGATCCTTTCGGATGAGGAGATGTTGAAAGAGGGGCGAGGGGAAAAGAGATGAGGGAAGAGAGAGAGGCAGGTGAAGGGGGTGGGTATGAGAGAGAGATACATTTGAGTTAGTTTTTTGTCATCTCGACCCAAACCGGCCGCGACTGGCACCCCCCCCCACATTTACCACCCTCCTATGTGAGCAAACCAACCAATCCTAAACCTTCCATTTCGATTTCACATATCGAACATAAAACAATGCGGAAGACTGACTCCTAAATAAAAGACAATTCATAATTCTAAGATTCAACATCTATTAATTTCCCAAAATCTTGAAGTCATCACCACAAGAAATCTATGATCAATTACTAAACTAGAGTATTCTAAGAAGCTAAAACAAATAAAAGCTAGTCTATCGAACAACTTCAAGGCATCAATACATGAAGGAAGGAGATCCAGTGCCAAGCTAGAAGCATTAGCTCACCTGAAGATCCGGTGTGGCGAGAATGGCTGGAACTAACTGTCGAGTCGAGATGGCGTGCACCACGTTTGCTGCATACCACGATATACAAAAATAAAACTAAAATTAGGGGGTCATACACCACAAGTACTTGATTAGGTACATCGGCCAACTCAAAATAGAAAACAGTAATATATCAAGTCACATCATAAAATCAACTAAAATCCTTAGGCATGCAGGCATTACAATTAACCAATAATCCTTGGTTACAACAACACCAATCACATCAATGAGGACTCACGCCTCCTCACCATACTCGTTTGGGAAAACATGTTCTTTAAGATTGAGTACTATTAGTTCGTTTTAAGATTCATTATTCTTTACTCTCGGTCGGTACTGACACTCCGCCTCCTCATTCTATCCTGGTAAGCCGGAACGTGGCACCTATCCATATACTATCCTGGTGGTCGGAACGTGACACTCCCGATCCTCATATTCATCCTTGTACGGACGGCAACCCGACCAATACAATCCTTGTGTCGGAACGTGAACACTTCCTATCCTCATATTCTATCTATCTGGTAACCAAAGGAACGTGGCCACCCATCCATATACTATCCTGGTGTCGTAACGTACACTCCGATCCTCATATTCTTCCTGGTATCGGAACGTGACAACTCCGATGCCTCATATGCTAGTCCTGGTACCGGAACGTGGCACCCGAGTCCCCTAATCTCAACTACTTTCATTCATTAGCCGCTTTTATTATACCAAGGCATCATCATTAACAAGTATATTAGGGTTTTTCAAGATTTTAGAGTTCATAGCTTTATCAATGCTTATTTTACTCCACAATCATGTATATATTATAAAATCACCATCATGCTACACGCAATTAACATATAGAAACTGAATACTACTACTCCACATATCATTCGCTATTAAGAGTTAACTACGAATAGTGTACAAAACCATAACCTACCGCCACCTAAGAATTGTAATCAAGCAAGCAAATTGCTCAATTTCTTTTTGTCCTCTCGTTCTCTCTTGACGATTCCTCTTCCTCTCTCTTGCTGTTCTTTCTATTTTTCTTATTCAAAACCCTCTTTATTTTAACCCTAATTACTAATGTATTAATAATGAAAGAGTAAATCTAACCCCACTAATTAACTTAAGGTACACCTCTTTTACCCCCAAGTAATTAACGTATAACATTAACCCCTATCTTTATAATAAAGCAGAATAGTCAAAAACGTCCCTTAAAACGTGTAAAGAAATCCGACCCAACTTTGATTGCGTAGCCGTGACGGGCCTCCGCGCCTGCGACCGGTCCGTCTGCTGTCCGTCACAAGGTCCCGAGACTTGTTTTTAAAGTTGATGGCCCTGTGACGGGCCTGGCCTGGACGGTCCGTCCTGCCATTCCTCACGACGTTCAGCGAGTCGATTTTCAAGTACCCAATTTCAGATTTCTGAGTGTTTTGATGCGACACCCTCCACGACGTCCGTCGTGGCCCTTGACGGTCCCGTCGTGCCTCCGTCACCTCTGCCAGTTTTTTCCAGAATAAAATATTTGCTCAAAACGAACTAAACATGTCCTTTCAATCGATACCAAATTTACCCATCGTTGCGTCCCCGACGATCACAAAAGAAAACAAGGCTAAAAAGGAATCCTGATCTGTAAACAGATGTGGGTATTTTCTTCGCATATTCTTGCCTCCTTCTCCCAAGTGGCTTTCTTCTCAATCCGGTTATTCTTCATTGCACCTGATGGATGCAATCTCTCTTGACCTCAACTTGCGAATGTGCTCTATCGGAAAATCAACAGGTCCGGTCCTTCCTCCTCATAAGACAATTTGCAGTCAGAAAACTGAAATCCCCAACGGATAATGTAGTGCCATCCCCATGGGTACTCTTTTCAACATCGACACAGAAACACCGGAGGTCACTCCGACAGCCCTGGAGGCAAGGCTACTCATAAGCCACTTCCCCTACTCGTTTGAGTCCTCAAAGGGACCAATGTACTTGGCTTAGCTTGCCTTTTTTTACCAAACCGCCATCACCCCCTTCATTGGTTAACTTTCAACAAGACTTGTTCACACCCCGCCATGAACTCTAAGTCTCTAACCTGTCGATCTGCATATTCTTTTTGTCTACTTTGCGCCCTAGAATCGTTCTTGATGGACTTCACTTTCGCCATCGAATTTCTCAAAAGATCAGTACCCCAAGGTCTAACTTCGAATGCATCAAACCAAACCATGGGAGACCTACATCTCCTACCATACAAGCTTCAAGGGAGCCCATTTAAATGCTTGAGTGATAGCTATTATTGTATGAAACTCCGCTAAAGGGTAAAGAAGCTATCCCAATCGGCCACCGAATTCCTTCACAGCAATGCACGCAGCATTCCTCTCCAACACTTGAATCAATTCGCTCAGACTGACATCGTCGGAGGCTGAACTCTGTAAAACTAGAGGTCCAACCTAGTCCCCCAAAATTTTTTCCTGCATGCATGTTTTCCAAAACCTAAGAAGTAACTGCGGTACCTCTACTGATATGATGGATAGTGAACTCCGTGCAATCGAACAACTTCTGAGATGTTTTTAAGGTTTGGCTAACTTCTCTGCATTGTAAGTCCCTTACCCGGAAATGAAATGAGCAGACTTAGTTGTTTCCGCCTATCAACATCACCCAATAAGTTCTACTTTCCCAATGTCTTTGGCAGACCAAGCCACGAAGTCCATTGCGATTCTCTCCCATTTCCATATTCCGGATGGGCTCTCTTAAAGTGTTTCCTCCGGGCCTCGGTGTTCATCTTTAACTTGTTGACAATTTGACATTTGGCAATAAAATCCACAATCTGCACGCTTCATTCTTCCTCCCCCGCAGTGTTGCTTTCGGTCACGGTACATCTTGGTTGCACCCGATGCATCGATACCTTAACTCTAGCCTCTGTCAGAAAGTGTTGAATCAAATCAAATCGACGCGAGGTAACACATACCCTTCCTTAATCCTCAAAACACCTTCTTCATCGACTTCGCTTCTTTAGCCTCTCATTTTGCCAACACTTTTATCTCGGACCGGATCAATTTTTCATCATTAAACTCTTTCCCTTAATCTTATCAAGGAAGGCGATCTTGCCTCCACACAAGCCTTAAAAATCCTCCCTTCTTATTACTACTTTCTAATCTCATAAGGTCGTTAGCCACAGCTTGAACTTCTCTAGCCAATGGCGCCTATACTCTGCAAGTGAGCTAAACTTCCCATGTTTCCCGCCTTTGTAACGCTACCACATTCGCCTTCCCGATGGTACAAAATAGTGATGTCGAGTCCTTCAGTAGTTCCATCCACTCCTCTGTCTCAAATTCAAATCTCTCTGAGTGAAGACATACTGTAGACTACGTGATCCGGGTCGACCTCACACTTTAACCCCATATAAATAGTGGTCTCCATGCTTTACGTGCAACACTACCGCGGGCGCCAATTCCAAATCATGATTGGATGTTACTTTCATGGCATTTTTTAATTGTCTTGAAGCATAAGCAATCACATTCTTCTCTTGCATTAGCACCTTCAACCCAAAACCCGAATAAGATGCATCAAACACAAGGAAATTTCTTTGTCTTGCCTTTCCACTGGCCAGTGAGAATTGGTGCAGTAGTACATAACAGAGTCTTGAGTCTTCTGAAAGCTTTCCTCACATCATCCGACCATACCAATGAACATTTTGCTAGTCACGTTCGGTCATTGGGGAAGCACTAGAAAGAATCCCTGACAAATCAGCGGTAGTGCTAGCTAACCCAACAATCTCCTTATTTTCTGACCCATTAGTAGGTCTACCCAATTTCTTTCACTACTTTCGATCTTAGCGGATCCCACCATCACTCATCCTTAGAAACCCACGTGCCCCAAGAATGGACACTGCATCTAAGCCACAACTCCACACTTAGAGAACTTGGCATAAGCTTTTTCCTTCTCCTCACAGTTCCAAACCATCTCAATGCTCCCATGCCTTCTACTCTAGGAGTAGATCAGTATATCATCATAAATACGATCACAAAGAGTCTAAATATGGCTTAAAATACCGTTCATCAAACTCCAAACGCAGCAGGCATTCGTAAGACCAAAAGACATCAACTACAAATTCGTAATGCCCATACCTGGGTTGTAACAAGCCGCCTTTTGGCACATCCGTGCTCGTATTTTTCAATTGATGATAACCGGATCCTCAAGTCAATCTTATGAAAAGACCCACAAGCACCTTTGTAACTGATCGAACAAGCATCATGCGAGAAGAGGATACTTGTTCCTTTAATGTCACCTTGTTCAACTGCCGGTAGTCTATGCACATCCGAAAACTCCCATCTTTTTCTTTTTTTTCTTCTTTACAAAAAAACCCGTAGCCACCCCAAGAGATGCACTGGTCTAATGAAGCCTTTGCCAACCAACTCTAAGTTGGGCTTATTAACTCTCTTAACTCCGCGGAGAACATTCTATAAGGGGTATAGAAGGGGGGCGATACCCGGTTCAATATCAATACAGAATCAATTCCCTATCTGGGGGCTCCCCGGAAGATCTGTAGGGAACACATCAAGAAACTCACGACCACCGCAACCGACTCGAATCGAAGGTACTTGGGTAGTGCATCCTTGAGAGGTCCCAAGAAAGCTAAAACCACTTTACGAACCTTTTTTAGCACGAAGAAAGGAGATGATACGCACTCGGATTGAAGTGTAAGTCCACCTCCCACACTAAACGGATCTGTCCTCAGGCTTGGCTAACATCACCGTTTTTAGCATTCCATCAAGATCGCAATTGCGAGAAAGCCAGTCATACCAGAATCAAAATCAAATCCACCATCTCTCAAGATTAACCAAATCTTCTATCTAACAAAGTGTTACTCCCCACAAAGTCACCAAACAGACTATATAACCCTTTTCAACTACCGCAGACTCACCCACCGAGTAGAAACACGAATAGGCGTATCAAGTAATTCACAATGTAAAATTTAGACCATTAGCAAATGAGGAAATACATAAGAAAATGTGGATCCAGGATCAACACACTACAGAAGCCATGCAATCCACAAACCAGAAGCATTACCTGTGAGAAGCATCAATGTTTCTTCCGCCTCTATCTCCCAGGGGAAATCAACATTGGCCCTTTCGTTTGTTTGCCGTTGCCCCCCCTAGCCATGTTGTGATTTAGTGTCTCCAGTTTTTGCCCCATCACCCGGCCTTTGGTGACCACCCATTTACCTCGACCACCCTCGTCCTCCGGAATTAAGCGGCCTCTGCCATGACCCACCTCTACCTCTAAAACTGTTGGGGTCTATCGCTCTTTTTTTGACAATACCGCTTGATATGCGCCCAGTCTCCCTCCCCACACCCAAACACTCTCTAGATTCACGCAGGTCCTCTCGAGAAATGTTGACGGTCTGAGGTTGAACCCCCAACGACAGTCTGTAGTGAAGACTGAATGGGTCGCACTGAGTTAACCTCCTCCGGAACCCTGTCCCTAGGTAAGAACCATTAAACTCACCTCCCTTTCCGAAACCCTGTGATGTCGATGCCATGGTGAAATTCATCTGGCTTCACCTCCTTCCACTCTACCACGAAATCTACCACTCTTGGAAGGATTTGCCGTAGTCGCTTACCTGTAAGGCTGAAATCGGCAACTCTGAATCTCAACCCACTTCACAAAACGGCGAATCCGCTCTTGTGGACTGAAACATAGTTGGGTTGCATATCTGGATAGTGCAAACGAACTTAGCCTCATATGCATTGACCCGCCGACAATTGCTACCTTGCTCTAAGGCCAAAAACTCGTGCCCTTTTCCTATCCCTCAAGTAACGGGGGATAAATACTTTTCCATAAACACCTAGAGAATGAGGCCCCCAAGTCTAGGTGGTGCCTCGGGTTGTTGACATTTCAACATGTGACCCGCCACCACATTTTGGCGTTCCCTTCCCTGAAACTGATAACTCACCGAACTCAACCACCAAACCGTTTCTACTATACCCATCTTGTGTAGTAGCTCATTAACAGTCAACTAGAAAATCTAAAGCAAATCCTCGATTCTGCACCCTTGAAGACTGGAGGTTTCAATTTCAGAACCTTACTAAAAAGTTCATGCTGATCATTTGTCCATTATAGGCCCAGTATCATCGGAAACGTGCCTATGTCCAATGAGGCCATCCATAACGAGGGCCATAGTGGCGTGCATGTCCGTAGCCCCTCTGAAACCGAGGTGTTGTGCAAAAACATTGGGGGCCTGACCCTGATCATACAACCCCTCAGATAAGCGAGACCTGATTGATCATCTCGGGGTAGGTTTGTGAGTGGCAGTTCCTCATTCTGTACTTGTTTCATTCTCCCCATCCTCCCCATCTCTTACTACGTTCCATACTACTTCCTCAGTCTGTGGAGGAAGTTACCGCCCTATAACCCAAAGTGGGCTAGGTGCTTCGTCCTCATCCCTCTAGAGGACGTCCTCCACTACCTCTAACCGCGGCCTCTGCCACTGTTGGCACTCCGAGCTACAGCCCCAGTGGCCTGGCTTCAGAATTGCATCTTGTCTTTTCTTATGTTGATGTTGGCCGTAGTCGTTGCCTCTAGTTCTATCCAGACCATCTGCGAAATTAGAGTGAGGATTCCAGATACCAATTTGCAATCACCTAGATACCAATTTGGATCCAAGTAATAGCACGAAAGAAAGAAGAAAGAATGAAATTTTCCAAAGTCTTATAGGCTCTCAAGAAAAGTAAAGGCGTCCCCCTACGTTCTTTTAAGGACTCTACTCAGACCTGTTCTTGTGTGATGAGACCAACAACCTAAGCTCTGATACAAGTTTGTCACGACCCAAAACCGAGCCGCGACTGCAACCCATATTTTACCCTCCTAGTGAGCGAACCAACCAACTAAACCTTACCATTTTCGATTTAATATCCACATAAAAATGCGGAAGAATTAAAAACTCATAAATAAAAGACAATTCAATACTTTATTCAACATCTATTAATTTCCCAAAATCTGGAAGTCATCACCACAGACTCTATGATCAATTACTCAACTAAGAGGTAATTCTTAAGAGCTCAACAAATAAACTAGTCTATGCCGAAACTTCAAGCATCAACCATAGGAAGGAGATCCATTCCAATCTAACGCATTAGCTCCCCTGAAGATCCGGTTGTGACTAAGACTTGCTTGAACTACTGTCGATCGAAGATGGCGTCACGTTTTGCTGCATACCACGATCTCACAAAAAGAAAAAACATAAAAGTAGGTAGGGGGTCAGTAACACCACAAGTACTGAGTAGGTTAATCCTCGGCCAACTCAAAATAGAAAACGTATATATCAAGTAACACATAATCAACTACTATCCTTAGCATGCAACAGTTACAATACCATAATCCTTGGTTAACAACACCAAGCACATCAATGAGGACTCCGCCTCCTCCTCATACTCGTTTGGGAAACATGTTCTTTTAGATTGAGTATATTAGTAATCTTTCAAAAGATCATTATATTTTTTACTCTCGTGTTCGGTAACGTGACCACTACGCTCCTCATCTATCCTGGTACCCGGATGGAACGTGGCAAACCCATCCATATACTATACTGGTGTCGGAACGTGACACTCCGATCCTCATATTCTATCCTGGACCGGCACGTGGCACCCGATCCATAACTATCCTGTGTGGGTCCCGGAACGTGACACTCGATCCGCATATTCTATCCTGTATACGGAACGTGGCCCTACCGCCTATCCCATATACTATCCTGGTGTCGGAACGTGACCTCCGATCCCTCAATATTCTATCCTGGTACGTGAACGTGACACTCCCGATCCCTCATATTCTTCCTGGTACCGGAACGTGGGGCACCCGATCCCCTAATCTCCTACTTTTCGTTCATTAAGCCTTCTTTTATACACCAAGCATCGTCATTACAAAGTAGATTAGGGTTTCTTCTTCAAGATTTAAGATTCAATAGCTTTATCATCTTATTTTATACAATATGTCATATATATATAAAATCACATCATGCATAAACACGCAATTAAGCATATAGAAGACTTATAATACGACTCACACATTCATTCGCTATTACGAGTTTACTACGAATAGTGTAAAAAACTAAACCTAACCTACCTCCACTGAAGAATGTGATCAAGCACCAAATTGCTCAATTTCTTGTTGTCCTCTTCGTTCCTCTCTTTTATCGATTCTCTCTCTCTCTTTCTGTCTTTTCTATTTTTCTTATTCAAACCCTCTTTCTTTTACCCTAATTACTATTAATTAAGAATGAAAGATGGAAGAATAACCCCTAATTAACTAATGTTACTCTTTTAAAACCCCCAGTAATTAGATACTTATTACATTAACCCTCTAACTTTTAAATTAAAGCAGGAATAGTCAAAAACTTCCCTTTAAAACGTGTAAATATCCGACCCGAACTGGGATTGCGTATCCCGTACGGGCCTTCGGCGCCTGCGACGGTCCCGTCCTGCGGTCCGTCACAAGGGTTCCAGAACTTTGTTTTTAATGGATGGCCTGTGACGGGCCGTCGAGCCGCGAGGTCTTCCTGCCATTTCCGTCACGACTTTCAGAGAGAGTCGATTTTCCCAAGTACCCATTTCATATTTTTCTGAGTGTTTTGAGACGATACCCTCCACGACGGTCCGTCTTGCCCTTGACGGTCCGTCGTGGCCTCCGTCCCTCTGTCCAGTTTTCCAAATAAAAATATGTTTTGCTCAAAACGACTAACACAGTATCCGTTACAGTTTTGATATATCCTCTTTTAAAGAGAAGGAATTGAATTTACTGATCACGGGAAATGTCCAAGTATCTTTGAGAATAATTAATTTATGTGATCACGAAATGTCGATATTTATTAAATATTACTATATATTGTAATAAATACCAACATTGTGAATTCAATATTATTAAATGAAATAATAATTTAGAATACGTATATTATATATATATATATATAGATACCACACACACAAAAAAAATCAATAGAATTTTAATTTATTAGTTTTAATTTGTCGTCAAGTTGATTTTAAATAAATTTAATATATTCCCTCTTGAATTATATAAATTCAAATATTATATGACATCTCGCCTGAAATTGATATCGATGTTTCTTTCATGATGATGTATTCCTACAATTAGCAATGCATTTTCATATTCAATGAAGTATCCTTTACAGTCATCATAATTGGGAAGGAGCACTACACTTGACATACGCTCAAGATCGAATTACATAATAATATTATGTCCGTAATTCATATTCGAAGTTCACGATAGAAGACGACTAATTGATTGTGTATTACTCTGAGACAATATAATTATAATTATATTTACATCCCTAATTCATACAACATAGTTTCATACTCTAAATATAAATTAATAGATATTTTTTTATTTAATTCCATAGATCTATCTAACTGTTATTTATAAAAGTATAACAAAATTGTTACACTTTTGAACAATTAATTGTTTAAGTTTCGAATTAAGTTTAATATTATGCTCAATATCAAAAATATGATTAATCGAAATACTTTTAAAAACAACTGTATTGATCATTTTCTATCGTTTTGAGCCTAGAACTTTTTATATCAGAAAATCCTTTCGCGATAGATTTTAAATGGGTGTTTTTGACTATTCATCATTATTTATGAAATTTGTGGTTAATTTTAGTAATTTTATTTAGTTGTGTTAAAAGAGGATAATAGTGAATAAATTTGGGTCACTTTCACACTCTCATAATAAGTTATATAATATTTAGGAAGAAATATTCTGTAGAAGGGAAATAAGTGGATTAGCAAGAGAAACCTATATCTGCAGCAGTCAATGAGCGATTGTTCTATCAGATTGGAAGTGGTTGGAGGAATAAGGAAAGTAAATGCATTGAGAAGTAGTTGCTTGACTTAGTTCTTCAGTGGAGGTAGGTTAGTTTATTTCTATTTGATAGTATAAACTCTCAATAGCTATTGATATGTATTAAGTGATATTGTCAAGTCCTCTGATGTACTTGATTGTGTGGTTGTATGCTGGATTGTGTGGTGTGTGGTTTGCTTAAAATATGAAAAAGACTGTTTGAATTTTCTAAAATCCTTTAAGCCTCTCTATAAAATGACAACCTTGAATAAAGAAGGCTTGATGAAATAAAATAATGATAGAATTGGATCGGAATGTCACGTTCCGACACGGTATTATTGGATCTATGTTTTACATTTTGTTTTTGACACGGTATTCATGGGATTGGAGTGTCCCACGTTCCGACATGGTATATGGGCTCGGAGTGTCCCCACGTTCCGACACAATAACTTAAAGGAGAGTAATGTTGAAATTTACTTATCTATAAATCGAAAGAACCTATTTTTCCAATGAGTATGGTGTGAGGCATGAGTCCACATACTTGTCTTGAAGATGTGAATTGATGGTGTACCTACTATGGTGTTGTTGTCAATGGTTCATGTGTTGGTTGCGTGCCAGCGTTAAGTATTGTAGTTTATTTTATATTATTATTCAATATATATTGATTTTTATTTTGAGTTGGCCGATGATACCTACTCAATACGTGTTCCTTGTGCTAACCCCTACTTGTATTTTCTTCTTTGTTATTTTGTGGAGTGAATCAAGTGTACCATCGACTTAGACTCGCCCTCAGCTCTAGCCAGCCTCTAGCACATCAGAGTTCTGGGTGAGCTGTTAATTCTAGCTCGTGCTGGATTCTCTCATTCATGTCTTGATGTCTTTGAATTTCGGACATGGACCATCTTTGTGCTTATTTTGGTTTCTTAAACACTCTTAGAATTGGTAATTTAAAAATACATTTCCTTAACGTGATTACTATCAAATTTTGGGATAATAAGTATTAAACTTTAGAAACTTATTTAAATTGGTTACTTAATAAGTTTTGGAGTTTCCACATTATTTTTGTTATTTATACTTGAACTATTGGTTTATGTTGGGGTTTAGATTTGTTCGTTAGCCCACCTAGGGGGGTAAGTGTGGGTGCCACTCACGACTTATTTTCGGTCATGACAAACTTGGTATAAGAGATTTAGGTTCGGTGATCTCATCATACAAGGACAAGACTAATAGATTCTTGCGAAACTGTATGGGAACGCCTTTACTTTTGTTCGAGAGGCTATAAGACATTAGAAAACTTCATTCCTTCTCTCTTTGTGCTATTACTTGGATCCAATCGGTATCTAGGTGATAAAAATTGGTATCTGACCTTCTCACTCTATTTCGCAGATTGTTAGATCTTGAGCAACAACTATGACAACACAAACAGCGGCAAGACAGGGTGCGTCTGAGACAACCTTTGAGGCTGTAACTCGAGGAGGAGAAGTGGCAAGAGGTCTTGGTAGAGGTCACGGGAGGATACCCACTAGAGGCAAAGGACAAACACCTGGTCCAACTTGGGATAAAGCAGTGACTCCTTCACCGACTGATGAGGTAGTGAGAGAGGGTGAAGAAGGGGAAAATGTCCAGATTCAGGAGAAGGAATTACCACCCCAGCCTACCCCTGAGATGATTAATCAGGTTCTTACTTATCTTAACGGGTTATCTGATCAAGGAAAGACACCTCCAGTGTTTTCTTCACAAGCACCTCAGGTACAGGGAGTACAACATGCAACTGGTGTGGCTCCTCGCATGGATGCGTCATTGAAACTTCTAGTCTTCAAGGGTGCTGGATTTGAAGATGCCTATTATTTTAATGTTTGATTGTCATGAGCTCTCCACATAAGATGGACATAGAAAGAAACGATTCATGTTTAGTGTTTTGTTACAATAACCAGTTTCAGGGGGAGGCCAAAATATGGTGTGGTCGTATGTTGAGTGGCCAACTAGCAAAGTCACCACTATGACTTGAGCATCATTTTTTAGCATATGTTATGATAGTCTATAATACTCCCCGGACTTTGAGGTATAGGAGGCGAGAGAACAAGTTTCCTTAGCCTAGAGCAGAAAGGATGTCTGTTGCCTGCTTATGAGGACAAAATTTTGGTGCACTATCATGGTATAACCACCAACTTTGCTTCAGTCACAAGAGAGGATGCGCCGCTTTTGAAAAGCTTGAGGCAGATTTGGCAGATTCCACTCCATCCTTACAGTACCTACTGCAGCAAATCCTTTCAGGTAGTGGTTGATTTTGTGATAGAGGTAGAGGGGGTAAAGCTAGATGACTTCACCACGACGTCGACATTTAAGAAGTTCCGTAAGGGAGGTGAGTTTAGTGGTTCTTACTCCAGAGGGAAGAGTTTAGGAGGTTACCCATCCCGTCAAATTCATTCTTCGTTGCAGGCTTCAGCTGGGGGTCCGTCGCAGACAATTAATCTTTTTTCTGAGTTTGGAGGTTATCTCTAGACTTCGTCATTTTCACATAGATGTATACTTGACTCCAGGACTTGTTATGGATGTGGAGAAGCTGGACATATTAGGAAATATTGTCCTAAATAGAGTGATAGATCCCCAGTAGTTAGCGGTAGAGGTTTTCATTGATACGCTCAATCTTACTTCTCAAATAAGAAGTAAAGCGGTCGTGTCAAGTAAATAAGCCAACTAGTGAGGTTGGGATCGTTCCCACGAGGAAAATAGTCTAGACTTAACTGTCAACCTTTTATTACTATTTTTTGGTCATGCAACTTTTTGAGGAAAGTCAACATAAAGGGGGGGGTTTCCTATTTCAATGAAGTTGAAATAATAACGACTTGAAGATAACTTAACAAACAGCGTTGGGACCATTTGGATTTTAAATCAATTATCAAGTAACAGGGTTTAATGTGTTCCCAATAAGTTCTAACTGATAATTGAACTATGAACAATTCTTTCCTAGGATCTTGCATGCAATGTGATAAGTTATATATTTACTAAATCTTTGGTCCGGCATCTAGAAATTTCAATCCGCACCTTGGTCCGGCGACGTGTGTTTCTATCCTAACCCTTACATTACCTCAATTAAACAGCGTATCCATTTTTTGACTAAGTTCTTACCGTCTTACCTCGTACCAATCAATACTACCCACTTATATAGTATACACTTAAATCTATGTTTAATAATTCTTTTGCCATTATCTACCTTCCGTGGGTCGCGGCAAGTAGCATTAAGGCGAGTTTCTAACGTTGACCATCCGTTCAAAAAAAAAGAACTTCTAAGCGAAGAATTATTAATCAATGCAGACACATTTCTAGAATTGTTCTTTTGTTAGGGTTTATTCTCAATATTTTCCTATAGTTCCCACAACCCTAATTAAGGGAGTTTAGTTTCTCATGGCCATAAACGCAAGATTCACGTATCTAAATAAAGATCATGTACTTACTTCATGAGAAAGAGTAAATCCAAAAGTTTGCTAGATTAATCACAAAAAAATCACTAGCACGATTCTCAAAGTAATCAATAATCTCACAAATAGTCTAATGAATTATCAAGAATCTCACAATACAATGTTTTACCATCCGGAGTTTTAACAATCTCAAGATGTAACCTCAAAAACGAGGTTTTTGCTACTATTTATAAAAAAAAAATAAAAACCTAATAACACAAGGAGACTCATTTTTTTGAAATCTTCCAAAACGCGGCTGGGTCGACGGACCTCGTTACGGATCGTCGTGGCACGACGTACCTTCAATTGACTTTCTCGTCCCATACTTATACAAATTGTCTTCTGCTACTTTTTCTCATTACCCTCGAGACTGCAATAATGACGACCGTCATAGCACAACGGTCCGTCGAGGGACTTCGTTTCAAACTACTTCAACTCTTTTGGAATCTTGGGTACTGGGATCACTGCTCTGAACTTCATGACGAACCTGAGGGCGGACCGTCAGAAGACACGACGGAAACGTCACAAGCTTTGCGTAACCCCACCCTTGGTCAGACTCTCCATCTTCCTTCAGTAGATCCTACGCTGCCACCTACGGACCGTCACAAGAACGACGGACCCGTCATAAGCTCCCGTAGTTGGTCTCTTCTTCTACATTTTCCTCAAATCTTCCGCATTCTCATCTTTGGAGACAGATTTCCTGCAAAAAATAATCGAAACTTATATAAAAATTAGAAACAAACGGATTTTGACACACTAAAATTAAGGGAAAAAGTATTAATAATAACGTGAAACCACAGTATATAAACAACCTCAACTTAAATGCATTGTTTGTCATCCAAGCGACGCACTATGACTCAATAAAAATCTTTGTACAATAGTTCCATGTTTTATTCCTTTGCAATACTTTGGCTATCAATCCCGATTAATCTCCTCAAATCTATGCAATGCTATCACTATTAGTCTTGAATTATGTGGGATCAGTAAATGACACAGACTTACCAGCACTGACACCTATCTCTTCAATGTCACCACCGAGGGCTAACACTTTTGGTATTGCACTATGTGGTCCTCAAACTTTAAAAACAAAATCCTCATTTTTCACACAACAATTAAGTATAAGGATTACGTTTCAACACTCACTCCAGAACAAAGTCACACTCATTCATACCTACTGCCATAAGCTTGCCCTTATTTCACTGCCTTAAGTTCGCTATACAACCCTTAGGAATCGCGATCAGTACTTTTCTTTAGCTAGTACATAGGCTCAGATCAGTTGAGGGTATATTTAGGTATACTTAGTGAATTTTTTGCCCTCCTTGACATTTCTGCTAAACTTCCACTTTCTATCATTTTATCTCCGCCCAGTTTCTCATATTCTTTAACTTGGCAATTTTCTCTATGTCCTCATTGTTTTAAGTGACTCGCTTTTTTTCCTGCTTGTATTTCTTTCATCCGTATTTTTCTTTTCTTTTACTTTTCTTTCACTATTCTTGAGTCACTTTACTTTTGTTCTTTCTCTCTCTTTGTTTCTTTAAACCCCACTTTCCGAGCCTTCCTCTATACCACTCCTCAACTAAAATGGCTTTGCCCATGAGTCAAGGTAAAACCAAAAACCAAAAAAAAAAAACAAAAAATTTAAACCCCCCCAAAAAAAAGTTGGTTTGGACCATATGAAGGTCGTTTACTGCATTAGCCACCTCAACTTATGCTTTTTGAATAATTTGAGGTCACTGTCCAAGGGGAGGGACAAGGGCCAACACACATCGTTTCCTAGAAAGATCTGTGGGGTGAAATAAGGTCTAGTTTTTAGCTCCGATTATTTGGATTCAAGAAGAATAAATTTCATTTGGTTTCTTTTATTTAGGCTAGAAATGACTATGTTGAATAAGGGCCTATGATCCTTTTCTAATTGTTTTATTACACTTACTTTATAGCAAGACTACCATGCAAGTCTACTCAGTACAAATAGTTGACTTTTGATTTTCCTCACACTCACTGAACCATCCTTCATCACTATACCAGATTGTCCAGCCACCTAGTTGGAATTAAGACTTAAGGGTAAATGCAATGGTGTAAACTCTTTGTCAATTCGTAAGACACACAATTATCAGTTACTATAACCTAGTCATGCATCATTTTCCAGTTTATCAAGAATATCATTTTAGCCGTCGTGCTTCAGAATTAAACTATGTACAAAATGAATAAACATCGGTTCAATATAAAAATAAACCTCCTTTTGGGGAAAAAGAAACACATGCAAGAAACCCAAAAGAGGCTAATGAATGGGCTACTAACTTCACCTAACACTCATTTCCCTTTATCTCCCCCCCAACAAAAAATCATGCAATTGTCCCCAATGCTAAAAATCTAAATATTTTTGAAGTTGTAGGTGAAGCCACACCTGTGCCAAAAGCGCCGTCGATCAGCAAGATGGTTGTCTGTTTTCCCCCGAACCCCGTCCTCTCACTATGGACACCCTCAGTGGGTCCTCACACAACTGCAAACCATCAGTAGTGCCTCTTCTATCTCCACATTGCGGGAGCTAGATGCCCAGCGGCTAACTTCGGATGCTCTCATTTAGTCGCCTCCCCCCTCAGCAAGTGAGGCCTCTCTCCTCGCAGCCCTATCTCTCGGCGATTCCTTCTTCAATTATCTCACCTCGTCTCTTTCCTCGACCCCTAACGCCTCTTGGCACTCTCTCGAGGGGAGGTGGTGTAATTTCTAAAGTAGAAAAAAGGGCCCGCCACACTGTGTCCTCGCAGGCTAGAACAAGGGGCCTCAGACTCCGGTACACCCTAGCCTCTAGATCAATGTCGATGTTCTGCACGAAGACTGTCGCTACACAAGGCCTGAAAAGTCACACATTTCCAACCAGAGGTGCTGGTCGGTCCTAGCACCTCAACTCAAAGGCCGTCAACCGCGGTTTAACCTCATTTCTTCCGCTCTGTAAACTGGACCATTGTCCTCTCTAGGCCTCTCGGACGTCTGTAATAAGACTTTCTGCATCCACGGCTGGATATGAGGGCAGAAGTGTGGGCCATTTGCGCCTCAATTTTTTGGACCCTAGAAAGTTGGACCAGTGACTGTTGAGCGGGTTTGGTGCGAGAGAAGCTCGGGCTGCTACTTCCCGGATAGACTGGACCGGGTTAGTGTCGTTGACGCCGCCTGTGTACTGTGCTGTTCCTGGCTACGGTGTCTCCAGATCACACCAAGTGAAGGCAGCTCTAGCGGGTCCCTCTGCATGGAGCCAACTCATTGTCCTCGTCTCTGATGAGGCCGACGTCACAGTGCCCTGCGGGTCTTAATCTTATCTACGTGGCCATATGGGCAACCTGCGGACCTACAGAGAGTAAAAGACATGCACGGGAAGGGTCGGTGAGTAGTGACCTTGAATGCCCTATCGTGCATGACTGCCTGTATAAGCCATGCGAAATCCCCTCGAACGAACCCGGTCTGATCACAATCCCGCTATCAACACACTCGATCCCAGGTACATATTCTCGGCAGCATGTAGGGAATGCAGTGACGACAAGAATCCACAAGAACTTCTCCGGAAAAGTGAGGTTGACCTTTTATGGCCCCCTTTGGCTCAGTCACCTACTATGTACCCTCTCCATCAACTGACAGGGCAGGGCAATCCACCTCTTGTTGTCTTCTCACCTGATGGATCGGGCAAGAACTGGCCAGCATTGACTATCTGCCCGCTCGTAGTGACACTCGGTAGTGAGGGGGGTTCCGAGTAAAGTATCAAACACTCTCGTCGGTTAGAAACCGGCGGATGGCTTGCAGGAAAATGTCAACTTGTACGCCCCGTACTAGATCTTGTTAAGTGGCCTCTTTAGTACGGCTACATTTCCCGCCAATGATCTGTGATCGAGAGTCCTACGTAGGAATGCGTACAATCTCTCGTACCATTTCTTCACTGTAATATCCCATGGACGTGCTATCCCTCTAGCGAGACTGGGAATAGATTGTGGGATCTCAGGTATTGTCGGGAGAATCCCCTATAAGGACCCGCCGTTCCAAGTTAGTGTTCCGAGTCATCACTCCTTTATAGTCCCGAACTGCTCCAGATAGACTGAAATTGGGGGCCCGTCGACCACACCACCGGTTGGGCTGGTCGTGGCTTTGGGGGTGGGTACTGTAACTAGTGAGTCCTGATGTAGATTCTGATATGTCAGCCTCATCAGACGAGTGCCGATGTTGGCAGTAGCATTGGCCCCCGGGTGCGAACCTCAGTAGAGGCCGAGGCTTCCGTCGGACCTGAATACTCCATGGAGCCAGACGCCCTTTCTTTGTGTCCTGACCTAGACGGTGTACCCAGTCAGTTTGGCGCTCCTCATCAAACTGGGAGGCAGTGACCTACGCTGGCCGCCACCCTTTTGGGTGTAAGCTCTGGGAATAATGTGCAGCACGGGTAGGGTGGACGTGCTAGGGGGCACATAACTCAGGTCACGCTCATCTCAGAGCCGATGACCATGCGGCAGACCGGGACGACAGACTTTGATGCCCGCGTGGTGTATAGTTGGTCGTGCTTGGTGCCATAGTGATATACCTGTAAAGGATCATATTGTACGAGTAGTGGCAAACAAGACAAGTAGAACCAAGGAAATAAAACATTGAAGATAGTTTTCCCAGTGCAATAGATAGTGACACACGACACGCCTGTTGACGGCTCGTCGACTATGAGGACCATCAATGAGGTCCGTCCGTGTTTCTTGACTATGTAATAATAGAAACCCTGAAGGAGAGTCTCTGACTAGCGGAGGTACGTCAGGACGGACCCTTAAAATGTACGACGGTCCCATCGAGGTGTCTTCGCAGGAACACTTAAAAAAAATATGGAGACCCCTTAGCAGAGGGTCTCTGACCGTCTGACGATCGTGCCGGACGGCGTCGTGGGTATGATGGTCCGTCACATGTTGTCGTTGAGGACACTTAGAAACATGGTCTCTGACAACTAGAACGGTTGTGCCTGAATGGAACCTCTGAAGACGACGGTCCGTCACATGTGTCCTGTTTGGGGAACAGGTGCTTGGGCTTTTGGAATGGAGACCCTACGACGGTCCGTCGGGGTTAAACGATGGTCCGTCAGCGGGTCTCGTTTCTGTGTAACAGTGATAGAACTGGGGGTACCGCCATACGATCCCCGATGAAACCACAACAAACTTGTTAGTGGTTTGGGACTACATTTGTCTACCCAACTACCTAGGAAACTAGCAAATGCAAAAGAACCCTTTGTCCCTAGGTTGTCAACATGGAAATTGAACTTTTGAAACTAGTTTATACATAATCATATAAAGGCAACACATAACGATGAATAACTAACTAATAATAACTATAAACAAAAAAATGCAACTAAAATGAGTAGAAAATTATAGACCATAAGTTAGAAATGAGAAAACTAAAGACAAGTACTCTGGAGGTCCAGGCAAAGAACATCCGGACAACAGCACTCCGACTAGTAGATTAACACTTTTAGGGCTTGGGGACTTTTTAGGGGCAATGATCGTGGTTGGGATAGAGGAATATGAATTTGTGGAAGTTGAAAAAAGAGAGATAATGGGAAAAATAATGAAGTAAGTGGGGGTGACATGAGGGGTTGGGAGTTTAAATGACGAAAGTTTATTATTAAACTCCGCACCCGGGTTCGGGTCGGGTAATGCCTCATTAATCCCAGACGATTCCCCGACCGACTTTCCGTCGCAATTGATGACCCGTCGTTGGTTCTGTCGTGTGTTTCCCTATTTTTGAAACTAACAGACAAAATGTACTTGTACACAGAAGGCATCGACGGTCCGTTGCAGGCCACAACGGTCCGCTGATGGTATCCGTAGTGACTGCTGGCTGATTATTCTTGTTTCTTGGCAGAATTTTATGGTGATTGCCTGAAAATTACAACCATAGTAGAAAATGCTACCATTACTAAAAGACTCTAAGTATTGGTTTGCCTCCAACAAGCGCCTGATTTAATGTCGCGGCACGGACGACTGTGGGACCCTTGATTACTAATACTTCAATCAAGATGTATGACCCCTTTATATCACTTTATTCCCCTGCTTTTATGCCCAAAATAGAGTTTTTTCTAGCTATATTTCCTTTAAAAAACTTACTCCCTCCTTGGCTTTTACTCACCTGCTCATAAGGAGATACTTTTGTAATCAAGTAGGGCCAGTACATTTGGACTTGAGCTTCTGTGCCCGGAAGACAAGGCAAGGCACCCTAGAACTATCTAAAAAAACAAATCCCCAACCATGAACTCTTGTTTGCATTTTTCGTCCATTCCCTCCCGTCCTTCTTCATTTTTTTTTGTGGAATATGGCAGATACGATTGGAGCCTCACCACACTTCGCCCTCTGGTCCTACAATGTTTGAAGGTCGCTTTTTCATTATTCAAACCAAAATGTCATTGTCCCTTCCCCAATGAACTACTGCTCTACCTGTAGCAGTAATGGCCTCCCAAAGAATACTAGGCACTTCAAAAATCGACCTCACAATCAAGAATAACAAAATTAAGCCTGAAAGATGAATGAACTCCACTTTTCTAGCGACATCATGCATATCCCTATAGGCGTTTTCACTGTCCAATCAGCCATCAGTAGCCGCATCCAGTGTTTTTTTGATCCCCAAACCCAACTTCTTGTAAATAAGAGAGGCAAGATTTAATGCTTGCCCCGAGATCACATAATGTTTTTCGCAAAATGTACTGACAACGTACACGAATAGTGACGCAACGGATCTTCTTTCCTTTGTACAGGGATCCTTGTAGTCATAGCATATAATGCTCGCAGTCTATCAGCATCCTCGAAATGAACCGATCTTTTTCTTGTTGAACCAGATCTTGTGTCATAAATTTGGAATAACTGGACATTTGTTCTAGAGCTTCTACCAAGGGCATTGATAGAAAGCTGCTTCACATTGTTTTATGAAAAACCGGTATTTACCATCCTCGGGTCGCTCTTCAACTAATTCCTGTTGGAAAGGGTGGTGGGTGCCTAGGCATGTGAATTACCTTGGATGGTACTGTGCATCTTTCCATTACGTTCAATCTTCTTCCCATACCTTTACCCCATTATCAATTATTCTTTCTCACATTTTCCACATTAGATGGCATAGGTGGGCTCAAATGGTTTGGCTTACCACGCCCCGAGTAGTGAATTGCCATACAGTCGCCAACATTCTTGGAATTTTGGACGGTTGCTAGGAAGAGTGCCCGGTTGCCGTGTGTTCACTGTTGCAGATAATTGGGCCACTTGCATTCGATCTTTTTTAAAAATCGAAATTTGCATGTGTATCAACTTTTTTGCCCAATACTAGCTAACCCCTTAACTCTTTAATGTGCTCATCACAAGCATCGAACCTTCTCATCATTTTGTGAACATCTCCTCAACTCGCGCCATACTATCTCCACCATCCTTAGGAGTAATTCCACGATTTTGAGTGGGACAAGGGCCCATTCCTTCGTTTCTATTAGCATAGTTCCCCTATTAAGTTTGTTGTTTGCGTTTTTAGTTTTCCATCTCGGACATAAATGACCCCCAAGGTATAGTTACCATAGAGCCGACCTTTTGTTACCGTATACCTTGACTTGGCCGCCAATTATCCTGATTTGAGCCTTGGGCACTCGATCGGAAACCCCCCGTCTTCTCATTTACTTCATAGGATCCTCCTCATAATAGCACTCATAATTTGTGGCGGTGGTTTCGACAATTGGTTGACTGCATTATCTTTTTTGCACAACCCAGTGACATTTTTATACCAAAAACCAACAGCTCAGTTCTTATCTGAGCCATTTCTTCACGAATCTCATCTATGGTTGGGTTTTGTGATTGACTGCACTGGCAAAGGTATTTCTCCCTTATCTGACTTCCTAGTACCTCCAGCTTTATTATTCCGGGAGATGTTCTCTAATTTTCACAGCAATCTCATAATAAGGACACTCCCCATAAGACCCACTGCTATAGTTTCGCACAACTTTTATTATTATCATCATGTCCCCTATAAGAAGTATTTCCTTCAGTGACTCATCATCTATAGATTGATTTGGACGCTTCTTCTCAAAACAAGGTGAATCTATCGCCAAGAACTTCTTACTGACTCTCCTAAGTCATGCCAAAAAGTTGGGTTCACTCTATCTGTGTGGTTAGTTTCTTGGAGATCGGGTATAGCGTGCAAGAAAACGTCCCTTAGTTTGGTTCCAATGAAATTGAGTTGTAAGGTAGTTAGTGAACCATATAGCAAGCCTCTCCGTCATTGATAGAGGACACACTCTTAGACCTATTACAATCCTAGTCCAGTCAGGCCTCCTAACACATAGCTTTTACACACGCCCGTACCCTTATCTATATGGGGACTGTGATCCTCAGAAGGTAGCCCTTAAAACAAAACTCTGGCAGTGAGCATTTGCATCAGCTACAGTGGTTAACACAAAGGTGTGGGGCCTGGTTGGTAGCGGGGGCAAGACAAGTGGCCCATCGGAGACCGCTATATTGTCAACACCTCTGTAGTATTCTGGGGCCGTGGAGCGGGATTTTTTCACCTCTATGTGTGTTCACCAACAACCCCAAAAAAAAAACAGCCGTGCATCGGGTAACCTGACCATGAACATCAACCGGAGCTGGGATGTTTCTTTGTTGGATCATCATCGATAATTCCCAAGTTCGATTCATGTTGCGTAGTGTAATGCTCTAATTCTTGATCGTAGGGAAACAAGGGTTCTCTTCTCTCTGTGTATTTTGGGGGCATACAGGAAGATGGTTCTGCAAAAAGAAAAACAATAAACAAAATAAAATCAAGAAAATATCGACTAAACTATAGTATAAGTTTAAGTCTCTAATCTAACCTACTTTCCCGGCAAGCGGCACAAATATTGATAACGATCAAAACTTTACTAACAGGCTTTCAGATGTTGGAGTTTAATCAATTAATAAAAGTAACTAGGGTTTATGTGTTCCCCATAGGTTCATACCTTGATAATTCTAACTATAACAATTCTTTCGTAGTATCCTGAATGTAAAGTGATAAGTTATATATATATCTAAATCATTGGTCCAGCATCTACAAAATTTCACTCCGCACCTTGGTCCGGCTACGTGTGTTGGTATACTAACCCTTACCTTTACCTCTTATTAAGAATCATATTTGATATTTAACTAAGTTATTACTTTGTACCAATCAATACTAGCCTATTAGATAGTATACACTAAATCTATGTTCATAATTCTTTTCCTATTATCTAACTCCTTGGTCCGACAAGTAGCGTTAAGGCATGTTCTAACGGTGGCCATACGTTAAAAAGACTTCTAAGCGAAAGAATTATCCATACATGCAAGACACTTATTATAGAATTGTTATTTTAGTTAGGTTTTACCTCATTATTTGCCTATGGTTCCAAAAATCCTAGTTATGGAGTTTTAGTTACCCATATTCATAATCACAACAATCAAATATGTAATATAAGAATTCATGCACTTACTTCAATGAGAAAGATTAAAATCCAGAATTTCACTTGATTAATTAACAAAAATCACCAACAACCAATTACTAAAATTAATTGAAGACTAACGATTATTCAAAAGTGTAATAGTAATCACCAAAAGTCTAACAAGGAGTCTAAGAATATTCAAGAGTCTAACAATAATCCAGGGTCTAACCTCAAAAATGAGGTTTTTTGAACTATTTATAAAAAATAAAAACCTAATTAAATAAGGACTCTATTTGCTGGAAATCTGTCAAAACGCGGTTGGGTCGACGGACCACGCGACGGGTCATCGTGGTCACGACGGACTGTCATGGATTCTGTCATCCCATACTTGTGCAATTTCATCTCCTGGTCTCTTCATTACCCTCGACGGCAGGTATGACGGATCGTCACAGGCACAACAGATCGTCGAGGGTCTCCGTTCCTAAACACTTGAACTCTTGGAATTTGGGTACTGGGACTACTTCTCTGTTTTCATGAAGAACCAGCAGGATGGACCGTCATGTCTATGATGGTCCGTCACGCACTATGTAGCCCCACAGTTTTCCAGAATTCCCCATCTTCCTTCATCAGCTGCACTACGATGCCACCTACAAACTGTCAGAAGCTCCGTAGGTTCTACGTTTCTGTATTACTCACTCAAAAACCTCCACATTCATCTTTTAGACATATTTCCTGCAAAAAAAGAGAAACTTACATAAAAAAATTTAGTACAAAAAGGCTTTTGGACACATTAAACTTAAGGAAGAAGCATTTAAAATACCGTGAAACCACGGTATATTAGTCTGAAGCAGAGACATCTGATGCTGTTTTTATAGGTACTCTTTTGGTCTGTGATTGCATAGCTTCTGTATTGTTTGATCCCGGATCCACATTTTCATATGTATCTACCTCATTTGAAACTCGTCTTGATTTATATTGAGATTTTCTTGACATGCCTATTCGTGTCTCTACTCCTGTGGTGAGTCTATGATAGTTTAGAAAGTGTATAGGTCTTGCCTTGTGACTTTTGTGGGGAGCAATACTTATGTAGATTTGATTATTCTAGAGATGGTTGATTTTGATGTAATTCTGGGTATGACTTGACATTCTCCAAATTTTGCTATCTTAGATTGTAATGCTAAACTGTGACATTGTCCAAGCCTGGGACAAATCCTCTAGGGTTGGAGCGTGACTATATGTCCACTCCAGTTCGTATTATCTCTTTTCTTCTTACTAACAAATTGGTGAGTAAGGGTTGTTTAGATTTCTTGTCACATCTCAGGGATGATACTTACAAAGTGCCTTCGATTGAGTCTTTTTCGATAGTACATGAGTTTCTAGATGTGTTTCCTGCAGACCTTCCTGGTATGCCACCGGATAGAGTTATTGGTTTTGGTATTGACCTGGAGCCGGGTACTCGCCCCATTTCCATTCTCTTTTATAGAATGGCTCAAACTTTGTTAATGTAGTTAAAGGCCAACTGTAGAAGTTTTTAGGTAAAGGTTTTATTAGACCGAGTGCATCCCCTTGGGGTGCTCCTGTTTTATTTATGAAGAACAAAGATGGAAGTTTTCAGATATGCATAGACTATAGAAGTTGAATACGGTAACTATTAAGAACAAATATCCCATTCCTCACATTGATGATTTATTCGATCAGTTCCAAGGTTTTTGTGTCTTCTCTAAAATTTATTTGATATCCTATTTGAAAATGCGGGCAACAGATGTCCAAAGACTGCTTTTAGAACTAGGTGTGTGCATTATGAATTCTTAGTAATATCTTTTGGGCTTAGGAATTCCCCTACTGCTTTCATAAGCCTGATGAATGGGATTTTAAGTCATATCTGGACCTCTTTGTTATTGTCTTTATTGATGATATGCTGATATACTCAAAGAGCAGGAAAGAACATGAGGAGCATTTGAGAATTGTATTGGAGTTGTTAATGAAAAAGGCTTTAGGAAGCCAAATTCCTCCAGTGTGAGTTTGGATCGCATGTCAGGGGTCCTTCTTGGGGCCCGGGTGGTGGTTTTCCTAACGATGGAGTGATGGTGTATCCTTCTAGGATTTGAAGATATAAGCTCTTGGGTAAGACCTACTAATGTTTCATAGGTTAAGGATCTTTGGATTGTTAGCTAGCCACTGCTCCTTAGCTCTACTGCGCTCTTGCCGTGGATTCATCAAGGGATTTATTTTTAATTGCTCCTACAGATAAATTTGACTAACAAATGTTCCATTTGTTATGGCAGACGAATGTGGAGAAATTTCCAGAAACTCAGACCTTGCTGACTACTTCATTGATCTTGCATTTCTAATGGAAGGTAAGAATTTTATTGTTTATGTGATGCATCTACTCTTATCATGTTTTGTTGTCAATGCTAATGCAGGAGAGAATTTAATTTTCCTTATGTTTGAGGCAATTGAAAGTTCATGAACATAATATCTGACCATGAATTGGATTGGTTTGCAGTGTATTTTGCATTAAAGTAGTTATACACTATCTTAATAGGGTCAAGTGTGAAGTTCAACAGCTCACTCATAGTTTATAATTGTCTTTACTCTAATGATTTGAATTTTTGAGGCAGGGGAGTGGATGAACTATTGAAGACTATGTATTAACAATTTTATTCACCCAGGAAAAGGCTAATGTTGTGGGTCATGCTTTAAGTAAAAAAAAGGGAGCATGGGTAGGTTAGCCAACTTACAGGTTTTAGAAGCCCATTGGCTAGAGAGGTTCGACTCTGGCTAATGACTTTATGAGGCTGGAAGTACAGAGAAAAGGAGATTTTCCGGCCTTGTGAGGCAAGATCTCTTTTTCTTGAAAAGATTAGGAATGTAGTTTTGGTGAATGAGGAGCTACCGAATGCCAAGTAAGTATTGCGAGTAGAGGTAAATAGGAATAATTGATGAAGAAGGCATCTTGAGATTAAGGAAGGGGGTGGTGGCCCCGTGTTGATAATTTGAATCACACCTATTCTTATGATGCTCATAGTTCCAGGTAATTTTATACATCCTGGTGCTACTAAATGTATCTTGATCGACACACCATTTTTGGTGTAGTAGAATGAATCAAGACATTTGTTGATTTTGTTGCCCAATGCTGAATTGTCAGTAGGTAAAGTATGAACCCAAAAGTCCTGGAGGACACTTCAGAGAATGCCCTTCCTGAATGGAGTGGAAAGAATTGGCAATGAATTTCGTAGTTGGAATACGTCCAAAGACATGGGTATGTTTGATTCTAATTTTGGGTAATTGTTGATAGGGTTACCAATAAAATGACTCATTACGGTCAATATTGCTTATCACATACAGAGAAGTTGCCAAACGCTTATTCTCCGGATATTTTGAATTGGGCATGAGTTCCACTTTTGATCATATCGATAGGGTGCGCAATTTACGTCTAAGTTTTTTTTTTTTGTGAAGGACCCTACATATTTACTTAGGTACTAGATTGATCTTAGTAATGCCATTTCACCCTCAGACCGATGGGCAGTGCTGAGGGCGAAAAATTCAAGTGTTAGGGATATCTTCGTGGCGTGTGTGATCGATTTTTGGTGGCCATTGGGATAATTCTTACCCTTACAGAGTTTTCGTACAACAATATCTATCACCAAGTATTTGATTGGCCCCATTTGAGGCACTGTATGGGAAGGAATTAGGTCTCCTATTCGTTGGTACACTATGCATTTGAGGTTAGACCTTGGGTACGATCTTTTAGGAATCCTTCGAGAAAGTGAAATTTATTCAAGAAAAGCTTTTTAGCAACTTAGAGTAGGCAGAAGAATATGCAGATCACAAGTAGGGACATGGATTTTATGGAGAGTGAACAAATCTTGTTGAAGGTTTTCATCACCCATGAAAGGTGTGAATGCGGTTTGGTAATCAAGTTTAAACGTAGTCCAAGGTATATTGACCATTTGAAGTTCTTAAGCGCAGGGGATGTGGCATGAATTGGCCTTTGCCTTCCAGGGTTTTCGGAGTGCCCCGATATTTTTCCTTTCATCTGCTATGCTAAAAAAAATACCCACGGGTAATGGAAATTTACATTATTCGTTGAGAATTCAAGTTCGTTTTTATGAAATCTTTCTTATGAATAGGGGAGCATGTTTCATTCAAGATAATTAGGGGTGCATATCGGTCGGTTCGGTTCGGTTTTGAACATTATCGGGTTTTGGCTTATCGGTTATCGGTTTTGTAGACTATACTAAACCTTAAAGAACCATTAAAGGGGGAACTAGAAGGTGATATCAGACAAAAAGAAGTCAGCACGAAAAAAGGAAGGAGAGGGTTAGGGGATCCAGGGGGACAGAAAGAAATGGGGAAGGGTAAAAGGGAGAAAGGGGTTTGTGGCACCGAAGGCAACGATCGGAATGGTAGGGGTGAAGGTTGTGCAGGGAGGACAAATCAAAAGTCGAAGAATTTATTGGCTGGCATTGCAGAAAGAAGACGTGAAAGGGAGGGCCTGTAATGGACAAGGTGGGAGGAATGTAGGAAGAGAGGGGGGAGGTGGATAGGTAAGTGAAGAGTGAGGAAAGCGCGGGTGGAGGGGTGGTGGAAGAGCGATAAAGGCGATACAGTAGTCTCGTAGAGGATAGGCGTGAACGGGGGGGGGATGTGGGATGGGTCCTGGAGAGGGTAACGTACACACAGAGGGTTATAGGGGAGTTCTGATAAATTGACGAGCTGAAAGAAGGAACCAAGGACGAGACAGGGAGATGCGGAGACAATGGTGGGGAGTCTTGGGTGGGGGGTAATAGAAGAGGCGACGTTGGGACGTGGGGCCCTGAGGAGGGAGAAGACGGAGAGGTCTGGTGAGGATATACTAGGGGTGAGCTTTGGGGGGACCAGAAAGATGTAAAAGAAAAGTGCGAAGAGAAGGAAGTGAGTACACGTTGAGAAGGGGGACAGAAAACAAAGAGAACAATGATTGTAAAGAAAAGGGTGGAGTATGTCAGTAGTGGCGGGGGAGGATGTAGTGTGTAGCCTGAAAGGGCGAGAAGGCGATCCTTTGGAAGAGGAGAGTGATAACGCAATCTGGACGGGGTTGTAGATAGGAATGGAGATCATAGGGAGAGGAGGGGGGGGGAAGTAGGGGTTGCCTTCGCGGGGGACAAGGTATTTCGATATGTGTTAAACGGGTTCGGTGCGGGGTAGCGGATAAGAGAACTTGTGCAACAAAAGATTATCGTTAATCGGTTATTGGTTAATCGGTTAACGACCCTATCGGTTCGGTTATCGGGTTAAACGTTCACAATATCACAAAACATTTTTTAAAATAAAAATCAATGATAACAGGCAAAAGGTCCTGCAGGCTGGCAACGGTGCAACTAAGTGGCGACAAAAATACTAGCACTTATAAACACTACACTGCTTCGTTTACTTGCTAAAGCACAAAGTTACACATCCTAAAACACCAACAAACCGTACATGATTCAATCTTCTTCATCACAACCTTTTTATCCTATGGTAGGTACAAGGAACCCAACTATCTGGTGGAACCAAAAGCAAAGATGTGCAATAGAACTGGCTTATCTTAAAAACCCAAGAAGACTACTCCCTTGATGAACTACAAGTGCACTTGATGCTGACATCGAGAATCTTCACAGAAAAAACTAGACAAATTCTACTAGAAAACATAACACCACAACAGTCACAAAGCACATAACACACATGCCCATAGCTACATCCCACAGCAACAGCCACACAATAACCATGCACCAACAGAAAATTCTATCCTACTCGACACAACAGCGCACATCCCCAACCGTCAATCAGCCTCCGTCACCAACACAGATCTACCACGAACCTTTTCTCTATCACCCACCTCGACCAACAGCCCCACAGTCAAAAAATCCCCAACGCTCACAAGCTGGCGGCAATCAAAATTTCAAAAATTCAAAATAGTGTCACACAAACTGAAAATTTGTCCAAACATAGTACTACTATTTCACATTCCAGTAAACAAATAATAGCTAGTAATCAATTCTTGCGAGTTAACGATTCTGGTTTCTTGTTTCCAAACAACGTTTAACAGGATTTCTTAAGGAGGCAGTTTCCCATTAATAGTGCGAAGTGTATAAGCACACGACCACAAACAACGTAAATACATTTCACTATCCACTCCACGATCCATATTTTTTTTCTTTCAAGTTTTTATAGTGATTCCAAATAGGTGATCGAGCATTAGAACCATAAGTTGAGGCATGATAAATCTGATGGAACAAAGAAACAGATAAGAATTAGCATATGTTAAGGATTAAAATGAAAATAAGTCAATAAAGTGATAAACGATACAGAACCAATTCTACTGGGAGCTTTGCACAAATTTTTTTGTATCAACCATAATATTCGACCCATTACTCATTAGTCATCGAAAAGATAAGCATCATAAATCATGCATAAAAAAGGACAGATAATAATAACCATGTATGATGTATATAAGAGACCACCTCAATAGTAAGACAATCTAACCTTCCTTTTCCTTTCTGTATAGTTTGAAGGAAACCTCCAATTTTACATGTCATCAATGCAAAGTTCGTTTCCAAGTTTTGGGCCCCAATCTAAAGACAATATAACAAGTCAATGCTCAAGACTTAAAAATAAAAATATAGAATAAACCTTTCCAGTTTTACCTCAATAAGTTCTTTTTTACCTTCGTCAAGTTTGCTCAAGAAAATCTAAATCTTCCTCATAACTTATGGGTTTGTGGCTTCACTTTCGATGCCAACAGTGAAGGCAACACTAAGAGCTTTGTACCTAGTGTTAGGAAGTTTAATGAAACTCCTAAACCGATCAAGTATGGCGTCCCCAGTAAACGAAAAATGCACATTCCAGACCCACCCTTGAAACGGGAAATGAGATAACACAATCCTCGAGCCCATCCTCAAGAAAGGGATTGGAAATCTAAGGGAGTTAACTTTCCAACCAAGCCAATACATCAAAATCTGATGTTCCAACTTTTGATTTCCCCTTCATCAAAATATTTTTAACTAATTTCTTACTTTGAACTTGCTTCTCCCCTTTTTTCAGATGTAAATTGTTTTTGTAATCCTCAAAAATTTCCAAATTCTTCCCTCCAGACCCTTGATCAACAGACCTTTATCAGAAGGATCCAACCTCAGTTGAAGAAAATTGGCCATTTTTAAGTCAGAAGCAACAAGCTGTTTTTATACTCAATTAAACAAAGATTCATTATGTTCGCACACCATTTCTAAAGCACCCCTTTTTTTTCCTCCAAAAAAAACCCCAATCTCCTAAGTGCAAAGCCTAAGAGTTGGTAAATTAGTGCGAAGGAATTCCAAAACACTGGTATAATAAAAACCATTTTAATTCATTTTTTCCATATCACCCTTATATTTATCAAATTTTCTTCTTCATTTTGTCCGCCATTTGTCGCCAAAAACATGATCTTTCAATTTATATCAATTGATTCAAGGAACACCACTTGGACAATTTCAAGAAATGAAAGATTTGATGTAACATATCGGATCCAGATATCTTCAAAGTAAGATTAAAGAAACCTTTCAATCAAAGAAATTTTGTGAATTCGCTTTTAACCCCTCCCAATCACTACTCAACAGGTAAACCTGTAAAATTTTTTATCCACCATATCACAAACTTATTATATGGGAGTGTCAAGCCAATATCACGATCGGTCGTAACTCACACTTGGCCACCTTCATATTCAATTACCCCGCTTTCAACATCATGTAAGGTTGAATTCCACCTTAGTAGGAACTCAAAGCATAAAGACCTTTTTTAGCAAGATTTTTTCATCTTCACACCTTCTGAAACTTTTTTCCACCTTAGCAGGAGATTGTCTGATGGATCTCACTGCTTGCTTAACCGTTCAAATAGATACATTTGCTTCTTCTGTAACCATCTGAACAATCATATTTACAATATGAGCCTACACCCTTATATGAGGTGACTACCCTTACCACCCATTAGGTTTGGTCCCCCCATTTAGTTTAAATTTTCTTATACCACTCAATTTATTGCCACACTATTTGAACCACCCCCAAAATCAGTATCGACTGTCGGTGACAATGTGATGCAATCATCCCCATCCCATGTAAGCACTTACTATAGACTTCCCAAGAATCTTCACCTCTATTTACTAGTGATTGGACAAAAATTGGGGGATAATTCTTCTTTTTATGCAAAAAGTCCAATTTTTATCAATCCAATCAGCATAATGACCAATAATTATTCTTTGGGATGGAATCCAAGTACAGGGGTTAAAGACACCCTTTGTTTTTGTCCCTTAAAAAAAGCATCACTATGTTTTCCTTCATCAAAGATTAAAACATACGATTCACAAGTGTACGAGAAGGAATGTTGAACCAACAGGTTTGTTGTCTATACTTTCATAACTTGTTTTAACCTTCTTTTTTCTCAACAAATCTTTAAAGAAGATTAATTCATTAAATAATTACCATCCGACACAAAGCCTTTCTACACTCTTCCCTGATAAATTTCCTTTTCCTAGGTAACAACAAACTACATCACCCTGATACCACCTATCATTGGTTTTGAAATTCTAATCCTTTGTTGTCCTAATATCAATGTGTATAAGGCATCTCTTAAGGGCCTTTTGGATATATGAGGAAGCATTGACGTCCCGAAACCACGATGTTCATTTGTAAATCAGAAAAATACTCTCCTTATAGTAGTTGCAAACACCCTTTTCATTTCCCATCAAAATCAGTTTTACGAAAAAATGATCCCACGGCACTAGATCTTTTTTTCCTCCTTTCTTTACTGAGACTCAACAATTTGACTTTTGATCTAATTGGCAATTTTGAATTATAAGAATCCACTTTTTCATTCACCACAACCTTATCATTATGACATTTTCTCAGCCATGATTACTTTTCACCAAAAAACGCGAAATATAATGCCCATAATCGTTTAATTTATTAACGTTCAACAAGGAGGAACTCCTCCACTTGTCCTAATTCTTGAAAAGAAACCAACCCATAGCTGCTAACATGGAGATTGTTTTAACCTGTTAAATGTTAAAAATAACATCATCAAATATGAGGATATAAAGGGGGCCAATGAGAACCATAAAATTATCCCCATTTGGATAGCCATAGATTTACTTCAAGGCGAAAGGCAATACCTCAAACCTGGAAAGCATGAACACGCCTGAAAAAACTACTAAGAAAGATCATGATTAGAAATTAAGTAAATATTGAGCAATAGGAAAAAAAGGCAAACCCTTGGTAAATGTTTTTTCTTCATGTGGCATTGTAAAATCCCAACTCTGGTTTCTGCAAACCATTTAATCATCCACCAAGTTCCCATATTTAAGTGATTCTCCACGTACTCTTTTTCAACCACATCTTTCTCATCTACATTTCAGATTTTTGACTTCAACAGATCTTTCATTGTGCCCTGAATACTGAAGAACTTTTTTTATTGAGTTAAATCAATGATAATTCCTATTTTCCCATTTGCTAACAACAAAAATATCTGATCTTTAACCATTTTTTCCAATTGAAGATCTATGATGACCAACAGAAAGAGTTTTCATACCAATTAAAATTACATTTTTGACAAAGAACAAGAATGAACATCCTGATATCACGAACAACTCGCAGGATAACAACACAAACTACCACTTTTCGTTAAACAAGTTAGAGTTCCCAATTTGTGAACTTACTGATCATGCCCCCATATAAAGCTCAGCACACAGCCCACACAACACATACCAGAATCAATTAAATTTTTTTTCACAAATCCACATGTTTGTCTTGTAAACAATATGCACCATGAAATCATATCCCCACAGCGATAAGGGTAAAGATACAACACAAGCGCGAAGGGTAACACATATTGCACCATGAAAATTCATGTTAGTCCCCCGTTAGTCTTACTTGTTGAGACCGAATCTGCACCCCTAGACCTATTTGTCCCGCCTCGCCGGAGGCCGCCTGACTGGAGTGGAGATTTGGTTTTTAGTCGAGTTCACATCCTCGCCTCACCGGAGTTTCCCAAAATTGGAGACCTGGAGAAGAGTGGGATACCTGGAGTGGAGAGAGCGGCGGTAAGCAGAAGGGAAGGACTAGCCCACGAAGGTTTCCTCTTCCTAGACATTGTGTTGTAGTAACCTAGATTAAAAAATTAGAAAACAAATTTGGGGGAATGTCGGGTAACGCGACGGGTGACCCGGTAATATTTACTACTTCCCAACCCCGTCCACCCGAACCGGTAATCCAATTAAACAAAATTACTGAACTGGTGGTCGACCCATTTACCCAATAGCCCGACCCTAACCCAATAAACCAACAATCGGGTCGGGTTCGTGTTTTAACCCTTTTTTGCACACCCTACCAAGAATAAGGAAGTACGGCCAAGTTTGAGATCAAGGAGATCGCATCTATCAAATTTAGTGAAGAATCATCCAGTGAAAGAGTTCCACTGGGAGAGTCAGGTTGATATTCAATAAAGATTCCACATCTTTTACAGATTCAGGTTAACTCTTTCCTCCCCTCGCCTTTCTTTCCTATGATTTTCTGGACGAACGATTAGATTAATTTGTATCTATGGGTACGACCATTCAATCGTGTTGAGCACTAGAACTTTTTATGTCATAAAATACTTACGATAGATTGAAATGGGTGTTTTGGACTATTCATAATTATAATTATGATATTAGTGGGGTAATTTTAATAATTTATTTAGTTTGTGGTTAAAGAGGATAATAGTGAAATAAATAGTGAGTCACTTTCACCACTCTTATAATTAGTTTTATAATATTTATGAAGAAATATTCTGTAAAGGGGAAATAAGGGTTTAGCCAAGATACACCATATATGCATTACTCACAAAGCGATTGTTACATCAAATTGGAAGGGTTCGGATGCAATAAGGAAAGTAAAGGCATTAGAGAAGTAGTATCTTGACTCCCATTATTCGGTGGAGGTAGGTTATGATTTATTTCTATTTGATAGATAAACTCTCAATAGCGATTGATATGATTAAGTGATTACTGTAAAGTTAATCCTATGTACTTGATTGTGTGGTTTGTAGTCTTGATTGAATGGTTTTGGTTTGGCCTAAAATGTTATGAATTGTGTGAATTTCTAATTCTTTGAAGCATCTTCTTTTAAAATGACGCCTTGATAAAGAAGTCTCGAGAATAAAATTAATGAATAATTAGATCGGAGTGTCACGTTCCTACAAACAGTATTATTAGATCAGAAGTGTTACGTTCCGACACGGTATATTGGATCGGATGTCAACGTTCCCCGACACAACAACATTAAAATGAAATGAAATCTTGAATGACTTAACATACTCAATCTCAAGAACATCTTTTTCCACATGAGGTATGGGTGTGGGAGACATGAGTCTCATAAGGTGTTCTTGAGTTGGTGAATTGTGGTCTAACCTACTATGGTGTTATTGTCAAAATTTTCAATGTTGTTTGGTTGCTTGCCACCTATTAAGTTATTGTATGGGAATTTTTATCTTACGATTCAAATTATAAAGTGGGATTTCTATTTTGGAATTCGCCAATGATACCCTACTCAAGTCGTTTTCCTTGCACTGACCCCTAACTTGTATTTTCCCTTCTTTGTTTCTTTTGTGGAGTGCAGCAATTGGTACCATCAACTTCGACCTCGCTTCAGCTCAGCAAGCACCCCTCCCACTAACAATAGAGTTCCAGGTGGAGCTATTTAATTCTGAAAAGAGAGGTGGTGAGAAATGGAAGAAATGAAAACGCGGCGAAGGGGGGGGGTAGAGTACAAGTACGCATACACGGGGGGGAAAGGAGATGTGGAAGGAGCTTTAAAAACTCTCCGTGCTAGATTCTCTCTCATCAGTCTAGATGTTCTTTGAATTTCAGACATGGACCATGCTTTTGTTTGCTTATTTTGGTTTCCTTAACAACTTTTTTATAATTGGTAAGTTGAAAAATATATGTTCCATGGCGTATTAACTATCAATTTTTCGGATAATAAGTATTAAACTTTAGAAACTTATTTAAATTGGTAACTTAATAAGTTTTGGAGCTTCCACATTATTTTTGTTATTTATAGTTAAACTATTAATATATGTTGGGTTTTAGATTTGTTGGTTCGCCCACCAAGGGAGGAGTGCCACACACAACTCATCTTGGATCATGACACAAAACAATCTTTGTATGTCGCTTTTATTAAAAGTAATTCAAATCGTGAACTTAATATCTAATGTTATGATGTAGAGGTGAAGAGCTAACCTATATCTATAGTATCAAAATGCGAGATAAGGAAGTATTATTACATACTTACGTTCGAATCGTGAATGTATTCAAGTGTAGTGATCATTGATCTTTTCATCCCGAGTATGAAAGACGTTAATTATAATATATGAATACATTTATCCATTAATAATTCTATGATCAATTTCAAGAGATTTATAATATTAGATGATATTTATTAATTTTCCGTTGATCGATCAAATTATTTTATATAATAAAGGAGGTTAATAATTTTAGATTTATAAAATAACTTGAATGATACTGAAAATTAATAAAATTAAAACTTCTCCCTCTTCATCTCTCTCTCTCTTTCTCTCTCTCTCTCTCTCTATATATATATATATATATATCCTATGCCATATATCTTATAATTAATTCAATTTAACAAAACATGATTTTAAACTTGTAATTTCTCCTTAAAGTTAATGTACAATGTGTTTGGCCCTGGTCCCCCTTTTTGGACTGGTGCACCTCACTCAAGCTTATGCCAAAGCATAAGTTTGAGGGTGGGAAATTCGAAACCAACCTTGTTTTGTCCCTTACCCAACCTTGGGGGAAATCGTGCATTTGTACTTATGCAAGCATGAGTTGAGGGTGGGCTATGATTAGGAATGCTCCGAAAAGTGGGGGTTTGAAAGAACAAATAGAGAGAAAGAACAAAAGAAAGTCACTCAAGAAAGTTGAAAGAAACCAGTGAATAAAAAAAAAATACAACGAAGAAAAGAAAAAGTCCACTTAACCCAAATAAGAACGAGGGATAATACAAGGTGAAAAGAAATTATAAGAAAAAGGGGGCTAAAATGATGAAAAGGTAAGACATTTAACCGTGTTCCCAGAATGGCCAACAAGTTACTAAATATACCTAAATATACCCTCCCCTATCCTTGAGCCTATTTACAAGCTAAGAAAGTCCTATTTGTGGATCCTAAGAGTTGTTATCACGAACTTAAACGGAAAAAAGGGGCAAGCCTATACAATATGTATATGAGTTTGTTGGAAGTTGTTAATGTAGAGCGAGTGTGAAAAAGTTATTCTTTATACCTCCAACTGAAATATTTAATGTGAAAAATTAAGGTTGTTTATTTTGAAAGTGAGGACACTAGTTCAATAATACCGGAAAAATTAGCACCTAGTGAGTAGAATCAAATAGGATCAGTATCAAGTTGTGGTGAGTCTGTGTCATGGTCAAATACTTAGACAACATCAGTTGTATGCCAAATTCAGCAAGTGTGAATTATGGCTTAGATCAGCAACCAACTTGGCTTATGTTGTGTCTAATCAGGGTTTTGAGGAGGACCCCAAGAAGACCGAGGGTTTTAAAAATGAAAAAAACTTCCTACTCACACAAATATCCGTAGCTTAATGGCATTGGTTGGTTACTACCGCAGGTTCTTAGAGGGTTTTCTTCCATTGCTTCCCCACTGACATCTTTGACTAAGAAAGAGGCCATGTTTGAATGGACGGAGACTTGTTAAGAGAGTTTCCAGGAGCTCAAGAAAAGACTCACTTCAGCCGCGATGCTTACTTTTCCTAAGATTTGCTGGGGTGAAAAAGAAAGGTTTATTTTAAGCTTAAATCATTTGGATAAAAAAGGGACAAATTTCATTCGGTTTTATGCAATTTAGGCTAAAGAATGGCTATATTTAACAAGGGCCTATGATCCTTTCCTAATTGTCTATTATAGCTTACTTTTAGCAGGACTAACCAGACAAGTTCTAGGTCAGTACAAATAGTGGACTATTCAAATTTTCCTCACACTCACTTGACATCTCTTTACTCTACCAGATTATCAGATACATAGTTCGAGTCTTAGAATTGGTGATAATTATACTGTTTATTTTAATGCATCTATGTTTTGTTTCGGTTGTGTTTGTATGCAGTGTGGTAAGATGATAACTTGTTCGTCCAGACAACTCAAAGTTCATGAGAAGAATTATTCCACTCATGACCAAGAGTTTGCAGTTGTCGTCACTACATTGAAACTATGGAGGCATTACTTGTACAAAGTGCACATGGATGTGTTGACAGACCAAAAGAGTCTCCTGTACGTGTTCTCGCAAAGAGAGTTGAATCTACGTCAGTGGAGATGGTTGGAGCTATTGAAGGACAATGAAAATAATATTCACTACCATCAAGGTAAGGTTAATGTTGTAGCTGATGCTTTGAGCAGGATGAGCATGGAATGTACAGACCATGTTGAGGATGGAAAGAAGGAGTTGCTGAAAGATGTAACAGACTGGCCAGACAAGGTGTGCGGGTAGTTGACTCTACTAGTGGAGTTGTTTCAGTTATTCATAGTTTTGAATCGTCCTTGGTGGTTTTAGTCAAGAAGGGTCAACATCCTGATCCTATTTTGATACAGTCAAAAACCTCAGTGCTAATTAAAATGAATAAGTCTTTTGCTTTGTGAGGTAACAACATACTTAGGTCTCAGGACAGGTTGTGTGTACAAAATATGGATGATTTGCAGTCCAGGATAATTTTAGAGCCCATAATTCCAGATATTCAATACATCCATGTTCCACAAAGATGTATCATGATCTTAAGCAGATCTATTGGTGGGATGGCATGAAGAAGGACATTGCAGAATATGTGGCCAAGTGTTGTATTTGTCAACAGGTTAAGGCAGAACATCTTAAGCTTGGAGTTTTTACTCATATTATTGAGGTTCCAACTTGGAAGTGGAAGGCCGTTAATATGGACTTTGTGGTTGGTCTTCCAAAAACTAAACAAAACATCACTACATATGGGTTAATGTGGACACGATGACTTAGTCTGCCCACTTTATCCCTGTGAAGTCTACTTACATATTCGAGGATTATAAGTGACTCTACATTGATGAGATTATGAAATGTCATGGGAATCCTTTGTCTATCTATCATATAGAGAAGCTCAATTCACTTAAAATTTTTGGAGATCCTTCTATGAGAGATTTGGAAAACAGGTGAAGCTTTTATGTATACCTTTCATCCTATTTCTTTTTTTATTTTAGGTCATGAAGAGCCACCAGTTTCAATTTTGAAGATATGTTGAGGGAGTTTGTTCTGTGTAAACTTCATGGGTAGTGGACGACCATCTACCTTTGATAGATTGTTTCGTGCAATAATATGATCACTCCAGCATTGTATGGCCACCGTTTTGAGGCACTGTATTGTAGCGGTTTTCTTTCTGTTAGGTTGTGTAGGTCTAATTGGGTGGTTCGAGGTGGAGATTAATCAATTTTGGGTCCATAGACATTCCTGAGGCCTTAGGAGGTCAGGGTGATTAAGGATTAGGTTGCTAATGGCTTAAAGTCGGAATTTTAAAAGAAAAAGTATTATGTAGACAACAGAAAATTTACCTTAGAGTTTGAGATATATTTGAAGATATCACCTATGAAAGGGGTTGATGAGGTTTGGCAGGAAGGGGAAAGATGAGTCCGAGGTGCATGTGGGCATATGAGATCTTACCGTTCGGGGTGAGGTGGCTATGAGTTAGCAGTGATTGTGAACTCGTTTCCGTCCATCAAGTCTCATGTCTATGTTAGATGTTCCATTGGCGTTATCTGCATCGATGTGCTTACAATCCCCATGTTGAAAGTTTGGGGTCGCTGATGTGGACATGTCCTATGAAAATTTTTTTTTGGGTTTAACCATTGAGATCTAGGACAAACGGTCAAACGGGTAACGAACAAAAAAATTCCACATTGTTTGAAGGGATTCTGGGGAATTATTCTTGTTGAGGGTACTAGGGGAAGCCGAGGCTAATAGAGAATCCCGCTAGCCTCATTTATTTTAGCTCTTAAGGTAGACTTCCTACTCTTAAGTATAAGTTTCCTTATTCTCTCTTATTCTTTTTCCCTATTGCTTTTTTGTTGTCATTACTTAATTTGTATGAATCTGCCTGGCATTACGCTAGAGATAGTTAGTTGTCACGATTCAACAACCGAGCCGCGACTGGCACCACACATTACCCTCCGATGTGAGCGAGAAACCAACCAATCTAAACCTTATCATTTCATTTAATATCAAAATAAAGCAATGAGGGAAGACTTTCTAAACTATAAAAAAATTCAATTCAATAAATGTCTAAAATTCAAACTTCTATTTAAGTCCCCAAAATCTGGAAGTCATCACCAGAAGGAACTCTATGATCTATATTTATCTAAACTAAGAGTATTCTAAGAACTTAAAACAAATAAAAGCTAGTTCTATGACAAAATATTCAAGTGTTCTTTATCAAGAACATGAGGTGGAAGATCCAGTCAAGCTAGAACAATTAGCTCTACCTGTAAGATCTGGGTGTGACAAGACGGGTATTTTTTGAACATCTTGTTGAGTCGAATGATGACGGCAGGTGTGCGCACTCCACACATATAAACAGATAGGAAACATATAAAAGTAGGGGGGTCAGTACAACCACAAGTACTGAGTAGGTATCATCGGCCCCCCCCCCCTCCAACTCAAATAATAAGAAAATAGTATCTATTCACGTAACAGCATTAAAATCAACTATATCCTAGCATGCGATGGTACGATTACAAAGTCCTTGGTACAACACCAAGCAAATTCAATGGGACTCACGCCTCCTCATCATACTTAGTCGGGGAAACACATGTTCTTTAGATGAGTATATAGTACTTTACAGATTCATTATATTATTTTTTTACTCTCGTTTTGTCGGTACGTGGACACTACGCTCCTCATTATATACTGGTACCGGAAACGTGACACACTCCGATCCTAATATTCTATACTGGTGTCGGAACGTGACACTCCGTCTCATATTCACTATCCTGGTGTCGGAACGTGACACTCCGATCTCATATTCTTGCTGGTGTCGGAACCGTGACACTCCGATCCTCATATTCTATTTCTATTTTTGTGTCGGAACGTGATCCACCGATCATCTCATATCTAGTTCCTCTTGGTACCGGACCGTGGACCCGATCCATGTCAATTACTAATGCCGTGGTGCGGAACGTGACCACTCGATCTCATATTTTCTATCCTGGTTGTAGGAACGTTGATACTCGATCACTCATTATGTCTATACTGGTGTCGAGAACGTGACACTCCGATCCTTCAATTCGAGTCCTGTTTGTCGGAACGGACACTCTGATCCTCCATATTCTATCCTGGCTTTGTGCGGAACGTTGACACTCCGTCCTCATAATTCTATCCTAGGCCGAAACGTCGGAACGCGATCCCCTAATCTCACTACTTCGGTCTTAAGCCTTCTTTTATACCAAGGATATCATTAACAAGTTAAGACTAGGTTTTCTTCAAGATTTAAGATTCCATAGCTTTTCATCATGCTTTTCATCTACAAATCCAATCATATTTATATATATATAAGCGCAATATGCATACACACAATTAAGCATATAGAAAGCCTTAATTTAATACTACCCCATGACATATCATTCGCTATTAGAGTTTAAAGAATAGTGTAAAAACCATAACCTACCTCATCCGAAGAAGTGTGATCAACAAGCTACTTCCCAAAGCCTAGTTTATCCCTTCTCCCTGATCGGTCTCATCTATCTCTTGATGTCTTTTCTTTTTCTTATTCCAAAACCCTCTTTCTTTACACCATTTTGTAAATTATTCATATAATTAATGTTTTTTTAAAAGATGGCACTAATAATTAAATCAATTTTGTAACTTTAAGGTTACCTCTTTTAACCATCAAGTAATTAGACTTATTAACATTGTCCACCCATTAATTTATAATTAATTGCAGGAAATAGTCTAAAAACGCCCCTTATAATAATTAATCAGGATTCGGACCCGCTGGGATTCTAATGCAGCCGGTGACGGGGCCATCGTGCCTGCGACGGTCCGTATTTCCTGCCTGCGACGGTCCGTCCTGCTGTCTTTTCGTCGAAAGGGTCATGAGAGTTGAATTTGGGCACTGGACTCTTGTACGTCCGTCATAAACCCGGTGTACGGTCCGTCCTTGAACATTTCGTTACGAAGTTTCAGAGAGTCAATTTCAGTACATTCCATTTCAGATTGTTCCAAGTTGTTTTTGAAACGATTTACCTCACGACGGTCCGTAGTGCCGTGACGGTCCGTAGTTATAGTGCCCGTGACTGCCGGCGTTGGTAATTAGTCACTCGGCCTGTTTTCCAGAATAAAATCTGGGGCTCAAATACGATTCTAAAAAGTGGTCGTTCCAATAGATACCCAATTTACCAACCCGTTCGTTTCCTAGAACGATCATGAGGAATCAAACCAAGAGGAAAGGAAGTACGAGTATGTAAACAGATGGGGTATCTTTGATTTGTTATATGCCTCTTCTCCTTCAAGTAGCTTCTTCAACCGGTCGTATTATTCCATTGCACCTTGATGGATGCAATTTCCTTGTACCCAATTGCGAATCTCTCTATCTAAATGAAACAGGCTCCTCTATAAGACATAATTCTCATCAGCAATATTTTTAAACTGATCCCAGGGATAATTAGTTTTCCATCCTATTGGATCTTTTCAACATAGACTACATTGGATACGGTATTGACTGTTCCGGATTCAGCCTTTCTGGAGGCAGGTAACTCATAAAGCCACACTCCCCTACTCTCTTCAAGTACTTCAAAGGGACCAATGTACCTTGGCTTAGCTTACCTCTTTACCCATAAACCGTTCATTCATTCACCCCTTTCACCTTGGCGAAAACTTTCAACAAGACGTGTTCACCCTCCATGAACTCTAAGGTCTCAAACCTTCGATCTGCATATTCTTTTGTCTACTTTGCGCCGCTAGAATCTTTCTATGAATAGATTTCACTTTTCTAGCGAATCCCTTTCAAAAAGATCAAGTACCCAAGGTCTTAAATATCGAATGCATCTTTTTTTTTATAAACCAACCAATGGGGGGACCTACATCTCATGCCAGACAATGCTCAAAGGTAGCCATATCAATGCTGAGTGATAGCTATTATTGTAGTGAAAACTCCGCTACAGGGTAAGAAAGCAATCCCAATGCACCGAATTTCTTTATCATTCCACATGCACGAAAGCATATCTTCAAACACTTGAATCGTTTTTTCTTTTCGTCAGACTGACCGAGGTATGACGATGGAATCTTTAAGTACTAAGATCAAACCTAGTGACCCAATTTACGGACATGTCAATGTGTACCAAAACCACTTTAGAAGTAAATGCGACCTCTATCCTGTATTATGGAGGTATAGTGGAAACTCCATTGCAATTCGATACAACTTCTGAGATGTTAAATTTGTTTGGCTAAACTCTGGCATGTGTAAGCCCTTACCGGACATGAAATGAGCAGACTGGTAGTTAATCTGTCACACAATCATCCCCAAAGTGAGTAGAATTGCCCAATTGTGTTGTGGAAGACCAAACACGAGTCCATTGCAAATTCTCTCCATTTCATTCTGGAATGGGTAATTCTTTGATAGTGTTTTCCTCCTGGGCCTTGTGCGTTTCATACTTTATGTGGACAAGTTGGACATTTGGCAATAAAATGTCCAAATATCACGCTTATTCTTCTCCCACAAAAGTGTGGGCTGGTAGGTACCGGTTACAATCTTGTGGTGAACCAGATGATCGAAATGAGTCCTGGACCCCGTTTATGAGCCTCTGTCAGAATAGGGTTGATCAAATCATCGAGCGGTTTGATTTTTTTCTTCTATGTATACCCTTCCCTGTGAATCCTCAATAACACCTTTCCTCATCGTTTCCGCTTCTGTTAGCCTCTCCTTGCAACACTTTATCTCGGGATCCGGATCAAACGTTTGTCATGATACTCTAAAAACGCTTTTCCTTAATCTTTGTCAAGGAAGGAAGATCTTGCTCCACATATTAAGCTAAAAATCATCCCTTCTCATTTACTTCTAATCTCATAAGGAGTTAGCAGAATCTGACAACCTCCCTAGCTATTATGTGCGTTAGAAGCTTGAAGTGAGATTAGACTTCCCATGCTTCCCGCCTTTCTACTTAGAAGAACCGCTAGACCATTTCGCCGTCCCCGGAGGATTACTAAAAATAGTGATGTCGGTAGTCCGTTCAGTATTCCATCCCAGTCTCCTCTGTTCAAATTCAAATCTTCTGGTGATGGAAAATACTGTATTGTATCTACGATGTTCGTATAGATCCCACACTTAACCCCATTTATTTATATAGTGTCTCCATGCTTTAGTGCAAACACTACCGCGGCAATTGTCCAAAATCTTTTGAGTGGATAATTACGTTCATGCAATTTTAAGTGCCTTGAAGCAAATATATAATCCACATTCTCTCTTGTTTTAGCAGCACCCAACCAGAATAGGAGAATCACAATATAAAACAATGAAGGTCTTACCCCCATGGCAAGGGAAGGTATAGTGCGGTAGTCAACAAGTCTTAGCTTCTGAAGCTTTTCCTCCATCACTCATCAGACCTATTACAAATTGGAATCATTTTGGCTTAGTCAAGTTCCTCAGTTGAGAAATAGAGGAGAATCCCTTGATCTAATAGTACCCCACGGGTAATAATGGCTAAGACCAACAAAGCTTCTTTATTCTGACACATAGGTCGTTCTACCCAATTCTTCACTACTTCGATCTTAGAAGGATCCCCCTATACCCCATCTTCTTAGAAAATCACGTGCACCAAGTAAGGGACATGCAATCTAGTTCCAAAAATCATACACTTAGAGGAACTGGCGGATATAAGCTTTTTCTCCCTCAACATTCAAACTCCATTCCAATATTCCTCATGTTCCTCCTTACTTTTTAGTGGGGGATTTTAGAGTATATCAGTATATCCTCAATTAAATTATTTTTAATACGATCACATAAGAGATCTCACCATAATTAAGGCTAAAATCAATCCCGTTCATTCAATTATTCATGAATTCGCAGCTTAGGGGCATTCTCGTTAAGGAATAATAAGACATCACTAACTCATAATTCTTAATGACCATACCTGGTGTCTAAACAAGGCATTTTTGTCTTTTAGCACATCAGTTGGCTTCCTATTTCCAATGATGAGAACCGGATCTCAATTGTCAAATGTCCTTAAGAAGACACAAGCACCTTTTGTTTGGTAAAACTGATCGTAACAAGTCATTTTCATAAGCGAGGAAGAGGATACTTGTTCTTTATGGGTCACCTTGTTCAACCGCCGTGTAGTCTATGCACATTTCCGTTAAAACTCCTCCATCCTTCTTCTTCACAAAACAAAAACGGAGCACCCAAAGGAGATTGACTGTTTGGTCGAATGGAATGTTTTTCCTTTTTGTCCTCAAACAATCTTGAAGTTGGGGCTTTTTAATTCCCTTTAACCTCCGCGGGGCCATTCTATAAGGGGGTATAGAAATGGGGTATGGATGTACCGTCTAAGATTTCAATACAGATAGTTCTAATTCCCTATCTGGGGGCCATATCCCTGGAAGATCTGCCAGGGAGGAATTTACATCAGAAACATAACGGGACACCGAAACCGACTCAATCGAATTGGTACTTGGGTAGTGTCTCATTGGATGTGCCAAGCAATCTAAATCCCTTTACTAAACCATTTTCTTAGCACGAAGAAAGGAGATTATAAGTCCACCAGATTAGAAGTGTAGTCACCCTCCCATCTTTACTACGGATCTGTTCCTGTGCTTGGCTAATGTCACCGTTGTTAGGCCCATTACAATCAAGATTGCAAATTGCGGAGAAAGCCATTAGTCATACCAGAATTACATTCAAATCCAACCATTTCTAAGATAACCAAATCTACAAAGTGCTGCTCCCCACTAAATGTCACCAACACAAGACTCCGATATACCTTTTCAACACTCACGAACGCAACCCACCGTATAGTAGAAACATGCATAGGAGTATCAATTGTTTAATTTCACAATGTAAATTTAGACCATTACCAATATGAGGAAGATTAAATAAGTAAAGATGTGGATCCAGGATCAAACAATACGGAATAGCCATGCAATCATCAAAACCTAGAACATTACCTCTGATGTACAGCATCAGTGTCTCCGCATCGGTATCTCCCAGGGAAAGCATTTCACCAATGTGGCCCTTTCGTTGTTTGCCGTTTGCCCCTACCTATATTGTGTGACTGTGTAGTGCTCAGTTTGCCCATCACCTCCGGCTATTTTGGTGACCACCATACCCTTGTCGGACCACCTCGTCTCCGGACTAGACGGCCTTCGGCAGACCACATCCTTCTCTAGCTGTTTGGGAGGTCATCACTCGGTTTTGGACAATACCTCTTGATATGGCCCCAGTCTCCCAACACCCCATAATACACTCTCTAGATTCACGCTATAGGTCTTCAGAGAAATGTTGGACCACGGTCTGAGGTGGATCCCCCTAACGTTACAGTCTGTAGTGAAGGAATGAATGGGTCTGAACCGGTAGGAACCTCCTTGACTTATTATGTCCTCTAGAGAAGAACCATTAAACTAAACCTCCCTTTCGAACAACCTCTTTGATTTGTCGACATCGTGGTGAAAGTCATCTTTGGCTTCTACTCCTTTTCAACCCTATACTACGTGAAAGCTACACTTCTGGGAAGGATTTGCGTAGCCCTTGCTACCTGTTAAGGCTGAAATTCGCAACTTTTGATATGCAAACTCCTTCACAAAAGGCGGAATTCCGCTCTTTGTGGCTTGAAATCATAGTTGGGTGGCATAGTCTGGATATGCACGTATATTTAGCACTCAATGCATTTTGATCGATTCTCCCCCTACCCTTGCTCAGGATCTTAAAAACTCATCCCTTTCCTATCCCTCAAAGTATGGGGGATATATCTGTTTTCCTAATAAATCAAAACTAGAGAATGAGGCCCAAGTCATAGGTTGTGCCTATGTGGTTGACAGTCAACATGTGACCGCCACCACATTTTTGAGTCCTCTCCTTGATAATTGATAACATCACGGAACTCAACACCAAACCGTATCTATACTATTACCATCTTGTTGTGTAGTTTAGCTCAGACAGTCAACAGAAAATCGTAATATGTCAGCCTCAGATGATGCACCCTTGGAGACTGGGAGGTTTCTAAATTCAAGGAACTTAATAAAAAGTTTCATGCTGGATCATTCTGTCATATAGGCCCAGGCGTCAGACGTGGAAATACGTGCCTATGTCCATGAGACATTATTACGAGGAGCCATAGTTAGGGCTGCATTTGTTTGTTACCTATGTGAATTTATCCGGAGGTGTTGTGGTGCAGAAAACAGTGGTGGTGTGCCTGACCTGATCAGACAACTTCACTAATGATAAGCGAAGAAAACTGATGGGATCATCTATGGGGTAGGGTTGGGGTGGCATTTCCCATTTGGTTACTTGTTGCATTATCCCATTCCTCCCCTTCTCTTATTACTTCCTCAGTCGGTTTGGCGGAGCACCGCTCCTAGTACTACGATGGGCAGTTGGCTTCGGCCTCTTCCCTAGAGGATTCGTCCTCACACGACCTCACCACAACTGTGCATTGTTCTTTTACCTCGAGCTTACAGCCCAGTGGCTGTTCAGATGCTTTCTTGTCTTTACTGTTATGTTTGATGTTGTGTGTTTCGTTTCGATAGTCTGTTTGCTTCTAGTTCTAACCCCATATTGCAAAATAGAGTGATTAGATGGTCAGATACCAATTTGACACCTAGAACCAATTGGATCCAAGTAATAAAAGAAAAATAGCATCCGAAACGAAAGAAAAAGAATGGTAATTTTTCTAAAGTCTTATAGCCTCTCAAAGAAAAGTAAGGCGTCCACCTACCGTTCTTTAAGACTCTACTAGATCACTGTTTCTTGTGTAATGATGACCAACGACCTTAATGCTCTTGTAACCAAAGTTTGTCACGGACCCCATTATAACGTTAAGTAGCCGCGACTGGCACCCAATTTACATCCGATGTGCGTGAGAGAATCCAACCAATCTAAACCTTATCATTCACAATTTAAATCAAACATTAAAACCCAATGCTGAGACTTTAAACTCATAAATAAAAGTCAATGTCAATAACTTTCTAATAATTTCAACTTCTATTAATCCAAAAAATCTGGAAGTCTCACCAGAAGAACATTGCTATGATTCCATACTAAGTAAGATATGTAAGAAGTATTTTAAAACTAAATAAAAGATGTCTTATGCCGAAAACTTCAAGGCATCAGAATATGAGTGAAGGAGATCCAGTCCAAGCTAGATAGCATTTAGCTCACCTGATAGATTACGGGTGACAGACTGGCTGATATACTACTGTTGAGTCGAAGATGACGTTACGTTCACGTGTGTTCTTGCTTTCCAACAACATAAACAAAAAGGAAAACATGAAAAGTAGGTGTGGGTAATGTTACAAACCACAAGTACGAGGATGGTTATAATTCGGCCAAATCAAAAATATGAAAACAGTAGAATCATTAGTAAATATTTTAAAAATCAACAAGATTCCTTAGCATGCTAGGTACATTTTCACGATTTACCATAATCATTGGTTATAGTTACACCAAGCATCATGAGGAATCACGCTCCCCCATACTCATTTGGGAAAAAAATGTTTCTTTTAGAGTGAGTATATTTAGTATCTTTCAAGATTCATTATTATTATTTCCTATCGTTGTCGGTACCGTGTTACCACTACTCTCCTCATTCTATTCCCTGGTAACGGAACGTGACACTCTTATCCTCATTGTATTTTCATCCTGGTGTCAGAAAGTGGGGACACTCCGATCCTCATTTTTATTCTATCCTGGTTTTGTCGGAACGTGACCTTTCGATTACTCATATTCTATCCTTTTTGGTGCCGGAACGTACATCCGATCCTATATTCATCCTGGGGTTCGGAAGTGTGTGTAATACTCCGTGATCCTCTTTTCTATTTATTCTTGGTTACCGGAACGTTGTTGCACCCGATCCATCCTACTATTCCGGTTGGTGTTCGGAACGTTGTCGTTAACTCGATCCCATTCATTCTTATCCTTTGGGTTTCGGAACGTGGACACTCCGACTCCTCATTACTTCTATCCTTGGTGTCGGATTAGTGACCACTCTGATCCCTCATATTATCTTTGTTTTTGGTGTTTCGGAACGTGACACTCGCTCCTCATATTCTACTCTGGTGGTATGGAACGTGTGACCACTCCGATCCTCAGATTGTGATTCCTGCGCTAGTTGTACCAGAACGTGGCACTTTTTCCGATGCCCTAATCTTCACCTACTTTCGTTCTATAAGCCTTCTGTTATATCCCAAGGCAGCATCATTACAAAGAGACTGGGGGGTTTCTGCAAGATAAATGTTCAATAGCTAATCATGCTTATTATACTCACAAATCATATATATTATATCTACGGAGTTAATCATTGCATACACAACAGTAAGCAAATAGTAAGACCTTAATATTTATATTACTGACCCATACACATAGTCTTCGCCTATTTTAAGAGTTTTACTACGAATAGTGTATAAAAACCATTATACCACCTTCAACGTAAGAAGTGTCGATCAACCAAGCTAGCTTTGACTCCAAAGCTAAGTTCTACCATCTCCCTTGATCGATTTATCCTCTCTCTTGCCTTTTCTTTTTTCTTTCTTATTCAAACCCCTCTTTCTTTTTACCCGTGTTAATTTCTATAATTAAGTTTAAAAGCAACCACTGGCACTAATGTAACTCACTAAATACTTAAGCTTACCTCTTTTTTATACCCTGCATAGTTTGTTTTTTGGATTTAGACGTATACATAAACCCATTACTTTATAATTTATATTTTAAGCTAGGGAAAAGCGTCCTAACACGCCTACCTCTTAAATTAATTAATTCCGGATTTACGACCTCCTTGACCGGGGACTGACGCACTGCACGTGACGAGCCGTTTGTGCCTGCGACGGCCGTCCTGCGTGTTCCGTTTCGCAAGGTTGTCAGATGAGTGAATTTTGCACGGTTTGACTCTGTGACGGTATCGTCCACACCTCTTGGGTGACGTTGTCCTGTCCTGACCCATTTTTGTACGAAGTTTTCACAGAGTAATTTCAGAGTAATCCAATTTCAGATTTTTCCACGTGTTTTGAATACGACCCCTCCACGACGGTCCGTCGTCGCCTTTGTGACGGTGTCGCGTGGCATCCGTGAACTTTTTTCTGCCAGTTTTTCCAGAGAAATTTGTTGCCGTTCAATAATGACTAAACAAGGTCGTTACTTAGTACTCGTCATTATGGGGTGAGGGAATGTTCATTAGGGGGGGAAATGTTAACAACCCTTAAAATAAAAATGGATATGTATTAGTAATGCTTAACTGTGTTGTCTCTTCTTCGTATTATGCCTTACGATATAATCACCGTGGTCACATGGGATTCTAAGGCGCGTAGAACAGACCTCTTAACCCTCTGAACGCCAATCCAACTATTAGATTGGGTCCTTGCAATGCTAGTGGGCTCCCAAATTAGTAATGCTTTACACGAGTAAGTCTTCCAGATTTTAATTAAAAAGGGGAAAATAATAATAGTGGGGGGTCTAGTGTTGTAAAATGGCCTTTTTCAAAGCTAATGGGTAGTAGAAATCACCTTAAATATGTAATTAATTATTTAATTAATAAGGTAGAGGGGCTTATTGGGGGAAAGAGAGGGCCAAAAATTGGCCTATGAGTGAAGTTGCTTGCTTATTTATTAGGGTTAGAACTAGGTGGAAGCATATATTTTTTAATTAATGGTTTTATTAACTAAATTTGTATTAATAATTTAATAATTAATATTTGTTAGCGATTTAAGAAAAAGGAAAAATCAGATTTTTTTTAAAATTGGTTGAAAGAGTCCTATGTTGGATGTTAACTCTCTCTTCTTCTAAACATCGAAATTACACATTTTCTTTGTCTACGTTCTCTCTGCCAAAAATACATAGATTGAATCTGACCATATAATTACTAGAGTTTTCAGACTTTTTGTTGAACAACAATTCCACATTAAAATATAATAAAAACTTATCCAAAAACCTTAGCAAAAGAGGGTTTTTTCCGTCAATTTTTGTGTTGAAGCTCGGATGTGTAAGTGTGTTGAGGGATGTCTTTGCGAAAGCAAGTTCAGGTTTGAACGATCAAAAATAAGGTATGGGTGTTTTCTATCGTGTCCCTTTCCAAGATGATCCCTAGGATTTCGTCTATTATAATCCGAAATTCTAGGATTGTTCCCAGTTGCATGTCCCTGTCACTCGATCCCATTGATTCATAGGTTGGGATATTTTGGATTGGTAGCAATTAGGGAGTAATGTGTTTTTTGGCTGATCATTTTCAGTTGTGTGTTTGGGATTTATATGATTTATTAATGTATGTTTTCCAAAACTAATGTGATAAGATGTGTGCAAAGATTGTGTTGCAGTGGTCGTGGACTGGATATTGGAAGCATGGAATGACAGTGTTATGGAGATTCACATGCAAAAATCTTGTAGAAAATCGTGATGTTTCATAAAAGATAATGTGGCTTATTGAGTAGAAAAATATTATCAAATGATTCACGAAATCCCTAAAAATTAACTTAATAGTTGATGAAGAAAGTTGAAAAATGTTGTAATTCAAATTTCCAGAACCTTGTTATAATTTCAGCCAATACAGTTGTTGAAGAAGCTAGGTATAATGAATGAAAAATAAGTGAGGCACTCAGGATCGAACCGTGACCGCACCTGTTAAAAAATCATTGAAATATTTGAGTATGAGAAAGTGCAACGTCGGATTAAGACCCCCGTCATTTGACCTCCTAAAATGAAAAAGAAAAAAATAAGAATGAGGTTGTGGGTGCGAATCAAACAACCCCCTGTCACACATTAGAGAGAATTAAAAGAAAAAAAAATTGAGGCATGTGTGAATCGGAACCACCACAACCATACGGCAACAAAATACGGGAAATTATGGAGAAAAGAAAATGAGGCTGTGGGGGGTTGAATCCACACCCTCTTGGTTCAAAACAAGAAATTAGCTTAAGGAGAAATGAAAAAAAAAATATAATGAAGATTGGGGTGTCGGTCCCACATCCTCTCATTGCAAAAGAAATTTAAGGGAAAATGCCATAGAAGGCGTGTGGGTGATCTTGGTCACCAAGCGTGTAAATCAAACTAAAATAAATAAAAATTTAAGTGTGGGTCCAAGGAAATTCGATAAACGGGTCCCGTGTATGATACATAGAGTCATACGTGAGTAAAGTTCACAAATAATGTTGCCTACAGATCAAAGCGATATATGGCCTACTAACAAGATGGCATCAGTCTTGTACCACATAATGTTAGGAAAGAATGAATCACTAAAACGAAATATAATTGAATAGCTAATGGCTTGTATGTACTCCTGGTAAGTCTAGCATACGTTTAAAGTAAGTGAACCAAAGATGTATGTAAACTAAATGATGAATCCCTAGAAGGGTCAAGTAAGAGTGTGAAAACACCAAAGGCCAAGTGCATTGCATATGATGAAATGGAATATTCACGTAAAAAAGTGTAGTGGTGAGTAATATTGAAGAGGCAAATAGCAAATCTAATTGAATGTGGTTGACAACATGTAAGAGTTAAGGTGAAGATGAGTTGAAAGATGAGTGAGAACGCATTTCAAATGAGCCTAGTAAATGTTACCACAACGCTCCTCACCTATGAGAGTGTAAATTAAATAGAGACTGTCTCTATGAACACTTTACGAAAGTATGAGATTTAATGTATACTAAATAATAATGATGAGATGATAAATCATCTCTAGAGCTATGGTGTCATCTACTAGTAGCCAAAAGGGGCTTCCATGACGTTTGATCCAGATGTAATGGAAATTGTGTAGTGAGCATTATAGGCTAGCTATGAGAAGGTGATGCGTTCTTTTGGGAACGAGGAGGTTCTGGTAACTCATGAGATGGAATGTCCGGATGCCGTGGTTAGGTATCTTATATCTCCTAGTTTTGAACATATACTGCCAATATAGGGATCTAGCACGGTTCAGGTCTATATGTACGCTGCATTTTTGGGGGTCACAGTGACTGTGTTCACTCTTTTCGGGGGCTGGGGATACACTTGATTTCATGATACTCACTGATCTATGTCGGTTAAAATTTAAAGTTCCAAATGAAAGAAGAGGCCAGCCTCAATATGATGCACATAATGCTATGATTGCTATAAAAGGGGGGTTAGGACATGATAATAAGAGGTGATCTAGACTCACGTAATGACACTAGGTATTATTGATCATTCACACAGTAAAACCGATGAGTGTCTTAAACTACATCCTGGTATGGCTAGTGTTTAACACAACCTTATGAATGAAGGAAATGATGTCGGATGAATGAATGAAGCAGACTCTGTGTTTACAAATAAGGCTTTCTAGTTGAGGTTCCAAATTTTTACCATTCCATTTTGGAAAAGTCTTATGTCAAGTCCATGATTTCAAGGTATAATGACATTGACGAATGATATAAATATTTTATGTGCTATATGCAAATATGTTATGTGTGAGGGATTAGATTTTATGTGTAATGTACAATATGATACGTATGATGAGCATTGTACTCTAAGACATGACTCCTAAAGAAAATTTGGAAAGTCCCCTTACTTTCATGATTCAAATTTTGAAAGTACCAGGACTTTCCTAATACCAGTTGGCAAGTCCACTACTTGATTTTTCCATAAATCATGTGTTAGGAAAGACTATTCTTACTCAGAATGTCCTGGGTTGTGCGCTTGCATATACCCAAACAGTTACAAGTGTGTACTAATCCATACAACTCTAAATTTTGAGGTGCAGGAAAAGGACCAGGTAGTCGTTAGTAGTAGCTGACAGTATCAGCGCTGAACCTATCCGAACGTAGGGCATTAATTCATATTGGTAGTTCCTCATTCATTCTGAGGACGCTGCCCATTATATTCTAGATATTATAGGAATTGATTAGTGGGTATGTTTACTAGAGTTTTTTTTCTTTTTTTTCAGGACATTGTTTGGTGCCCTCGTTTACCAAGACTATCAAAACTCAATACAATAAGTAAAGTAGAAGAGTAAGCATTCATTCAAATTTCTCACACTTTGATCATCATTGATCAATTGAACTTGTTAATCACAATTCATATATCGGCCAGTCAGTAGTATTAAATGTAATTTAATCATAAAAGGAAAAGTGTACAAGTTGCTACAAGATCATTACTATAACATAATTACAAGGCATCTCCATATGGACGAGATGGTTTGTATTGTAGACGGAGCATAGGACCATTAGACAACTTATTTTTTATGTTTATAGATCATATTTCACCAATTAAAGTTTATTTAGGCAGTAGCTAATGAAAGCATAGTATAGATTGGACACTACTACAATTGCCCAGTAAGGCGGACACAAGCATGTTTTATATGAGGAGTTCATGGAAGTTAAGTTTATATAGGTTAATACTATTCAAACTATCATGAATTGACTGATATTTGATTCTTACATATAATTCATCCTCATATTACTTTATAGGCAACAACTACAATCATAAACCATGATCCATTCATATAACAACTAACCTAACGTCAAGATCACAAATTACATCTTCATAGATTAGAAGATCCTAGAAAAATTCAAACCAAGCCTTATTTATTTTGATCACAGAAGATTTATATCCACAATTCAACCATAATATTGACGTAAAACAGTAGTTACAGTAACCACAACATAATGGAGTTAAACATTTAACCTTAAAAATGGCCATGTTATAGTGAATTCCTTAAATACTAAGTTAGGGATGTTCAACTCTTCATATATGGATCGACATGGATACTTCATAATAAAATCATGATCAATTCATGTAAATAACAGTACATATAGACTCTTCAACGTAATAGAATCATAGATCAATCAGTAACAAATCAAGATTAAAAGTGATACATAGACTAGAATTGAGTTTGTGAAAGAGCATGGGTTCATCATGCAATAGGATTTAAAATGACGTCCAAATCCATACATAATCATCAATACGTTCATATTATTCTTTTATAATCAATTTAAGAAAGAACCCATGGCTAAAATGAAGAAGAAGCACTTGATCAAATTTTTCTCTTTAAAAACATTGAGAATAACTCTCTAGATGGAAGGAGAAATAGGGATGAGGATAACCATACCTTTGTCAAGTTGAATACCTATAAAACATTATGATTCATCCATATAAAACCCAGCTCCAACAAGTTCTTGATCTTCATCAACAATGGTGGTTTGAAGGGAAATAATTTTAAAGGGAAAAGACTTCAATCGTGCGAGAGGATTTGAGAATAGGGTGATCACGTTTTTGATGATTTATATACACCCAAAAGTATATAAATAAACCTACTAGAGTATGTTTACGACGTGGGGTGAATTTCCCATTCACCCCTTTAATTAAAACAGACGCAGCATGTTGGTTACAACCACCATCAACGGAGGCATCTACGGGGTGTTGGTCAGTAAACGTACCGTACCTAGGATTCTGTCAATTTTTACTTTGACATTTCTAGGATTGATACCTGACAAACCCATGTTCCATTCGACTAGAACTTACCCACGGGTTGTTTGTTGACCAACTGGCCGTCGTTTGGTCCGTCATTGATACTGCCAAGGAAGTGTCTCAATAAGCCTTTTTCCCTTCTTTTGGGGCCTTTTAGAGGTCATACCCTGAAGTTTCCAACATAAATACACCCCTTAACATATTTTAGACCTTCCTCATAAGTTTAACCCTAAACAAAAACCTGCAATTCGTGCAAACAGGCTAGGACCCATCAAGATACACATATAGCGTCTTAAGGGTTACCTTTCGAATACCTTGGACGTTCTTGGTTGTTTGACCTCCAAACTTCTCGAAACTCCATATAAAATCATTAAAAATAATTATAACTCATTTATAGGCTTCACAATATCATGATACACAAATATATGAATGCCTAAACGCATGAGGAACTTAGGCCGCTAGTCGTCGAACGTTTTGGTCGTCCCTTGACGTTCGACATCCATATAACTTCAAACTTTACAGACTGCCTCTAAACCATATTATAATCCTTTTAAGGACCTTATAACCTTAGTAAAAACATGTTAGGATCTATACACCCCATTTAATTTTGGGGTCTTACAATATCCACAATTTTGTAACATTCGTCCTCGAGTGACACATAGGGATCTTTAATCACAACAAGGGTTTCAATGCATCATAAAGAACTTAATAAAATTTATAAAAACATCAAATCATTTTATCAATGAATTCACAAAAGCAAGAAAAACCTACTCACTCACTCTTTAATGAAACTAACACATACGCAGATTTCAACAACACTCATTCTTCAAACAATATAGACTTGAGTTAGTAAAATCACAAAGATATTTATTATTTAGACCTAGATCCATGAAGGTCATACTCAATCATACCAGGCTTAGTGGTGTCCATGGAGGAATGTCCTTCTCCTCAACACACTTAAATGTATCATGAGTTCATACCTTAGTAATGTAAAAGGTCAATTCCTTTTAAAAAGAGAAACTCTCAACTTTTAACCAAGACATGCTCATGATTCTTTCCTAGTGAAGTCTAAATGGTAAGTCACACCATGAAAATCACAACAAATAGGATGTAATTTTACAAAATATCATTTTCTAAAATAGTACTCACTTTTAAATTAAGCCTCATTTGGGGAAAAATGCAAATTATAAGAAAACACATTAACACTGAGCAAAACATGCTTTAACTTTTAAAGAATGAGCCTACAATTATGTATTCCAAATCATTAAACTTACATAGTTTTTAAGAGACAATACATTTCATTTCAAAGAAACTCAACTTTCTATTTCAATGATAAACATTACACCTCACAAGTGACTTCTACCATGTTTCTTATCTTAAGTCATGAATACAAATGCACAAATAGCATATCAAGATGAAATTTAACATGATAAAACATGTATTTTATAAAAAAAATTCCTTAATGCACTTTCGAACATTCATAATATCTTCAATGTAATGTCAATAATACATGCCCAAACATATAAGGGTCATGCAATTCATACTTTATGCAAAACTCTTATTCATAAACAAGCTTACAAAAAATTTAATAGATTCAAGTTGAACCCAAAAATAGAAGGTCAATGGTAGAAAAATATCTACAACCTTACTATTCCATCCTCATCCCCCACTTAGGGTAAACCCACTTAAAAGCAACTTAATCCCACCTTAAGAGGATCTTGACTAAACATACTTTGTTTTCATCACCTAAAAGTGATTACCACTTTAGAAGGAATCTACTTTAAGTCAACCAAGGCAAACCTAAAATTCATCTTCCTAGGAAATTAATCCCCAATTATCAAGTTAGGTCATCCATTTCAACCACATAAAGTTTACATATGGTAGAATAAATACCAAGGTCGTACATCATTAGGGGAATACAACAAGGAGACTTAGTCACAACGATTCTTTTCTTTCAACATTAATGTAAGGTAACTTCTAGGTCAATCAAACCCACATCATCACTCTACAAAGGTAAAAGTACTACCCTTAACTCTAGGAAAACATCAATACCACTACATCAACGAACTCACACCACAATAAGAAGTTAGAAACAAATATACTACTCATCATGCCATAAGACTCTCATTCTTCATTCCAAATGGAAAAACTTGTTTTTACATTCATTATCGTGTTCATATGCATCTATTCTATACACATTGAAAAAGCATCAAGTCAAAGAACAATTTAGTTGTTTTTTCCAAAATCATAGAGTAAACTATTTAGCTTTACAGTGGACATGCTTCAACCTTCCCAAAAATGAAACATTTAGGCAATTGATGGGAAAAGCATGACAGTATGACGTAGAAATCTATACCAAGACAAGCATACTATTATATCACTTAGGATCAAGTCTATACAAGGGACTCTAATACATACTAGGAAACTTATCATATACCACAAAGAAACAAAGGGAAACACTGAATACTTTTAAGCACAAATTCTTAGGGTAGCAAGTTTCCAAAGGTATTATTAAGCATTTCAAGTTCAATTCGTAGAAGTATACTTTCATACAAAACTATATAGTAGGACATAATTCCCAAGGGATCTCATGTCAACCACAATAACTTCTAACATGCTTTGACTATATCATGACGTAGATTTTTCAATGTAAACATGCTATTTCATATAGACATAATATATACCAATAATTGACATCACATTATCAAAACATACCATATACACCTTCACACATACACATTCAAACCATAAAAACAAGACAAGCATTTAAAGTCACCTTTTCTCCCTCAAACATAGAGAACAATCTCATTCAAGCAATCATATCTAAAAAGACTACCTGACAAGAAAACATAAGAAAGATCTTATAAATTTAAATTCTATGGCACAATATGAGAATGATAAAGAAGGGAAAGTAAATCGTCCTATAGCGTCTTATCGTTTGATGTGTCGCCACTCACTGCTAATGATACAAGACTCTATTAGACGTGGAATTAAGACACTTCTTTGACCCTAAACCATTTTTTAAAACATTGTGCTCTGATACCACAATCAAAGCCTAAACATCATGGAAAAGCACATATAGAATTTAAGTCCTATTTGAGGTCAGTTTACAGTGAGCTCAATTTATTAACATTGAACTCTTTCTTTTAATTCATTAGACTCACAAGTAACAATTTGGGAACTTTAGGGCAATGTATCACCTTAAGATAAAATTGAAAACCCTACATATCATCTATACAAGACAACACATACCATCATAGAAGTATAATACAACATAGACATCTTCATAACAAGTCAAGACCTTCATCATATAGTCAACAAGATCAAGATCATGCATAAAGACTAATATCATGGACATCTTCATAACAAGTAGACCAATACTACAAAGTCGTGCATATGAACATAAGCATTAACATAGACATTAGTTCACCTTCCTAGAACTTCCTAAGGAGATACTTGTGCAATGTCTAGGTTGGTTCATTACTTCCACCTATTCGAAGTAGATTAACTTAAGTCCTCCTAGTTAGGATCCTATTCATTTACTTCCATTGTCCATTTTATTTTAGGGAAACTATAGCCTTAACCGACACTTAGACCATGGGTGCTAAACATAGAATTTGGTATTGTATAGCCTTACACCAATGGAAGGTGTTCCTACCAAGCCAAGGTAGAACAATAAGATATATCCTACCGTCCTAAGTGAATTCACCTTTCTATATCCTATGTGGAAAGCACAATTAATGGAACCACGAGACAGGTATTCCCTCTTCATACCATATGGTAATTGGGGGCTCACCTCATGAGAAAAAATGGGTGAATCTTCCTCCAAGGAAAGTCAGCACCTCGTGTGGGTCCTTAGGTGAGTATTCCTCTAAGGTAAGTCAACACTCTATAAGGGAAAAATGGTGAATCTTCCCCCAAGGAAAGTCAAAACCTCCAATGTCAAGTTCACTCGGTACAAAACTAAGTTCCCTTTTTTGAAAACCCTTTATTACCGTTCTTTTTATTAAAATACATGCTTAGGATATCATTATTCTATGCTTGTAGAATATTCAAGCACCTATCTAGTTTTAGATTAATCATGGGCACACCTCTTATTGTCCCTCTATTAACTAGATCATCATTCATGTGTGTTAATATATACATAAATGTGAACAAAACTTTCACATAACACATTAAAACCACACATGACCATACATTCATATTCATGCACATATAGAAACAAAAACTAGAACTATCACATTAAGGTACACCTGTGCAATGCATAGGCAAAGTCCCATACCCTTGCCCATACAAATACACCTATAAAGTAATCCTAGCTTAGGAAACACATATCATGATTTTATAACCATCATCTTAACATACATAGTAGTAGACACTAGTGAATATGAGAACAACCTTTCATTTAGACACGATGACCTATACTACTTGTAACATGCATATGAGTGAGTGTGTGTGTACATTGGTCAACATGATCACACAGTGGAAAAAAATAACATATCGAGGCATCCACCCTCTTAGACCACATAACACATTCAAGAATAGACCACACAACACATAATAGCATAGGAGACAAGTAAAATTCATATTACACTTAGGACTCATAACTTATGATATTCATGCATTCACATAGGGTATATAGGTAAGAGATTATTAACCATTTTAACTCATCAATGAAAGCACCTATACTTTACCCTAACATGGATATGCAATTGCTTATACAATAGCATTACACCCTAGATCACAACTACAATAGGAAAGTAGACATAATCATCACATTGTAGCATCTTAAGCACATGTTAATATATTCATAATTGTGCCTTCATGGTCATGGTAAACACATATATAGATTTACAATAAAGTAAACACTGCCACAATAGGTGGACCATACCACACAATGCCATACAAGGATTTATCATGTACAATACAATAAGGAAAGTAGAAGAGACAAGCATTCTAACCAATTTCTCACCATATGATCATCATTGATCAATACGCCTTGTTCATCAAAAATTCATATATAGGTAAGTATCTAAATGTACTTTAACCATATAAGAAACTATATACAAGTTGCTACCAGATCACACTATAACATAATATAAAGCATCTCACATGTACTAGGAAGTAAAAAAACATAGACCATTAGCCAATTTCTTGTATATGGACTACAGATCATATTTCACCAATAAAGTACATGATAGTTTGTAGCTAATCAAATAAATTATAGGTAATACACTACTAGACTTGCCATTAAGGTCGACACAAGCATGCTTCATATAAGGAATTCGTGGAAGGTAAGTTTACATGGGTTAATCCTATTCAAACTATAATGAATTGACCCATATTGGATTTGTTACATACAATTAATCCTTATATTACTTTATAGGCAGAATCTAAAGACATGAACCATGATGAATTCATATAAACCTAACCGAACATCAAGATAACAAATTGCAACACCATAAATTAAAAGAACGTAGAAAAATTCAAACCACAACTTCTTTATTATTTATCACAAAATATTTATATCCACAATTCAACCATAATATTGACCTAAAACAGTAGCTACAAGAACCACAACATAATCGAGTTCAATATTTAATCATAAAAAGGGTCGTGTTACGTTTCATTCCTAGAATACTAAGTTAGGCATACTAAACTCTTCATACATGGATCCACATTGATCTTTCATAATAAAATAATGATCAATTCATGTAAATAACAACAGATATAGCCACTTGAACGTAATAGAATCATAATTCAATTGATAAGAAATCAAGATCATAAATACATACATAGACTAAAATCGAGTTTGAGAAAGAGCATGGGTTAGTCATGGAATAGGGTTGAAAATTGCATCCAAATCCGTAGATAATGATTAATAAGTTCAGATTATACTTTTAAAATCACTTTAAGAAAGAACCCATGGCTTGAATGAAGAAGAAACACTTGATCATATTTTTCTCTTTAAAAACTTCGAGATAAACTCTCTAGATGGAAGGGTAACTAAAGATGAAGGATCACCATTACTTTGTCTAGTTGAAAACCTATAAAAATTGATGATTCATCCATAGAAAACCTAGCTCCAAGAAGTTCTTGAGCTTCACCAACAATGGTGGTTTGAAGGGAAATAGTTTTTGAGGAAAAGGCTTCAATCATGTGAGAGGATTTGAGAATAAGTTTATCATGTTTTTGATGACTTATATTCACCCAAACGTAGCTAAATAAGCCTATTATAGTCAGGTTAGGAGATAAAAGGAGACCCATGCCTGGCAAGCCGGACAGTCTCATCTCATGAGAGTTACGTGAACCTCTGCCTTCCCGAAGGAAGGCATCACCGCTCATAGCTAGTCTACCGGTTCTCTGTATGAAGTTCCATTACATTCAACTCATACGTCATGGAAGTTTACTTCTAGTATTGGGAATTCATATCTCAATAGATGATTTCTCCTCTCATCATTAGTATTAAGTGTGTTAAACTCAATACATTCATTAGAGTGTTCATAGAGACTAGTCTCTTCATTTACATTCAACTCTCATAGGTGAGTACGTTTTGCAAACATTTACTTGGGCTCATTTGAGATTGCTCTCATCTTTTATATTAGCATCATATCATGATGTCACGACATTCATTAACATTAGCACATTTCCTCTTCATAATTACTCACCCCTTTTTACATGAATGTTCATATCATCATATGACAATGTGCTTGGCCATTTGGTGTGTTTCACACTCTTACTTAACCCTTCTAGGGTTTCATCATTTCATTGTTCATTTCATTATATGCCAATGCACTTGGCTATTAAGGGTATTTTATACTAGTACTTAACCCTTCTAAGGTTTCATCATTTCATTGTATACATCTTAGATTCACTTATTTTTAAATGTATGCTAGACTTATGGGTCAACATACACAAGCCATGAGGATTCATTCATAGTTCATTTATGTGATTCATATCTTCCTAAGATAATGTAGTACAAGACTGATGCATCTTGTATGTATGACAAGATCTCAAATTTTACCAAAGTAGATGGCATTATTTTTGAACATGTAATTCACGTATGACTTATGTATCAATACGGAATTTGGGAAAGGGAACCAAAGTTCGAAAATCTTGGACAACACTTCCAGTTTTCATTGATTTTAGTTTTAGTACACATAACATAGGGAACCTAGATCGAGCCCCAACATCATCATTCCCTCTTTATTTTTCTCCTTGAAATTTCCTCTTACTTGGACGAGGGGTTGTGGGATCAAACCCCCACAATCCCTATTATTTTTTCATTAAATTCCGCTTGCCCATTCGTATAGACTATGAGGTTGTGGGATCAAACCCCCACAACCTCTATATATTTTTCTTTTATTTCAGAACCTGCATAGAGGTCGTGGGTTCTATTCCCACGCCTTACCTTTCTTTTCTTTTTATTTTCCTTTTCTCCTTTACTCTCCTTCACAGCATTGAGGTCGTGGGTTCGATTCCCTAAGCTCACATTCTACTTAGGATCATTTGAGATTGCTATCATATTTTACATTATCCTCATATCATGTTGTCACCACATTCATTATCATTAAAAAAATTTCTCTTCATAGTTACTCACCCCTTTTTACGTGAATTTTCATTTCATCACATGTCAATGCACTTGGCCATTTTGTGTGTTTCACAATCTTACTTAACCCTTCTACGGTTTCATCATTTCATTGTTCATTTCATCGTTTCATTGTTCATTTCATTGTATGCCAATGCACTTGTCCATTTAGTGTATTTTACACTCGTACTTAACCCTTAAAAGGTTTCATCATTTCATTACATACATCTTTGGTTCACTTACTTTTAAATGGATGCTAGACTTATGGGTCTATACATATAAGCAATTGGGCTTCATCCATAGGTTTTCTATGTGATTCACATTTCTGTGATACAAGACTTATGCATCTTGTCTATATGCCAACATATTAATTTTGATCTTTAGAGGCAGCATTCATCAAATATTTTACTTGCGTATGACTTACGTGTCAATACGGGATTTGGAAAGGGAACCTTATTTCAAATCCCTTGGAAAACACTTAATCTTATTTTAAACTTGATAATCGCATTTTTCAGATTTTGGGGACCCTAGTTTGATCCCCATCAACCCCATAGTATTTTCTTTATTTTTCTCCTCTCCGTTTTCGTTTAAGTCAAGGAGGTTGTGGGTTCAATCCACCACAAGATCATTATTTTTCTTTTATTTTATCTCTTAACTTACTCATCTATCCAAGAGGTTGTGGGTTCAATCTCCACTGTCCACATTTATTTTCACCTATATTTTTCTCCTAACTCTCTCATCCATTCAAGAGGTTGTGGGTTCAATCCCCACTCACCAAAACTATTTTTCCTTGCATTTTTATCATAAAATTTTCATTTAGTGAGGTCATTGTTTCAATCCCAATGACCTCAGATTTTTAAAAAAATATTTTAACGAAGCTCATTTTTTTAAAAGATGGTCGAGACTACAATTTCAAGAAGAACAAAATCTAGTCTCTTCCAATCCATTTTTGTCTTAATCTTTTGTTGATTTTTTTTGTAGTTTTCATGTAATGATGTATTGGGTTCAATCCTCAGTGACCTCAACTTTTTTTACATTCATTTTTCAATGCATTTTGTTTGGAAGAACCCAACCAATCAAATGGTTAATATTCGTTCACTATTTTTAGCTTCTTTCTATCATCATTCATACGTTAATTCTTAAGCAATTCGTGGATCATTTGGTGCATCATTAAGTGTATTATTTTTATGATTATATTAAGAAAGCATTTACCATTTCATCCAGCAACATTACAACAATTTTACACCTCATGATTTACCCTAACATTCGCACATAAAATTAAACCATGAAAATATTTTTACATACTTTCGGTTGACATTACTTAACATTCTTACAATTCCAAACACATAATCAAGAACACATTATCACAAAAATCAAACATCATACTTAAACTAACAACAGACATACAAAAAACATAATCTCTAATTTATTTCACATTGAGATCAAAGGGATACTAGGGAAAAGGAGTTCTACAAGAATGGGAACAAAACTAGTTTTGCAGTAGATTCATCTGATCCTTAAGGGTCTCTTGGGAAAAATACCAACAGTAAGAAAACCCATACCTTTTACGACGTTCAAACCTAGAATTGCTGCCCAAAATCTTCTCCATAAATTACGTCCAAATTTCCTTAAAGTCAACACCAACTCGATGGACAATCTTCTCTTTGCCTACGTGATTGATTTCGTTTGTTTTCTTATATTTTCGTTGTGAGTTTTTCAAGTGTGAAGAATTTTGTTTTACCTAATGTTTTTTGAAGTTATTTGGCATAGAGAATCGTGAGTGACACTGTTAGAGAAGTGAGAGAGAGAGATGAGCATGGGAGAGAAGAATTTTCTTAGGATTAGGAGTCTAGTTTAGGATTTAGTCAAATAAGGTTTTTATTTAATTATTAAAAATATGATTTATTTTTATTTTAAATAAGATAATAAATAATAAATATAAATTAATTACATTCGTTTACCAACTTAAATTAAAAATAATTTAAATTTATTGCTTCCACCTAGGTTCGAACCCGGGTGGAGCAAGACTTCACTTGAAGAACAAACTTTTGGTTCTCTCTCCCAAAAATGCCCCTCCACCTTATTAAATAAATAACTAATAATATATTCAGGGTAATTACTATACAACCCTTAGTGTGGAAAAAGACAAATTTACCCCTAGACCGTCAAAACCTATGATTTTCCCTTTTTAAGTCCGGTAAAGACTTCTTCAAGTAAATCATCGTATTCGAGAGACCTACATGGTTGGACCAAACATTTTATGGCTGAACTAACTCACCAAGTTAGTTGGATTGGCTGTAGAAAGTATTTAGAGCTCTTGTTCTACGAGCATCAATCTGTGTGAACCCAGTCGAATCGTAGGCATTCTAGACACATTAAGCATTACTTAGCATATTCATTTTTTAGGGTTGTTACAATATTGACATTTCCGTTGATGTTAACACTGAAGTTCATGTTCATTTAAATGTTAATATTAATATTCACACTGACGTTTACATTAACATTCACGTTAACAATGCCTTTGACATATACATTGATGGTCACACTTACGTTAATACTCACGTTTACGTTGACAGTCATGTTCACATTTATTCTGACATTCATGTTGATGTTATTATTTATGTTTACATTGAAATTCACATTAACATTCATATTAACGTTCACATTGACATTGACATTCACCTTCACATTCACATTGACATTGATGTGCACATTGACACTTACATTGATGTTGACGTTGAGGTTTACGTTGACATTGATGTTGATATTCACATTGACATTTACTTTGATGTTCATGTTCACGTTTACATTCACATTCATGTTTACGTTCTCATTCACGTTCAAGTTAATATTTAAGTTGACGTTCACATTTGACCTTACGTGCATGTTAACATTCACGATCAGGTTCGCATTGATGTTAATGTATATTTTCACATTCATCTTGATGTAAGTGTTAACGTTCATATTGATATTTATATAGATGTTCACGTACAAATTCATTTTAATATTGACAATCACGTTGATGTTTATGTTGATGTTGAAGTTTATGTTCATGTTGACGTTAATGTAGACTTTGACGTTCACATTTACATTGATGTTTCAATTTATGTTGATGTTTATATTGACGTTCAATCTTACATTTACATTCACGTTGATGTTCACATTGATGATCAAGTTTATGTTTGCGTTGAAGTTCACGCTCATATTGACGTTCACATTGATGTTGACGTTGGCTTTGACACTCATGTTCACATTGAAATTCACGTTAGTGTTGACATTGGCGTACACAGTGACGTTCAAGTTGACATTACCGTTAAGGTTGCATTGACATTTATGTTGACATTCACGTCATATTTATGTTGAATTTACGTTCATTTTGATGTTTACATTAACATTGATGTTTATATTCACGTTGACATTCACATTGGGTTTACGTTGATGTCTAGGTTAAAATAGATGTTGATGTTTAAGTTTACATTGACACTTTTATGGATGTTTTCGTTGATGTTAAAATTGATTTTAACGTTCACGTTGATGTTCATGTTGAAGTTCTCGTTGATGTTCAAGGTATATTCACGTTTACGTTGACGTTAAATTTCATGTTCACATTGACATTCACATTCATGTTAACGTTCGCTTTTATGTTTATGGTGATGTTCACATTTATGTTCATATTGACGTTTACATGAAAGTTCACGTTGATGTTCAAGTGGATATTTATGTTCATGTTCAGGTTGACGTTGATGTTTATATTAACGCTTACGTGCACTTTCACGTTAAAATTTAAGTTGTTATTCACATTTATGTTAACATTGACGTTCACGTTCACATCTATGTTAACATTGACTTTCACGTTAATATTTATATTGACGTACACATTGACGTTCACATTTATGTAAACATTCACGTTCAAGTTCAGATTCACATTTATGTTAATATTGACGATATTGTTTAATGTAGCATTGATATTGATATTTACATTAACGTTTATATTGATATTGAAGTTGATATTCACATTAACGTTGACGTTGACATTGATGTTCACATCGACGTTGACGTTCACGTTGATGTTCACTTTGATGTTCACGTTGATGTTCACATTTACATTTATGTTGATATTAACGTTCATGTTCATGTTCATGTTTACGCTGACCTTTATATTGACGTTTACATTCATATTGACATTTACATTCACCTTGATGTTGATGTAAAATTCTCATTTACGTTGAGGTTCATGTTCACATTAATGTTCATGTTCACATTTATATTGATGTTGATGTTGATGTTGATGTTTACATTGAAGTTGATGTTTACGTTGATGTTGACGTTGACGTTGACATTGATATTGAAGTTGACGTTCACGTTCACGTTCATATTGTTGTTGACATTATTGTTCACATTGATGTTGATGTTGAATTCAAGTTAACGTGTTCACACTGACGTTGATGTTCACGTTTATATTGTTGTTGATGTTAATGTTGATGTTGAATTTACATTTACGTGTTCACATTTACGTTGACGTTTGTATTCACATTGTCACTGACGATAACATTGATGTTAACGTTTATGTTGACGTTTATGTTTATGCTCAAGTAAATATTAACGTTCACATTCATAATTTACCTTGACGTTGATGTTCAAGTTTATATTTGCATTGAAGTTCACGTATATGTTGATGTTCACATTGAGTTTGACGTTAACATTCACATTAAAGTTCACATTAAAATTACCGTTAGCGTTGACGTTTGCATACATATTGATGTTTAGGTTTACATTAGTGTTGACCTTGCATTGACGTTTACATCTACGGTCATGTCACATTTAATTTGAATTAATGTTGATATTGATGTTCACATTCACATTGACGTAGATATTGATGTTCACATTCACATTGACGTTGGCATTGAAGTTGACATTCACATTGAGGTTTACGTTGATATTTACGTTAATATTGATGTTGATGTTTACGTTTATGTTGACATTTTTGTGGACATTTTTATTGATAATGACATTGATGTTCAAGTTCACGTTTATGTTCAAATTGACATTCACATTGACTTTTAAGTTGACGGTCATATTCACGTTGACATTGATATTAACGTTCACATTGACATTAACATTTATGTTAACATTCACGTTGATGTTTATGTTGATGTTCACATTGACGTTCACATTAACCTTTGCATTAAAGTTCACATTAATGTCCACATTGATGTTTATATTCACGTTCAGGTTGACGTTTATGTTTGCATTGACGTTCACATGCAGTTTCACGCTGACGGTATATTGTTGTTTACATTTATGTTGACATTCACGTTCTTGTTTATATAGACATTTATGTTGAATTTCATGTTAATATTGATGTTGATGTACACATTGACATTCATGTTTAAGTTAGCATTCACGTCCAAGCAAGAAGAGAAGTTATTGACCCATGCAGGAAAGCGTCATGAGGCTCAGGTTTAATTCAAGAATAGCCAACATAGACGAAGAAAGATTGATTTTAATCCTCACATTCACATTAACATTTTCGTTAATGTTCACGTTAATGCTGACATTCACGTTAACATTGATATTTACATTAATATTTATATTGATATTGACGTTGACATTCACATTAACGTTGACATTGACATTCATATTCACATTGAAGTTGACGTTCAAGTTCACGTTCACTTTGACATTCACACTGACATTCACATTAACATTAACGTTTAAATTCACGTTCATGTTCATGTTGACATTTACGCTAACGTTTACGTTCACGTTGACTTTGACATTCACCTTGATGTTGACATGGAATTCAAATTAACGTTGAGGTTCACGTTCACATAAATGTAAACAGTTCACATTTATATTGACGTTGATGTTGATGTTGACGTTGATGTTAATGTTTATGATGACGTAGATGTTGATGTTGACATTGGTGTTGATGTTGACATTGAAGTTCACGTTCATATTGTTGTTGACGTTGACGTTGATATTTATGTTGATGTTGAATTCATGTTTACGTGTTCACATTGACGTTGATATTCAAGATGATGTTTGGGTTGGCATTTATGTTGACGTTGATGTTAATGTTGATGTTGACGTCGATGTAGTTATTGACGTTGACATTGATATTGACATTCACGTTGACATTTGTATTCACATTGTTATTGATGATAATATTGATGTTAACGTTTATGTTAACGTTCATGTTCATGATCACGTAAACATTAAAGTTCACATTCACAATTTACATTGACGTTGCTGTTCATGTTTATGTTTGCACTGAATTTTACATTCATATTAACGTTGAAATTAAGGTTGACGTTGATGTTCATATTCATATTCACATTGAAATTCAAGTTAGAGTTGACGTTGGCGTGCACATTGACATTTTGATTGACATTAGTGTTGACATTGCATAGATGTTTACATTTATGTTCACATCAAATTTACGTTGACTTCACCTTGATTTTGATGTTCACATTTACATTGACGTTGACATTGTCGTTGACTTTCACATTGATGTTTACGTTTATATTTATTTTAATAATGATGTTGATGTTTACATTTACGTTAACACTTTTATCGACGTTTTTGTTGATATTGACATTGATTTTAACGTTCATGTTTAATTTGAAAATAACATTCACATTGACGTTTTAGTTGGCGGTCATATTCACGTTGACGTTGACGGACACGTTCATGTTCACATTGACATACACATTTATGTTAACGTTCACGTTCACGTTGATATTTATATTGATTTTCACATTGACGTTCACATTGACATTCACATTAAAGATCAGATTAATGTTCACGTTGATGTTTATGTTCACGTTAATATTGATGTTGATGTTTACTTTGACGTTCATGTGCATTTTCATGTTGAAGGTTACATTGTTATTTATATTAATGTTAACATTGACGTTCATGTTCACATTGACATTCACGTTGAATTTCACGTTAACACTAATGTTGGCATACACATTGACGTTCACGTAAGTAGACATCTATGTTCCTGTTCACATTCACATTTACATTAATGTTTAAATTGATATTTACGTTGATGTTCATATTAACATTGACGTTGACATTCATGTTCACATTGACGTTGACATTCATGTTCACATTGACGTTGACGTTCGTTGATGTACACGTTGACGTTCACTTTCACGTTCACGATGATGTTCACTTTTACATTGCCGTTGACATTCATGTTCATGTTTATATTAATGTTTATGATGATGTTGACGTTCACGTTGACATTAAAATTTACCTTGATGTTGACGTAGAATTCATATTAACGTTGAGGTTCATATTTATATTAATGTTCACGGTTCATATTTACATTGACATTTATATTGATATTGATTTTGACGTTGATGTTTACGTTGACATTGACGTTGACGTTGATATTAATATTGACGTTCACGTTCATATTCATGTTCATATCATTGTTGACGTTGACGCTGATATTGAATTCACATTTATGTGTTCACATTAACGTTGATATTGTAGATTATGTTTGCATTGACATTTATGTTGACGTTGATGTTAATGTTTACATTGACGTCTATGTAGATGTTGACATGACATTGACATTGATATTAACTTTCACGTTGACGTTTGTATTCACATTGTGGTTGATGATAACGTTGATGTTAACGTTTATGTTGACATTTATGTTCACGCTCACATACACATTAACATTCACAATCACATTTTACGTTGACATTTACGTTCACGTTGATGTTATAGTTTATGTTTACGTTGAAGTTCACGTTCATGTTGACATTCACATTGAGATTGATGTTGACGTTCACATTCATGTTCACATTTAAATTCACTTTACCATTGACATTGGTGTACACATTGACGTTTAGGTTGACATTAGAGTTATCGTTGCATATACAATTATGTTGACGCTCACATCATATTTACGTTAAATTCATGTTGATATTGACGTTCACATTATAATTGACATTGACGTTCACATTGAGGTTTACGTTAATATTGATGTTGATGTTTACATTTACATTGACACTTTTATGGACGTTTTCATTGATGTTAACATTCAAGATGATGTTCAAATTGACGTTTATGTTGATGTTCAAGTTGATGGTCATATTCACGTTAACATCGACAGAAACGTTCACATTCACGTCGAAATTCGCATTCATGTTAGCTTTCACATTGATGTTTATGTTGATGTTCACATTGATGTTCACATTGACGTTTACATTGAAGATCACATTAGCGTTCATGTTGATGTTTATATTCACGTTCAGGTTGATGTTGAGGTTTATGTTAACATTCACATACACTTTAACATTGACTTTTACGTTGTTGTTTACATTGATGTTGACATTGACATGCACATTTACATTGACGTTGACGTTGAATTTCATGTTAATATTGATGTTTACATAAACATTGATGTTCACATTTAATTTAATATTCACGTTCACGTTCCCATTCACATTTATGTTAGTGTTGACGTCAATGTTGATGTTTACATTTACATTAACGTTTATATTAATATTAACTTTGACATTCACATTAACATTGACGTTGACATTCATGTTTATATTGACGTTGATGTTCACTTCGACGTTCACGTTAACGTTGACATTCACATTCATGTTCATGTTCACATTTAGGCTGATGTTTATATTAAAGTTTATGTTCACGTTGATGTTGACATTTACCTTGATGTTGACGTAGAATTCACATGTATATTGAGGTTCATGCTCACGTTAATATTCACGTTCACATTTATATTAACGTTCTTGTTGATATTCACATTGACGTTGAAGTTGACGTTGATGTTGACATTGATGTTTACATTGACATTAATGTTCATGTTGTTGTTGACGTTGATGTTGATATAGATGTTGATGTTGATGTTGAATTCACGTTTACGTGTTCACATTGACATTGTTTTTTAAGATGATGTATACGTTGACATTTATGTTGACGTTGATGTTAATATTGACGTTGACATTGATGTATATGTTGACGTTGATGTAGATATTGATGTTGACATTAACAATGATATTGACATTCACATTGACGTTTGTGATCACATTTTCTTTGATGATAACATTGATGTTAACGTTTTTGTTGACGTTCATGTTCATGCTCACATAAACGTTAACGTTCACATTCATAATTTATGTTGACATTGACTTCAACATTGACATCCACGTTGAACTTCCAATTGACGTTCAAGTTGACAGTCATATTCATATTGACGTTGACATATACAGTCACGTTCATATTCAAATTCAGGTTAATGTTCTCGTTAACATTCACTCAACATTTACATTGATGTTCACATTGAAGTTTATATTAAAATTCACATTGACGTTGACGTTGAATTAATGTTTATGTTGACGTTCACATTAATGTTTATGTTTATGTTGACGTTTACATTGATATTGATGTTCACATTGACGTTCACATTCACGTTAAGGTTTAAGTTGACATTTACTTTGATGTTGATGTGGACATTTACGTTTTCATTGATACTTATATGTACATTGATATTGAATTTTAGGTATACATTGACATTCACCTTAACTTTCATGTTTCTGTTTACGTCGATATTGACATTGACGTTTTCCTTCATGTTCACGTTCATGTTCATGTGTACATTGACATTGGATTCGATGTGCATGTTGATATTCACATTTACGTTGATATTTACATTTAGTTGATATTTAAATTCACGTTGATATTTATGTTAATGTTTATGTTGACATTCAATATGACGTTTATGTTGATGTCCACGTTCACATTGACGTTCACATCGACGTTGAGGTTGATGTTCACATGAACGTTGACGTTAACATTGACTTTCACGTTCACGTTAATATTTATGTTTAGATTCATGATGATGTTCATGTTGACGTTGACATTAATATTGACATTGATGTTTACGTTAATGTTGACGTTTACATTAAAGACAAAGATGACATTTATGTTAACGTTCACATTGCCATTTACGTTTGCGTTCACGGTCACATTGACGTTCAACTTTACTTTCACGTTGACATTCATGTTCATGTTGAAATTAAAGTTCATATTAACGTTAATATTGACGTTCACGTTGACGTTCATATTAATGTTGACCTCTATGTTGATATTTACATTGACATAGTCATTAACGTTCATGTTTCTATAGACATTGACTTTGACGTTGATGTTAACATAGATTTTGAAGTTGATATTGACATTTATGTGTACGTTCATATTTATATTAATGTTGACGTTCATGTTTACGTTGACATTTAAATTTATTTTGACATTCATGTTTACTTTGACAATTATGTTGATGTTTAAGATTACGTTCATGTTGAAATAAACGTTAATGTTGACATGGACGTTTATATTGAAATTGACATTTATGTTTACGTTGATATTAACGCAGATATTGACTTTAACGTTCAAGTTTACATACACGTTGATGTTCAAGTTGATATTTACGTTGATGTTCAAGTTGATATTCACCTTGATATTGACGTTGAATTCACTTTTATGTTGAGGTTCACATTCATGTGGATGTTCATGTTCACATTTATGTTGCCGTTGATATTGACGTTGACGTTGATGTTGACTTTGACATTTATTTTGATGTTAACATTCATGTTCATTTTCATATTGACGTTGATATTTACGTTCTCATTCATATTCACGTTGATGTTTACGTCGACGTAGATGTTGACGTTGAAATTTATGTTAACATTGACATAGTCGTTAACATTTATTTTCACATTGTCATTGATGATACTTTTGATGTTAATGCTTATATTAACGTTCATGTTCGCGCGCACGTTTATGTTAACATTCATATTCACAATTGACGTTGATGTTGATGTTCACGTTCACATTAACATCAACGTTGCCCTTCAAATTGATGTTCAAATTGACCTTCATGTTCATGTTGATGTTGACATTTACGCTGATGTTGTCATTCACCTTGACATTCATGCTAATGTTAACGTTCACATTGCCGTTTTCATTGACCTTGACGTTCACATTGACGTTGATGTTGTCACTAACATTCATATTTACGTTGATGTTCATATTCAGGTTCAAAATTAACGTTGATGTTTACAATGATGTGGACGTTCACGTTAATGTTAACATTGATGTTCACTCTAACTTTGATGTTCATGTAAACATTGACGTTCACGTTAAATTTAACATTGATTTTCACGTTGTAGTTTATATTGACGTTGATATTCACATTAATGTTCAATTTGACATTGTAATTAATGTTAACAATTTTGTTGGCGTTGACATTAATTTTCATATTAACGTTTACATGGACGTTCACGTTCACATTCACATTGATGTTGATTTTAATGTTCACATTAACATTCTCATTAAGACTTACGTTGATGTTGATGTTGACATTGATTTTTATGTTGACGTTCAGGTTCACGTTGACTTTGACATTGATGTTGACGTTCATGTTTAGGTTCACGTTAACGTCGACATTCTGTGGAAGTTCACTTTCATGTTCAAATCAATGTTGACATTTACATTGACCTCTACACTAAGGTTTATGTTGACGTTCACACTGACGTTTATGGACATATTAACGTTGACGTTAACATTGAAGTTGACGTTCACATAGTCGTTCATATTGATGTAGAAGTTGACGTTCATGTTCATGTTGACATTCAAACTAACCTAAACATTGAAATTCACATTGGCGTTGACGTTAATGTTCATGTTCACATTGATGTTGACATTGACATTGACGTTCATGTTAAAATTGATGTGGACGTACTCATTGACGTTCACATTTATGTTAACATTGACATTTACTTTGACGTTCATGTTGATATTTCCGTATACATTCACATTGACATTGACGTTGATGTTCATGTTTACATTAACGTTGATGTAAACGTAGATGTTGATGTTGACGTGGACGTTGACATGTACAAGTGATAACATTCAAATGTACTTATTGAAAGAAATATAAACGGTCGTATCCAATATATTTACCCAACTCTGAGTGGTGGTGGATCCCACAGAGAATATGGAAGAATATTATCAATAGCAAATATTTAACTTATAGTCGTTATACAAAAAAGGGGGATTTTAAATTGAAATAAAAATAAACGAAATAAAAAAATCTTTAGACTAAGTATTTATTTATATCAAAATTAATAAACATAACTAGGAATGTGTTCCACATAATCTGATAACGCGGTAATCCTTGTAATAGCAATTCTTCTCTAGTGTTATGCATACAAAGTAATATGATATGTATCTCTAAATCCTTGGTCCGACATCTAGAGAATTTCACCCCGTACCTTGGTCCGTATACGTATGTATAATTTACTAAACATTACTTTTATCTCATATTAAGCATCATATTAAATGTATGATTAAGTTACTACTTTACACCCATTGAAACTAGCTTATTAGATAGTATATACTAAATCAATGTTTGTAATTCTTTTCTTATTAAGTACCTCCTTGGTCCAACAAGTAGAACCAAGGGAAGTTCTAACGTTGGTAACCGTTCAAAAGACTTATAAACGAAATAATTATCAATACATGCAATAACCTATTTTAGAGTTGCTTAGTTACTATTCATATTTTGTTAGTCGATAATGGTTCCCACAAACCTATATGTTAACCTTATCTACTCTTTATCCCAAAAACATAATCGAAATTCATTAAAATAAATATGTTTGTGTTAGTCATAAAAAGGTGACAAACATAGATAAACTATTTTTTTATAATCATGAATACAAATAAATAATAAAGGAGAAGAAATAATAAACCACAGTTCGCCGGCCTCCGCAGCGGCTATTACAAAGCTCCGAAGGTAGAAGAAAATTTATATTATGTCTTTTAATAGCTTGTTACTTGTCTTCCCCAAATAATAATTCTTATGCCATTTTTATACATATAGAAAACCCTAAATAAAATCATTGAGTTCAAACAAATTAGGAGATCAAAACTCGAAAGGAATTGAATTCCATAAACTATTTGTTGTTACTATTAATGCGCCGCTTTTAAATTAAGTGACCTTTAAGAAGCTGACACGTGAAAGATGCAAATAGCGTGAGAATTGAAATTCTCCATTTGAGCCAGCATTTTCATATATATATACATATATATATATATATATACACACACACACACACATAAATATAATATTTTATTCAATTAAATCCATTAAGTTGTCTGCTTGATTTCCTTCTTCAACCTTCCATCTTTAATTGGTTTTATGTCAAAACTTTTTTATTTTTTTACCGAATTAATTCTACAAATAGAATACACAATTTAGAACAATCTATAAAATTTATGCTTGAAACGAACAAATATAAATTATAAATGTGAAGTAAGTAATAATAAAAAAAGGTATATATTGTCCTTACATCAACACCCCACACGTAAACTTCTGTTCGTCCTCGAGCAAGCATTAAAGCTTATCTAAAAAAAATATACTAGCAATGTCATCACTTTGATTATTACAAAAAATTAGGCCATATACCCATTTTAAATTATCAAGCAGACTTCTCAATCATTATCCAAGACATTTAAGTAAAAACCAAAATTCTAACCCCTTAACTTGAAGGACTTTGAACTCATAAGATTTATGTTTGTTCACCTACTCTCATCAAAGAAAGTTAATAACATCACCTATCTATCATGAAACAAGTGCCCTCACATAAAGAAATAGTCCACGCATTAAATTAAAAAGATTTATTATAAATTAAGGACTTCATATCAAAAACAACTTTCACACTCACAAAAAAAATTCACATATATGCACAAAGAACCATATGCTTGTCCATTATGTACATATCCACTAATTAAGCATTCTTGAGTAGAATCAAACAGGACTCTAATGGGTTGTAATGTAGGCTAAGGGACTGGTAGAAAAAATACATATAATAGTGAATTCCACTTCCTTCATCAATTTGCAATTTTTAGACTTCATCACCCATATTTTTTTCTCTTTATTTTCAGCCCTCACTTAAACAATTATTTCACAAGTAATTCTCATCATCACAAGAATGTTTAAGTAACTATTCTCTTTTATTTTGTTTTTTTATTTTACTTAATAATAGCCACCCTCGACTTGCGTATTTTACTTAATTTAAGGTGCACGATGTCTTTGGAAGGACCAGGGCGGCCATCATCCAAGTAATTTTATTTTTATGTCACATTCCAATTCTATATATTTTTTTCATATTCTTTAAAAGAGGGGTTTTATGAACTTTTTAACCATCATTGATTACCATTTCACTCATCCATCCCTTTTGCTCAGAATTGATAATTAAAATAAATATATGCTATGATGCAAAAGAAACAAGGTGAAATATCTAGGGATTCAAGAAAAATAGTAATGGAAAAAATATGGGTACCAATAAAAGACTACAAGCTCAAAACGGGTAACTAGTGCTAAAATATGTGAAAAGGCTAAATTTATAAGATTGATCAAAGAAATCCTATTCTCATCTCCTAAACAATACAACACTTTATTATTTCTCTTCAATAAAATGCATGGCAAGTTCTATATTAAGATTCAAAACACGGAATAAACAAAATCTTACCACATCTGGCACAAGTATCAATCAAGATGGATCAATTCTACTTCTAACAGAGACATGAACATAAACAAGTACAAAATAATTAAGCTATATAGGAAGTCACAAACATGACCCTTGATGTCAAAAGGTTTGCTATTTCACTAGTAATCAAACATTCACAAGAAAATATTACTTAAATTTTGGCCCAAATAGTAAGCTTCATATAACTCAAAAGGGTCTTTTCTTTTCTCTCCAAAATGAAAAAAAATCCCAAAATAAATAAATAAAATATACTTGGTTCAAAAGGGACTATACTCATGAAAAGAACTTTGAACAAAAAATAAGGAATACATCCTAAAAAAAGACTAAATAAAAAGAGTAAAAAATAGGAATTCATTCCTCCACCAAACACTTAAAAGATGCTATGTGCCCCAAAAAAATAAATAAAAGACGCTCATTTCAAAAGGTATTATCCTCAGAAAAAAAACCAAAAAAAAAGACAAGGAACCAATCCGAAAATAAAAAGACTCAATAAGACAGTAAAAAGCAGGAATGCATTACTCCACCCCCACACTTAAAAAGATGCTATGTCCCCAAATCATTAAATATAATATAAAAAAAGGGTTAGAAAAACTCTTTGAGGCCTTTAAGCCTAGCTAGTACCACGTTCTCAAAATTTATATTAAGGGTCGTCACCCCACACTTAAGCTCAAACATGCTCTTTTTTTTTGGTTTGATAGTCAGACTTCCCCTTATCTGAAAAAATAAGATAAAAAAGTGATACTAATAAAATAATATAAAAAATAATTAAAAAAATATTAAAACTAATCCTAAGAAACAAAAAAAAAAAAACTAAAAGTATACTAAAGACAATTTGTATGCAATATTCCCCGGCAGCGACGCCATTATTTGATAACGTTCAAATATACTTATTGAAAAGAAATAGAAATGATCGTATGCAATAAATTTACCCAATTTTGAGTCGGGGTCTATCCACAAAGAATATGAAAGAATATTATTCACTTGATAATCGTTATATAAAAATGGGGGATTTTTAAATTTAAATAAAAAGAAAATAAATAAAATGTCACGACACGGATTTTGAAATCCAGATCGCAACTAGCGTCGTTGACCTCTCAGATGTCGCAGACAAGCGTCATCTTGCATTCATCACATTCATCTAGTTAAAATTGTGAAAAATTTAATACTTTTTATATATATTAAGTAAACATAGAAATCATATAATAATTAACTAGATATATCATATACAAAGCTCAAAATAAGAGAACAACCGTCTAACATAAAGAATCAATTCAAAACTAAAGATGAATATATCATAAATAGTTTGCCAAACACGACCTTATTAAAAAGCTTCAACATGAAGGTGCAAAACAAACGCTAGGGTTAACATCCACTAGCTATGTATAAAACTACTGCTAGACTAAATCTATAGCATCTTCGAAATCATGAGGACCTACCAAATGGTTTGGAGAAACGTTGAAGTCCAAACAGCTGCAACTGAAGTCAACATGTCCTTTGACCTGCACCTATAAAAATAGTAAATAGTAGAGGATTAGTACACCACTTTTACTAAGTATGGGTGTATCCACACATACTCATAAAGCTATGCATGATCAATTAAAGTTCTTCCTAATCGACATGCTATTTCTGGAAAGTCTAATCACTAGACTTTCTTAATTTACTGATTGTCAATAGTGGTATGAATATGATGTATTTTAATGCATTCCAAGCACATAACACATTTCTATATGATTGCAATATATTAGTATCGTCAACATAATTTTAGAACCACTTGGGTGAAGATTTGACATATTGATCCTCTTAGGCCTAGATATCCTCTTTATACATTTAGATTATTTTACAGTCTTTTTGTTTTTATTTTTGTGTAGTTCAATAACTCCTTTGTTCCTATGTTTTACTTACAAGTGCAATGATTTATTGTTGTTCCATACCCACAATGAATAAACTTAGTAATTTACTGACTAAATACATTAGTGAATCATTTTGATAAACATATATAAATTCATTTTTGTCTTTGATGTTTTCCTGATAAAAGAAGTTTATTTGGCTTTGTTCATTTTTATGACATGAAGAATCATTATTAGCTATACCCTTTATTTATCGTAAACTTCATTGGACATGCTTTAACTATTCTTATAGCCAGTCATTCATTACTATATATTTATTACATTTCATAAGCCATTCTCTATTGATCATTACATTGATTTCATTACTTTCATGTTAGGGAAGTTATGGGTTATTTATTTAATGTTTTCATGTTTTAAATATTATACATTACATATCTACGAGACCTTTGAATTTTTGATGTAGAATTTAGACATATCATGTGAGTGCCCAACATATGAGACCTCAACCCGAGGGCCTTATTTTGCTAACACAGATTTTGCTTCATTCGTTCATTCATACTTCACATTTTTCATTTCATTAATTTGTAGGCTGATGTAAACACCAGCTATACCTAGTATAAATTTTTAGACTCTCATCGGGTTCATGAAGTGAAATGACCAAGAATGACCTATTGTCATTACGTGAGTTTGATTTCACCTCCTTATTGTCTTGCACAAACACATTCAGTATCGTTCATTTCATTATATTTCATACTTTGAGTTACTCCAACCTTAACCGACAGAGATTATGTGAGCATCATGAAAACCGATGTTTGTACCACGCCGAAAAGAGTTTGAATTACCGGCCAAAGTGACCCAAAACATGCTAGCGTACATGGGGATTGAACCCCGCCAGATCCCTATTGGCAGTATAGGTTCCAGGACTAGGAGATATAACGAGACCCGTACCCGACATGCCGGACAGTGTCATCTCATGAGAGTATCGTGAACCTCCTCCCTTCCGGAAAGAAGGCATCACCGCTCATAGCTAGCCTATCGGTGCTCAGTATAAAGTTCAATTTCATTCAACTCATACTTCATGGAAGCTTGCTTCTAGTATGAGGACATCATAGCTCAAAGATGATTTCTCATCTCATCATTATTATTATGTATACATCAGTCTTAACACTTTAATTAGAGTGTACATAGAGACTGGTCTCTTCATTAGCACTACACTCTCATAGGTGTGTACGTTTTGGTAACATTTACTTAGGCTAAATTGACATTTCTCTCATCTTCAGCATTACCCTCTTATCATATTGTAACCACATTCTTTAGCATTAGCACATTTTCTTATTATAATTACTCATCCCTTTTACGTGAAGGTTTATTTCGTCATATACCTCTGCACTTTGCCATTTCGTGTGTGTTACACTCTTACTTAACCTTTGTAAGGTTTCAGCATTTAGATAAATACATCATAGTTACTCATCCTTTTTTACGTGAGTGTTCATTTCATCATCTTTTAGTGTGTAGTCAAGCATTATGGAGGATTGCTTCTAGATTGAGATTTACTTACTCTATTGATGATTGGTCGTCCTTGCTTTATATTGATGAAATGTGAATTGTTCTTTCATATCATCCTTAATTTACATTGATGAATGTGAATTTTCCTTACGTATTATCCTTAGGTGTTAAATATACTAGTTTCACAGATTCTAACACCTTCATTCGTGTGTATTCTTTTAAAAAATTAGCTTATGTGTAAGTAAGACTTGTCTCACTTCCTTTGACACCCCATTCTTTTCACCTACTTAATTTAGAGCCCTTTAATTATGTTATACATCATGTTACTTACTTAATTTAGTATAGTAGATTCATATGACCGTTTATGGAGGATGAGCCCCTTAATTCAATGAGTTTCGTGTGTTCATAGGTCATTCTTGTGGAGCATGTTGGGAGTTGTTCCAATGAATGACATAGATTTGGTTATGGACTCATTGATATTACTTTAAAAGTTCTTAATATATATTTGATACTCTTATTACACAAGAATTGACATGTGATTAGTATTGGCTCAAGATTTTTGATGTTAGACTAGCAAATTCATTCTTTTTGGCATAAGCCAATTTTACGTATGTTCATATTTATATTTCCATATGTATGAAACCTTAGCCAATCTTTTAATCATTTAGATAAGTTTCTAGTCATTAGCATATATTTATTTTGATCACATAGAGTTAGCCAACTTATTTGGAACCAGATAGCCAATTTATTCAAGATATAATTTAATAGATGTCTTCTAGACAATTCTTAGTTTATGGACTTTAGAGTAATGTTTTAAGAACATATTGGACTGAGTTTTATTAAAATTTGATGGCTTTAACACCTTCATAACATCACAACAATAGAATGTCAACATTCAACCAAAGACACAATTCATTTAACACATTACGGAATTAACATAGCAAATTATGGATCCTTAATTATCATGATAAGATTAACATTACAAAATTAAAAGTTAATAAGTTCATTCGATACTCATCATTTTAGAACAATACATGATATGAAAATCTAGCACCACATACAAAAAAACATGATCTCTAACCTATTCAACATTGAAATTGAAAAACATATTAAGACAGGGAAATTCAACGAAAACGACGAAAACAACCGTAGTTTTCAAGATCATGTGAATCATTCCAAAGAATTTAGACTTGGAGAAACAATTTCAGGATAGAAACCCATAACTTAAGTATAACTTAATCTACGAATACCATGTTGAACAAAAACCTGGAGAAACCTTGTAATCTCCTAGGAGAACCAATGGAATTTTCTTCTTTTTTTCCCTTGCTTGCTTACTAGTTTGCGTGATTTTTTTTCCTATGAGTTTGAACGTTATTTTTCTATTTAAGAACTGATATTTAATTATAAAACTTATATTTTAATAATGTATTTTAATAAACTAATTAAATAATTATCCAATCGCCCCTCCTAAGTTGACTAAACATAGGAGAACATAACACTTAGTTAAATCATGCAATTGGTGTTGACTATGGTTTTGGTCAACATTTTGTCTTTATATTAATCAATTAAATCCTTAATTTAATTAATTTATATAACTATGGTAATTAATAAAGTACTCTCAATTCATGGGAACAAAAATTAACCCTTTTGGACCATCCTATGTTAAGTATTAGCATGTTTCTTGAGTTGTACCAGGTTAGTGTAAGAATTTCGTTTTGATCATTTAAACTAATTAATTAAATTTCTAATTTACTTAATTAGGTGACCTATGTTAATTAGTAAACTACTATTAAGTCTTTAGGACCATAACCAATCCTCTGAACCATCTTAGATTAGGTACTAGGTTGTCTTTTTCTTGTTTTAACCAAAATCTGGATATTGGTTTGTGATTTCGTTTTTGCCCCTTTAAATTGAATAATTAAGTTGATTAATTAATTAATTAAGTAGCCTAGGGTAATTAATAAAGTATACCTAAGTTTTTAGGACTATAATTAACCTTTTGGACCATCCTACGTTAGGTACTAGGTTGTGTCTTTAACTAGTAGTAGGTTAGTGTCAACCCGGTTTTGATCCTATGTTGTCTGGTGCACTAATGGGTCCAATTCAATTAGTAATAGGTTATTTAGTTATTTAGGGCAGTATTTTATAGTCTATAATTTGTTAGGAAGCTAGGCCACACATGGAGGTGTCCCTTGTTCACGTCCCTCCTCCCAACTACCTTAACCGAATTTGGTTAGAGTGGTCCCCTCATTGTCCACTTCTTCACATGTCTTGCACATTATCTTGCACATGGGTTGGTTGTACTACCCTAACTAACTATTTTTTATTGTTCATTTGGGATTGTTTACTTATTTTCCCAAGGACCCTCACTATTTCCTTGGGCACTGCTTAATTTACATGATCATTTTAAATGATCATGTTCTATGGTACTAGGATTGACACTCTGATGCCTATTACTTGATGTTGGTATAGTCACAAAATATATTTCATCTTTTAAGGTCTTCTTTTCATATACAATTCTAAACAAGCTTTGAATATAGTTTTCTTATTTGGGTATAAATATAAATATTCTAACACCCCTTAAAAAAATTTCTATACTATGCCCAATATTTCTGAATATTAGGCCCTGGGATGCCTATTACTTGATGTGGTTATCTAATAAGTATATAGTTACCTTAAGTACTTCTGTTCACATAGAAATTGACTAACACCCTTTAGATAATATTCTATAATATGCCCAATATTTCTTAATATTGGGCATTGGGATGGCTATGTACCTCAATAAGCACTTTGACGGACTTACTGGATCTTCACTAAATGGGTATATTTTCTGGAATGTTACATTATCCCCCCCTTAGGAACATTTCTCCCCTAATAACACTTACACATCATTTAACAAAGAGGGTGACTTTTGAAAGTTACTCTGTCATACTTAAACGTTTGTCTTTTGTGAATATCTAATTCACACTTATTTGGATGATGCATATTTTTAAAGCTTATATGAAGCTTCATATTGAAGTATGAGGAATTTCCTTCTCAATCACACTTAAATTAATGCACATCACAAATCATGCAACATAGAAAACATGCCTATGCTACACAAAAACAACAACATAAAATGCAACAAAACTTTGTTTTAACTCACATAGTGCTATTATAAGACATACAATTAGGGACTTACCACACCAAATCCACCAAATCACTTAAACTTAGAGTTTCTTAACATAAACCTTACATAGGAAGAGTATATCTAACCTCATAGATAACATCTTGTTGACCTTAAGATTTGAACCTAATCACACCTAACTTAATTTCAAAGGTACTTGCCACAATGAAATCTACTTCTCTACATACCCCTTCGACCTTAAAATTGTCTCCTATGGAAGTACTAACTAGAAACGGTTCATGTAAGATCTTAGAAAGTAAGTCAAATTTATTAGCCACCAAAGGAGTAACCATAGACAAGGTAGATCCTTGATCTAATAATGCATAAACAGTGAAACAAGAAGACAAGCAAGTTACCATTATCCGCATCCGCAAACTTCTCTTGTTCCTCTCTTCTTTTCAACGCATAGAACCAGTTTCACTTGGGGGTTTTGGCTACAACATAAGGATTTGGCCGTGGCTTAGCATCTTCCTTGCCTTGTTGGATTCCAACCACGCCATTCTAATTTTAACCCAACTCATTTTGAAAATGAAGCCTTAGTACCCTGTTTCTATAGTCTATTATAACATAACACTTATGAAGCAAATCTATGTCTAAACCTTATTCTTGAATTGGCATGCAGCCTACTTATCCTTCTACTCCTCATCAATACTCATAGAAGGATTTTAGACATTACCATGGATTCACCTCCATGGGAACAACCACACTCACCACACGTCTTTCGTCCACGTTGGGCATTTCCATTATGGCCCCTCCCTGGGAAGGCCAGATGTTGAGCCTGGCGCCTTAGACCACTTGGCTATCCTAATTATTGTGTGTATTCTTCTACTATTAGATACTTATATTGACACAAATTGTCAGAGCTCCTGATATCTCGATGAAGAGTAGAAGAAGGGAGAATATCCTATCATCACGTAGTCTCTAAGTCATGATTGTGTCGCGCTTAAAAACCATAAGCTATAAACTACGTAACGTGGTTGTGTTGAGCTTTAGTTCCTAGGTACTTTAAACTCATGTTGTCATACCAAGTTAGTTTCTCACGACCCGGATTCTGGAATTCAGATCGCAACCTGCGTCGTTGACCTCTGAGAAGTCGCAGAGAAGCCTCATCTTGCATTTATCACATTCATCTACTTAAATTTGAAGAAAATAAAAAATGTTTTATATGTATGAAGTATGCATAGATTTCATGTATTTTTTAACTAGATACATCATATACTAAGATCAACATAACAGAACAACTATCTTACATGAAGATTCAATTTGAAACTGAAGATGAATATATCATAAATAGTTTGCCAAACACGGCCTTATTACAAAGCTTCAAAATGATGGTGAAAAATAAACGCTAGGGACAACATACACTATCTATGTATAAACCTAAGGCTAGATGTTATCTGTAGCATCCTCGAAATCATATGGACCTACCAAATGGTTTGGAAAAACGCTGAAGTCCAAAACGTTGCAAGTGTAATCAACCTATCCTCCAAACTGCACGTATAAAATAAGTGAATAGTAGGGGGTCAGTACACCATTTGTACTAAGTATGTGTGTATTCACACATACATATAAGGATATGCATGATCAATTAAAGCTCTTTCTAACCGACATGCTATTTTTGGGAAGTCTAGTCACTAGACTTTCTTAATTCATTAGTTGTGAATTGTAGTATGAATATATTGTATTTTAATGCATTCAATGAACACAAATAAATTTCTATATGATTACAATAATTTAGTATCATCAACAAAATTTTAGAACAATTTGTGCGAAGATTTGAGATTTTGATCCTCTTAGGCTGAGAGCTCCACTTTGTACACATAGATTATATTTCAGTCTTTTTCTTCTTGTTGTTGTGTAGTTCATTAACTTCTTTTGTCCTATGTCTTACTTACAAGTGCAATGATTTATTGTTGTTCCATACCCACAATGAATAAAGTTAGTAATTTAAGATATTAACGAAATGACTCAACTACAATTTGGGGCATGAATATATTTATAAGCCAATCTTTATTGGCTTAATACATTAGTTAATCATTTTGGATAATCATATTTGAAATAATTAGTGTCTTTGATATTTTCCTAATAAATGAAGCCATTATAAGCCAATTTTATTTGGCTTTGTTCATTTTCATGACATGAAGATTCATTATTAGCTATATCATTTACTTATTTTAAACTTCATTGGACATGATTTGATTATTATTATAGCAATTCATTCATTATACTATATATTTATTACATTTCATAAGCCATTCTCTATTGATCATTCCATTGATTTCATTACTTACATGTTAGGGAAGTTATGGGTTATTTATTTAACGTTTTCAAGTTTTATATATTATATATTTCATATTTAAGAGACCTTGGAATTTTGGATGTTGCATTAAGACATCTCAAGTGAGGGCCCAACATATGAGACCTCAACCCGAGCGACTTCCTTAGAAAACACAGATTCTGCTTCATTCGTTCATTCGTACTTCACATTATTCATTTCATTCATTCGTAGGCTGATGTAAACACAAGCTATACCTAGTATAAAGTTTAAGACTCTCATCGGGTTCATGAGGTGAAATGACCAAGAATGACCTATTGTCATTACTTGAATCTGATTTCACCTCCTGATTTTCTTGAACAAACACCTTCGGTATTGTTCATTTCTTATCTTTCATACTTTGAGGAACTCCTACCTTAATCAACATAGATCATATGAGCATAATGAAATCTAGTATATATACCACACCGAAAATAGGTGGAATCACCGGCCAAGGTGACCCAAACAAGCTAGCGTACATGGGAATTGAACCCCGCCAGATCCCTATATTGGGAGTATAGGTTCGAAGACTATAAGATATAAGGATACCCATACTCAGCATGCCGGATAGTCTCATCTCATGAGAGTTACGTGAACCTTCGCCTTTCCTGAAAGAAGGCATCATCGCTCATAGCTAGCCTATCGACGCTTAGTATAAAATTCCATTTCATTCAACTCGAACATCATGGAAGCTAGTTTGTAGTATGAGGACATCGTATCTCAATAGATGATTTCTCATCTCATTATTAGTATTATGTATACATAAGTCTCAATACTTTCATTAGAGTGTATATAGAGACTCGTCTCTTCATTAGCTTACACACTCATAGGTGAGTACATTTTGGTACATTTACTTAGGCTCATTTGAGATTGATCTCGTCTTTAACATTAGCCTCTTATAATATTGTCACCACATTCATTAGCATTAGAACGTTTGCTTTTCATAATTACTCATCCCCTCTATCTGAATGTTCTTTTCATCATATGCCAATGCACTTGGCCATTTAGTGTGTTTCACACCCTTACTTAACCCTTGTAGGTTTTCATCATTTCGTTATATACATCTTAGTTACTCATCCCTTTTTACGTGAATGTTCATTTCATCATCTTTTAGTGTTGATTCAAGCATTATGGAGGCTTGCTTCTAGATTGAGTTTTACTTACTGTATTGATGACTGGTCATCCTTACTTTATGTTGATGAAATATGAATTGTTCATTCATATTATCCATAATTTACATTGATTAATGTGAATTTTCCCTACGTATCATCCTTAGGTGTTAACGAGACTAGTTTCACACATTATAGCACCTTCATTCGTGAGCATTCTTTTAACAAATTAGCTTTGGTGTAAGTAAGACTTGTCTCACTTACTTTAACACCCCATTCTGGTAACTTAATTTAGACACCTTTAATGATGTTATAACTCAAGTTACTTAATTAATTTAATGTAGTAGCTTCATATCACCGTTTATGGGCGATGAACACTTCATTCAATGAGTTTCATGTGTTCATAGTTCATCCTTGTGGAGCATGTTGGGAGTTGTTCCACAGAATGTCATTGCCTTTGTTATGGATTAATTGATATGACATTAGAAGTTCTTAATATATAATTGATACTCTTACTACACAAGAATTTACATATGATTAGTATTGGCTCAAGATTTGGAATGTTAGACTAGCAAATTCATTTTTTTTGCATAACCCTATTTTTACGTATGTTCATATTTAATTTTCCATATGTATGAAACCTTAGAAAATCTTTTAATAATTTACATAAGTTCCTAGACATTATCATATATTAATTTTGAACACATAGAGTTAGCCAACTTTATTGGAACAAATTACCCAATTTATTAAAGATATGATTTCATGGATGTCTTTGAGCCAATTCTTAGTTTATGGGTTTTAGTGTAACGTTTTAAGAACATATTGGACAGCTTTATATTAACATTTGATATATTTAACAACTTCATAATATCACAATAACATATAACCAACATTCATCCAAAGACACATATTCACTTAACATATTACGGACTTAAATTATCGTATTATCAATCCTTAATTATCATGATAAGATTTACTTTGCACAATAAAAAGTTCATAAGTTCATTTGATACTCATAATTCAATAACAATACATGTTAAGAAAAACTAGCACAACATACCAACAACATGATCTCTAACCTATTCAACATTTAAATCTAAAAGGATACTAAGGAAGATAAGTTCGATGAGAACGACCGGAACAACCCTAGTTTTCAAGATCTTGTGAATCGTTCTAAGGAAAACACTCTTGGAGAAAGAATTCCAGGATAAAAACCCATACCTTAAGTAGAACATAGTTAATAAGACCACCTTGAACGAAAACTTTGAGAAACCTTGAAATTACCTAGAAAAATTAGTGGAATTTTCTTTTTTCCTTTCCCTCGCTTGCTTACTATTTTGCGTCCTTTTTTTAGTTTTAACGTTATTTTTAGGTTTAAGAACTTATATGTAATTATACAACCTAGGTTTAATAAGTTAATTTAATTAACTAATTAACAAATTACCAAAATGCCGCTCTAATTATGGTTTTTGTACACATTTTTACTTTATATTAGAAAATTAAATTTTTTAGTTAAATTAATTTAGGTATATATGGTAAGTACTAAAGTACCCTGAAGTCATTGGAACAAAAATTAATCCTTCTGGGCCATTCTAGGTTAAGTACTAGGATGTTTCTTGAGTTGTACTAGGTTAGTGTAAGAATTTAGTTTGGATCATTTAAACTAATTAATTAAATTGTTATTTTACTTTATTAGGTGACCTATTGTAATAACTAAAGTACCCTTGAGTCTTTAGGACCATAACCAATCCGTTGAACCATCCTCGGTTAGGTACTAGGTTTTCTCTTTTTTTTTTAAAACCAAAATCTAGAAATTGCTTTGTGATTTCGCTTTTGCCCCTTTAAATTAATTAATTAAGTTGCTAAATTAATTAATTAAGTAGCCTATGGTAATTAATAAAGTATACCTATGTTTTTAGGACAATAACTAACCTTTTGGACCATCTTGGGTCAGGTACTATGTTGTCTCTAGTACTAAGTTAGTCTCAACCTGGTATTGGTCATAGGTTGTCGGGTTCACTAATGGGTCCAATTCGGATAGTCCTAGGCTATTTAGTTATTTAGGGCAGTAGGCTAGAGTTTATAATTATTTACTATGTCAGGACTCACATGGAGGAGTCCTTTGTCCACGTTCCCCTCCCCCCCAACTACCCTAACCGAATTCGGTTAGGGTGGTCCCCTCCTTGGCAACTTCTTCACATGTCTTGCACATGAGTTGGTTATACTTCACTAACTAACTATTATTTATGTTTCATTTGGAAATGTTTACTTATTTTCCCAAGGACCCTAACTATGTACTTGGGAAATGATTAATTTATAAAATTATTTTAAATGATCATGTGCTATGGTACTAGGCTTGACACTTGGATGCCTCGTACTTGATGTTGGTATAGTTACAAAATATTTTTCCTAGTGTAGGGTCTTATTTTAAGGTACATTTCTAAACAAGCTTGGAATATATTTTGCTTATTTGGGTATATATAGAAATTTGCTAACACCGCTTAACAAATTTTCTATAGTATGACCAATATTTCTCAATATTGGGAATTGGGATTCCTATGACTATGTGGTTATGTATGAAGGATATAGTTACCTTAAGTACTTGTGTACACATAGAACTTGGCTAACACCCTATAGCCAATATTCTATAATATGCTATATATTTCTCAATATTGGGCATTGGGATGCCTATGTACCTCAATACGCATTTTAACGGACTTACTGGGCTCTTCACTAGACGGGTATATTTTGTGGAATGTTACATAAAGATAGCTTTGAACTAAGTATTTATTTATATTCAAATTAATAAAAATATCTAGGAATTGTTCCTCATAAACACATAACCCAGTAATCCTAGTAATAGCAATTCTTCTCTAGTGTTATACATGCAAAGCGAAAAGTTATGTATATCTAAATACTTAGTCTGACATCTAGAGAATTTTACCCTGTACCATTGTCCGACTACAAATGTATAATTTACTAAACTTCACCTTTACCTCATATTAAGCATCATATAATTTATAGCTAAGTTAATACTTCGCACCAATTGAAACTAGCATATTAGATAGTATATACTAAATCTACGTTGATAATTATTTTCTTATTATCTACCTCCTTGGTCCGGCAAGTAGCAACAAGGCATGTTTTAACGTTGGTAACCGTTAAGCGAAAGAATTATCAATACATCTATAATCTATTTTAGAATTGCTTAATTACATTTAATTGTTAATTGCTCATGATTCTCACAAACCTAGATGTTAATCTTAGCTACTCATTATCGCAAAAACACAATAAAAAATTTAATAAAATAAATATATTTGTGTTTATCATAAAAAGTTAAGAAAAATAGCTAAACTATATTTCTATTAATCACGAATACAAATAAAAAATAAAGGAGAACAAAAAATAAACCACAATATTCCAGCCACCGCAGCGGCTCTTACAAAGCTTCAAATCTAGAAGAGAATTCATATTATGTCTTGTATCTTGTTTCTTTGCTTCCCCCAATAATAATTTCTATGTATTATTTATATATTTAGAAAACCCTAAATAAAATAATTTAGTTCAAACAAACTAAGGAAATCAAAACCCGAAAATTGAATTCCCTATATTATTTGTTTTTACTGCTGCTGCACCGCCTTTAAAATTAAGTTACCTTTATGAAGCTGACATGTGGAAGCTGCAAATAGCGTGAGAATTGATGTTCTTAATTTGAGACGCAATTTTCATATATATATATATATATATATATATATATATATATATATATATATATTAGTTTATTCAATTTAATCCATTAAGCTACGTGCTTAATTTCCTTTTTCAACCTTCCATCTTTAATTCGTTTCATCTACAAACATCTTCATTTTTTCACAAAATTAATTCTACAAACACAATACCCAATTAAGCACAATCCATAAAATTTATGCTCAAAACGAACAAATATAAATAATAAATGTATGGAAAATCATTATAAAAAATGTGTACTTGGCCTCAAATCAACAGGGACGTTCATGTTTATGTGTACGTTGATTTTCACATTCACATTGATGTTTATGTTAATATTTACGTTGATATTCAAGATGACGTTTACGTTGACGTTCACATTCACATTGACATTCAGATCGATATTGAGGTTGATGTTCACATTCTTGTTGACTTTAACATTGACGTTCATGTTGATGTTTATATTGATATACATGATGATGCTAAGGTTGACATTCAGGTTCACATTGACGTTGATGTTAACGTTTATATTGACATTGACATTTATGCTCATGTTTATGTTTACATTAACGTTGATGTTTACTTTGACGTTCATATTCATGTTGATATTGACGTTGATGTTCACATTAACGTTCAAGTTAACATTAACGTTGACGTTGACGTTCACGTTCATGTTAACATCAATGTTGTATTCACGTTGACATTTACATTAACGTGCACGTTAACGTTGACATTTACATACACATTGACGCTCACATTTACGTTAACTCTCACGTTCACGTTGACGTTCATGTTCACATTTGTGTTGAAGTTTATGTTGTTGTATCATTCATCTTGACATTGACATTCACTTTGACAATGACGTTCAGGTTCATGTTCATATTAATGTTAATATTCACGTTGACGCTTTCATTAATGTGGCCAATGATGTTGACGTTGTCACACCAGGATTCTGGAATGCGAAAGTGACCGGCGTCGTTAACCTCTTAGAGGTCGCAAACCAGCCTCTTCTTAGCTTTCATCATAATCATACAGTTCAATTACAAGAAAATTTAAAACATTTTATTACTTATTGAAGTGTACATAGACTTCATATAATACTGTATAAGGGTGATATTCTAATGAGCTCAAACTAAGAAACAATCTATCAATAGATTAAACAAATGAAATGATGGATCATAATAATAATAATAGTATTTTACCAATCGGCCTTATTACAAATAATTGAACTAATGTTTCAAAGGAACCTCTACGGACAACAGCCTCTAATTATATCCAATGTACTAAGTTAGAATAACAAATATAGCATCCTTCAACTCAAGAGGCCCTACCAAAGTGTGGAGATCACTAATCCAAACTCCATTGTCGTATCTTCAATCTTCTCTAGAACATGTGCTTATAAAAGTAGTAATAATTTATTGGTTTAGTACACACTTGTACTAAGTATGGTGTATGCACATAAACACATAAGGACTATGCATGATCAAGGAAAGATCTTCCTACAGCAACATTTTATTTCTGGAAATTTAGGTCACTTTACTTCCTTAAATCATTAATGATGATTCATTCTATGAATACGACATGTTCTCATTAAATTAAGGCATACAACTCATTTTCTATATGAACATATGACCTCGAAATTATGATCATAAATTTATTTTTCAGTCTTTTTGTTCTGTATGTTGTGTAGTTCAATGATCTCCTTTGATCCTATGTTTTGCTTACAAGTGCAATGACTCATATTATAGTCCTATACCTACAATAAATCGACTAAGTAATTCACAAGACTAAGGAAATGATTTGGCTTCTTTGCTCATGAGTTATACTTCTCATTCATTGTTAAATTGGGCATAAATATATTTATAAGCCAATCTTTATTGGCTACGCCCATTAATTGATTATTTGAGATATGTAGATCGACATATATTCATACTCCAATATTGGCATAAACCACTAACTTGTTAAAACTTCATTCTTATCAACATTAATGATTGAGATTCTTAAGCTGTTGCTTTAGTTAGTTCACTATGAACTTACATTTGTTATTCTTACTTAGTTACTTTCTTAAGGAAATCTTTAGCAATAAGATCATGTGAGCTAAATTTAAATCCAGTGTCTACTCCACACCTAAAAGGGGTGGGTCACATATAAATGTGGACCTAGATCATGTTAGTTAACATAGAATCCAATGTCTTCCACACATCGAAAAGGGGTGGTTCACCAGCTAAAGTGAAACCAAGTCTAGTGTCTTCCCCTCACCTACAAGAGGTGGTTAACGGCAAAAGTGAAACCTAATACTTTATTGAGAATTTAATCGACATAGATCATGTGATCTAAACATGAAATCCAATGTCTGCCCACACCGAAAAGGGGTGGTTTCACCGGCCAAAGTGAAACCGCATACTACCTAGCTCTCTTTGCTGGAACCCACTGGCTAGTTCCTATGTTGGAAACATAGTTCGAAGACTAGGAGATTTTCGGAGACTATAATTTGTAACAACCATAAAAATGGATAAGATAAGAAATTCTTATTGTGTGAAGAATGCTTACGATTAGACCAGGGTTCACACGAATTGATGCGTAGAACCCGACCTCGAAACCCTTGCTACAGCCAAGACAACTAAGTTGGAAATTTAATTGATCTTGTAAAGGTTGGGTACAACAATGCAGGTCTCTCGAATACGAAGATGTACTCAAAGGAGTCTTTACCGGACATAAAAATACTAAATCTTAGGTTTCATGGGTCTATGGGTAAAATGATCTTAATACTGGCTAAGGTTAGTATCGTAATTACACTAAATATGTAATGAATTATTTAATTAATAATGTGGAGGGACAATTTTTTGAGAGAAAGGTAAAAAATTGAGCCCTTGAAATGAAATCTTGTTCCACCAAGGTTCGAACCTAAGTGGGAGCAATCATTTAATGTGATTTTTTTAATTGGTGAAATAATTTAATAAATTAATAATTAATGGCTTATTTAAAAAGAAAAATCAGAATTTATTATTAATTATTATTTATGTATTTATTAATATTTTTTAAATTGACTAAGTCTTGCCAACTATCCTAGTTTTAAGAGGCACTATCTCACACAAACTCTCTCTCTCTCTCTTATGCCTAAATATCTCTCTCTCTCTCTTGTCCAAATTGTTTTTCTTGGCTGAAAAAACTGAGGATGAAAACATTATAAAACAATCAAAAATTTTCTACGCTGAAAGAACATACAAAAAAGAATATACAAGAAAGCAAGCTGACTTAAGAAACAAAAACTTTGCATCATATTCTCGACGGGTTTGTGTTGAATGTTTAGGGGAGGTTTTGGGAAGCACTTGGAAGGTGTGGAAAGCTACAACAAGGTATAGGTCTTTTCTCTTTGAATCCTTTCTCCAAGAGAAATATCTTTCTACAAAATTCAACGTATGAAACTAGAGATGTGCCCTTTATTGTTGAGCTTCTTGTCCCTAGTGTCCTTCCGATTTCAATCTAAATTAGTTTAGAAATCATGTTGTTGGTATGGATTCTGGTATCTAAGTGTGAAATATGATGTTCCTTATGATTTGATGTTTTGAATTAGTAAGCATGTTCAATGATGTCAACCGAAAATGATGTGGTGCAACATGTAAAATGTTTATTGTTGTTCTCTATTTGAAGTCTTAACATGACTTGTTCGATGAATGGAATTATTCTGCATAAGGTGTGTAAATTGTGTTGTTTATTGAAGTGTATGGTGGATGATATTAAGTGGGAAAATCTAACCTAAAACAACAATAAATCTACACCTAAGAATGTGTTAAACAAATTATAAAAGTACCTCAAAACGAACGTACGAATGTTATTAAATAAAGCCTAGAAAATTTAATAAAATTTTTAGCACATGGTGATGAAATTTTCGGCAAGAATACTTGAGGTTGAGAGGTTTAAAATTATATTTAAAACATCTGAGCTCAGTGGGGATTGAACCCAAGACCTCACTACATGAAAGCTGAAAAAATTATAAATGAGAGGTGTGCGATTCGAACCCACAACCTCTCGGCCAAACAAGAGATTAAGAGGTAATTTAAAATTAATAAAAATAATGGGGGAGTGGGATTCGAACCCACCACCTCTTTGCTGATGAAGGAGACAAATATAGAAATCAAATAGAAAATAAAGTGAGGTTGTGGGGGCTCGAGCCCACAACCTCACTGCCAACGCTTAATTAATTAAATTTTAAATGAAAGTAAAAAAAGTAAGGAGTGTATGGGGGTTCGAACCCATATCCTCTAAGCCCCAAGAAAAATAAAGAATAAAATAAACAGAGGTTGTTGGGGTTTGATACCACAATCACTAGGTTAATCCAAAACGGACAAGGAAAATAGATAGGAAAATAAAAAAAAGGCTGTAGGGGTTAGAACCCACAACCCCTCTGCCAAAGGAGAGAAATTCTAGAAAAAAAGGACAAAAAGAAATGTTGATGTTGGGGTTCGATCTAGGGTCCCAATGTCATGAGGAAGAAAAATAAAATCAAGGAAAAATGTAAAGTTTTGTTAAAGGAATTCAAATTTGGGTTCACTTGTCCCAAATATCTTTATTAATACATAAATCATACGTGAATTACATGTTGAAGAATAATGTCACCTACTTAGATTGAAATAAAAATATTGGCATACATAAAAGATACATGTCTTGTACTACATAGTCTTAGGAAGCTATGAGTTACTTAACAATATATGAATGAAGTCTCATGGCTTGTATGTATAGACCCTAAGTCTAGCATATGATTAAAAATAATTGAACCTATGATGTATGTAATGAAATGATGAAGCACTAAAAGTGTTAATTACGAGTGTAAGATACACTAAATGGCAAACTGATTTGGCATATGAAAAAATGATCAATGAAATGATGAAACCCTAGAAGGCTTAAGAAGAGTGTGAACTACACTAAATTACCAAGTTCATTGGCATATGAAAAACTGAACATTCACGTAAAAAGGGGTTATTAATTATGAAGAGAAAATTTTCTAATGTTAATGAATATGGTGACAACATTATATGAGGCTATTGTAAAAGATGTGAGCTATCTCAAATGAGCCTTAGTAAATGTTACCAAAATGTGTTCACCTATGAGACTGTAAATTTAATGAAGAGACCAGTCTATATAACACTCTTATAAAATTATTGAGATTACAACAGTTAATACAAATGATGAGATGACAAATCATCTATTCATGTATGATGTCCTCATACTAGAGGCCAACTTCAATTAGGTATGAGTTTAAAGACATAGAACTCCACACTAAGCACCGATAGAGTAACTATGAACGGTGATGCCTTCATTAAGAAAAGGCGAAGGTTCACGTAACTCTCATGAGATGAGACTGTACGACATGTCAGGTATGGGTATCCTTATATCTCCTATTCCTTGAACCTATACTACCAATATAGGGATCTAGTAGGGTTCAATCCCCTATATACTCTAGCATGTTTTGGGTAACTTTGGCCAGTGATTCAACCTCTTTTCGGTGTGGGGCATACACTGTATTTTATTATTCTCACATGATATATATCGATTTAAGTTAATGTTCTTAATGAATGAATGAGTCCAAACTCAAATGATATACACGATGAAATTAATTATACCAAAGCTATTAGGATAGCACAATCAAGAGGTGGGATTAACTCAAATAATGATACTAGGTAATTCTTTGTCATTGCACAACAAATCCGATAAGAGTCTTAAACTACATCCTAGGTATAGCTGCTGTTTACACTAGCTTATGAATGAATGAAATGAAGTACGTATGAATGTAAGAAGAAGACTCTGTGTTTGCTAATGAAGACTCCTTAGTTCAGGTCCCATATGTTGAAACCTAATTTTTGAAATTCTTAATGTCAAGTCCATGATTCTAAGGTCTCATGGCATATAAATGAATGATGTAAAAGATGTTATGCGCTATATGTAATATGATATGTCCTATGTTTAATATGCTATGTGTTGTGTGCAATATTATTAGTATGATGATGCATGTTACTCTCGTGGGATGACTTAACTTATCCAAATTTGGGAAGTTCACTAACATTCCTAATCCCAATTTGGCAAGTCCAATGACTTGACTTTCAATAATCATGTTGTTAGTAAAGTGATTTTATTACTCCTGCATGTCCTTGGTGTGTGCTTGCATATAGCCATACTTATTACAAGTGTGTACTAATCCCATACAACTCTATATTTTTAGGTGCAGAAAAATGTGGACGCTAGAGTTTACACATTAATGTACAACTATCCGGACTTGGCGCTTTCATCCGGACATAGTAGGCCATCATGCTTTCGAGGATGTCTACCTTGATTATCTAACTTAGATATAGGATTTAGCTAGTAGAGTATGTTCCACTAGTGTTTCTTTCCACTTTTATTTCAGACTTTGTATTAGTGTCGTTTTGGCAAAAATACTTCTAATGCAATTATGAATTGTTTCTTTCATTTGATTTTCTCTATATTAGATGGTTGATTTGTGAATGCCTATGATGTTAAGTTCAAAATGTTTCTCACTAAATAAGAAAATAAAATGTTGAAATTTTCCTCTAAAATTAACCTTGATTAAGTAAAAATGGCGTATGTACACTTGTCTGTGACCTCTGAGATGTCAACGACGCCGGTCTCGTCTGGGGTTTAGATTCTGGTCGTGACATTATCCACCTTGGTGGAGCCTTATATCACGAGGCTTACATGTGCTTGAACAAGCTCATTGCTAGTCTATCGGTGCTTTGATCAATTTCTTATACTTTTTAACTTTAAGAGTTGACTCATATATTATGGAAGCTTTCTTCTAATATGAGGTATACTTAACTCAATGGATTACCTGTCATCCCTTTCTTTACTTGATGAATGTGAACTTGATCTTACATTATTATTTTCGTGTTAATGAGACTGGTCTCATGATTTCTAACACCCTCTTATGTGAGTATCTTTAAAATAGATCAATTAATGACTTTTCACCTCTTTTCTTTGCTTGATGAATGTGCACTTAAGTCTTACCTTATCAATATGGTGTGAGTGATACTTGTTTCATGAATTCTAACACCCTCTTATATGAGTATCTTTAGCATAATTGTTTAGGTGCAAGTGAGACATGTCTCACTTCCTTTAAAACCTCAGTTAGGTCAATTTCATAACTCATAAACTTTTAGTCATTTAATCACTCACCTTATATTGATCAATGATATTTGGTAGTCTTTTACCATTCTTTATGAAAGTTGTAAGGACTTATTCAATGTGCTAATATTCACAATTTCATTTATATAGGTATGTTGGGACTTTTACCAATCATTGTCGTACCCTTGGTTTTGAGTTTAATTGAGTTACATTTGTCAAAGTTAATCTTTATCATGTATTTTGTCCTTACAAGAAACAATATAATTTATGTTGGCCATGTAAGACTGGTATGATTTAGTCATTAACCAACTTTATATCATATTTCAAAAATAACATTGCTAGCTAATTTATTGGCATAAATCAAACTTTCACTAAACACTTGTAAAGATATTATCACCAACAAAGACAATTGACTTTATGTATATACTATAATAATCTAATCATGTTAGGAAGAAAACTTTTTGAATTTGATTAGCTTATAGGAACAATTCAAGGTTTAGTTTTCTAAGATAATAAGTTAATTTGCCATTGGACGTTCATTAACTAGCTTTGATTCTTATTCTTTTTTCTTCTTGAAAACATTATATTCCATACACTTATAAACATATCTACTGTAAAAAACAAATAGTAATCTAAATATTCATCCTTTTAAACAGTAAATTGAATTTCATAAACAACATATAATAATTTCATCTTCTATAACACAATTAGACATTTATTGTATGGATCTAACATATAGGTCTCATTCGGAATTATTAAATCATAGAAACATACAAATAGTTATCTGTTAGCACCGCATACCAACAACATACTCGGGATTTTTAATTATACATACTTTTAGAAGTCGAAAATAGGGAGAACTAGGGAGATGAACATTTGAAAGTTTCATTGGGAACAACCCTAGTTTCAGATCTCTTGAATTCAAAACGTTTGAAAAGACTCTTTGGAAAAGGAAACCCATATTTAAAAACCATACCTTACTATGGAGTTAAATCTACGAAGATCACTGTTGACACCCAATTTTGATCAGCGTCGGTATAAATTAATTATCGAGCTTCCTAAATTTTCCAAATAGTTTAAATTGATTAGTTTTATAAATTTTACGAATATAATAATATAATACATAAATGTTATGTTACTCCGAATACCTTTTGTCATAATTTTTAGGTAATATACATAGTTACATAATTATGTATACACGTAGTATATCTTATGATTATTAAAAAAAATAATCAAAATATACATTTAAATGTTTTGTTAAACTAGTCTAATTTACGTTATAATTGTATTTGATTGAATCACTTTTTGCGATAGCGGAGCTCGTTAATTAAATGATACAAATTCACTCTTATTTAAGGTTTAGCCTTTATTTTATTTTTATTTTGTTATTTTTGTTCAATTGATTTGGCCATCTTTAAAAAACCAATTTCATCCCAAATTCCTTTCAACCCAACACTGTCCGGCCCACCCAAAAATTTCAGACAACAAATTAATTTCCATGCCTACACTTAAATATCCCAGCCCACTTCTTTCCTAAAACCGGCCCAAACCCTTTAATCCCAACTCTCACTTCTACCCGACCAGACCAACTTTTCCCTTCCCCTTTCTCCCTCTTCACACGACCCAGCAGCCTCCCCTCCCTATGCCATTTTCAGAAAGAAACAAATTAATCCCTAGGAAAAACAGACGCGGCCTCCTCCCCCAAAGCGGAAACTCAGAAAACAGACCCCAGACGCGAAGAAACCCCTGCGTCTCCCCCACGCACAGCCCCCTCTCTCACCCCTCCCGCTGCGTCTCGTAAAGCATATGTTCCTCGTCTCCTCGTCCATATGCGTACCCTCCTCGCCAGTACGCCTCGCAGTAGAGCAGGCTGGGTATCGCAACTTTGCCAGACGCGTCTTTCGTCCTTGCAGCGCGAGATCGCGCCACGTTGCCTCGCAAGGACGCCCATTTGATCTGGGTCGTCCACCTCGTCACTATTCCATTGGAATGGGACGAATTCGAGAGCATCTTCGGAGGATATTCTTGAGCTGGATAAGACTTCGAATTTGAAATTTGAAATGGAAAAAATTCGTCCATCCCGCCAAAAATTCGAAACCCTAATTTTATTTTACTTCTATATAAACCCTGCCCTCTTCATAAAAAGGGTTGGACGTTTAAGTGGAAAAAAATTTGGGTTAGAAATTCTCGGGTCTGGAAAATTTAGGTGGGAAAATTTTTGATGAAACTTCTTTGGTTGTTTTGCCGTTTGTGTTTCTGCTCGATTTTTTTTCTTGAGAGTAACGTTCAACCTCTTAGAAAAGCTTACAATAACGTGATGGGAATGGATATGAATAGAGGAAACTGAAAAGAAATCGAGAGATTTCTGTTGAGTCACAGTGTTCTCGACCGCAAATTTCTGTTTAGACGCCTTTGCTGGGGTACGAGTGGGATTTCGAGTTGTGGAAGTCTGTCTCGCCTGCTCACCCGTCCCATTTCGCTGCATCGGAAGAGGTATCATCATATTTTCTTAATGTCTCTTCCTCTATAGTTTTCTTGTTTTTTTTACGCGCATGTTCTTGATGTAGTGTTATCGACGTTTGAAATTTTATCTTCATAGTTCTGTCCATTGTCCGTTCGATCAAACAAATGGTATATTTTTTATGAGGTGTAATGTCGTGTATCCTTCTGAAACTGGTTCATGCTAATGGTTATTTTCTTCTTTCTGTTTGGGGTTTGCTTCAGTGCTAAAAAAATATTAGTAGTATCTCGTGTTTATGAATGCGGATTTGAGTTCCCGAACAGCAGGGATGTGTGCTTGTTCGACTATCAAATACGCGGGTTGCCTTTGTTAGTAGTTTTACTCTTTATTAGCCAAAAAATAGTGATGGATCTGCCTTCGGCCATGAGATTTGGTGGTCACTATTTTCTCGTTGAATTTCGATGTTTTCTTTGCCCCTGAATCCTCGCTTGTACACTGCTCTGGCCTTCTCTTTTCTTATTTTTTCGATCAGTAACTCGTGAGAGCTTTGAGTCAATAAGGTTTTCATGCTTTACATTTCAAAAGGTGTCTATACTTATATTTTAGTCTCGTTGATGTGCTCGAAAAGGGTCGAAACTATGCTATTTGTTTGTTTAAATTAGATTCCGCTAACGACGTTTTTAAGCTTAGAAGTAGAATGGGTTCGAAATATCTTTGTGAGTCCGTATAAGTTCCTTTGGCTTTGAGATTATTCTCTATTCTGAGATGAACTTTGGGTGGTTTAGAGATAAGCATGTCGTCTTAGTATTGGGTGCCACTACGCTTTGCTAATTGTATAATGATTATTTCTGTCCGATTTAGACATTCATATATTAATTGTTCTTAACTGTGGGAGTAATTGTATTTCCCTTTGATTATATTATGACATTTTGTCGCTATTGCTGTTGACATTATTCTGTGTGCCATTGCTTTATGTTATAAGTGATTGTCATGCTCATTCTGCCTAATTTTCGTGTTAAATTTAGTCAATCATGTGTTTGAAGTTGAATGGCATCCTGCTGCCTTCACTTTCTTGTTCAGTTATTGCTAAGAATACAACTGTTGTGATTCTTACGTTGATTAATCGAAGTCCACTTTCTTCGTAGTTAAGTTGCATCATTTAGGCGATATATTTTGTTCAATCTGTTATGGGGGGTGGCTACATAATTCGTTATGCTTTCCTTTCATGTGTGAGTATGATTTGCAATTTCATTTTAGAATCATACAGGGTTGTTTGTTATTCTGCATCTTTCTTTGATAAAATATGCATTTTTATTAAGTTAGTTTGTTTTCTTGAATGTGTGTCCGTTGAATCGAATATTAATTCCTTTCGTTTATTTTGTGGCATGTAAAATCCGTTTGAGATCACCATGATCTCTCCTTCTCTGTATCTCGAGAGAGTCGTAAAGACTCATAGTCTTTTATCAAGTAAGACAACCTTAAGAGAGGCGTACAAGTCATGAAGTTGGAAGAAGAATCCAATGTGGATTAAAAGGCGCTTCTTTTATTTTTTATTTATTTATTTATGTTGTGTTTTATTTTTAATGGTCATAAGCCCTTGTTGTTGTTTTTTTTTACTTTCTCGTATTATATTCGTATGTTTAGATTAGGACAGGTACAAAATGGGTCAAAAACCCAAAAACAGGTGGGTCCAAAACTCGGTCAAGGCGAACAGAACCCGACTTTGAACACAAATCTCTCTCTCCCTCTCTCTCTTTCTCTCTTTACTCTTTGTTTACGTGCTTTTACTTAAATGTCGTTAGTTTAGGTTTAGAAACTCCAACCCCATCGAACGTCTTTTATTTTATCAAACTTAAAATTGAAAATGTGAAACTTTAAAAGATAGATGTTTAAGTTTTGAAATTGCTTAGAGTTAAAGTTTTAACTTCAACGGAATCCTAATAAAGTATTCTAAAAACTTGAAAATTTGCCTAAGTAAGTTTCTAATGAGTACAATAACAAAAGACTCGCAAAAGTTAAAATAAATAGTCAAATAAGTTAATCGTCAGAAAACCGTAAGTTAGCGGAGTGTCTTAGGTGCCTTACACCTTTCTAAGACACTAATAAGAATCCCGAACCCCCTAAAAATAGTTTCAAAACAATTTTTTCTATTTAAGTTGTTTAGAAACAAAGTTTTCTTGATTTTTCTTTAAAATTAAGTGACGACTCCTAAAAGTCGAAAATACCTTTAAAATAAAACAAACTCTTTTCGAAATAATTTTTTTCGATAAAACAGAAATGGCGACTTCGCTGGGGACATTTGGAGGATTCAAACCCTAAGATTAACCTATTTGAGTACTTGCAATAATTTTTTAATTACCTAGTTTTTGAAAAATTGCATTTTTCATGGAATAAATTCCGCCAAACGGCAAATAGTTTGCATTAGGAAACGGAAGTTACGCAGCTTACCGCGACTTCTCTCAGATATACCCAAGAAATCATTTGGGAGTATCGTACAAATAGTCGGAATGCGGTCATCCGGCGTTGTTCGATAGCTCCGCCCCGATGTTTGTCCGACTCGGGTAACCGTCTATTTGAAAACAACTCTAGAAAGCCTAAGATAGAGCGAAACCGAAACCAAAATTAGTCATCATCCTAGTACGACTTAATACCCAAGGCGTATTAAGTCCATTTTAGTAGAAAACCACCAAATCGCATCTAAGGTCTTCGACCTCAGGACGTATCATACTGTTTAACATTCGAATAAATATATGTGTGTTTAAATGCCTACGTGTTATGTCGCTTTGAATGATGATGTCGTAAACCCACTCCTATCCAGAAATTCCAAAATATACGGAAGCCACTATTACAAATGTCCGACCAAAATTCCCGAGTCTCAAGTTTCTCACTCAAAAACCCATCTCCCATACAACAAATCCTAAATATCGCTCTATCGTCATAGGAAAGGTGAATCACCGATATGGACAAAGGCAAGAATGTCTAGACGGAGATCACTGAGGAGGTTCGAAGAAAGATCGAGCGAGTCACTCGAGAAATTCAGAAGATTAAGGAGGAAGGACTCAAAGTAGACGTGACCACGGCAATCTACAAAGCTGCGGCCGCGACATTGGATGAAGATTTGGCGTCGCAGATAAAAAGAAAGAAAGAGGTTGAGGTGGAAACCGAGAGGCTTAAGCAAAAGGTTGAACATGCTTCGTTTAGAGGTGCACGAAGGAAATACGAGAGAAGCAAAGATAGATATTGAGACTGTCGTGTTATTGGCAAGAAGTGCGTCGCTCAATAAGGAATTGGCGACCCGTGGCAACTTGAAGGGCAGGAAATGCCTCGCCTGTGAACAGGGAGCAGACGACAGTGGCCACGACAACAAATTGACCGAGGAGGACGATGAGGAGGAAATCGTCTACAAGCCTCCATTTCCGATTGTTTGAAGAGAATGCAGTGACGCAACAACATAGGGGAAATCACCAAAACTTTATTGTCATATTCTAATAGTTTCAATGTTGTCTTTCAATTCCCTTGTAATCACAAAGAAAGAATGAATGAAAATATTTCATCCTAAACCCGAACTACGTTGGGCCTGAATTCTCTTTGTAAGATACGTAGGCAGCCCTTCCCGTCCCGGCCCCTATCACCAAAAATTTTCATTCTCCTCCATGTTACAATGTTATGAAGATAAGATCAACGGGCATCGAAGAACGGATGCAATAAGACCATAGCTCAACGTGATTCATCCTTCCCGAGATAGCGTTAAACAAACAAATTCTTGTTTGTTCAAAATATATTTCCGTCCCCATTCGTGGGTTAAAATATCCTCAAACGAAGCGACTTATGTGTTTATCTGCTTTCTGTGCGATACTATGTATTTTGTACTCCGAATATGCACTAACAAATTTGCCTTTGAGTTGTTTCACTTCTCAGGTACCTTTAACTGATATGTGTTGATAAGTTGGTTGATCATCCGTACTTCACAAGGTCTGAGGCCCCTAAAGATTCCTTCCCCGATACATTTGCAAAAAGAAAGGACAATAATGGGGGATAAAAATGAAGACATTGACATAAATGATGCTGTCGTGGCTCAACCCGCCGCCGCTGATAAAAATGAATTGATATGCAGTTGATGCAACACATTGCCGAAATGAGGGTCGAAATGCAAAAAATGCAAGATTCATCTCATCCAATCTCATCCTTCAACCCTTCAAGAGATGGAAGACCTCCACTCCACTTTCCTCGCCCAAATTTAGGAAGGATCCTAAAATATTTAGACCATTAAGGGAATGTCAAACTCAACTTTATGAAAGGTTGAAAGCAATGGGTATGCTCTATCCTATAGAAGGAAGACCAGCCAATCCTTTGGTAAAATTTTACAGAGCTGACCACATATGTGCTTATCATTCAGGAGCCATTGGACATGACACAGAATTGTTCAACTCTGAAACACAGGATACAAAACATGATCAACAACAACTTGATCAATATTGAGGAAACCACCTGAATGGGTGACATATTGGATACTCAAGAGTGAGTACAAGAAATTTCTGAACTGAGTCATTTGAAGATATTCATCATCGAAGGTCGAGAAGAAGAATGCCCAACATTGGAAAATATTTGCATATGAAGTTTTGTTACCTTTCTTTTGAAAATGTATCGCACGGTCTGAACTACATTTGACCTAATTCCTGCTCCAACGGGATACGTAGGCGCCACAACGGCTCGGTCATATACCCAGTAAGATTTACATTTCTCTTCATAATTGAAACTAGACAGAATTTTTGAGAGGATCTCAAAAATTCATTTGAAGTTGGACTTCTTTAACGAGTCAAAACAGAAGACCAAAATTCTACGGTTTGAACTACGTTTGACCTTATTCCTGCTCCAACGGGATACGTAGGTGCCACAACGGCTCGGTCATATACCCAGTAAGATTTCCATTTCTCTTCATAATGGAAAATGGATCTCAAAAATTCATTTGAAGTTGGACTTCTTTAACGAGTCAAAACAGAAGACAAAAATTCTACGGTCTGAACTACGTTTGACCTGATTCCTGCTCCAACGGGATACATAGGCGCCACAACGGCTCGGTCATATACCCAGTAAGATTTCCATTTCTCTTCATAATGGAAACTGGACAGAATTTTTGAGAGGATCTCAAAAATTCATTTGAAGTTGGACTTCTTTAACGAGTCAAAACAGAAGACAAAACTTCTACGGCCTGAACTACATTTGACCTGATTCCTGCTCCAACGGGATACGTTGGTGCCACAACGGCTCGGTCATATTCCTAGTGAAATTTCCATTTCTCTTCATAATGGATATTGGACAGAATTTTTGAGAGTATCTCAAAAATTTATTTGAAGTGGGACTTCTTTAATGAGTCAAAACAGAAAACAAAAATTCTACAGTTTGAACTACGTTCGACCTGAATTCTCAAGAATGAGATACGTAGGCGGCCTATGTCAGCCTCGGTCGTTTCTTTATCAAAACTTCCTACTTGGGTTAATCCTTGACATGGGGAACTACGTTTGACCTGATTCCTGCTGCAATGGGATACGTAGGCGCCACAACGGCTCGGTCATATACCAAGTGAAATTTCCATTTCACTTCATTATGGAAACTTGGACAGAATTTTTGAATGGATCTCAAAAATTCATTTGAAGTTGGACTTCTTTAACAAGTCAAAACAGGATACAAAAATTCTACGGAGTTATCCTTTGATGGATCTCAAAAATTACGGTAATCTAGTTGGCAATTGGCACAAAATTTTTGAGATGATCTCAAAAATTCCACAAATGTCATTTGTTACTTATTGAGGTAAATTGGGACAAAATTTTGAGGAGGGGCCTCAAAATTCTTGAATGAGCAACCTCAAAGTTAACAGAGCAAGTTATAAGAGTTCTTTTATATTGCAGACCGGGACAAATTTTTGAGGAGGGTCCTCAAAAATTCCATCAAATGTGTCATATAATGAACGAGCGAGCGTGCAAGCCAACTGCGAGAAGGAGCATGGAGGCAAAACCAACACAAATAAGTCTTTCAAACTAAGAATTTTTCTTTGGATGCAGGAACATTGAGGTAAAAAAAATGGCTATATAAAGCTGTCAAGAATGACAAAAGGCGTCATTTGCACCCATCGTGGACTCCTCAACAAACCTAGAAAATCTTCCATCTCATTTTGTCTCTATTTCTTTATGTTTCCTCAAGTGGTTTATAAACAAGTTTCTTCTTATCTTGCAGGAAAATTGTCGAGCCGTCCACCTCGTTACAGTTGGATTATTATTGAGTCGTCCACCTCGTTACAGTTGGACTATTATCGAGTTATCCACCTCGTTATAGTTGGATTATAATCGAGCCATCCACCTCGTTACAGTTGGAGTATTATCGAGCTATCCACCTCGGTACAGTTGGAATATTATCGAGACATCCACCTCGTTATAGTTTAATATTATCGAGACATCCACCTCGTTACAGTGGAACATTATCGAGACATCCACCTCGTTACAGTTGGAACATTATCGAGACATTCACCTCGTTACAGATGGAACATTATCGAGCCATCCACCTCGTTACAGTTGGAACATTATCGATACATCCACCTCGTTACAGTGGAACATTATCGAGACATCCACCTCGTTACAGTTGGAACATTATCGAGACATCCACCTTGTTACAGTTGGAACATTATCGAGCAATCCACCTCGTTAGAGTTGGAACATTATCGAGCTATCCACCTCGTTACAGTTGGAACATTATCGAGCCATCCACCTCGTTACAGTTTGAACATTATCGAGTCATCCACCTCGTTACAGTTGGAACATTATAGAGCTATCCACCTCGTTACAGTTGGAACATTATCGAGCCATCCACCTCGTTATAGTTGAAACATTATCGAGCCATCCACCTCGTTACAGTTAGAACATTATCGAGCCATCCAGGCCTCGTTAAAAATCATGCATCGCGGAAAAATCATGTATTGCGGGAAATCATGCATTGCGAAAAATCATGCCTCGCAAAAATCATGTATCACGAAAATCATGCATCGCGGAAAATCATGCATTGTGGAAAATCATGCATCGCGAAAATCATGCATCTTAAAAAATCATGCATTGCAGAAAGTCATGCATTGCGGAAAATTATGCATCGCCAAAAAATCATACATTGCGGGAAATCAATTATTGCGATAAATCATGCATCGCAAAAATCATGCATTACGAAAAATCATGCATCGCGGAAATAATGCATTGCAAAAAATCTTGCATCGCGGAAAAATCATGTATTGCGGGAAATCATGCATTGCGAAAAATCATGCCTCGCGAAAATCATGCATCGCGGAAAATCATGCATTGCGGAAAATCATGCATCGCGAAAATCATGCATCTGAAAAAATCATGCATTGCAGAAAGTCATGCATTGCGGAAAATTGTTCGTCGCGGAAAAATCATGCATTGCGGGAAATCAAGTATTGCGATAAATCATGAATCGCGGAAATCATGCATTACGAAAAATCATGCATCGCGGAAATAATGCATTGCGAAAAATCATGCATCGCGAAAATCATGCATCGCGAAAATCATGCATAGCGGACATACTTTATATCTCGTTAAAAATCATGCATCGCGAGTCAATAATTATGCACGACGAGAAGATTTCATGCCTCGCCAAAATTTATACATCGCGAGAAGATTTCAAACCTCGTCAAATTTATATATCGCGGGAAGACTTTATACCTCGCAGGAATTTATGCATCACGAGAGGAATACATGCCTCGTCGAAATTTGCACATCGCGAGAAGATTTCATGCCTCGCTGAAAGTTATGCATCACGAGAAGACTCATACCTCGCAGGAATTTACTTATCGCGGGAAGATATTCAATCCCCGCAATAGGACATATATGGATAAAGAAAAGGAAATCGTGTATCCCAAAAGCAATATTTATCCATTGGCCTCAACTGCATCTTTTATTTTTTAATAAAAATAAACATCAATAAGAGCATCGAAGATGACAACAAAAGAGACATCAACATCGCATTAGCGTCTATTTATTTATTTTAGCATCAAATGAAGAGTACATTGAAGATTTTATTTCAAAGCACAAGGCATAAGCTTTATTTGCTGGACGTCAGACCGATCGAGTCGACGTCGATTTGAGGAGAACAATGAAGGGTCGACAAGGTAAGAAGACACTGTCTCCCAACCTAATTTCATTTTTTTAACTGACGAGTTTTATCTCAGTCTTTGTCTTGAGCATCCAAAAGGATGAATTCTCCAAAAACCACAGTGCGGACGACATAAAAAAGGATGCAGCACAACGTGGAACTTTTTCTTAGCAGTGAACAGGGACACAGTCCAAAGAAAAATATCACACTCTTAGGACGCGAGTAGAGGAGCGACTTCCACCACGATCGAACCACCCCTCTCGAGGCATGTAGGTCTTTCTTTAGTTCTGTCAGTTTCAGTCTCACATCCGGAAGTTTCTATTTACCGGAAGCAAGTTTCCAATCTGAGTTACAATGCGCCAAGAGCTTCGGAAATTATGTCCGTGTAAGTTCTTACCTATGGATGTGAAGAGCTCCACATTCATGACTAAGACGTTACAAGCCTCCTTTTCATACTCGTTAATTTGTCACTTGTCCAAAACCAAAGGTTATCTAGCATAATAGATTTTCTTTTCCACCGATCGAGTCGAACTACACACAGCCTGATTCCGAAGGTTTAAGGATATGTAGGCGGATTCAATGTTGAAACTCGTCTGTATTCCAACGTTCTCTCTTCAATTCTATTCTCAAGCATTTCGATACCTTCATAATTTGGTATCGATGTGGCTTTTGATTTTTTCAAAATCGTGCGATAAATCAAGCTTATCGAACTACAAGTGGCCTGAATTCTCATATAGCCTAAGAAATGTAGTAAACCCTTTTCGAGGGTTCGACCATAATTCCTAAATTCTTTGTCGAATCCTTCCTTTTAAAATGAATGAGGTTGGTCAAAATTGGTTTGGTCAATTTCATTTTCCTCGAGTTGCTTGCATCAACCCAAGTAAAATGAAGGACAGTTGTTGACACCCAATTTAAACCCACGTCGGTATAAATTAATTATCGAGCTTCCTAAATTTTCCAAATAGTTTAAATTGATTAGTTCTATAAATTTTACGAATATAATAATATAATACATAAATGTTATGTTACTCCGAATACCTTTCGTCATAATTTTTAGGTAATATACATAGGTACATAATTATGTATATAAGTAGTATATCATATGATTATTCAAAAATAAAATAAAATACACATTTAAATGTTTTGTTAAACTAGTCTAATTTAAATTATAATTGTATTTGATTGAATCACTTTTTGCGATAGCGGAGCTCGTTAATTAAATGATACAAATTCACTTGTATTTAGGGTTTAGCCTTTATTTTATTTTTATTTTGTTATTTTTGTTCAATTTATTTGGCCATCTTTAAAAAACCAATTTCAGCCCAAATTCCTTTCAACCGAACAGTGTCCGGCCCACCCCAAAATTTCAGACAACAAATTAATTTCCAGGCCTGAACATAAATATCCCAGCCCACTTCTTTCCTAAAACCGAACCAAACGCTTTAATCCCAACTCTAACTTCTACCCGACCCGACCCACTTTTCCCTTCCCCTTTCTCCCTCTTCACACGACCCAGCAGCCTCCCTTCCCTATGCCATTTTAAGAAAGAAACAAATTAATCCCCAGGAAAAACAGACGCGGCCTCCTCCCCCAAAGCGGAAACTCAGAAAACAGACCCCAGACGCGAAGAAACCCCTGCGTCTCCACCACGCACAGCCCCTCCTCTCTCACCCCTCCCGCTGTGTCTCCTCACGCGTATGTTCCTCGTCTCCTCGTCCATAAGCGTACCCTCCTCGCCAGTACGCCTCGCAGCAGAGCAGGCTGGGTATCACAGCTTTGCCAGACGCGTCTTTCGTCCTTGCAGCGCGAGATCGCGCCACGTTGCCTCGCAAGGACACCCATTTGATCTGGGTCTTCCACCTAGTCACTGTTCCGTTGGAATGGGACGAATTCGAGAGCATCTTCGGAGGATATTCTTGAGCTGGATAAGACTTCGAATTTGAAATGGAAAAAATTCCTCGATCCCGCCCAAAACTCGAAACCCTAATTTTATTTTACTTCTATATAAACCTTACCCCTCATCAGAAAAGGGGTTAGACGTTTAAGTGGAAAAAAATTTGTGTTAGAAATTCTCGGGTCAGGAAAATTTTTGAAGAAAATTATTTGGTTGTTCTGCCGTTTGTGTTTCTGCTCGATTTTTTTTTCCTTGAGAGTAACGTTCCACCTCTTAGAAAATCTTACAAGAACGTGATAGGCATGAATATGAACAGAGGAAACTGAAAAGAAATCGATAGATTTCTGTTGAGTCACAGTGTGCTCGACCGCAGATTTCTATTTAGACGCCTTTGCTGGGGTTCGAGTGGGATTTCGAGTTGTGGAAGTCTGTCTCGCCTGCTCACCCATCCCATTTCGCTGCATCGGAAAAGGTATCGTTATATTTTCTTAATGTCTCTTCCTCTATAGTTTTCTTTTTTTTTCTTACGCGCATGTTCTTGATGTAGTGTTATCGACGTTTGAAATTTTATCTTCATAGTTCTGTCCATTGTCCGTTCGATCAAACAAATGGTATATTTTTTATGAGGTGTAATGTCGTGTATCCTTCTGAAACTGGTTCATGCTGATGGTTATTCTCTTCTTTCTGTTTGGGGTTGCTTCAGTGCTAAAAAAATAGTAGTATCTCGTGTTTATGAATGCGGATTTGAGTTCCCGAACAGCAGGGATGTCTGCTTGTTCGACTATCAAATACACGGGTTGCCTGTGTTAGTAGTTTTACTCTTTTTTAGCCAAAAAATAGTGATGGATCTGCCTTCGGCCATGAGATTTGGTGGTCACTATTTTCTCGTTGAATTTCGATGTTTTCTTAGCCCCTGAGTCCTTGCTTGTACACTACTCTCGCCTTCTCTTTTCTTATTGTTTTCGATCAGTAACTCGTGAGGGCTGTGAGTCAATAAGGTTTTCATGCTTTACATTTCAAAATGTGTCTATACCTTTATTTTAGTCTTGTTGATGTGCGTGAAAAGGGTAAAAACTGTGCTATTTGTTTGTTTAAATTAGATTCCGCTAACTACGTTTTTAAGCTTAGAAGTAGAATGGGTTCGAAATATCTTTGTGAGTACGTATAAGTTCTTTCGGCTTTAAGATTATTCTCCATTCTGAGACTAACTTTGGGTGGTTTAGAGATAAGCATGTCGTCTTAGTATTGGGTGCCACTGCGATTTGCTAATTGTATAATGCTTATTTCTGTCCGATTTAGACATTTATATATTAAATGTTCTTAAACTGTGGGAGTAATTGTATTTCCCTTTGATTATATTATTACATTTGGTCGCTATTGCTGCTGACATTATTATGTGTGCCATTGGTTTATGTTATAAGTGATTGCCATGCTCATTCTGCCTAATTTTCGTGTTAAATTTAGTTAATCATGTTGTTGAAGTTTAATGGCATCCTGCTTCCTTCTATTTCTTGTTCATGTATTGCTAAGTATACAGCTGTTGTGATTCTTACGTTGATTAATCGAAGTCTTCTTTCTTCGTAGTTAAGTTGCATCATTTAGGCGATATATTTTTTTCAATCTGTTATGGGGGGTGGCTGCCTATTCGTTATGCTTTCCTTTCATGTGTGAGTATGATTTGCAATTTCATTTTAGAATCATATAGGTTTGTTTGTTATTCTGCATCTTTCTTGGATAAAATATGCATTTTTATTAAGTTAGTTTGTTTTCTTGCATATGTGTCCGTTGAATCGTATATTAATTCCTTTCGTTTACTTTGTGGCATGTAAAATCCGTTTGAGTTCACCATGAACTCTCCTTCTCCGTATCTCGAGAGAGTCGTAAAGACTCATAGTCTTTTATCAAGTAAGACAACCTTAAGAGAGGCGTACAAGTCATGAAGTTGGAAGAAGAATCCAAAGTGGATTCGAAGACGCTTCTTTTATTTTTATTTATTTATTTATTTATTTTGTGTTTAATTTGTAATGGGCATAAGCTCTTGTTGTTGTTTTTTTTTACTTTCTCGTATTATATTCGTATGTTTAGATTAGGACAGGTACAAAATGGGTCAAAAACCCAAAAATAGGTGGGTCCAAAACTCGGTCAAGGCGAACAAAACCCGAGTTTGGACCCAAATCTCTCTCTCTCTCTTTACTCTTTGTTTACGTGCTTTTACTTAAATGCCGTTAGTTTAGGTTTAGAAACTCCAACCCCATCGAACGTCTTTTGTTTTATCAAACGTAAAATTTTAAATTTGAAACTTTAAAAGATAGATGTTTAAGTTTGGAAATCTCTTAGAGTTAAAGTTTTAACTTAAACGGAATCCTAATAAATATTCTAAAAACATGAAAATTCGCCTAAGTAAGTTTCTAATGAGTTCAATAACAAAAGACTCGCAAAAGTTAAAAAAAATAGTCAAATAAGTTAATCGTCGGAAAACCGTAAGTTAGCGGAGTGTCTTAGGTGCCTTACACCTTCCTAAGACACTAATAAGTATCTCGAACCCCCTACAAATAGTTTCAAAACAATTTTTTCTGTTTAAGTTGTTTAGAAACAAAGTTTTCTTGATTTTTCTTAAAAATTAAGTAGTGACTCGTAAAAGTCGAAAATACCTTAAAAATAAAACACTCTTTTCGAAATCATTTTTTTTCGATAAAACAATCACCTTGCACTCTTTCACGAAAACTTCGATGAACTTAAAATCGCCTAAGGAGAACTTTCTATTTTTCCTTACGTTTGCTTACTCTTTTGAGTCGTGCGTTTCTTAGTGAATGATCGTGAGTCTAGATCGAGGAACCGAGTATTTCTTAATTTAACTTACACTTATTAACTTAATTAATTAATTAGCTAATTAACTAAAATTCCCCTCCTACATTGACCAGAATTAGAAGAACACTTGACTTAACCGAAATCTGAAAATTGCTTAGTGGTTTTGGTTTTGACTAATTAAATTAATTAATTAAGTTTCTAATTAATTAATAAGGTAACATAGGGTAATTAATAAAGTACCCCTATGTTGTTAGGACCATAACAAACCCTTTGGACCATTAGGTACAAGGAAATTTCTTAGTTAGTTACTTCTCTAGTGAAGGATTTAGGTTTGACCATTTAAATTAAATAATTAAGTTGTTAATTTATTAATTATGTGACCTAGGGTAATTACTAAAGTAACTCTAAGTAACTAGGACCATAACCAACCCTTTTGGACAATCCTAGATTAGGTACTAGGATGTTTGTTGAGTTCATTACTAGGTTAGTGTCACCCGGTTAGGTCTTAGGTTGTCGGGTGCACTAGTTAGTGTATTTCAGTTAGTCCTAGGTTAATTAGCTAGTTCACTAAGTTAGTTAGATCCTAGAGTTTGTTTGGAAGATCATCCCCACATGGATTGACCACCACATATGCGCTTGCAACTTTCACGACTTGGATTTTTGAATCCGAATCGCGAACGGCGTTGTTAACCTCTCAGGGGTCGTAGACAAGCCTATTCTTAGCTTTCATCACATTCATATAGTTAAATTTGCAGAAAAATTAAAACTTTTAAAAAATAATGAAGTTTACATAGACTTCATATATTTTTTACATAAATTAATATTCTACTATTCTCAAATTAGAACAACCATCTACAATTGATGAATCAATTCAAATCAAAAGATCAATATATAATATAACAGTTTGCCAAAACTGTTGTAATACAATGCTTCAAAATAAACGTCTGAAAAGAAATGCTAGAGACAACATCCACTAGCTATGTCTAAAGTACTAAGCTAGATAGATAAGTGTAGCATCCTTGAAAATCAAGAATACCTACCAAAGTTTGAAGATCAACTATCCAAGAAACATCGATGAGTCTTCAACCTTCTCTCTGACCTGCACCTATAAAGATAATAATGGTATAGGGTTATTACATACTTTTACTAAGTATGGGTGTATGCACACATACACATAAGGAATATACATGATCAAGGAAAGCTATTCCTACAACAGCATGTCATTTATAGAAACTGAAGTCACTAGACTTTCCTAATCAGTTAGTTGTGAATTATTGTTTGAATATGACATATTTTAATGAATTAAAAGCACACAACTCATTTCCTATATGAACATAAAATCTTAGAATCATGAACATAATTTTAGAACCATTTCACCGAAAATTTGAAATTTGATATCCCCTAACCCGAGAGCTCCATTTTAAACACAGTTTATTTTTCGGTCTTATTCTTCTTCTTGTTGTGTAGTTCAATGATCTCCTTTGATCCTATCTTTTACTTCCAAGTACAAAGATTCATTGTAATCCCATACCTACAATGATTCAAATAAATAATCTAAAAGACAAAGGAAATTATTTGTCTACCCTTACAACCAATTATTCTTTCCATTCATTTTAAATTGGGCATGAAATCTTTATAAGACAGTCATTATTGGCTAGAATACATATTTAATGATTTTCATATTATGGAGATTATAGTGCATTCATTATCCATTACATTTTAATCCACTTTATTTGCATAATATAAGAAGTCATTATAAGCCAATTTTATGTGGCTATGCCCATTATTGGTCATTTGCATAACGTGAAGATATTAGAGCATATATCTTTATTTTGCATAAGCTAATAACTTGTTCAAACTTCATTCTTATCCACCACAGATGACTTGACATACTTAAAATTACATTTCTTCTTCTTTCTTTCTTACATTCCTAAATAAATCTTTAGCATTAAGATCATGCGAGCAAACATGAAATCCAATGTATGCCCCACACCGAAAAGTGGTGTTTCACAAATCAAAAGTAATCTAGGTAATGTGAGATACCATGAATTCCATTGTCTGCCCCACACAAAAAAGGGGTGGTTCACCGGCTAATGTGAAACCAAATCTAGTGTTCTCCTCACACCGGAAAGAGGTGTTTATGGATAAAGTGAACCGAATACTTTCTTTAAGAATTTAACTGACATACATCATGTGAGGTAAGCATGAAATTCAGTGTCTGCCTTACACCAAAAAAGGGGTTGTTTCTCCGGCCAAAGCGAAACCCCATAATACCTAGCTCTCTTAGTTGGAATCCACTGGCTAGTTCCTATGCTGGCAATATTGTTCTAAGACTAGGAGATGTATGGAGACTACTTATCCACCATGATAGTAGCCTCATCTCATAAGGCTTAAAGGTGCTGGCATAAGTCCATTGCTAGTCTATTGATGTTTTGCTCAACTTATTTTTCTTTACTTATTTTAGAGTTGACTTAAAAATTATGTAATCAAGCTTCTTGTTATTAGGTTTACTTAACTCTTTGAATAACCGGTCATCACTTTATTTACATTATGATATGTTAATTTAAACTTACATTTATCATCTTTCTGTTAATGAGACTTGTCTCACGATTATTAACACCATCTTATGTGAATCTCTTTAACATAGTTGTATTAGGTGTAAGTGAGACTTCTCTCATTTCCTTTAACACCCCAATCTGGTCACTTTCATAAGTCAAAGACTTTTAATGATGTTATTACTCACCTTAACTCATTTCATGTGTTTTGGTAGATTTATACCATTCTTTATAACCATTATAAACTTTGTTCAATGTAGTTACTATGTTCATTGTTCATTTGGAAAAGGGTATGTAGGGTCTTATCCCATTGATTGGAATACCCATGGTTATGAGTTTAAAGTCACATTAGTCATGCTAATTTGGTTTAGATTAGTCATTAGCCAACCTCTCCATCATTCTTTAAAAGCAATATTGTAAGCCAATTTTATTCAACTTTTTGGGTAAAACATTGTTAGCAAATTTATTTGCATGAACAAACATTACTTAAATTTTTTCCATTATGTTAGGTACTAGGATGTTTCTATAAATAGTTACTAGGTTAATGTCAGCCAATTAAGTCTTAGGTTATCGGGTGCACTAATTAGTTTATTTCGGTTAATCATAGGATGGTTACCTAGTTAGGTCAGTTAGTTAGATTGTAGAGTTTGTGAGGGAGTTAGGAACCTCATGAAGGAACCCTTTCACAAGCCTACCCCTAACTACCCTAAGTGAAATAGGTTAGAGTCGTCCCATCCCTTGGCAGTTCCTTCATATGTGTTTGCACATTTGTTTCTTGTACTTTCCTAACAAAATATTCATGATGGATCATTTGGAATGTTTACTTATTTCTCCAAGGATCCTCACTATGTCCTTGGACACTGGTTAATCTACATGACCATTTTAAGTGGTCATGTGCTACTATGAAAACGCTTGACACATGGATACCTCATATGAATTATGCAAATAGTATGTAACATATGTTTTAATCTTAGGGTCTTTATTTGCATGTACATTTCTTAAACAATCTCATTAATTTTAGAAAATTGTCTAACACCCTTTAAGCAAATATTTTCTAGTATGACCAATATTTTGCTTATTTGTGTGTTATATAGAAATTGGCTAATACCCCTTAGCCAATTCTATGCCTAATATTTCTCAATATTTCGGATGTCTATGTACCTCCAATACACATTATTAAAGTCCTATTGGGATCTTCACTAGACATGTAATTTTTCTTGAATGTTACATTGTCCCCCTTTTAGGAGTATTCATCCCCGAATGAAACTACACATCATTTTAAAATAAAGAGGGTGATTTCGAATGATTTTTAGCATATTTGAAAGTTTAATCTTAGTGAATTTCATATTCACACTTACTCTACATGATGTATATTACTCAAGCTTATCTGAAGCTTCATATTTGAGATTGAGGAACTACATTCTCAATCACACTTAACTTAATGCACACAACAATTCATGCAACATAAAAATCATGTCTAAGCTATACAAAAAAAGACAACATGAATGCAAGCACGAACTCATTTTAACTCATATAGTGCAAGTGTAAGTCACACAATTATGGAATTTAAACATCAAATCGACTAATGCACTCATAACTCATAGTTCCTTAAACAAAAACTAGACTTAGGAAGAGTATATCTAAACTCAAGAACTGAATAAGTGAGGGTAACGGGATCTCATATTGGTCTTGGTCTACCATATTACTCTCTAAAAAAGGTGGTTCCTCCATACCTTTTTTATGGTGGAAAACTCCTTGTTCCTCAACCGTTTCACTTGGCGATCTAAAATTTCAACGGAAATCTCTTTGTAAAAAAGGTTCTCATCAGCTCCTAAACAATTAGATAAAATCTTCTTGGCTTTAGGATTAGAAAGTATTTGGCTTGTTGGATTTGATCCATGTCCTTCCTATTTAGACTCTAACTCATTAGGCAATTGAAACCTTACTACCCTTTTACGATGGTCTATGGTGGCATAGCATTAATGAAGCCAATCCATACGCAAAATCATCAAAATCAAGTATGGTTAATTCTATTAGACTATCATGAGTATCTTTATTGAGGACAGTTATTGGGCAATCTCTATATACCCTTTCTGCCCTAATATTATCTCTTATTGGAGTACTAACAAGCAGTGGTTCATTTAAGATCTTAGGGTGCGAGTTACATTTACTAGATACTAAAGGAGTTACAAAAGACATAGTTGATCTTGGATCTAACAATGCATACATAGGAAAAAAGAAACCATGAAACGTACCAGTGACCACATCAGCTAACTTCTCGTACTTTTCTCTACCTTTGAAAGTGTAGAATATGTTTCTCTTAGGAGGTTTAGCTACAGTAGTAGGACTACGCCGAAGCTGAGAATCTGTCCGGGCCTGATTCATTATCTGTGGGCAGTCCTTGACAATATCCGCACTATTGTCGCACCCATAGCAGATATTAGTACCTAAAAGGAAGTCACCTCCATGCAAATGGCAACACATATCACACAACTTCCTATCACCCTATGCAATTTAATCATTGTGCCCTTTCTTGAACTTGGGCCTATCCCAAACTCCGAACGAATTATTACAAGTTCAGAACCATAGTGATCGGAGGTCCTATATTTCTTGCTCTCTCGTTCTCTCTTTCTCGAATGACTCTCCTCAATTTGTTGTGCATGTACCATCAACTTACCAAGGTCCATGTTATCATGCAACATCGCTTCCCAACATTCCTCCTCCAAATCCTCCGACACGCCAGTCATAAATTTTCTCATCTCATTCCTACTATTGGACAAGACAGAAGAACATATTTGGAAAGCTTAACAAACTTCAAGGAGTGTTCTAAAATTGACATACCTCCCTGTCGTAAATTGATGAATACATTAACCTTAGCCTCTCTCTGTTCTCTGTGAAAGAATCTCACTAGGAATAGAGTTTTAAGACATCCCAAGTAATGGAGACTTGTCATGGTGCTTCACCATCTCGCCACATCCTGTGCCACACCTAAGCTACATCTTTGAGTTGTTAAGCAGCCAACTCAGCCTTTTCCCTTTCATTAACACCCATAACCCAGAGAATCTTATGAACCTCATCCGCAAACTCTTGGGGATCCTCATTACATTTGGACCCGTAGTATACTGGATGATTCATTCTAGTGAATTCCCTTAGTCTGCTAGCCATGGTACTAGCATGTGGGTTATCTTTGGGGGAACCCTCTGTAGTGGTCTGGGCTGTGATTTTATGTGCCTTTATAGTGATGGCTTGGTCCATATAAACTAGTGTTTCTCTTACTTCTCCATTCGTCAACACAGCTGGGTTGACAGACACTTGCACTCCAACAGCTAGGGCTTGAGGAGGAGCTTGATTCCCTCTAGTAGCATCTTCTTCGAATCTTCTACCTCTGTTTCTCCATTTGTTCATTATCTACACCTATACTCAAGAGGGTAATTACATGCTAGAATGACACAAAATGTCAAATCTCTACACAACACAATAAAGAGTTGAAAAAGTGAAATTCCTAACATCATATAGTCTATAAGTCATGATTGATGAACTCTTCACAACCATATGTTAGAAACTATGTAACATTGTTTTTGTAAGCTTTTGTTTCTAGGACATTTAACCTCATTCTCTGATACAAAGTTTTTCATGTCTCGAATTTTGGAATCCGAATTGCGACCGGCGTCATTAACTTCTCAAAGGTCGTAGACAAGCCTCTTCTTATATTTCATCACTTCATATAATTAAAATTTCAGAATTTTAAACTCTTAAAACAAAATGAAGTATACATAGACTGCATATATTTTGTACATCGATTAATATTCTACTAATCTGAAATTATAACAACCATAGAAAATTGATGAATCAATTCAAAACAAAAGATCAATCTATAATATAATAGTTTGCTAAAACAACCTTAATACAAAGCTTTGAAATCAATGTTTGAAAATAAACACTAGGTACAACATCCACTTGATATGTCTAAAGTAATAAGCTAGGTAGATAAGTGTGGCATCCTTGACCATCAAGAGGACCTACCAAAGTCTGGAATCGACAATCCAAACAGCATCGATGAGTCTTAAACCTTCTCTATGACCTGCTCCTATAAACATAATAAGAGTATAGGGTTAGTACACACTTGTACTATGTATGGGTATATGCACACGTACATATAAGTACTATGCATGATAAGGAAAACTCTTCTTATAACAACATGATATTTCTTTAAAGTGAAGTCACTAGACTTTCCTATTTCGTTATTTTTGAACTATTGTATGAATATGTCATATTTTAATGAATTCAAAACACACAACTCATTTTCTGTATGAACATAAGTGCTTAGAATCATGAGCATAATTTTAGAACCACTCGACCGAAATTTTAGAAATTTGATATCCCCTAACCCGAGAGCTCCCTTTTAAACACATGGTTTATTTTTCAGTCATTTTCTTCTTGTTGTTGTGTATTTCAATGATCTACTTTGATCCTATGTTTTTCTTACATTTGCAATGATTCATTGTAATCCCATACCTACAATAAATCAGTAAGTAATCCAAAAGACTAAGAAAAATGATTTGGCTACCCATACTACATGTTATTCTTTCGATTCATGTTAAATTGGGCATGAAATATTTATAAGACAATTTTTATTTGCTAGGCCACATACTTCATCATTTTCACATTATGGATATTATGGGGCATTGATTAGACGTTACATTTTACTCCCCTTTATTGGCATAATATAAGAGGTCGTTATAAGTCAATCTTATTTGGCTATGCCAATTATATTGCATAACTTGAAGATATTGGATAATATATCTTGATTTCGCATAAGCCAATAGCTTGTTCAAACTTCATTCTTATCCACCACAGATGATTTGACATACTTAAGCTCTTTCTTTCTTAGCTCACATTAAAATTTCATTTCTTTTTCTTTTGTTCTTACTTTCTTAAAGAAATATTTATCATTAAGATCACGCGATCTAACATGAAATCCAGTGTCTGCCCCACATCAAAAAACGGGTGATTCACCGATCAAACTGAATCTAGATCATGTAAGCTATCATAAAATCCAGTGTCTGCCCCACACAAAAAATTGGTGGTTCATGGCTAAAATTAAGCGGATATTTTTTCTGAGCATTTAACCGACATAGATAATGTGATCTAAGCATGAAATCCAGTGTTTTCCCCACAACGAAAACGGGTGGTTTCACCAGCCAAAATGAAACTTCATCATACCTAGATCTCTTAGGTGGAATGCATTAGCTAGTTCCTATGTTGGAAACATAGTTTAAAGATTAGGAGATATATAGAAACTACTTATCCACCTTGATGGTAACCTTATATAATAGTGCTTACATGTACTGGCACAAGTTGATTGCTAGTGTATCGGTGCTTTGCTCAACTTTGTTTTCATTGCATCTTTTAGAATTGACTAAAACATTACGGAATCTTGCTCCTAGTTATGACATTGACTTAGCTTTTTGGATAACCGGTCATCCCTTCCTTTACTTGATGATATGTAAATTTAACCTTACATTATAATCTTGAATTAATGATATTTGTCTCACGATTATTAACACAATCTTATGTGAGTATCGAACATTGTTGTATTCAGTGTAAGTAAAACTTTTCTAACTTCCTTCAACACCCTATTCTGGTCACTTTCTAAAGTTAAAGACTTTTAATTATGTTATTACTCACCTTAACTCGTTTCTTGTCTTTTGACTGCTTTATACCATTATTTATAACCGTTAAGAACTTTGTTCAACCTTCCGAACATACTTTGAAAGAAATATGGTAAGCCAATTTCATTCATTTTTTTGGGAAAAACATTGTTAGCCAATTGAATGGCCTGAACCAAATTTACTTAAATTATTTCCATTATGTTATCATTAACCAAATCAATTATTTTCATGAATGTCATATAGTGATTCGTCAACATGAACAAGTCGAAACCTTAACATTTTAACAGTAACTAAACTTCATAGCCAATTCATAGTAACTCCATATTCTTGAAACACAATTGAACAATATATCATTCCTTAATTCGTGTAACTAACACTATAATCATTTGAATCCAATCCTCACGCGTCATTAGTCATTAACGAATAAATAAACTTACACATAAAAATCATTTAGTACCACATACCTACAACATGATAGAGATTTACATCTACATACTTATTTGAATCGAAAACAAGGATAACTAGGGAGATGGACTGATATACCGTGGTTTCACGGTATAATTATTACTTTTTCTTTTAGTTTAGTGTGTCCGAAAGTCTTTTTGTGATGATTTTTATATAAGTTTTTCTTTATTTTTCAAGAAATCTATCCAAAGCTGAATGCAGAGATTTTAAGCGAAAGAAATGCAGAAGAGACCACCTACGGAGCTTATGACGGTCCGTAGGTGGCAGCATAGTGAAGCTGCTGAAGGAAGATGGGGAACTCTGACCAAGTGTGGGGTTACGAAGCTTGTGACGGTCCGTCGTGTCTATGTCAGTACGTCCTGCAGGTTTGTCATGAAGTTCAGAGAAGTGATCCCTGTACCTATATTCCAAGAGTTGAAGTCTTTTGAAACGAAGGCCCTCGACAGACCGTTGTGCCTGTGACGGTCCGTGATATTTGCCGTCGAGGGTAATGAAGAAGATCAGCAGAAGAAATTGCATAAGTATGGGATGACGGAGTCCTTGTTTAATTATGTTTTTATTATTATAAATAGTTCGAAAAACCTCGTTTTGGAGGAGAGACTCTTAGATTGTTAAACTCCGCATTGGTAAACATCGTATTGTGAGATTCTAAATAATCATTAGACTTTTTGTGAGATTATTGATTACTTTGATAACTTTTGGAAGTCATTTTTGGTGATTAATCAAGCAAACTTTTGGTTTTTACTGTTTCTCATTTTAGTAAGTACATGAACTCTTATTTAATATATTTGAATATTGTGTTTATGTCCATGAGTAACTAAACTCCATATCTAGAGTTGTGGGAACCATAGGCAAGTAGTGAGATAAACCCTAACTAAAATAAAAATTCTAGAATAGTATGTTGCATGTTTTAATAATTCTTTCGCTTAGAAGTGTTTTTAACAAATGGCCAACGTTAGAACTCGCCTTAATGCTACCTGCTGGACCAAGGAGGTAGATAATAGGAAATTAATTATTAACATAGATTTAGTGTATACTATTTAATAGGCTAGTATTTATTGGTACGAGGTAATAACTTAGTCAAATATCGAATATGATGCTTAATATGAGGTAAGGATAAGGGTTAGGATAGCAACACACGTAGCCTGACCAAGGTGGGGAGTGAGATTTCTAGATGCCGGACCAAGGATTTAGAAATGCATAACTTATCACTTTGCATGCAATATACTAGGAAAGAATTGTTATAGTTAGAATTATCAAGTTATGAACCTACGGGGAACATGTAAACCCTAGTTACTTTGATTAATTGATTAAAATCCAACTGTCAACGCTGATAAGTGTCTTTTTCAAGTTCGTTATTTATTTTCACTCATTTAGAAATAGAAACCCCCCTTTTATGTTTTTACTTTCCAAGGAAATCATCGACCAAACAATAGTAATAACAGGTTGAAGTTAAGTCGAGACTATTTTCCTCTTGGTAACGATCCCAACCTCACAAGTTGGGTTATTTACTTGACACGACTACTTTAGTTCTTATTTGAGAAGTAAGTTTGAGCGTATCAAATTTTTGCGCCGCTGCCAGGGAATATAGCTTTTAGATTAACTTGAACTTATTAGTATAGTTTAGTTGATATTTTCTTGATTTTACTTTGTTTTTGTTTTTGATTTTTTTTAGAACTATCCTCCTTGTATGCCAAATACACGGAGAGGAAGAGAACCCTTGTTTCCCTACGATCACGAGTTAGAACGTATACTGCGTAATATGAATCGAAACATGGGAATAAATGATGATGATCCGAACTAGAACATCCCAGTTCCGGTTAATGTTCATGGTCAGATGTTACCCGATGCTCCTGGTGAACAGCAATAGAGGGGAAAAAACCACGTTCCACGGCCCCAAGCATACTACAGAGGCTATGAGAACATAGCAGACTCGGATGGGCCACTGGTTTTACCTCATCTACGCACAGGCCACACTTTTGTGTTAACTAATAGCCTGATGCAAATGCTCACTGCCAGAGGTTTGTTTTCAGGGCTACCTTCTGAGGATCCACATGCACATATAGCTAAGGTAAGGGCAGTGTGTAAAAGTTGTGTAGGGAGACCTGATTTGGATTTAGATGTAATAGGTCTCAGAGTGTTTCCTCTCTCATTGACGGGAGAGGCTGCTATGTGGTTCACTAAGATCCCATACAACTCAATCTTCACTTGGAACCAACTAACACATGTCTTCTTAGCACGATACTATCATGTCTCAAAGAAACTAAACAACAAAGACAGAGTGAACAACTTTGTGGCACAACCAGGAGAGTCAGTTAGTAGTTCTTGAGATAGATTAACCTCATTCTTTAGAAGTATTCCTAATCACCGTATAGATGATGAGTCACTGAAGGAATACTTCTATCGGGGACAGGACGATAATAATAAAGAGGTGTTGGACACCATAGCAGGTGGACTTATGGGGAGTGTCCTTATGCTGAGATTGCTGAAAACATAGAAAAAATCTCCCGGAATAACAAAGCTTGGAGTACTAGGTAGTCTGATACAGGGGGAAACACCTTCGTAGGGAAGTCCACTCACAACCCAGCCACATATGAGATTCGGGAAGAAATGGCTCAGATGAGAACCGAGCTTGGGTTGGTACTAAAACATGTCACTAGGGTGAAGAAAAGATTAATGCAGTCAACTATTTGTATAAACCACCACCCCATAACGATGAATGTTATTATGCGGAGGACACTTATGTAGTAAGTGAGAAGACATGGGGTTTCCAACCAAGCGCCCAAGGATCGAATCAGGATAATTGGCGCCAAGGTCAAGGAAACCAAGGTCGGAACTATGGTAACTACAATCGTGAGGGTCATTATGTCCGAGATGAAAACTACAACCGCAACAACAACTTTAACAGGGGTAACTATGCTAATAGAAACGACAGGAATGGGCCCTATGTCCCTTCTCAAAATCGTGAAGTTACTCCTAGGGATGGTGGTGATAGTATTGCGCGAGTTAAGGATATGTTGCACAAAATGATGAGGAGGTTCGATGCTAGTGATGAGCACAAGTAAGAGTTAAGGGATAAATTAGCTAGTATTAGGCAAAAAGTTGATACACATGCAATTTCGATTAAACAGATCGAATTGCAAGTTGCCCAATTATCTGCAACAGTGAACACACGGCAACCGGGCACTCTTCCTAGCAACAATGTCCAAAATCCAAAGAATGATGCGCACTGTATGGCAATATCTACCCGGGATGGTAAGCAAAACATTGACCCACCTATGCCATCTACTGAGGAAAATGTGAGAAAGGATAATGATAATGTGGTAAAGGGTAGTGGTGAAACCGAGGAAACTAATGGAAAAGATGCATAAGTACCTATCAAGGTAATTCACATGCCTAGGCCACCACCACCCTTCCCCCATAGATTAGTGAAGAAGAATGAGGATGGTAAATAACGGCGTTTCATAACAATCTTGAAGAAGCTTTCTATCAATGTCCCTTTGGTAGAAGCTCTTGAACAAACGTCCGGTTATGCAAAATTTATGAAAGATCTGGTCACCAAGAAAAGATCGGTCACTTTTGAGGATGATGATAGACTGCAGCATTGTAGTGCTATTGCTACTAGATTCCTCGTACAAAAGAAAGAAGATCCGGGTGCGTTCATTATTGCTTGTACAGTTGGGTCATTGCATTTTGCGAAAGCATTATGTGATCTGGGGGCAAGAATAAATCTCATGCCCCTCTAAATTTACAAGAAGTTGGGTTTGGGGGATCCAAAACCCACTGCGATGCAGCTACTGATGGCTGATCGGATAGTCAAACGGCCTATAGGGATACTCCATGATGTGCTAGTTAAAGTGGATTCATTCATTTTTCCGGCTGATTTTGTTATTCTTGATTGTGAGGTCGATTTTGAAGTGCCTATTATTCTTGGGAGGCCATTCCTTGCTACAGGTAGAGCATTAGTTGATATGGAGAAGGAACAAATGACATTTCGGTTGAATAATGAAGAAGCGACCTTCAACATTTGTAGGACCAGGAGGCAGAGTGGTGAGCTCCAAGTAGTATCTGCCATATCCCACAAAGAAAAGATGAAGTAGGAGACTAAAAAGAAAAATGCAAAACAAGAGTTTATGGTTGGGGATTTGGTGCTTGTAGACAGTTCTGGGGTGCCTTGTCTTCCGGGCAAGCTCAAGTACGAATGGACTAGCCCTTACTTGATTACCCAAGTATTCCCTCACGGAGCAGTTGAATTAAAATCCAAGGAGGGAGTGCGGTTTAATAGAAATAGAGATAGAATAAAACTCTATTTTGGGCATAAAGCATCGGGGAATTAAGTGATAGAGGCATACCATCTTGATGAAGTCTGAGTAATCAAGGGTCCCCAGTCGTGCCGCGACATTAAATCAGGCGCTTCTTGGGAGGCAACCCAATACTTATAGTCTTTTTAGTAATGGTAGAATTTTTCTACTAATGGGTTTTAAATTTGCAGGCACATCACCATGAATTTCTGCAGAAAACTACTCTGCAGTAGTCAGTGACGGATACAACGACGAACCATTGCGCCTGCGATGGACCGTCGTATGCCTCCGTCGTACCAGGTACGTCTTTCTATTATTTTCAAACTAGGGCACACACGACGGAACCAACGACGGGTCGGCACAACTGCGACGAACAGTCGTCAGGGACCGTCGCGTGATTAATGAGTCGTACCCGACCCGACCTGGCTGGAGTCTTTTTCAAAATTAGACTATTTAAACCCCCCCAACCCTTCATTTCACCCCATTCATTCATTATTCCTCCCACTTCCCTATATTTTCAATTTCCATATTCTCCACCTCTATCATTGTTCCCCAAAAAATCTCTAAGGTGTGTGTCCCGAAATTCTACTCATTTATCTTGCATTTTTGTTTATTAGTTAGTATTAGCTTAGTTCTTCGTAATATGTTGTTTCTTTTATTTGATTCTATCTAACCTAGGTTAAAAATGTTCAAAAATTGCCATGTTTACAACCCTATACATAGGTGCTTTCGCATTGCTAGTTTCCTAGGTAGTTGGGTTAGGCAAATGTAGGTCAAAATTACTACAAGTTTGATGTGGGTTCATCGGGGATGCATAGGGTACCCTAATTTCTGTCACTGTTATTCAGAACGAGACCCCGATGACGAAACGTCATACCCACGACGGACCGTCGTAGGGTCAGTTGCAAAAGCCATATCACCCTGTCCAAACGGACACATGTGACAGGCCATCGTACTCACGACGGTCCGTCCTGCACAACCGTTGCGATTGTCAGAGACCCTATTTCTAAGGGTATCTCATTTTTTCCCAAGTGTTCCTCAACAGACACATGTGACAGACCGTCGTCTTCACGACGGTCCGTCCTGCACAACCGTTCTGGTTGTCAGAGACCTTGTTTCTAAGGGTCTCTCATTTTTTTTCAAGTTTCCTTCAGCTGACACATGTGATGGACCGTCATACCCACGACGGTCCGTCCTGCACGAACGTCATGACGATCATAGACCCCTCCCCTAAGGGTCCATATTTTTTTCAAGTGTTCTACGACGGACACCTATGTTGGACCGTCATACCTTTGACGGTCAGTCCTGCACAGACCGTTATGCTAGTCAAAGACTCTTATTCAGGGTTCTCTATATATACACAATCCTAGTAATAAACGACAGACCTCATGACGGTCCGTCATAGTCACGACAGGCCGTCACCAGGCCCGTCGTGTGCCACTGTTTCTATAGAAATTAACTACTATTTTCAATGATTTTTTAAGTATGGTTTTGCTTGTCTTGTTTGCCACTACTCGTACTAATATTGATCCTTTACAGGTACTATCTACTATGGCACCCAAGCAAGACCGCATCTACGCACGTGGACGATCGAAGTGAGTCGCCCCGTCTGCCCGCATTGTCATCGGCTCTGATGATGAGCGTGACCCTGAGTACGTGCCCCCAGCGCACACTGGACGGGGGATAGCACATCCTTTGGGACGATACAGTGAAGAATTTGTGCGAGAGTTCTACGCATCTTACATAGCGACTCTCCGATCACAGATAGATAGACGGGCTGCCCACGCTAAATAGGCCCAACTGAACCAGGTCTGAGTACGGGGCGTACAGGGTTACATTTCCCTGCCAGCCATCCGCCGGTTTCTATACGGTGAGAGGGTTGATGCTACTCGGACCCCCTCACTGCCGAGTTTGACTACCGCAGGCAGATAGTTAAGGATGTCCAGTTCTTGCGCGATACATCACTGAGAGAGACAACCAAGAGGTGGATGGCCTGCACCTATCAGTAGATGGAGAGGGTGCCGATTGGGTGACTGAGCCGAAGGGGGCCATCAAGAAGGCCAACCTCACATTCAAAACAAAGTTCTTGTGGCTGCTTGTCCGTCACTACGTTTCCCCTACAGCTTCTGATAATATTGTTACCTGGGATCGAGTAGTGTTGATGGCAGCGATGATAGCCGGATTCGAGGAAGACTTCGCATGGCTTCTCCAGGCAGTCATGCACGAGAGGGCATTCAAGGTCACTACTACCTACCCTTTCCCATGCATGATCTTTGCCCTCTGCAGGTCCGCAGGTGTGCCTATATGGCACGTAGATCAGCTTAAGACCCCGTAGGGCACTGTTGATGTTGGCCTCATTAGAGACGGGGCCAATGAGTTGGCTCCATGCAGAGGGCCCCATCCAGAGCTGCCCCCACTTGTTGATGATCTTGTTGATACAGTAGCCCATGCCCGTACAGCTACACAGGCGGCGTCCACTGACACTACCCTGGTCGAGTCTATCCCGGGTAGTAGAAGTGCCCCGAGCTCCTCTCACACAGCCCCTCTACCGGCACTGGTCCCGCTTGCTAGGGTCCAAAAACTAGAGGCACAAATGGCCACTCTTCTATATCATATCAAGCCGTGGATGCAGAAGTCGATTACTGAGTCCGAAGAGCGCCTAGAGAGGATAATGGTGCAGTTTACAAAGTGGAAGATCGCTGAGGTTAACCAGCGCTGGGACGCCATTGAGTTGAGGGTGCTAGCCCGACCAGCCCCTCCGGTGGATGTGGCGACTCTTCAGGATGCAGTCGACAGTCTTCTTGAAGGCATCGACACGATCTTAGAGGCTAGGGTGCCGGAATCTGAGGCCCCTTCTGTCGAGCCTACTGAGGACACAGTGTTGGCGTCCCTTTTTGCTACTTCAAAAAATCCACCACCTCCACCTCGAGAGAGTGACAAGAGGCTTAGGGTTCAAGCAAAGGACGAGGCGCAAGCACGGAAAAAGGAGAGTCGAGAGATAGAGGCTGCGAGGAGAGCCTCACTTGCTGAGGAGGAGGTGCACTAAATCAGAGCATCAGAGTTAGCGGTTGGGGCATCTAGCTCCCGCAGTGTGGAGATAGCAGTAGGCACTACTGATTGTGCGGTTGTTGTTGAGGACACCACTAAGGGTGTCCAGATTGCAGAGGACGTGGGTTCCGGGGAACCGAACCCACCATCTTGCTGATCGACGACGCTTTGCGCCATAGGTTTGCTTCACCTACCACTCTAGTATTTAGATTTTTATGCATTGGGGACAATTGCATTCTTTTTTGTTGGGGGTGGGGTAAATGGATAGTGAGTGTTAGGGTGAAGTCTGAGTAGCCCAATTCACTATCCTCTTTTGGGGTTTTCTTGTCTGTGTTCTTTTTCACTAAAAGAATGATTACTTTTTTTGTTGAACCGGCATGTTTATATCTTTTGTGCATAGTTTAATTCTTGATCATGATGGCTAAAATGATATCCTGATAAACTGGAAAATGATGCAGGACTAGGCATAGTAACTGATAATTATGTGGCTCTAAGCATGAAATAGAGTTACACCATTTGATTACCCTAAGTCTTAAATTCGAACTAGTTGTTTGATAATCTGGTATAGTGATGATATGTAAAGTGAGCGTGAGGAAAATTTGAATAGTCTACTATTGGTACTGAGCTAGAACTTGCCTGGTTAGTCCTGCTAAGAGTAAGCTGTAATAGACAATTAGGAAAGGATCATAGGCCCTTGTTCAATATAGCCCATTTCTAGCCTAAATAAAAGAAACCAAATGAAATTTATCCTTCTTTGATAAAAATAATCTGAGCTTAAAATAGACCTTTCTTTTTCACCCCAACTGATCTTTTTTGGGAACAATGTGTTGGCCCTGGTCCCTCCTTAGACATGTGCATCTCAGCTTATGCAAAAAGAATAAGTTGAGGGTGGCTAATGCATAAACAACCTTCGTTGCGGCCCTGACCCAACTTTGGGTATAGTGTACCTTCACTCATGGCAACGCCGTGAATTGAGGGTGGCTATTAGGAGGAATGCTCTGGAAGTGGGGTTGAAAGAACAAAGAGAGAGAAAGAACAAAAGAAAAGTGACTCAAGAATTCGTTGAAATAAAAGTAAAGAAAAAGAAAAATAAACAAGAATTACAAACAAGAAAAGAAGAGAGTAACTTGCACAAACGAAGAAAGAAGAGAAAATACCAAGGTGAAAGAATATGAGAAACTGGGCAAGATAAAATGATAGAAAGTGGAAGGTTTAGCCGATATGTCAAGGAGGCCAAAAAGACATTAAAGTATACCTAAATACACACTACCTGACCCTAAGCCTATGTTACTAGCTAAGAAAGTCCTATCGTGATCCTAAGGGTTGTATAGAGAACTTAAGGCAGTGAAAATAAGGGCAAGCTTATGGCAATAGGTATGAATGAGTGTGACTTTGTTCTGAGAGCGAGTGTTGAAAAGTAATACTTATACTCGAACTGAAATCGCTGTGTGAAAAATGAGGTTTTTGTTTTAAAGTGAGGACACTAGTTGCAATACCGGAATTGTTAGCACCTCGGTGAGAAACTGAAGAGGATAGGTGTTAATGCATGGTGAGTCTGTGTCATGATGTGATCTCACAAAATTCAAACCTATTAGTGATAGAATACGTAGATTTGATGAGATTAATCGGGATTGATAGCCAAATGATTGCAAAGGATAAAACATGGATACTATTGAACAAAGATTGTGTAGTGAGTCATAGTGCGTCTCTTCAAGACCAACAACGAATTTAAGTTGAGGGTCTTGATATACCGTGGTTTCACGGTATAATGAATACTTTTTCCTTAAGTTTTGTGTGTCCGAAAGTGTTTTTGTGCTGATTTTTATATAAGTTTCTTTTTATTTTGCAGGAAATCTGTCCAAAGCTGAATGCGGAGATTTTGAGCGAAAGAAATGCAGAACAGACTACCTACGGAGCTTATGACAGTCCGTCATGCTTGTGACGGTCCGTAGATAGAATCGTAGTGAAGCTGCTGAAGGAAGATGGGGAAGTCTGACCAAGTGTGGGGTTACGAAGCTTGTGACGGTCCGTCGTGTCTATGACGGTCCGTTCTGCAGCTTCGTCATGCAGTTCAAAGAAGTGATCCCAGTACCCATATTCCAAGAGTTTAAGTGTTTTTAAACGAAGGCCCTCGATGGAATGTTGTGTCTATGACGGTCCGTCATATTTGCCGTTTAGGGTAATGAAGAAGATCAGCAGAAGAAATTGCATAAGTATGGGATGATGGAATCCATGACAGTTCGTCGTTACCACGACAATCCGTCGCGTGGTCTGTCTCCCCAGCCGCGATTTGGCAGATCTCCAGCAAACAGAATCCTTGTTTAATTAGGTTTTTATTTTTTATAAATAGTTCAAAAAACCTCATATTTGAGGAGAGACTCTTATATTTTAAACTCCATATTGGTAAACATTATATTGTGAGATTCTTGATAATCATTAGACTTTTTGGTAGATTATTGATTACTTTGAGAATTCTTGCAAGTGATTTTTGGTGAATAATCAAGTAAACTTTTGGATTTTACTCTTTCTCATTGTAGTAAGTACATGAACTCTTATTTAATATATTTCAACATTGTTTTTATGGCCATGAGTAACTAAACTCCATAACTAGGGTTGTGGGAACCATAGGCAAATAATGAGATAAACCCTAACTAAAATAACAATTCAAGAATAGTGTCTTGCATGTATTGATAATTCTTTCGCTTAGAAGTCTTTTTAACGGATGGACAACGTTAGAACTCGCCTTAATGCTATTTGCCGGACAAAGGAGGTAGATAATAGGAAAAGAATTATTAACATAGATTTAGTGTATAATATCTAATAGGGTAGTGTTGATTGGTACAAGGTAATAACTTAGTCTAATATCGAATAAGATGCTTAATATGAGGTAAGGATAAGGGTTAGGATAACAAAAAACGTAGCCGGACCAAGGTGACGAGTGAGATTTTCTAGATGTCGGACCAAGAATTTAGAAATACATAACTTATCACTTTGCATACAAGATACTAGGAAAGAATTTATATAGTTAGAATTATCAAGTTATGAACCTGCGGGGAACACGTAAACCTTAGTTACTTTGATTAATTGATTAGAATCCAACTGTCAACGCTGTTAAGTGTCTTTTTCAAGTTCGTTATTTATTTTCAATCATTTAGAAATAGAAACCCCCTTTTATGTTTTTACATTCCAAGGAAGTCATCGACCAAACAATAGTAATAATAGGTTGAAGTTAAGTCTACACAATTTTCCTCGTGAGAAAGATACAAACCTCACTAGTTGGGTTATTTTCTTCACACGACCGCTTTACTTCTTATTTGAGAAGTAAGTTTGAGCGTATCATGGACGTCCAACACTGTAATTGGTAACCACCCAAGTTTCGAAATTCATGAGTTTTGAAGCATTTGAAAAGCCTATTGGAGGAATAATTCCAGGAGAGAAAACACATACCTTATGTATATTTTAATCTGAAATATCACCTTTCATGAAAGCTTGAAGAAAACTTTGAAATAGGCCAAAATATAGGAGAGAAATTTTCTATTTTTCGTGTTTGTTTGATCACTTTTTTGCGTCGTGAATTTCTTTTTGTTTGTACGTGAGTCCAAGTCTTAGGAACTGATCTTGAATTATTCAAATTTGTATAATTAAGTAAATTAAATAAATTAATTAGTTAATAACTAAAACGCCCCCTCCTAACTTTACTAAACATAGGAAAACATTTTACTTAATCAAATCTGAAATTTTTCCAAAACTTTGCCCTTGCTTTGGAATTTTCCTTAATTTAATTAATTATGGGATCTAGGGTAATGACTAAAATTCCCTTAAGTCATTGGGACCATAATTAATCTTTTTCTACCATCCTAGGTTAGGTATTAGGATGTTTATTGAACTAGACTAGGTTAGTGTCACGAAATTAAGTTATAGGTTTTTGGGTGCACTAATTGGTTTATTTCAGTTAGTCCTAGGTTAATTAGCTACTTAGGTCATTTAGTTAGAGTCTAGAGTTTTTCATAGAGTTAGGCACCATATGGAGGAACCATTGCATGCGCCTTGCCTATAACTACCCTAACAAAATTCGGTTAGGGCTGTCCCCTCCCTTTGCCACGACCGAAGTCTAGACCCCTGATGATACCTGCGTCGTTGACCTCTTAGAGGTCACAATCAATCCTAGTTAAGTCATTCTTACCTCATCTAGGTTAATTTAAGGTTTGAATACTAGAAGATATAAGGAAACTCGTGCCCAGCATGTCAGACAGTCTCATCTCATAAGAGGTATGTGAACCTCCGCCCTTCCCGAAAGAAGGCATCATCGCTGATAGATAGTCTATCGGTGCTCAGTATAAAGATCCATTACGTAAACTCATACATAATGAAAGCTCGCTACTAGTATGAGGACATCATAGCTGAATAGATGACTCATCTCATCATTAGTATTAAGTGTGTTAATCTCAATACTTTTATTAGAGTATTCATAGAGAATGGTCTCTTCATTAACTTTACAGACTCATAGGTGAGTACGTTTGGTAACATTTACTTAGGCTCATTTGATATTGTTATTATATTTTACATTAACTGCATATCATGTTATCACCACATTTATTAACATTAGCATATTCACCCTTCATAATTACTCACCCCTATTTACGTGAATGTTGATTTCATCATATGCCAATGCACTTTTCCATTTCTGTGTTACACACTCTAACTTAACCCTTCGAGGGTTTCATTATTTCATTTCATACATCTTAGGTTCACTTATTTTTAAATGTATGCTAGACTTATGGGTCTATACATACAAGCCATGAGGTTTCTTTCATAGTTTGTTAAGTGACTCATATCTTCCTAAGATTATGTAGTCAAGATTTCCGCATCTTATATGTTTATCAAGATCACGATTTCGATCCAAGTAGGTGGCATTATTCTTGAACATTTAATTCACATATGACTTATGTATCAATACAGATTTAAGGCAAGGGAACCCAAGTTCATATACCTTTGATAACACTTACATTTTTCATTGATTTTATTTTTAGTCCACATGACATTGGGACCCTAAATTGAGCCCCAACATCAATATTCCCTCTTTATTTATTTCCTTGGAATCTCCTCCTACTTGGCCAAGGGGTTGTGGGATCGAACCCCCACATCCCCTTTTATTTTTATTTTTATTTTTCTCTTAACTTCCTTCATTGTCTTGAGGTCTTTCGATTTTCAAGCGTCACATTTCTTTTCATTTATTTTTCTCTTTCTCCCACTTTCTAATGGAAGGTCGTGGGTTCGATTCCAACGCCTCCCATTTTATTTTTACAATTTTTTTGTACTTTACTTTCAGCTTTCCCACCCAACATCAATTCCCCTTAACCTAATTTCCTTTTTCACGTTTTTCATGCATTATACGGGTGAGATCACATGTTCGAATCCTGGTGGCCTCATTCCTTTACACTAAAATAATTTCAAGATTCATCATTATTTAGGCTAAACAAAACTTTTAGGTTTGCTGGAAATTTAATTATTTTTCATCTCATTTTCACCAACACTTTCACTTGAACTCTTAGGGAAATTCATAGAACATCTAATACATTTTGGGGTGCATTTTTTATAAAATCATTTAGCCACAAGATTGTTACTCAAATCAGCCAAAATTTCATTTTAATGAACATCACGATTCATATAGGTTTATGCACGTAAAATAACAACCATAATATTACCAAATTTGGAGCCTTAACCCGAGGACCTTTGTCACTGTACCATGTTTGAACACACACACTTGCACATAATTTCGAACACATGGTTGTCTTTTATACGATTTCAAGTACACAAACATAATTATATTCATCACGAAAACATAACATACACCTAAATCTACTAGAAATCATACCGAACCTACGATTCACAGGGAGCTAGTGACAGGGGCATGCTAGAGGAACAATCCTCGTTTTCAGACTGAATAATCTAAACCTTAAGGGGTCTCTTGGGAAAGGGACAAAGAGAGAAGAGAATCCATACCTTTTTGACATTAAAACCTTGATTTTCTTACCATTTTCACCCAAGATCACGTCTAGTCCTCCTCAATGTCAACTTCACTCGAATGACAACCTCTCTTAGCCTAGTATGCGCTTAACGTTTGTTTTCTTATTATTTCGTGTGATTTCCTAAAGTGTGAAGAACTTTATTTATTTTTATGGTCTTGCCTTTTGTTTTTACAGAGAGAATATGTGAGAATGATGAAGAGATATTGGGCATGAGAGTGGAGAGTTAAACATGAGAGAGTGGGAGTTGTGGGAGGCTTAAGAGTCTATTTTTAAGACGTAGTCATTAAGGTTTTTGTGTATTTAATAAAAACCCGATTTTAATTTTATTTTAAATTATATAATTTATAATAATTATTAATTAATTACATTAATTCAATAGCTTAAATAAAAATCACTTTAATTCATTGCTTCCACCAAGGTTTGAACCTGGGTGCAGTAAGACTTCATTTCAAGAGCCCAATTTCGGCCCTCTCTCCCCAAATTGCCCCAATACCTTATTAATTAAATAATTAATTACATATTTATGATAATTAAAATAGTATCCTTAGCAAGAAAAATACCATTCTACCCCTAGACCCTTCAAACCTAAGATTTGCTCTTTTTAAGTCCGGTAAAGACTCCTTTGAGTAAATCATCATATTCGATAGCCCATCCTTGTTGGACCCAACCTTTCCAAGCTCAACTAACTCCCCAAGATTGTTGGCTTGTCTGTAGAGAGGGTTCCGAGGTATGGTTCTACACGCATAAATCCATGTGAACCCTGGTCTAATCATAGGCATTCTTGACACATTAAGCATTTCTTATGTTATCAATTTTTGTGGTTCTTACATCATCCCCCCTTAGGAACATTAGTCCTCGAATGACATTACTACTATCTACGGTAATTCAAGTCAGATCATAACATAATCACTACGCACAATCAAGCAATAGAAATAAAAAATGAGAGATAAGGAAACTTAGACTTAAAGTAGGAAGTCTAACATCAAGAGCTTAAAAGATGAGGGTAGCGGGATCTCATATCGGCCTCAACCTCCCACGTAGCTTCCTCAGCCTTTTGATCTTTCTGTCTAAGATCTCAACATGTACCTCCTCGTAGGACAAGTCTTCAACAACCCCCAAACATTCCACAAGTAGAATCGATGCTGGATCACCTAGGCACTTCTTAACATGGATACATGAAAACCTGGACGTACAGACGCTAGCTCCGCTTGTAATGCAACCTCATAGGCCACGGCATCACATGATGTAGGATCTCATATGTCCCAACATAACTCGGACTCAACTTCCCCTTTCTACTAAACCTCATCACCCCTTTATAGGTGATATCTTCAGATAGACATGGTCACGAACATCAAACTCTAAGGTCCATTTTTCTGTTATCAGCATTTGACTTTTGCCGATTGTAAGCAGTAGCCAACCTGTCCCTTATAACTCTGATCTTCTCTAAGGCCTCATGAATGATCTATGGACCCAAAATGGATGACTCTCCACCCTCAAACCACCCAACTGGAGGTCTACATGTCCTACCATACGGTGACTCAAACGATGCCATCCCAATGATAGAGCAATAGCTATTATTATACGAGAACTCTAACAAAGGCATATGGTCAACACAACTACCCTTGAAATCAATCACACACTCTCTCAACATATCATCCAATGTCTGAATGGTCAGCTCTGCATGCCCATAAGACCCATGATAAAAGGCAGTACTAAGCTTTACATACGTGTCCAAGCTCTTCTAGAAAGATCTCCTTAAATGTGAAGTAAAATGAGGTCGTATATCTGAAATGATAGACAAAGGAATGGCATTACATCTCACAATCCCATCATTGAAGAGTCTCGCATAATCTTCGGATCCGTAAGTAGACTTCAAAGGGAAAAAGTGGGAAGACTTAGTAATCCTGTCCACAATAATCCATACGGAGTCATGTTGTCTCCTAGTCCTCGGAATACCAACCACGAAGTCCATATTAATGGCCTCTCACTTCCAAGCCGGAACCTTACAAATATGAGTAAGACATCCAGGCTTAAGATGTTCTGCCATGATATGCTTACAATTAGGACACTTGGCCACATCTCCTTCAATTTCCTTCTTCATGCCATCCCACCAATAAATTTGGTTAAGATCATTATATATCTTCGTGGAACCTAGATGTATGGAATATCTCGAACCATAGGCCTCTACAATAATCCTGGTCCACAAATCATCCACATCGCGTATACACAACATGTCTCATACCTAAATATGTCGTCACCTCCCAAAGAAAAAGACTAATTTATCTTTATCAACTCTGAGTCCTTCTGCTCAATCAACATAGCATCGAAATGCTGACACTGCTTGACTTCAACTACCAAGGATGAATAAGAACTAGGATGAAATGAAACACCCCCAAAAGTAGAGTCAACCAATCTCACACCTAGTGTTGACAGTCTGTGTACATCTTTTGCCAACTCGTTCTTCTCATTCCCAACGTGGGTTATACACCCTATGCTCATCCTGCTCAAAGCATCAGCTATAACATTAGCCTTACCTGCACAGTAGTGAACATTCATGTCATAGTCCTTAAAAATCCCCAACTGTCTCCGCTGACGTAGATTCAACTACCTCTGTGTGAACAAGTATTTGAGACTTTTGTGGTATTTGAACACATCCAGATGCAAACCATACATGTAGTGCGTCCACAGCTTTAGTGTAAACACCACAGCTGCCAACTCTAGGTCATGAATAGGTTAAATTTTTTTCATGAACCTTAAGTTGTCTGGACACGTAAGCTATCACCTTACCACCCTGCATAAGAACACAACCCAAACCAACCCTTGATGCATCATAATATAAAGTGTAACTCTCACCACACTTATGTAAAGTAAGCATCGGGGCTCAAGTAAGCACTCCAACATGGACTTCTTCTTCGTCAAAGCTATCAGTGGGGCAAAAATGGAAGAAAATCCCTCCATGAACCTGCTGTAGTAACCAGCCAATCCCAAGAAGCTACGGATATCTATGGGAGTAAGAGGTTTTGGACAGTTTTTAATCGACTCCATCTTGCTAGGGTCAATTTATACACCCTGGTCGGCACAACATGACCCAGTAAGGTCACTGATCACAGCCAGAATTCACACTTGCTTAATTTGGCATACAATTGATGTTGTCTAAGTACCTGCTAGGTTAGTCTAAAATGTTGTTCCTGTTGTTCCTTGGTCTTTGAGTAGATGAGAATGTTATAAATAAATACTATGACGAAAGAGTAAATGTTCTCACGGAAGACCCTGTTAATAAGATCCATAAATGCAGCAGTGCATTCATGAGACAAAACGACATAACTAAGAAGTCGTAGTGACCATAACGGGTACGAAAGGTGTCTATGGGATATCTTCATCCCTAACACTAAGCTAATGGTACTCTAACGAAGGTCAATTTTTGAAAAGCAGGTAGATCCTTAGAGTTGGTCAAACAAGTCATTTATTCGAGGATGTGGATACTTGTTGTTAATAGTGACTTTGTTAAGCTGTCGATAATCAATACACATTCTAAGGGTTTCATCCTTCTTATTCACACACAAAAATAGAGCGCCCCAAAGGGATATGCTCGGCTGAATGAAACCCTTATCAGTGAGTACTTCTAACTGTAGCTTCAACTTTTTGAGTTCAGCTAGAGCCATTGTGTAATGAGGAATTGAAATTAGTTTAGTATCGGGTTCTAATTCCATTCTAAAGTCAATCTCTCGAGGGAGAAGGAATCCAAATAAATCATCAAGAAATACATCTACGAACTCATTCACCACAGGGTCTGAGTCTATGGAAGTAATGTCATGATGTAAATAATTAAGACTCACAATCTGACATAATTACCCCTTGGACATCATTTTATTAGCCTTATTGTTTGAAATCAAGGGATTAGCACGACTCGGGTTGTACCCCTCGCAGACTAGCTCCTCTTCATTAAGGAAACAAAATCTCACCACTCTACTACGACAATCCACACAAGCATAAAAACTGTGAAGCAAGTCCATACAAAGAATAAAATCAAAATCATGCATGGGTAACTCAACCAAGTCTGCACACATATTCTTACCACTTACAAATATTGGGCAATCCTTGTATACTCTATCAATTCATACATTTTATCCTAAAGGTGTACTAACCACTATAGGATCATGAAGAAATTCTGGCATTATCTCAAAAGTGAGAGCAAGCAGAGGAGTTACAAAGGAAAGCATGACCCTAGATAAATTAAAGCATAAAAAGAAGTTAAAGAATACTTGCAGCATACCTGTGACCATATCATCGGACTTCTCCTGGTCCTCCTGCCCTTTATGGAATAGAATATGTTCCACTTAGGAGGCTAGGCTGCTGCTGCACCCTGTGGATTAGGCCTAGGCTGAGCATTACCTCCGGCCTTACCTTTGTTTAGTGGGCAGTCTCTAACCATGTGCCCACTCTTACCGCAACCAAAACAGGCATTAGTACCCTATCTGAAATCTCCACTGTGAGCACGAACACACTTAACACAGTTCTTTTTGGGATGCTGCTTATCATATCCATTGCCATTATTGGTCTCAGCTTTGCCTTCTCTAGGTTTTGTACTCCTCTGAGAATTAGAGTTCCCATAACTTTGCTGCCCCTTCTTGAACCTGGGCTGCTCACGGACACCAAAATTATTTTTGTTGCCTGCATGGCTGGGACCTGCCTGATGTTGAGGCTTAGGCCTCCTATCATCACGAATGCCCCTCTTTTTGCGGTTGGCAGGTACAAGCACCATCAACCTGGAGAGGTCCATGTTATCAAGGAGCATCGCAGACCGACACTCCTCTTCCATATCTTTGTTGATTCCTATGGGGAACCTCCTCCTCTCATCCTTGCTGTTAGATACAAGGGAAGTAGCCTACCTGGATAGTTTAAAAATCTTTAGGCAATACTCCCTTACTTTCATTGATTCCTTCTTAAGGTTGATAAACTCTTCAACCTTGGCCTCCCACATCTCCCTAGGGAAGATCACTCTAGGAAATATGTCTTAAACATCTCCCAAGTGATCGGAACTCTGCCCAAAGATCGGCTATCGTGCCACATCTTACAACAAGTGTGTGCAACATTATTGAGGTTATAGGAAGCCAACTATGCTTTCTCAGTATCTGTGGCCCCCAAATCCACAAAGATATTATGCACCTCTTCCACAAACCCCTACGTGTCTTCTTAAGTCTAAGACCCTGTGAAAATAAAAGGATTAATCCTTATGAAGTTTTTCAACTTGTCAGCCATTGTACGAACCGGTTGGTTCTCCCTCTACACATTTTGAAGGTTAACTTCGTTAGTCATGGACTGAGCCTGCATAGTGATGGACTGTGCATTCTGGGCTAGAAATTACCTCACCTCAGCATCAGTCAACCCATCAGGGTTAATCGGCATGGCTACTTCTTTAACTGGAGCCTGGGATGGAACCTGATTGTCTCTAGCAACTTCTCCTTTACGCTAATCAATTGCTCTCCTACTATTCATTCTCTGAAAACGGCAAGGGTTGACGTTAGAAACGCTCATAACACCAAGCAAAAAATACATTAGGAAAGACACGATAAGATAAGAAGAAGGGAAATTTTCCTACGCATCATGCAGTCTCTAATTTAGGATACTGGTGCACTTCACTACTATGACTTAGAAACTACTCAAAGGGGTTGATGTGAACATACTATACTCAGAATTTAAGCCTAGTTCACCGATACCAACTTTTTCACGACCGTAGACTAGACCCCAGACGAGACCAACATCGTTGACCTCTCAAAGGTCGCAGACAAGCCTACTTACGTCATTCTTACATCCTCTAGAATAATTTTAGTGGAAAATTTGAAACTTTTTGGTTCTTAACATACATACTAATCATTCGATTATATTAATAATTGTTCACCATCAACAATATAAAATTAAGATCATCAAATGAAAGAAATAGTTTAATATAACATTAAATGTATACTTGCAAAAATTGCACCAATACTATTTCTGAACAAAAGCGGAAAGAAACACTAGAGGAACATATTGTACCAGCTCAATCCTATAACTATGCTAGAATATAATGGGCAAGCATCCTCTAAATGATGACGGCCTACCAATTTCGGGTAAATGCTTCACGTTCGGATAGTTTCAGTATCAACCTGTAGCTCTAGCGTCCACCTGTGCCTGCACCTAAAATTGTAGAGTTTTATAGGATTAGTACACACTTGTACTAATTATGGGTATATGAAAGCACACTCCTAGTACATGCATGATTAAGAACATATATTTCCTAACAAGATGATTATGAAAATTCAAGTCAATGAACTTGCCAAGTTGTGATTAGGAATGTTAGTGAGCTTTCAAAATTTGGATTAGGAATGTCATGCTGTGAGAGTAACATGCATCATGATACTTATCATAATGCACAAAAAAACATAACATCTAGCACATAGGACATAATATATTGAATATAGCACATAAAATTTTTCATAATATTCGTTCATATGCCATTAGACCTTGGAATTCTGGAAGTGATATCAACACTTCCCGAAAATGAGGGCTCAATATATGGGAACTTAACTGGTAGCCTTGTTTATCAACCACAAAGTGTGCTTCATTCATTCATAAATACTTAATTTCATTTCATTCATAAGCTAGTGGTAAAACTAGCTATACCTACGACTTAGTTTAAGACTTTAATCAGGTTAGTTGTGCAATGAGCAAGAATGACTCAGTATCATTACTTATGTCAAGCTCACCTTCCTACCCTTAAACCTTTGGTATCATTCATCTCATTATGTGCATCATTTGAGGTTGGCCTCATTCATTCATAGGGAAATTTAACTTTAGATGAAATAGATCATGTTAGCATCATGAAATCCAGTGTCTGCTCCACACCAAAAAGAGGTGGAATCAACGGCCAAAGTTACCCAAAACATGGTAGCGTACATGGGAACTGAACCCCGCAATATCCTGATATTGGCAGTATAGGTTTGAAGACTAGAAGAAATAAGAAAACCCATACTTGGCATGTTGGACAGTCTCATCTCATTAGAGTTACGTGAACCTCTTTCCTTCCCGAAAGAAGGCATCACCGCTCTTAACTAGTGTATGAGTGCTTAGTATAAAGTTCCAATACATTCGACTCATATGTCATGGAATATGGCTTCTAGTATGAGTACATCCTAGCTCAATAGATGATTTCTCATCTCATCATTATTATTAAGTGTTTTAATCTCAATACTTCAATAGAGTGTTCATATAGACTGGACTTTTCAGTAACTTTACACTCTCATAGGTGAGTACCTTTTTGTAACATTTTTTTAGGATCATTTGAGATTGTTCTAATATTTTACATTAGCCACATAATATGTTGTCACCACATTCATTAAAATTAGAACATTTAATTCATGTATGACTTATGTATCAATACGGAATTTGGGCAAAGGAACCAAAGTTCGAATCCGTTGGACAACATTTATATTTTTCATTGATTTTATTTTTAGTCCACATGACATTGGGACTTTTAATCAAGCCCCAACGTCAACATTCCCTCTTCATTTATTTCCTTTGAATCTTTTCCTACTTTGTCGAGGGGTTGTGGGATCGAACCCACACGAACCCTTTTATTTTTTCATTTAATTCTCCTTTTACAAAGCTCATAGTCCATGAGGTTGTGGGATCAAACCCGCACAACCTCTATTTGTTTTTCTTTTACTACGCAACTACTGCCTAGAGGTCGTGGGTTCAATTCCCACACCACACAATTCTTTTTATCTACATTTTCTCTGAACTCCCTTCACTGTCTTGAGGTCCTGGGTTCGATTCCCGCTACTCACATTTCTTTTATTTTATTTTTCCCTTTCACCCACTCGCTGAATGGAGGTCGTTTGTTCGATTCCCATGACTCCCATTTTATTTTTATTAATTTTTGTACTTTACTTTCAGCTAGACCACCTAAGATCAATTCCCTTTGACAAAATTTCCCTTTCAACGTTCTTAAGAATTGACTAAACAAAACTTGTAGGTTTACTGGAAAATTATTAATTTTTCATCTCATTTTCACCAAAACTTTCACTTAAACTCTTAGGGAACTTCATAGAACGTTTAACACATTTAGGGGTGTTTTTTTTATAAAATCGTTTAGCCAATAGGTTGGTACTCAAATAAGCCATACTTTCATTTTTAATGAACATCACGATTTATATATGTTTATGCACGTAAAATAACAACCATAACATTACCAAATTTGGAGCCTTAACCCGAGGACCTTAGTCAATGTAACATGCTTACACACACACACTTGCACATAATTTCGAACACATTGTTGTATTTTATACGATTTCAAATCAACAAACATAATCATATTTATCACCAAAACAGAAGATAAGCCTAAACCTACCAACAATCATACCCAAACTACGATTCATTAGGAGCTAGTGACAGGGGCATCCAAGAAGAACAATCCTAGTTTTCGGATTGATAATCTGAACCTTAAGGGGTCTCTTTCGAAAAGGACAAAGAGAGAAGAGAACCCATACCTTTTTACCGTTAAACCCTTGAATTGATGCCCAAAATATTCACCCAAGATCACGTCTAATAATCCTCAATGTCAAATCCACTCGAATGACAACCTCCCTTAGCCTAGTGGGTGATTAACGTCAGTTTTCTTGTGATTTCGTGTGAGTTCCTAATGTGTGAAGAACTTTGTTTGTTTTTATTCTATTTACTCTTAATTTTTCAAATATAGTACGTGAGAAAGAACAACACAGATTGAGCATGACAGTGGAGAGATAAACGTGAGAGAGTGGGAGTTGTAGGAGGTTTAGGAGTCTAGTTTCAGGACTTAATCAATAAGGTTTTTGTGTAGGTAATAAAAATCTGATTTAAATTTTATTTTTAATCAGATAATGAATAATAATTATAAATTAATTACATTAATTCAATAGCTTAAATAAAAACCACTTTGATTCATTGCTTCCACCACCTAGGTTGGAACTCGGGTGAAGCAAGACTTCGCTTCAAGAGCCCAATTTCGGCCCACTCTCCCCATATTTCCCCTACATTTTATTAATTAAATAATTATTTACATATTTTGGGTAAGTACGATACTAACCTTATCCAAAAAAATATTATTTTACCCTTAGACCATTCAAACCTAAGATTTCGTCTTTTTATGTCCCGTAAAGACTCCTTCGAGTAAATCTTCGTACTCGAGAACCCTACATGGTTGGAACCAACCTTTTCATGATCAACTAACTTCCAAAAATATTTGGATTGTCTGTAGCAAGGGTTCCAAGTTCTGGTTCTACGCGTATCAATCCGTGTGATCCCTTGTCAAATCATAGGCATTCTTGACACATAAAGCATTTTTCATCTTATTCATTTTTAGTGTTGTTACACCCTTGACCGTTCATTCACATGTGCTTTCACATGTTTTTCTTGTACTTTACTAACTAAATATTTTTATTATGGTTCACTTGGAATGTTTACTTTTTGTCAGAAGAATCCTCACTATGTCCTTGGGCACTACTTAATCTACATGGCCATTTTAAATGGTCATGCGCTATTATGCCAAGGCTGTATACATGAATGCCTCACATCTATTATGCAAATAATATGAAACATATGTTTTTAGATTAAGGTCTTTATTGAAGTTACATTTCTTACCCAAGATCATAAATGTTAAAAAATTTGCTAATACCCTTTAACCAAATATTTTCTATTATGTCCAATTTTTTGCTTAATTTGTAATTCTATAGAAATAGGCTAATACCCCTTAGTCAATTTTGTATACTATGCCCAATATTTCTCAATATTGGGCATTGGGATGCCTATGTACCCCAATACACAAATTCTTAAAAACCTATTAAGCTTTTCACTAGACATGTAATTTTTCCGTAATGTTACATTATCCCCCCCTTAGGAACATTCGTCCCCGAAAGACACTACACATCATTTTAAAATAAATATAAAGGGTGCTTTCCGAAAAAAAACTTTAGCATTCTTGAAACATTACTCTTTGTGAATATCTGATTCACACTTACTCTGGATGATGCATATTACTCAAGCTTATCTGAAGCTTCATATTTTAGATTGAGGAATTTCCTTGTCAATCACAGTTAACTTAATGTACATCACAATTCAGGCAACAGAAAAATCATGTCTACGCTATACAAAAATAGCAACATGAATGTAAGCATGAACTCATTTTAACTCATTTAGTGCAAGTGTAAGACTCACGATTATGGACTTAAAACATAAAATCTACTAATGCACTAATAACTCCGAATTGCTTAAACAAAGCAGACTTAGGAAGAGTATATCTAACATCATGAACCAAAAAAATGAGGTTAACGCTATCTCATATTGACCTCGACCTCCAATGTTTCTCCCTCAATAATGTGGTTCCTCCATAACACCTTTGAGGTGGAAACCTCCCTGTTCATTACTCACTTCACTTGGCTATCTAAAATATAAACGGAAACCTCTTCATAGGAAAGGTTCTCATCGCCTCATAAACCCTTACATAACATCTTGTTGGCTTTAAGATTAGAAACTATTTGGCTTTTTGGATTTGAACCACGCCATTCCCATTTAAACTCTAACTCATTTGGCAACTGAAACCTTACTAACCTACTTCAATGGTCTATGGTAGCATAGTATTTATGAAGACAATCCATAAAAAAAATTAACAAAATCAAGCATTGTTAATTCTATAACATCAGCATGAGTAACTATATTGTGGGCAGTTATTGTGAAATATCAATGTACTCTTTGTGCGCTAACACTGTCTCTTATGAGAGTACTTACTAGAAGTGGTCATGCAAGATCTTGGGAGGCGAGTAACATTTTTTAGCTAGTAAAGGAGTAACAAATCACAATGTGGATCCTGGATCTAAAATTTGATACACAGGAAAAGAGAAGACATGCAATGTACAAGGAACCACATTAGTTGACTTCTCTTGCTCTTCTCTACCTCTCAAAGCATAGAATATGTTCCTCCTTATATGTTCGGCTGCAGTTGTAGGATTAGGCCGAGGCTGAGAATCAGTCCTGGAAAAATTCTTTATCTGTGGGAAGTCCCTGACCATATGCCAACTCTTGCCGCACCCATAGAAGATATTAGTACCTACTAGAAAGTCACCTCCTTGCAAACGACCAGACTTTTCACACGACTTCCTATCACGCTAGACATTTTTATCATTGCCCACGTTGTAATTGGTGTTCTTAGACGGAGTAGTATTACCTGAGTTCTTGTGCCCCTTATTTAACTTGGCCCTATCCCAAAATTTAGACGAATTATTACCAGTGCTAGAATTGGACTAATCCGAGAACCTAGATTTGTTGCTCTCTCGGTCTCTCTTCCTTTGACGATTCTTTTGAATCTTTTATGCATGTACCATAAACCTAAAAAGGTTCACGTTATCATTCAACATCGCTTCCCAACATTCATCCTCCAAATCCTCCAACACACCAGTTACAAATCTTCTCATCTTATCCCTGCTCTTCGACACCACAAAAGAAACATATTTGGAATGATTAACAAACTTCAAGGAGTATTCCTTAACTGACATACCTCCCTATCGTAAGTTGATGAATTCCTTAACAATAGCCTCTCTTTTTTCTATGGGAAAGAACCTCTTTACAAATGTTGTCTTAAAAAAATCCCATGTAATGGGGACTTCTCCTGGTGCTCCGCCATATCGCCCCATCCTATGCCACACCTGAGCCACATCATTGAGTTGGTAAGCAACAAACTCAGCCTTTTCCTCTTAATTAAAACTCATAGCACCGAGAATCTTATGAACATCATCCACAAACTCTTGGGGATCCACATTAGTCTCGGACTCGTAGTAGATTGGAGGATTCATTCTAGTCAAGTCCCTCCGTCTGCTAGCCACGGTACTAGCATGTGGATTCTCCATACAAGAACCCTATCTAGTGGCCTGGGATGTAATAACATGTGCCTGAGTAGTGATGGCTTGAACCATTTGAACTAGTGCTTTTCTTACTTCTCCATCCGGCAGCGTAGCTGGGTTGACAAGAACTTGCAATCTAGCAGCTGGGGATTGAGGATGAGCTTGGTTTCCTCCAGCAGCTATCTCTTCGATTCTTCTGCCTGTGGTTCTCCTAGTGTTCATTTTCTACACGTATACACAAGAAGATAATTAGATGCTAGAATGACACAAAATGTCAAAGATTTACATGGCACGATAATGTGTAGAAGAAGAGAAAATCCTAACGTCATATAGTCTCTAAGTCATGATTTTGCCGAATTTCACAACCATAAGTTAGAAACTACGTAACATAGATTCTTGAGCTTTAGGTCCTCGCAAAATTAATCTCATTCTGTGATACCAAGTTTTTCACGACCCGAATTCTTGAATTTGAATCGCGACTTGCGTCGTTAACCTCTCAGAGGTCGCAGACAAGCCTCTTCTTAGCTTTCATCACATTAGTATAGTTAAATTTGCGGAAAATTTAAAACATTTAAAATATAATGAAGTATACATAGAATTCATATATTTTCTACATAGATTAATATTCTACGAAGCTCAAATTAAAAAAACCATCTACAATAGATGAATCAATTCAAACAAAAGATCAATATATAATATAATAGTTTGCAAAAACAACCTAAGTACAATGTTTTGAAATACATGTATGAAAAGAAACGCTAGAAACAACATCCACTAGCAATGTCTATAGTACTAATCTAGATAGATAAGTGTAGCATCCTTGAACATCAAGAGGACCTACCTAAGTCTGGAGATCGACATTCCAAACAACTTCGATGAGTCTTCAACCTTCTCTCTGACCTGCACCTATAAAGATAATTATAGTGTATGGTTAGTACACACTTGTACTACGTATGGGTTTATGCAAATATACACATAAAGACTATGCATGATCATGGAAAGCTCTTCCTATAACCACATGTCATTTATGGAAAGTGAAATCACTAGACTTTCCTAATTCGTTATTTCTGAATTATGGTATGAATATGACATATTTTAATGCATTCAAAGCAGACAACTCACATTATATATGAACATTATAACTTAGAATTATAAACATAATTTTAGAACCACTCGAGCAAAAATTTTGAAAAGTTATGTCCCCTAACCCGAGAGATCCCTTTTAAACACTTAGTTTATTTATGAGTCTTTTTCTTCTTGTTGTTGTGTAGTTCAATGATATCTTTTGATCCAATGTTCTACTCACACTTTCAAAGATTCATTGTAGTCCCATAGATACAATGAATAAAATAACTAATCCAAAAGTCTATGGAAATTTTTTGGCTACCCTTTCTACAAGTTATTGTTTCCACTCTTGTTAAATTGGGCATGATATCTTTATAAACCAATCTTTATTGTCTAGGCCACATATTTCATCATTTTAAATTTATGGAGATTATGGGGCATTGATTAGCCATTACATTTTACTCCCCTTTATTTGCATAATATAAGAAATCATTATAAGACATTTTTATTTGGCTATGCCCATTCGTTTGTCATTTTCATAACGTGAAGATATTTGAGCATATATCTTGTTTTTGCATAAGCCAATAGCTTGTTCAAACTTCATTCTTATCCACCATAGAAAAATTTACATAATGAAGCTCTAACTTTCTTAGCTGACTTTAAAATTACATTTTTTCTTATTTCTTTCGTATTTTCTTAAAGAAATCTTTAGCATTAAGATAATGGGAGCTAACATGAAATCCAGTGTCTTCCCCACACAAAAAAGGGGTGATTCACTGATCAAATTGAACCTAGATAATGTGAGATAACATGAAATCTAGTGTCTGTCCTACACCGAAAAGGGGTAGTTCACCGACAAAAGTAAAACCAAGTCCAATGTTCTCCCCATACCGAAAAGAGGAGGTTCACGGATATAGTGAACCGAATACTTTCTTTGAGAATTTGACCGACATATAACATGTGAGTTAAGCATGAAATCCAATGTCTGTCCACCACCGAAAAGGGTTGGTCTCACCGGCCAAAGTTAAACCACATCATATTTAGCTGTGTTAGGTGGAATCCACATTCTAGTTCCTATGCTGCCAACATAGTTCAAGGAGTAGTAGATAACAGAGACTACTATCCACATTGGTGGTAGCCTCATCTCATGAGGCTTACATGTGCTGGAACAAGATCATTACTAGTCTATCGGTGCTTTGCTCAACTTTTTTTTCTCTACATCTTTTAGAGTTGACTAAAACATTATAGAAGCTTTCTTCTACTTATGAGGTTTACTTCTCTCTTTGGATAATCGGTCATACCTTTATTTACTTGATGATATTTGAATTTAACCTTACATTATCATCTTGGTGTTAATGAGATTTGTTTCAAGATTACTTAACACCATCTTATGTGAGTATCTTTAACATAGTTGTATTAGGTGTAAGTGAGACATGTCTCACTTCCTTTAACACTGCATTCTTGTCACTTTCATAAGTCAAAGAGTTTTCATTATGTTATTACTCACCATCACTGATTTCATGTCTTTTGGTAGCTTTATACCATTCTTTATAACCGTTAAGAACATTGTTCAATGTAGTTAGTATGTTCATAGTTCATTTCAAAAAGGTATGTTAGGACTTGTCCTAATGATTGGCATACCCTTGGGTTATGAGTTAAAAGTTTCATTGGTCATGCTTAATTTGGTTTACATTACTCATTACCTATATTTCCATCATACTTTGTAAGCAATATTGTAAGCTAATTTCATTCAACTTTTTGGGGAAAACATTCTTAGCCAATTTATTGGCATGAACAAACTTTACTTAAATTATTTTTATTTTGTCATCACTAACCAAATTAATTATTTTCATGAATGTAATATAGTGATTATTCAACATGAACAAGTTGAAAATTTAACATTTTAACATTAACTAAACTTCATAGAAAATTCATAGTAACTTACATATTCTCGAAACACAAGTAACAATTATATAATTCCTTAAAACACTCAAATCATTCGAATCCAATCTATAGTCCTCGTTAGTCATTAACGAATAAATAAACTTAAACATAAAAATCAGTTAGCACAACATACCAACAACATGTTAAAGACTTACATCTATAAACTTATTAAAATCGGAAACAACGATAAATCGGGAGATGGACATTCAACAAAGTCAGTGGAAACAGCCCTAGTTTCGAAATTCTTGAGTTTTGAAGCATTTGAAAAGCCTCTTGGAGGAACAATTCTAGGAGAGAAATCCCTTAAATTATGTAGAATTTAATCTACGAAGATCACCTTAAAAGTAAGCTTGAAGAACACCATGAAATCGCCTAAGAGAATCGAGAGAAACTTTCTATTTTTCCTTTTCGTTTGTTCACTATTTTGCGTCGTGAATTTTTTTGTGTTTTAACGTGTGTTTAAGTATTCGAAAAGATCTTGACTCATTCAACTAAGGCTAATTATGTAAATTGAATAAATTAAATAGTTATTTACGAAAATGCGCCCTCCTAAATTGACTAAACATAGGAAAACATTTGACTTATTCAAATCTGAAATTTTTGCTAAGAGTTTCGGCCTTGCTTGGGAATTTTTCTTAATTAATTTCTTCCTCAATTCAATTAATTAAGGGACCTAGTGTAATTACTAAAATACTCCTAACTTGTTTGGACCATAATTAACCCTTTTGTACCATCCTAGGTTAGGTACTAGCATGTTTCTTGAAGTACTTACTACGTTAATGTCACCCAATTAAATCTTAGGTTGTCGGGTGCACTAATTTGTGTATTTCGGTTAGTCCTAGGTTAGTTAGCTAGTTAGGTCAATTAGTCAGGAAGTTTGGCCCCACATAGAGGAACCCTTGCACACGCCTGCCCCCTAACTACCCTAACCTAATTAGGTTAGGGTGGTCTCCTCCCTTGGTCATTCCATCACGCGTGTTTGCACATTTGTTGCTTGTACTTTCCTAACAAACTATTCATCATTTTTTTAATATTTACTTATTGTCCTAACGCTCCTCACTGTGTTATTTTGCACTGTTTAATCTACATAACCATTTTAAGTGGTCATGCGCTATTATGCCAAGGCTTAACATATGGATACCTCATATATATTATACAAATAGTTTGAAACATATGTTTTTAGCTTAGGGTCTTTATTTGCAGGTACATTTCTTACACAATCTCATTAATTTTAGAAAATTTGCTAAAACCATTTAAGCCAATATTTTCTAATATGCCCAGTATTTTGCTTATTTGAGAATTACATAGTAATTGACAAATACCCCTTAGAAAATTTTCTATACTATGCCCAATATTTCTCAATATTTTATATTTGGATGCCTACGTATCCCCAATACATTCTTAAAGACCTATTGGAATCCTCACTAGACTGGTAGTTTTTTAGGAATGTTATTGTCCCTAACCTCCCTAACCATCCTAACTGAATTCTTGCACATAGGTTGCACATCTACTTGCTTCTCCTTTCTTGGTGTCCCAGGGATCCTCACTATATGTTTGGGAACTTCTTACCTTACATGATCATTTTTGAATGATCATGGGCTATGGTACCTAGGCTTTACACCTGGATGACTAGTCAATCATTTGTTAAGTTGAGAATCAATGATTCTAGATTTGGATCTTCGTTGTAGGTACAATTCTTAAACAAGCTTGGATTATATTTTAAATTCTTCTGTATACATAGAAATTGGATAACACCTTTAAGACAATGTTCTATAATATTCCCAATATTTCTCAATATTGAGCATTGGGATTCCTATGTACCCCAATACACATTCTTAGAAAGTTAGTCGACTCTTCATTAGATATGTACATTTTCTTGGATGTTACATTATCTCCTCCCTTAAGAACATTCGTCCCCAAATAACACTACACATCATTTGAATTGAAGAGGGTATTTTACCTTAGCTTAACTCACAACACTCTCATGAAATACATAAATCGCTCAAACACTATACAAAATAGCAATATGAATGCAAGAATGAACTCATATTAACTCATAGTGCAAAAATAAAACACACAATTAAAGACGTGGAACACCAAAAATGCCTAATGCACTAAAATATATAGTCTCATTAATAAAAAATAGACTTTGAAAGACTATTTATAACCTCAAGAGTTGAAAAAGTGAGTGTACCGGGATCTCCTATCAGCCTTATCCTCCCATGTTGCCCCCGCAACAAGGTGGTTCCTCCATTACACATTCAAGGTAGGAATCTCGTTGTTCGTCTACAATTTCACTTGGTGATCTAAAATTGCATCAGGAAACTCTTCATAAGAAAGGTTCTCATAGACTCCTAACCCGTTAGATAACATCTTGTTGGTTTTAAAATTGGAAACAATTTGGATTAGTGGATTTGAACCACGCCCTTCCCATTTCAACTCTAACTTATTTAGAAACTGAAACCTTACTATCCTATTTTGATAGTCTATGGTAGCATAGCATTCATGGAGCTCATCCATACCTAATATTATATCAAAATCAAGCATGGTTAGTTCTACTAGATCTTTGTAAGTAACTCTACCAAGAACAACTATTGGGTAATCTCTATATACCCTTTCAGCCTTGATATTGTCTCCTATAGGAGTATTAACTTGAAATGGCTCATGTTAGATCTCAAGAAGCAAGTCAAATTTACTAGCTACTAACAGAGTAACAAAAGAAAAGTTAGATCCCGAGCCTAATATTGCATAAACAGGAAAATAAAAGACAAGTAAGTTAGCACTAACCACATCCGCAGATTTTTCTTGCTCCTCTCTTCCTTTCAATGCATAAAACTTGTTTCTACTGGGTAATTCATTGCAGAAATGGGATTAGGCCGAGGCTAAGTATCTGGCTTGGCTTGATTCTTCACATTTGGGCAGTCCCTAACCACGTGCCCACTCTTACCGCACCCATAGCATCCATTAAAACCTATCGTGCACTCACCTCCACGCAAACGAGAACACTTATCACACGACTTTCTATCACGCTGGGCATTTCTATCACCAATAAAATTATTACTTTTGCTCGAACCATACTGATCCGAGGGCCTAGAGTTTTTGCTCTCTCAGTCTCTCCTTCGCTGACGACTCTCCTCAAATTGTTGTGCATGTACCATAAACATACAAAGGTCCATGTTATGATGCAACATCGCTGCCCGACATCCCTCCTCCAGATCCTCCGACACACCTGTCACGAATCTGCTCAACTCATCCTTGCTATTTGACAATAGAGAAGAGGCTTATTTCAAAAGCTTAACAAATTTGAAGGAGTATTCCCTGATTAACGTACATACCTATTGTAAGTTGATGAGTTCCTCAACCTTTTTCTCTTTCAATTCTCTGGGAAAGAACCTCTCTAAGAAGCAGTCTTGAGAACGTCCTCAGTAATGGGAACTTCTCCTAGTGCTCGGCCATCTTTCCACATCCCGTGCCAAACCTAAGCCACATCATTAAGTTAGTAAGCAACCAACTTAGCCTTTTCCTCTTTATTAACACCCATAGAACAGATAATCTTGTGAACCTCATCCACAAACTCTTGGGGATCCTCATAAATATTGGACCCGTAGTACACTAGAGGATTCATTCTGCTAAAATCCCTCAGTCTACTAGACATGGTACTAGAATGTGGGTTCTCCCTTAGAGCACCCTCTCTAGTTTCATGGGCCGTGATGGCCTGTGTCGTAGAAGTGATGGCTTGGTCCATCTAAACTAGTGCTTCTCTCACTTCTCTATCCGTCAACATAGCAAGGTTTCAAGGAACTTGCACTCCAGCAGGTGAGGCTTGAGGAGAAGCTTGGTTTCCCCCAGCAACAACTTCTCTAACTCTTCTTCCTACATTTTTTCTTGTGTTCATTTTCTATTTGTATACACAAGAAGAAAGTTAGATACTAGAATGACACAAATTGTTAAAGCTTATGGCAGCATGATAAAGAGTAGAAGAAGGGAAAATTCCTAACATCATAAAGTCTCTAAGTCATGATTGTCGTGCACTTCACAACCATAACTTAGAAACTATGCAACGTGGTTATGTTGATCGTTAGTTCCTAGATAATTTAACATCATGCTCTGATTCCAAGTGTGTCACAATCGGATTCTGGAACCCGTATGTTACCGCCGTCGGTAACCTCGCAGAGGTCGCAGGCAAGACTCTTCATAGCAAGCATCAGAATCATACAGTTAAATTTGTGGAAAATTTAAAACTTTTTAATACTTATTGAAGTGTACATAGATATCATGTAATACTGCATAAGAATGATATTCTAATGATCTCGAACTAAGAAACCATCCATCAATAGATTAAACAAATGAGACGATGGATCATAATAATAATAATAGTTTGCCAATCGACCTTATTGCAAATGCTTGAATTAATGTTTGAAATGAAATTCTAGGGATAAAATCCACTAGATATATATAATGTACTGAACTAGAATAATAAATGTAACATCCTCGAACTCAAGAGGACCTACCAAAGTCTAGAGATCGCTAATCCAAACCGCTTCGTCTAATCTTCAATCTTCTCTAGAACCTGCGCCTATAAAAATATTAATAATATATGGGGTTATTACGCACTTGTACTAAGTATGGGTGTATGCACATATACACTAAAGGACTATGCATGATAAAGGAAAGTTCTTCCTATACCAACTTGTCGTTTCTTGAAAGTTAAGTAACTTTACTTCCTTAAATCGTTACTTAAGATTCATGCTATGAATATGACATGTTCTCATGCAATCAAGGAATACCAACTCATTTTGTATATGAACATAATTCATTGGAATCATGATCATAATTTTAGAACAACTTAAACAAAAGTTATTATTTTTTCTCCCATAGGCAAAGAGCTCACCTCTCAAACCTTAGTTTATTTTTCAGTATTTCTCTTCTTTTTATTGTATAGTTCAATGATCTCCTTTGATTCTATTTTTTACTTGCGAGTGCAATGATTCATTATAGTTCTATATCTACAATGAATCGAGTAAGTAATTCACAAGACTAAGGAAATGATTTTGCTATTCTACTCATGAGTTATACTTCTTATTCATTGTTAAAATAAGCATGAATATATTTATAAGACAATCTTTATTGCCTATGCACATTAATTAATTTTTTGAGATATAGACTTTCGGACATATATTCATACTTCAATATTGGTATAAACTACTAACTTGTTTAAACTTCATTCTTATCAACATTAATAATTCACAATCTTAAGCTCTTGCTTTAATTAGTTCACTATGAACTTGCATTTATTCTCCTTTCTTTCTTACTTTCTTAAAAAAATATTTAGCATTAAGATCATGTGATCTAACATAAAATTCAGTGTCTGCCCCTCACCGAAAAGGGGTGTTCCACCGATCAAAGTGAACCTAGATCACTTGATATAACATAAAATCTAGTGCCTACCCCCCACATAATAGAAGTGGTTCACCGACTAATGTGAAACCACGTCTAGTGTCTTTCCCACACCAAAAAGAGGTTGTTCACGGCAAAAGTGAACCGATTACTTTCTTCAGCATTTAACTAACATAGACCATGTGAGCTAAACATAAAATCAAGTGTCTGCCCTAGACCGAAAAGTGGTGGTTTCACAAGCATAAGTGAAACCGTATACTACCTATCTCTCATAGGTTAAATACACTAGCTAGTTCCAATGGTGGCAATATAGTTCAAAGGGTACGATATTTTCGGAGACTCTTATCCACCTTGGTGGAGCCTCATCTCATGAGGATTATATGTGCTTGCACAAGCTCATTGCTAGTATATCGGTGGTTTTCTCAATTTCTTATACTTTTAACTTTTAGTGTTGACTCATACATTATGGAAGCTTTCTACTAATAGGAGATACGCTTAAATCAATGGATGAGTTGTCATTCCTTTCTTTACTTGATCAATGTGAATTTAATCTTACATTATCATTTTGGTGTTATTGAGACTTGTCTCACGATTTCTAACACCCTCTTATGTGAGTATCATTAACTTAGCTCAATGGATGACTTGTCACCCCTTTTCTTTACTGGATGAATGTGAACTTAAATTTTACATTATCAATATGGTGTAAGTGAGACATTTCTCATTAATTCTAATACATTTTTTATGTGAGTATATTTAGCATAGTTGTTTAGGTGCAAGCGAGACTTGCCTTAATTCCTTTAAAACCCCATTCTGGTATATTTCATAACTCATAAGCTTTTGGTTATTTCATTACTCAACTTATCTTGTTTAATGATACTTGGTAGTCTTATACCATTATTTATGAAAGTTGTAAGGACTTATTGAATATTCAAATACTCACAATATCATTTATATAGGGTATGTTGGGACTTGTCCCAATCATTCACATACCCTTGGTTATGAGTATCATTGAGTTACATTGGTCATTCTTAATCTTTATCATGTATTTGGCCTTACAAGAAACATTGTAATTTATGTTGGCCATGTAAGATTTGTATAATTAAGTCATTAACCAACATTATATAAGATTTTGGAAATAATATTTCTAGCCAATTTATTGGCATAAACAAAACATTCACTAAACACTTGTCAAGATATTTTTACTAGCCAAGCCAATATACTTTATGTATATACTATAATAAAATTATCTTGTTAAGCAACAAACTTTTTGCATTTGATTAGCTTATAGGAACAATTCGGTATTTAGTTTGGCTAAGCTAATAAGTTAATTATGAATTCAAGGTTCATTAACTAGGTCTGATTCTCATTCTTATTTTGTTCTTTGAAACATTACATTCCAAATACTTACAAACATATCTACTTTAAAACACAAACAATAATCAAATCTTCATCCCTTCAACTGTAAATTAAATTTCATAAACAACTTATAACAATTTCTTCTTCTTGAACAAAATTGAGCATTTATTATATAGATTTAACCTATAGGTCTCATTAGAAATTATAAAATAATAGTAACCTACAAATAATGATCAGTTATAACAACATACCCACACCATGCTCATGATTTTACATTATACATACTAATAGAAGTCGAAAATAGGGAGCACTAGGGAGATAAACATTCAAAAGATTCATTCAAAACAACCCTAGTTTAAGATCTCTTGAATTCACAACGTTTGAAAAGTCTCTTGGGAAAAGGAAACCAAGAGAGAAAACCAATACCTTACTGTTGATTTGAATCAACTAAGATGAACTTGCAATTTTTCACGAAAATTTTGAAGAACTTCTTGAAATCGCCTAAGCAGAACTCTCTATTTTTCCTTACTTTTGCTTACTGTTATTAGTCGTGCGTTTCTTAGTTGATTGTTCTGAGTCTAGGTCTAGGAAATGATTATTTAGTAATTTAACTAGACTAATTAAGTTAATGAATGAATCAATTAGATAATTTACTAAAACACCCCTCATAACTTTACTAGAATTAGAAGAACACTTTACTTAACCAAATCTTGAAATTACTTAGTGGTTGCGGTTTTTACCAAATAGATTAATTAATTAAGATGCTAATTTACTTAATTAGGAAAGTACCCCAAAGTTGTTAGGACCATAACCAACCCTTTGGACCATCCTAGGTTAGGTACTAGGATGTTTCTTAGTTAGTTACCTGTCTACCGTAAGGATTTCAGTTTGACAATTTAAATTAATTTATTAATTTGTTAATTTATTTATTAAGTGACCTAGGGTAACTAATAAAATACACCTAGGTCACTAGGGCCATACCTAATCCTTTTGGACCATCGTAGGTTAGGTGCTAGAATGTTTCTTGAGTTGTTTACTAGGTTATTGTCACCCGATTAGGTCTTAGGTGGTCGGGTGCAATAGTTAGTTTATTTCAGTTCGTACTTGATTACTTATATAGTTAAGAAAGATATTTATATCCTAGAGTTTTTCAGGATGCTTAGCCCCACATGGCTTTACCCACACTTGTGCATCTGTCCCTAAATGCCCTAACTACCCTAACCGAATATTGTACATGTGCTCGCACATGGGTTGCACATGTGTTGTTGCTCCTTTGTTGTTGTTGTAAGGATGATCACTATATCTTTGGGCTCTTGTTACTCTACACAATCATTTTAAATGATCATGTGCTATGGTACGTAGTCTTGACACTTGGATTCCTAGTACGTAGTGTGTTAAGTTGAGACTCAATAATTCTAGCTTAGCGTTTTCATTGCAGGTACAATTCTTAAACAAGATTGGATTATATTTTATACACTTGTGTATACATACAAATTTGCAAAAAACTTCAAGACTATATTCTATAATATGCCCCATATTTCTCAATATTGGGCATTGGGATTCCTATGTACCCCAATACACATTCTTAGAAAATTATGAGGCTCTTCACTAGACGTGTACATTTTCTGGAAATGTTACATTATTCCCCCCCTTAAGAACATTCGTCCCCAAATAACACTACACATCATTTGAATCGAAGAGGGTATTTTCGAAAGAGACACATTAACAGACTTTAAACTTTACTTTTTGTGAATATCTTATTCACAACTTACTCTGGATGATGCACATTACTATAAGATTATCTGAAGTTTCAAATCTGAAATTGAGGAACTTCTTTCTCAATCTTGCCTTAACTTAATGCACATCAAACTCATGAAACACATAGATCATGCAAACACTATACAAAATAGCAACATGAATGCAAGCATGAAATCATATTAACTCATAGTGCAAGTATAAAACACAATTATGGACGTAGAACACCAAAAATGCCTAATGCACTAAAATATAGAGTCTCATTTTGACATTCACATTGACGTTTACATTGATATTGATTTTTATTTTTATGTCGACGTTGATGTTGACGTTAACGTTCACATTAACTTTTATGTTGATGTTTATGTTAATGTTTACATTGACATTCAATTTGACTTTTACCTTCACGTTGACATTCACGTTGATGTTCAAGTTTATATTTACGTTGAAGTTCACGTTCATGTATACTTTCATGGTGAGGTTGACATTGACGTTTACATTCACATTCTAATTGTTAGAATTTACATTGACGTACATATTGACGTTGAGGTTGACATTAGCATTGACATTTACATTGACGATTACTTTATCTTTACGTTGAATTCATGTTGATATTGACGTTAACATTCATGTTGACGTTGACGTTCATGTTGATGTTTATGTTGATGTTTATGTTAATATTAATGTTGACGTTTATATTTATGTTAACAATTTTATGGATGTTCACATTGACTTGGACATTGATGTTGACATTCACATTGATGTTCCAATTTAAATTCACGCTGATATTTAATTTGATGTTCATACTGATGATCATATTTACATTGATATTAACGTAAACATTCACACTTAGGTTGACATTAACGTTCATGTTGACGTTCACGTTAACGTTCATGATGATGTTTAAATTGATGGTCACAATAACATTCACATTGACGTTTACATTATAATTCATATTGATGTTCCCACTGATGTTTATGTTCACAATCACGTTGATGTTTATGTTTACGTTGATATTCTTCTTGCCGTTTATATTGACGTTGACATTGACATTTAGGTTCACATTGACGTTCACATTGACCTTTATGCTTACATTGATGTTTACGTACACTTTGATGTTCATATTTAAGTTAACATTCACATTCCCGTTCACATTCACGTTTACATAAATGTTCACGTTAATGTTGACGTTTATGTTGATATTAACATTCATGTTAACATTTATTTTGATATTGACATTGACGTTCACATTTATTTTGATGTTGATATTCATGATCATATTGACATTGATGTTCATATTCACGTTGATGTTCTCATGGATGCTTACATTAGTGTTGACGTTGACGTTGATTTGACATTGACGTTTAGGTTCACGTTAATGTTTACGTTGTTGTTCACATTGATGTTGATTCAAGTTAATGTTGAGGTTAGGTTCATGTTGACTTTCTCATTCATGTTGACGTTCAAGTCCATGTTGATGTTTACGTTGACGTTCACACTGATGTTTATGTTGATGTTTACGTTCACAATCACGTTGAGGTTTACTTTGACATTGACGTTCATGTTAATGTTGACGTTCATATTAACATTAACTTTTACGTTCACATTGACTTTGATGTTGATATTAATGTCGACATTGACATTCATGTTGACATTGACGTTGATATTGACTTTGACATTGACGTTCACGTTAACATTGATGTTGACGTATACATTGACATTTACACTTATGTTAACATTCATGTTCACTTTGACGTTCACATTAAGATTTATGTTGACGTTGATGTCCATGTAAACATTGATATTGAAGTTCACATTCTCGTTGACAATGCATTGACATTGACGTTTATGTGTATGTTGATGTTCACAATGATTTTCACGTTCATGTTCACATTGACTTTCATGTCAGCTTAATGTTCATGTTGATCTTTACATTTACGTTTATTTTTAAATTGATATTGACATTGAATTTCACGTTGATGTTGAGGTTCATGCTGATGTTTTCATTAATATTGACGTTTACGTTGATGTTGACGTTCACGTTCACGTTAACATTCAAGTTGACATTCACGTTGATGTTCAAGTTAACATTCACCTTGACGTTGTTGCAGAATTCACGTTAACATCGCCTTCGACGTAAATATTGACGTTCATGTTTATGTTAAACGTTTAATTTTATGTTCACCTTCATATTTGCGTTGACTTTCACGTTGATGTTGATGTTTACATTCACATTAATATTTATATTGACGTTTACCTTGACATTACAATTTACATTGTCATTTACATTCACATTCATGTTGACGTTGACGTTCACATTTAAATTGACATTCTCGTTGAGACTTAAGTTGATATTGACATTTACGTTCAGGTTCATTTTAACACTCAGGTTCACATTGACGTTCAGGTTCACATTGATGTTCACATTCCCGTTGACGTTTATGTTCACGTCCAGGTTGACATTTACATTAACGTTCATGCTGACGTTTATATTGATGTTCATTTTGATGTTTAGGTTCACATTCACTTTGACGTCAACATTGTTGGGACATTCACATTGATGTTGAAGTTGATTTTGACATTTATTTTGACTTTCAAGTTAGTGTTAACATTGATGTTCACATTGACGTTGACGTTGATATTCATGTCACATTAACATTGGCGTTCATGTTCACGTTGATATTCTCATTGACTTTTCTGTTTATGTTGACGTAAATGATGATATTGACATTAACATTTATGATGTCGTTAACATGGACGTTGATGTTTACGGTGACGTTGACATTTATGTGTACATTGATATTGACATTAACGTTGACTATCATGTTCACATTGATGTTCATATTTACGTTGATATTTATGTTGATGTTTACATTTACGTTCTCATTTAAATTGACCATGACGTTCACTTTAACGTTGACATTACATTGACATTGACGTTCATGTTGATATTTACATTGATGTTTAAATTAACGCAGATGTTTTTATTGATGTTGATGATCATGTTCACGTTAAACTTAAAGTTTACATGAAATTAACTTTCACCTTGACTTTGATGCAGAATTACGTTAACATTGTCATTGACTTACACGTTGACGTTCATGTTTATGTAAACGTTTATGTGAATTTTCACCTTCACATCACGTTGATGTTGATGTTCATGTTGACGTTAACATTCACATTAATATTATATTGATGTTCACGTTGACGTACACATTTACATTTACATTTACATTCACATTAATATTGACGTTGATGTTCACACTCACATTTACGTTCTCGGTTACTCTTACATTAATGTTGACATTGACGTTAAGGTTCACATTGACTTTAGGTTCACATTGACGTTCATGTTCACATTGATGCTCACCTTCATGTTGATGTTCATGTTTACGTTCATGTTCACGTCCAGGTTGACCTTTACATTGATGTTTATGTTGACATTTACTTTGATGTTTACGTTTAGATTAACGTTGATGTGAAATTCACACGGACATTCACATTGATGCTTAAAATGATGATGACATTCATTTTAACATTCAAATTAGTGTTAACATTAGCATTCATATTGACGTTGACATTGATGTTCATGTTCACATTGACATTAACGTTCATGTCCACATTGATATTCTCGTTTACATTATGTTGATATTGACGTAAATGTTGATATTGACGTTGACACTTGCACTTTTGTTAACATGGACATTGATGTTTACAGTGACGTTGATATTTATGTTATATTGTGTTCACATTGACCTTAAATTTCATGTTCACATTGATTTCACATTTACGTTAACATTTATGTTGATTTTTAAGTTTACATCCACGTTGAAAATGACAATGATGTTCACATTAACATTGACATTAACATTGACATTGATGTACACATTTATATTGACGTTGACATTGACATTTGCACAGATGTTTTCATTGATGTTTACGTTCATGTTGATGTTCAAGTTTACATTCACTTTGATGTTGACATTTAAATTCATGTTCATGCTGGCTTTTATGCTGATGTTTAAGTTAACGTTTAAGTTCACATTAATGTTGACGTTCACCTTGATGTTGATGTAGAATTCACAGTTACCTATAGGTTCACGTTTACGTTCAAATTTATATTGACATTCATGTTGATGTTGATATTGACATTCACGTTGACTTTGTCATTGACATTGACTTTGACTTTTAACATTGATATTGACGTTGATATTGATGTTCACGTTCATGTTGATATTGACGTTGTCATTGATGTTGATGTTGATGTTGAGTTCACATTTACATTAAATTTCAAGATGATCTTTGCGTTTACATTTATGTTGACATTGTCATTAATGTTGACATTGACGTCAACTTAGATGTTGACGTTGACATTGACGTTAATATTGACATTCACACTGTAAAATCCCAAAAATGACTTAGCTGAAATAGAGACTAATACGGTTGTCCTAATTTTGTAAGGTACTAAAATGGTCTAAAATATTGTATTGAGACAGTGTTTGAGAATTTAGGTTATTTGGAAGTGAAACGTCAAGGGACAACTAAGATGTTCGATGTCTAAGTCACCTATGTGTCTTATATGTGGTTTTATGCGTGGTTCATGAGGTTATAAGGTCATTAAATTAGTTGTTATAGCATATATAGGAAGTGTGTAATGTTTCGTGAAGTTTTTAGGTCAAATGTCCAAGAACGTCGATGACATTCGAAAGGTTTGCCTTAAAACGATCTTGTATGTCTAAGAATATTTCATCATATTTTACGTGTTCGTTTTGGATGAAATTCATGTGAGAGGTCCTAAGGTCGTACACGATCATGTTTGGGTCTGAAATTTCCAGTCAAGCATACCCAAGGAGCATCCACGGGTCCTTGAGTAAGGACTCAACGCAGGTGCCTAGACTTTCCAAGATATCCTACCGATGGAAGGAAATCCATGCCCCGCGGGTCAATCGATGCCCCGTTGGTGGTGTCTAGTCGATTTGGACTTAGAAAGGGGAGGTGAAAGACGAAATATGAGTCTCTTAACTAATCGACAGAGATACAGGACGGTCCGTTTGTGGACAAACTGTCCGTGGACTACCAACCATCGATGAGTCTTTTTCCGTGCGTGCAGTTCACTGTTAAGTGAGTGGTGAACTTGTAAATTTACCCCACGTGAAAATAAGTATATTTGAGGTTTTTTAAGGGTGTTTTTGGTATTTTAACTATGTTTATAAACCTAAAATACTAAGAAGATTTCATTCTTCAAAAATCAAAATGCAAATCCCATATAAATTCCCTAGAATTCTATTGAAGCAAAAAATCAAAGAAGGGATCGGATTGGAGAATTGAGTGGAGATTCTTCATCAAATTGAATAATTATATTCATTGAGGTATGGGTTTTAATCCTTGAAACTCTCTTCATCAAGGATCCCAACTTTAAAATATGTTTTCTAAAGTTTCAAAGATAAATTGTCCAATTTCATGATCTATCTATGGGTTCTTGCATTTATTGATTTTAAGCATTGATTATGGATTGAATTTTTATTAATTAGATTATTTTGGCTTAATGGACCTATGAACCCATGAATTTTCAAAACTCTAGTTTTTTACTACGTTATGGGTTACCTTATATTGATCTAATGTTTATGAATTCTAGCGTAGTTTTCCATAGGCTATTGATTGATGTAATAATTGTAGTAAATTAATATATTGACTATATTATATTGATGGATATGTTGTTAATTGACCTAGTTTCATTTAATATTCTTATAATTGAATTGAAATAATGGTTATTGTCATTGGTAAGGGCCTTCTGATATTGAATAGGATGGTTTAGCATTGAATTGAGGTATTAAGGTTGGGGTGGTGGTACACTACACTATTTCCTTTATTTTATGTTAATTAGACGTCAATTGTGTTATGATTGGTATGGTCGACTTATGATGGTTGTTTTATATGATTTACTTCTAAATGATGTGGCCTTGTCGGCAAACATCTTAAAGTTATATAAGCTATTATGTTGGACTATGACGACGACATTGTGTGTATAGTCTTATGGTTGATGTATGTAATTCCTATTTTACTATATGAGTCTATGACAGACATATTGATGATGATATGGTAGTGTACAAGATTAGTTGAAGATGATCAGGGTTATTTCTATGTGTTACTAGAATGACATGTAATATGAGTTTAAGTAAAATATGTTGTGTCATGTCTTTGTTGACTTATGTCCGTTATTTGATGGATGTATGAAAGTGAATATGTTATGTCTTGACTTAGGATGGTAAATTCTCTTAGTATTTTATGTATGAATCACATGAGACATTAAATGATGTTAAGAGGGTCCTTTATTTGAAACCTTGAACCTACTTTTATGGTTATGAATATTAAAGTCGAAAAACGTAATGGTATCCTTCAAATAATGGAATGATAGTCATAAGGTTGATTTAGTTGAATAACATCATATTAATCCTTAGGAAAGTCATGATGAGCTTCTTGTCGCCATTGTAAGGTAGCCCTTGTGGACCTTTCTTTGGTACGGTAAATATGATTGGGATATGAATATTATTTGGAACACCTTTATATGAACTTTAAATATACATTACTCTAATAGAACAAAGGCTAGTATCGTGTGAGTATGGTAAGGGAAGTAGTTCTAGTTATAGAATAAGACTAGATTACAAAACATCCCTTCATATTCCTTAACCATGTGTCTACATGAGATGTGTATAAGTTCTACCATGGCCAAGTAGAATACCCTCATCAGAGTAGGTTAGAACTTCATATTCGATGTCTTCCTATCATGGTTTATGTCGTTTATTGCGTATTCTTATCTTATTGAATACCCACTAGAATTGGAGAAGTTGTATGAAGTTTATGTGGTGGTATGGGACGCTATCTAAACATTGCACTATAGGCTTTGAAGGTGTTAGTTGAAGTTCCTAGCTCTTATTCAAGAACATTCTTTGATTGTCCATTATGTGTTGAATGTCTACTAAATGAACTAATGAAGGTATCGACTTAAGTTAAAAAGTATGTTAAATAAATAAGTACTTATTGAGAATAGTTAAGAGTTGTCTAGTTAAGGGGTGAAAGGGGAATAGGAATGTTCACTTCGTATCTTACATAGATTAGTCTTATGAATTATTCTTGTTAAGTAAATTGATTGAATTGTAGACATGATCTAAACTTAAGTAGTCTTATGTAATAGTTAGGTAGTCTTGAAGAGGTCAATCATGGATGTTATCTTGTTGATTTACTTAAGTATGTCTATTGATAGCCTTTGGTAAGAGAGAGTCATATTATCTATACGTTGATAAGGTTAAGTTAGAATGATTCTATGATAGGTAGTGTATAGGATCTCTTAAGTGTGTTATGTAACGGACTGTATGTGCGGTTGCATCACAACTCAATCAAGTAAGACTACGAATCAACATTGGTAGAGGAAATATCATGTTCATGTGTATGATGTCTTGTAAGTGCGTATATGTCTTATTAGAAGTAGTCTTGAGGGTTGTCTTATTAGAAGTAGTCTTGAGGGTAATTTATGTATGCCTAGGGAGGTTATATGGGCGGTCTCTATTTGTGTTGCTTATGTGAGTCTTATCATAGCTTTTGGTGATAAGACTACACGCTAGAAAATGCTAAAAGGAATAAGGAAGCACTTCACTATAACAATGAAGCAATTCATTGTACCTCACTGTATAGTTGGTATAAAAATGTGTTAAATCTTTTAAATGTTATATTATGTGTTTCTAAGTTGATAAATGTTATTCTTATGATTATGATATGATTATAAAATTAAAAGATGCATATTCCGAATAAATATCTATTTTCATATTTTTATGCATTATGCCATACTTAGCACATGTGTTTGTACTAATCCATACTTTAGTCCATCTCTATAGTTTTTGGTAGGCGAGGAGCATTTGGGAAGCAATACTTGGATAGTAGCATCATTCAAGTGAAGTTGAAGTATGCCCTCAATTGACTCGAGGGAATATATAGACGTCTTTTATGTATTCTATTTCAAAGTATTGTAATAGACTAAGTATTTCTATATTCATATTATGTATGGGTCGTGTCACAAAAGTATTCTCTTTCTTAAGTTTTATGATATTGAGACGTACTTTTTCCTATGATTTCTAATGAAAGATGTTATTAAAAGTATTTCTAATGTTTTGTACAAAGTTGTAATTCTGCACTACTTTTTATTATGTAAATAAGATGAATGATATGTAAGGTCTTGTACAAGACCTCGGAGATGTTAAGAACGCCGATTGGAATCCGAGATTGACCCTAACTTCTAGGGATAGTGTTCGTATGTGATACACGTTGACGTTTATGTTCACATTGTCATTGACGATATCGTTGATGTTAATGTTTATGTTTATGTTCATGTTCACTTTAACATTCACATTCACAATCTATGTTGACGTTGACTTTGACATTGACATTAATGTTGATTTTTCAATTGACGTTCAAGTTGATTGTCATATCTATGTTAACGTTGACGTATACATTCACGTTAACGTTCACGTTTGCATTGACATTCACGTTTATGTTGATGTTCACATTAACATTCACTCTGTATTTACGTTGATATTCACATTGACGTTTATATTGAATATCTATTGAAATTGACATTGATGTTGACGTTAAATTCACGTTTACATTGAAGTTTACTTTCACGTTCACATTTAAATTAACGTTCACATTGATGTTGACGTTCACATTGACGTTGATATTAACATTGACGTTCACATTCACATTAAGGTTTATGTTGACATTTACGTTAATGTTGATGTTGATGTTTACATTTACATTGACATTTATATGGATGTTTATGTCGACATTCAGGTGTACATTGACCTTAACTATAACGTTCACTGTAACAACCCTAAAATGGCTATGCTAAATAATGCTTAATGTGTCTATAATGCCTACCTTTAGACCAGGTTCACACAGATTGATGTGCGTAGAACCAGAACTCTAAACCCTTGGAACATCCAAGACAACTAACATGGGGACATAATTTTTCTAGGAAAGTCTGGGTCCTGCCATGTAGTGTACCCAAATATTAGGATTCACTCGGATGAGTCATAACCGGACTTAGAGGGTTAGTCCTAGGTTTTAAGGGTTCTAGTGGTATAAATTTAATTTTGGGGCTAGTGATAGTATAGTAATTACCATTGGCTTATATTTAATTAATTAATTAAAGTTATTAATTAATCAAAATAAGTCGAATCTCGGTGGTCAAACCCGAGATTAACCTTACCTCCACACTCTAGTTTAAGCCGAGTTGGAGGCATAATGAGGCACAAACTAATTGATTAAAATAAATTAAAATATGGATGGGAATCATAATAACTTAACTTATATTTTATAATCTTATTTTACCATTTTAATTGTGTTGAATAAGCCAAAAATATAAGTCCCACAAAAGGGCGCATGACTCCTACTAAGAGTATGCTTCATGCCCACTCTTAATTCATTACATTACTCCTAAAATGTTTTTCAGTTTTACTATACCATTCAAAAAGAGAAAAATAAATATAAGCCTACTGTTCTAAACATGTTCTTGGTTGCATCCGTCAAAAATAAAACAAAAAATTCGTACTCCTAAGCATTACATGTAAAGAACTTCACTTGTCAACAAGAATCAAGGCTTAAAAGAGAGGTTTGGGCATGGGTTAGGACGTGTGATTGTGTCTAGTTGTCATGTGTGAAAAGGTATCGGTTTTCTTAGTCTTGGTTCCTTTCCCAAGCGACCCTTAGGACCTATATGAATCTTATTCCGAAAACTTGGGCTGTTCCCCGTTGCATGTCCCTGTCAATAGTTCCTATTGATTCATAGGTTGGATATGTTTGTTGGTAGAAATTACGGATATAATGTGTTTTTGTGATGATCATTTTCATGTATGTGAGTTTGGATTTATGTAAATATTGAAGAATGTTTTTCCAAGACTATTTCGTAAGTATGTGTTGTAGTGGATCTTTGACACGGATTGGAGCATGTAATAACATGTTTTATTGTTGTATTTCATGTGCACAAACTTTTATAAATCGTGATGTTGACATGAAGTATAATATGGCTTATTTAAGTGAAAAACCTATTACCTAAATGATTCTTGAAATGCCCTAACAAATAATTCAAAATGTTGATGAAAAGAAGCTGAAAAATGTAACTCAAATTTCCAGCACGTTGTTGGTTAATTTAAGACAAGTATAGTTGTTTAATAAGCTATGTAAAATGAAGAACAATAAGTGATGTCACTGAGGATCGAACCCATGACCTCACCATGTTAAAAATCATTGAAATAATGTGAGTTTAAAAGAATGGGGCATGTGGGATTCGAACCCGTGACCTAGACCGAAAATGAAATACTAAAAATAAGAAGTGACAGGAGTGGGGTTTAAAACCACCGTCTCTCAGGAAGATTTAAGGAGGTTTAAAAGAAAAATAAAAGGTTGAGGCATGTGCGAATCGAACCCACTACCTCTAGTAAAAATAAAAGGAATTTAAGAAGAAAATTAAATTGGGGTTGTGGGGATTTGATCCCACACTCTCTCAGCCAAGAAGGACAGAATTAAAAGAAAAGAAAATAAAAGGAAATGAGGTTGTGGGGGTTAGATCCCATATAACCTCAATCCCAATAAAGGAAAAATTAAAAAGAGAAATCAAGGAAAAAATGAAATGAACGCGTTGGGGCTCGATCTTGGGTCCCCAAGTCGTGTGGATCAAAAATAAATAAATAAAAATGTAAGTGTTGTCCAAGGGATTCGAAATTCATTTCCCTTGCCCAAATTGCGTATTAATAAATAAGTTATACGTGAATAAATGTTCAAAAATATCGCTGCCTACATAGATCAAAATAGAGATCTTGGTATACATAATAGATGCTTATGTCTTATACCACATAATCTTAGGAAGATATTAGCCACTTAAATAAACTAAGATTAGAGCCTCATGGATTGTATGTATAGGCCCATAAGTCTAGCATACGTGCATAGTAAGTGAACCTAAGATGTATGTAACAAAATGATGAAACCCTAGAAGGTTCAAGTAAGAGTGTGGAACACACTAAAAGGGCAAGTGCATTGGCATATGATGAAATAAACATTCATGTAAAAAGGGGTGACTAATTATGAAGAGCAAACATGCTAAAGCTAATGAATGTGCTGAGAACATGATAAGAGGATAATGTGAAAGATGATAGCAATCTCAAACAAACCTAAATAAATGTTATCAAAATGTACTCAATTATGATACTGTAAAGCTAAATATGAGACTAATCTTTATGAACCCTCTAACGAAAAGTATTCTGATTAATGTTTACTTAATACTAATGATGTGATGATAAATCATCTATTGAGCTATTATGTCCTCACACTAGACGCAAACTTTCATGACGTATGAGTTCAATGTAATGGAACTTTATAGTGAGAAACGATAGGTTAGCTATGAGCAATGATACCTTCTTTGAAGAAGGGCGGAGGTTCACCTAACTCTCATGAGATGATACCATACGACATGACGGGTATGTGTCACATTATATATCAAATTCCTTGAACCTATACAGCCAATATAGGGATCTAGCAGGGTTCAATTCCCAATGTACGCTAGCATGTTTTGATTCACTTTGTCCAGTTATTCCATCTCTTTTTGTGTGAGGCAGACACTGGATTTCATAATGCTCACATGATGTATGTGGGTTAAAGTTAAAGTTTCCAAATGAATGAATGAGGCCAACCTCAAATGATGCACATAATGATATGAACGATACCGAAGGTGTTAGGATAGGATAATCAAGAGGTGAGCTAGACTCAAGTAATGACACTAGGTTATTCTTGATCATTAGACAACAAACCCGATGATAGTCTTAAAGTACATCCTATTACTAGTGTTTACACTAGTTTATGAATTAATGAAATGGAGTACATATGAATAAATTTAGCGTACTCTATGTTTGCTAAAGAAGGATCCCTAATTGAGGTCCTATACGTTGGGCCCTCATTTTAAGAAGTCTTAATATCAAGTCCATGATTCCAAGGTCTCATGGCATATGAATGAATGATATGAAATATGTTATGTGTTATATGAAATATGCTATGTGCTATGTGTAACATGATTTGTGTTATGTACAATATGATACGTATGATGATGCAAGTTACTTTCATGGCATCACTTTCCTAAAAAAATTTTTGCAAGTCCCCTCACTTTCCTAATTCAAATTTTGCAAGTCCCCTGACTTCACTAATTAAATTTTGCAAGTCCCCTGACTTTTCTTATCCCAATTTGGCTAGTCCACTAACTTGACTTTCCATAAATTATTTTGTTAGGAAAGAGCTATTCCAACTAATGCATGTCCTTGGTCTATGCTTGCATATACCCATATTTATAACAAGTGTGTACTAATCCCATACAAGTCTAAATTTTTAGGTGCTGGCATAGGTGGACGTTACATCTTATAGATCGGCGCTGAAGATATTCGGATGTGAAGAAGTCATCCGCACTTGGTAATCCCTCAACCATTCGAGGATGCATGTACATTATATTATATCTTAATTATAGGAATGAGCTAGTGGAGTATGTTCCAATAGCGTCTCTTTCCGGTTTTATTTAAGACATTGTATTTGTGTGATTTTTGCAAGTATACACTTAATGCAGTATTGAATTATTTCTTTCATTTGATGTTGTTAATGATAGATGGTTGATGGTGAATGTTATCAATTTAAGTACAATGACTTACATGCATATTATGAAACAAAAATTTCAAATTTACCGCTAAAATTAACCTAAATTAAGTAAGGATTACGTATGTAGGCTTGTCTACGACCTCTAAGAGGTCAACGATACCGGACTCTACTAGATTCTAGATTATGGAGACGAAAAAGTAGGTATCAGAGTGTTAGGTTAAATTCTGAGGATAATAAGTTCATACCAACCTCATAGAGTAGTTTCTAAGTCATGGTAGTAAAGGGCACCACTATCCTGAATTAGAGACTACATGATGCGTAGGAAAATTTCCTTCTTCTGATGTTATTGTCCATTTTCCTAATGTCTAATTTCTTGATGTTATGAGCGTGTCTAATATCAATCGTTGTTGATTTCAGAGAATGAATACTAGGATAACAATTGTTGAAAGGACAGGAGGAGCAGCTGCTGGGTACAATGAGGTCCAACCCCAGGGTCCAGTTGAAGGAGTGGCTGTTCCGGTTAACCTTACTGAATTGACTCATATAGTGGAGCAGGAATATCTGGCCCATGTTGAACAGGCCATCACTATGCAGGCCTAGGCCATGACTAACAAGGTCAACGAGTAGAATGTTTAAACAAAGAACCCACCAATTCGTAGAATGGATAACAGGATACGAGACTTCACGAGGATGAATCCTCCTATTTTCATAGGGTCTAAGACTTCAGAGGATCCCCAGGAGTTTGTGCACGAGGTAAATAAGATTTTGGTGTCTGTGGGGGCCACAGATACCAAGAAATTAGAATTGGCTTCGTATCTTCTTAAGGACGTTGCACAGACTTGATGGAAGATGTGGTTGAATAGCCGAGCTTTAGGTGGAGTTTCGGTCACTTGGGAGTTGTTCAGGACAACCTTTCTGGAGATATTCTTCCAAGGGAGATGAGGAAGTCAATGATTGAGGAGTTTATCAACCTTAAGTAGTGATCAAAGTTAGTCACAGGGTATTTCATAAAGTTAGTTAAGCTATCTAGGTATGCTACTTCACTTGTATCTAAAAGCAGGGATGAGGTGAGTAGGTCCTCACAGAAATCACCGTATATTTTGAGAAAGAGTGTTGATATGCAATGCTCCACGATAACATGGACCTCTCCAGGTTGATGGAGCATGTCTAGTAGGTAGAGTACAGTCGTAAGAAGAGGGGCGTCGGTGATACTAGGAGGCCTAAGACTCATGATCAGGCAGGTCCTAGCAATAGAGGCAATAGAAAAAGTTATGGCGTCCGTGAGCAGCCCAGATTAGAAAAGGGGCAACAGAGTTCAGGAAACTCTAATTTACAGAAGAGTAAGACACCTATAGGAGGTAGACCCGAGCCCATGAATGGAAATTGAGGTTATATAAAGCATTCTAGAAATAAATGTGCTAAGTGTGGCCGTGCTCACAGTGGAGAGTGTAGACAAGGCAATAATGTATGTTTAAGTTGCGGTAAGAGCGGTCACACGGTTAAGGACTGCCCACAGAATAGGGTTTAGGCTAGATGTAATGCTCAGCCTAGGCCTAATCCACAGGGTTTAGTAGCAGTCGAGCCTGATAACAGGAATATATTCTACACCAAGAAGGGCAGGGAGGAGCATGAGAAGTTTGCTGATGTGGAAACATGTATGCTGCAAGTATTGTCAACTTCTGTTTATGCTTTACTTATTCAAGGGTCTATGCTTTCCTTTGTAAATGCTTTACTTTTTCACAGTTTTGAGATATTTCCTGAAGTTCTACATGACCCTATAATGATTAGTACACCATTAGGAGAATATGTAAGAATTGATAGAGTATACAAGGATTGCCTAAGAGTTGTAAGTGGTAAGAATATGTGTGTAAAGTTGGTCGAGTTACCAATGAATTATTTTGATGTTATTCTTGGCATAGAGTCGCTTCATAGTTGGTATGCTTGTATGTATTGTCTTAGTAGGGTTGTGAGATTTCATTTCCTTAATGAAGAAGAGCTGGTCTATGAGGGGTCGTCCTAATCCCTTTATTTCTAACCTTAAGGTAAACAAAATGATGGTCAAGGGGTTATTATGTCATCTTGTGAGTGTTAATGATTTAGATCATGACATTCCTTCCGTAGACTAAGTGCCTATAGAGATGATTTCCAAGATGTATTTCCTTATAATTTGCCTGGAGTTTCCCCCCCCCCCCCCCCGAGAGATTGACTTTTGTGTCAACTTAGAACTCGATACTAAACCAATTTAAATTCCTCATTACAGTATGGCTTTAGCTAAACTGAAAGAGTTGAAGTTGCAGTTAAAAGATCTCACTGATAAGGGTTTCATTCCGCCGATCATATACCCTTGGATCTCTCTAGTGTTGTTGGTGAAAAATAAAGATGAAACCCTGAGAATGTGTATCGATTATCAGCAACTCAACAAAGTCACTATCAAGAATAAGTATCCACTTCTCAGAATAGATGACTCGTTTGACCAACTCCAAAGGTATATTTCTTCTCGAAGATTAATCTTTCTTCAGGATACTATCAGCTCAGTGTTAGGGTCAAAGATATCCCAAATACAATCTTTCATACCTTTTATGTTAACTATGTGTTCCTAGTTATGTCATTTGTTTTCACGAATGCACCTAATGCATTTATAAATCTCACAAAAAGGGTGTTCCGTGAATACCTTAAGTCTTTCGTCATAGTATTCATTGTTGACAGACTTATGTACTCTAAGACAAAGGAAGAGCATAAACAACATTTGAGACTAACATTGCAGGTACTTAGACAACAGTAGTTTTATGCAAAATTAAGCAAGTGTGAATTTTGGGTTAGATTAGTGACCTTCCTTGGTTATGTTGTGTCCGAGAGAGGTGTTGAGGTAGATCCCAAGAAGGCTAAGACTGTTAAGAACTTGAAAAAACCTCTTAATCCCACAAATATTCGTAGTTTCTTTGGAATGGCTTGTTATTATCGCAGGTTCCTGGAGGCTTTTTCCTCCATTGCTACCTAATTAACAACTTTGACTATGAAAAAGGTGAAGTTTTAATGGATAGAGACTTGTGAAAAGAGTTTCAAGAAGCTTAAGGACAGACTCACTTCATCCCTAGTTCTTACTTTTCCTAATATGGTGAGAATAACACTAATTATTGTGATGCATCTAGGGTTGGTTTGGGTTGTTTTCTTATGTAGGGTGGTAAGGTGATAAATTATGTGTCTAGACAACTCAAGTCTCATGAAACGAATTATCCCACTCATGACCTAGGGTTGGAAACTGTGGTGTTTGCACTAAAATTGCGGAGGCACTACTTGTATGTAGTGCATGTGGATTTGTTCACAGTCCACAAAAGTCTCCAGTACGTATTCACATAGAGGGAGTTTAATCTATGTCGGCGGAGGTGGTTGGAGCTGTTACAGGACTATGACATGATTGTCCACTACCATCTAGGTAAGGCTAATGTTATAGCTGATGCTTTGAGTAGGATGAGCATGGGAAGTACATCCCACGTTGAGGAAGAGACGAAGGAGTTGGTGAGAGATATACACAAACTGGCCAGACTGGGTGTGTGGTTAGTTGACTGTAATAGTGGGTATGTTTCAGTTCATCCTAGTTCTGAATCAACCTTAGTATTTGTTTTCAAGAAGGGTCAGCATCTTGATCCTATGTTGATGGAGATGAAGGACTCAATTTTGGTTAAGATGAATGAGACTTTTTCTTTGGGAGATGACGGCTTACTTTGCTACAAAGACAAGCTGTATGTACTGATATGGATAATTTGTGGACCAGGATCATTGAAGAGGCCCATGGTTCCAGATATTCCATACATCCAGGTCCACCAAGATGTATCATGATCTTAAGTAGATATATTATTGGGATGGCATGAAGAAGGACATTGAAGAATATTTCGCAAAGTGTCTTAATTGTTAGCATGTTAAGGCAGAACATATTAAGTGTGGCGGTTTTACTTAGATTTTTGAGGTTCTGACTTTGAAGTAAGAGGCCATTAATATGGACTTTGTTTTTGGTCTTCCGAGGACTAGGAGACAACATGCCTCCATATGGGTTATTGTGTACAAGATTACTAAGTCTTCCCACTTTATCCCTGTGAAGTCTACTTAAAGAGACGAGGATTACGTGATAATCTACATTGATGGGATTGTGAGATGGTATGGCATTTCTTTGTCAATGTTTTTGGATAGAGGAACTATTTTCATTCACATTCATGAAGATTCTTCTAGAAGAACTTACGCACACAGGTAAAGCTTAGTACTGCCTTTCATCCTCAGATTGATTGGCCGGAAGAGCGCACCATTAAGACAATGGAGAACATGTTGAGAGCGTGTGTGATTGACTTTAGCGGTCGTTTGGACGACCATCTATCTTTGATAGAGTTGTTGTATAATAAAAGTTATTACTCCGGCATTTGAATGACACTGTTTGAGGCGTTGTATGGTAGAAGGTGTAGGTCTCAAGTTGGGTGGTTCGTTTATTGATAGTCATCCATGTTTGGTCCAAAGATCATTCATGAGGACTAGAAAAGGTCAGAGTGATTAGGTATAGTTTGGCTACAGTGTACAGTCGGTAAAAGTCTTATGCAGACACAAAAAAATGTCGCTTATAGTTTGATGTTGGTTACAAAGGCTATTTGAAGATATCACCTATGAATGAGGTGATGAGGTTTTACAAGAAAGGGTAACTAAGTCCAAGGTATATTGGGCCATATGAGATCCTACAGCATGTGGGTAAGGTGGCCGCTGAGTTGACATTCCCTGCGGAGCTTGCTTATGTTCATCCAGACTTTCATGTCTCTATATTAAAGAAGTGCCTAGATGATCGAGTATCGATTCTACCTATTGAAGGTTTGGGGGTCAAGGAAGACTTGTCCTATGAAGAAGTACCTATTGAGATTTTAGACAGACAGATCAAGCGGCTAAGGCACATGGAGGTTACCAAAGTAAAGGTATTGTGGAGGAATCATCTTGGTAAGGGTGCTACATGGGAAGTCGAGACCGATATGATATCCCGCTACCGTCATCTTTTCATCCCTTGAGGTTAGACTTCCTAATCTTATGTCTAAGTTTCCATATCTCTCCATACTTTGTTTCTATTACTTGAGCCTGAATAGTATTTATGTTATGATCTTCCTGGAATTACGCTAGATAGTTAGTAGTGTCATTTGAGGACGAATGTTTCTGGGGGGGGGGGAATGTAACAACACTAAAAATTGCTATGCTAAATAATGCTTAATGTATCTAGAATGCCCACGATTAGAGCGGGTTCACATGGATTGATGCACGTAGAACCAGACCACTGAACCCTTGAAACATCCAAGCCAACTAACTTGGATAGTTAGTTGAGCTAGGAAAGATTGGTTCCTGCCAAGTAGTGTACCCGAATGAGTCTCAACCGGACATAGAAGGTTAGTCCTAGGTTTTAAGGGTTTTAGGGGTATAAAGGTGATTTTAGGGCTAGGGGTAGTATAGTAATTACCCTAGGTTGATTCTTAATTAAATAAATAAAGTTATTAATTAGTCAAAATAAGTAAAATCTCGGTTGTCAAACCGGAGATTGACCTTACCTTTAAACTCTTGTTCGAGCCAAGTTGGAGTTATAATGAGGCACAAATTAATTGATTAAAATTAATTAAAATAAGGAGGGGCATTATAATAACTTAACATATATTTTATAATGTGATTTTACCTTTTTAATTGTGTTGTATAAGACAATAACAATTCCCACAAAAGGTGTGCATGACTCCTACTAGCAGTGTGATTCATGCCCACTCTTAATTCATTAGATTACTCCTAAATAGTTTTTCAACTTTAATTTACCATTCAAAAAAAGAAAAATAAAATAAGCCTACTGTTCTAAACGTGTTAATGGCTACATCTATAAAAAACAAAAAATAAAATTCGTACGCCTAAGCATTACACGTAAAGAACTTCACTTGTGAACAAGAATCAAGGCTCGGAAGAGAGGTTTGGGTGTGGGTTAGGATGTGTGATTGTGTCTAGTTTTCCAGGCTGAAAAGGTATGAGTTTTCTTACTCTTGGTCCCTTTCCCAAGAGACCCTTAGGACTCTAATGAATCCTATTAAGAAAACTAGGTTTGTTCCCCGTTGCATGTACCTATCACTGGCTCCCATTTATTCTTATGTTTGATATGCTTTCTAGTTGAAATTATGGATATAATTTATTTTCGTGATGATCATGTTCATGTATGTGTGTTTTGATTTATATGATTACGAAAGTATGTTTTCCAAGACTATGTGATAAGTATGTGTGCAAAGTGTGTGTTCTCAAGGCTCTTCGACATACATGGGTGCATGGAAATTTTTTTTTATGGTTGTATTTCATGTGCACAAACTTTTATAAATCGTGATGTTCATCTGAAGTATAATGTGGCTTCTTTGAGTGAAACTTTTTTTAGCTTAATGATTCATGAAACACCCTAAGAATTAACTCAAAATGTTAATGAAAAGAAGCTTAAAAATGTAATTCAAATTTCAAGCACCTTGTTTGTTTATTTCATCAAAGTAAAGTTTTTTAATAAGCTATGTAAAAAGAAAAAAAAAGTGAGGTAACTGAGGATCGAACCCGTGACCTCACCATGTTAAAAATCATTGAAATAACGTGAGTTAAAAAGAATGTGGAATGTGGGATTCGAACCCGTGACCTTGACCTAATATGAAATACTTAAAATAAGAAATGAGAGGAGTGGGATTCGAACCCACCACCTCTCAGGAAAATTTAAGGAGGAACTAAAAGAAAATTAAAAGGTTGAGGCGTGTGGGAATCGAACCCACTATGTCTAGGCAGAATAAAATGAATTTAAGGAGAAAATTAAAGTTGGGCTGTGGAGGTTCTATTCCACACCCTCTCGGCAAAGAAGGAGAGAATTAAAAGAAAATAAAATGAAAGAAAATGAGGTTGTGTGGGTTCGATCCCACATCCTTTCAGTCCCAACGAAAGAAAAATAAAGAAAAATTCAAGGAAAAAATGAAATAAAGGAGTTAGGGCTCGATCTTAGGTCCCCAAGCCGTGTGGATCAAACCAAATTAAATAAAAATGTAAGTGTTGTCCAAGATATTCGAAATTGGGTTCCCTTTCCCAAGTTCCATATTGATACATAAGTCATACATTAATAAATCTTCAAAAATAATGTTGCCTACATGGATTGAAATCAAGATATTGGCATACTTACAATATCAATAAGTCTTGTACCACATAATCTAAGGAAGACATTAAGCACTTCAACGAACTATGGTTGAAGCCTCATGGATTTTATTTATAGACCCATAAGTATAACATACGTATAAAGTAAGTTAACCTAAGATGTATATAACGAAATGATGAAACCCTAGAAGGGCAGAGTAAGAGTGTGAAACAGACTAAAATGCCAAGTGCATTGTCATATGATGAGTTGAACATTCACTTAAAAAGGGTAGTTATGAAGAGAAAATATTCCAAATCTAATGAATGTTGTGACAACATGATAAGAGTCTAATGTGAAAGATGAGATCAATCTCAAATGAGCCTAAATAAAAGATACCAAAACTATTAACCTATGAGAGGGTAAAGCTAAAGAAGAGACCATTCTGTGTGAACACTCTAAAGAAAGTATTGAGATTAATGTATGCATAATACTTATGATGAGATGAGAAATCATCTATTGACCTATGATGTCGTCATACTAGATGAGAGCTTCCATGATGTATGAGTTGAATGTAATGGAACTTTATAATGAGCACCAATAGGCTAGAAATGAGTGGTGATGCCTTTTTTCGGGAAGGGTGGAGGCTCACGTAACTCTCATGAGATGAGGCTGTCCGGCATGACGGGTATGAGTCTCCTTATATATAATAGTTCTTGAACATATATCTTGCGGGGTTCATTTCCCTAGCTTGTTTTGGGTCACTTTGGATGGTGATTCCACCTGTTCTCCGTGTGGGGGAGACACTGGATTTCATGATGCTCACATTATTTATGTCGATTAAAGTTTAAGTTCCCATAGAATGAATGTGGCTAGCCTAAAATGATGCACATAATGAAAGGAACTAAACCAAAGGTGTAAGGATAGGATAATCAATAGGTGAGCTAGATTTCAGTAATGGAGCTAGGTTATTCTTTGTCATTGCACAGCAAACCCGATGACATTCTTAAACTACATCCTAGGTATGACTGGTGGTTAGGATAATATATGAAAGAATGAAAACTGAAGTACGTATGAATGAATGAAGCAGACTCTGTGTTTTCTAAAGAAGGCTCCATAGTTGAGTTCCCATATGTTGAACCCTCATTTTGGGAAGTCCTAATGTCAAGTCCATGATTCAAAGTCTCATGGCATATGAACGAATGATATGAAATATGTTATGTTCTATATGAAATATGTTATGTGCTATGTGTACGATGTAATGTGATATGTAATATGTTATGTTCTATATGAAATATGTTATGTCCTAATGTATGATGATGCATGTTACTCTCATGGCATAACTTTCCTAAACAAAATTTGACAAGTCCCCTGACATTCCTTAATAAAATTTGGCAAGTCCCCTGACTTTCCTAATTAAAATTTGGCAAGTCCAGTGACTTTCCTAATCTCAATTTGGCCAGTTCACTGACTTTACTTTCTATAAATCATTTTTTTAGGAAAGAGCTATTCTTACTCATGCATGTCCTTGGTGTGTGCTTGCATATACCAATACTTAGTACAAGTGTGTACTAATCCCATACAACTCTACATTTTTAGGTGCAGGCATAGGTGGACTTTACATACTATAGATCGAAGCCCAAACTAACCGGACGTGGAGCATTCATCCGGACTTGTTAGGCCCTCATGCATTCGAGGATGCTTGCCCATTATATTATAGATTAGTTGTACGATTGATCTAGTGTATTATGTTCCACTAGCGTTTCTTTCCTGTTTATTTCAGACATTCTATTTGTGCCAATTTTGCAAGTATACAGTTAATGAAGTATTGAACTTTTTCTTTGATTTGACGTTTTTAATGTTAGATAGTTGATGGCGACCATATATGAATTTAATTAGAATGACTTACATGCATGTTACGAAACAAAATGTTCAAACTTTTTGCTTAAATTAACCTAGATAAAATAAATATGACGTATGTAGTCTTGTCTGCAACCACTAAGAGGTCAATGACGCCAATCTCATGTAGGGTCTAGATTCCGATCGTGACATTCACATTCAAGTTCACGTTGACATTGAAATTAACGTTTATGTTCATATTCACGTTCTCATTTACGTGTACGTTGACATTAACATTGATAATGACGTTTACATTTATGTTGATGTTCATATTAATGTTCATGTTTATGTTAATATTTATGTTGAAGTTTAAGATGATGTTTACGTTAATGTTCATACTCACGTTGACGTTAACATCGATGTTGAGGTTGATATTCACATTCATGTTGACGTTAACATTAACGTTCAAGTTAATGTTCACGTGCACGTTCACATTGATGTTTAAGTTGACATTCACAATGATGTTCACATTGACATTCACGTTGACACTGATACTGATGTTCACGTTTACGTTTATTTTGACCTTTAAGTTCACACTGAAATTCAAGTTTACGTTTATATTTACTTTCACGTTTATGTTCATGTTGACATTCTTTTTGACGTTGACATTGACGTTCACATTTACTTTTACATTGACGTTTAGATTTACATTTACATTGACGTTGATGTTGACATTCACGTTCTCATTGACGTTTCCGTGTATGCTAATGTAGATGTTGATGTTAACGTGGACGTGGACATTAATATTTACATTGACATTGGTGTTTATGTGTATGTTGATATTCATATTGCTCTTTACGTTATTGTGCACGTTGACATTTACATTTCATTGACGTTCATGTTAACCTTGACGTTATTGTTAATGTTTACATTTATGTTCATATGGATAATAATGTTGATGTTCACGTTAACACTAAGTTTATATTTACATGCACATTCACGTTGATGTTGAGATTGATGTTTATATTCACGCAGATATTTCCATTCACATTGACGTTTTTATTGACGTTGACGTTAATGTTGACATTCACATTGACATTCACATTGACATTGATATTATTATTGACGCTTATGTTGACATTGACGTTGAAGTTCATGTTGACGTTGAGGTTTTCGTTGACATTGACATTGACTTTCACGTTGAGGTCTACATTGATGTTTAATTTGATGTTCAAGTTCATGTTGATATTGATATTGATGTTCCCATTCACATTGACGTTGATGTTCATGTTCACGTTAACATTTGCATTAAATTCATGTTGAAGTTCAGGTTCACTTTGACAGTCACGTTCACGTTCATATTAATATTGATGTTGACGCTCATATTCACGTTGACCATAGAATTTACGTTCACATTTACATTCACGTAGATATTCTCGTGCACGTTCCTGTTCATGTTGACATTCACGTTGATATTTACATTGAAGTTAAAGTTGATGTTGACGTTAGTGTTGATGTTGACGTTGACGTTGATGGTGACGTTCATGTTTACATTAACATTGACGTTAATGTTGATGTTTCCATTAACATTGATGATGACATTAACATTAATGTTAATATTCACGTACACGTTAATGTTGACGTTTATGTTGACATTCAAGATGATATTCACATTGATGTTGATGTTAATGTTGATGTTGACTTTGATGTTGACATTAACGTTGATGTTCACATTTGCATTGACGTTGACATTTATGGTGATATTTAGGTTTACGTTTATGTCGAAATTTATGTTGTCTTTGTTGTTCACGTTGACATTGACGTTCACGTTTGCATTGACATTCAAGTTTACGTTTATGTTGACGTTCATGTTCTTGTTGAAATTCACATTCATATTAACGTTAATGTTGACATTCACATTGATGATCACATTGATATTCACGTTAACGGTGACACTAACAGTCAAATATATGTTCATATTTACATTAATTTTCACTTTCATGTCGACGTTCATGTACATTTAAGTTGACGTTTATGTTGATTTTAACGTTCACATTGACGTTGATGTTCACATTGATGTTCATGTTCACATTGATGTTGACACTTACATTGATTTTGATATTGATGTTGATGTTGATGTTTTATTTACGTTGACGTTAACGTTCACATTGACGTTGACGTTGATGTTCAAGTTCTCATTGACATTCATATACACGTTGATATTCACGTTCACATTCCAGTTAACATTTATGTTAATGTTCATGTTGACGTTAACGTTCAGGTTGGCGTTAACATTCACGTTCACATTGATGTTTACATTGACGTTCATATACACGTTTACGATATTGTTGACATTCAAATTGACATTGACTTTGTCGTTGAAGTTGATGTTTACGCTGATTTTGATGTTGAAATTGACGTTCACTTTGACATTGACATTTACATTTATGTTGATGTTCAAGCTGACAATTACGTTCACGTTGATGTTCAATTTTATGTTTATATTGAATTTCATGTTCATGTTGACATTCACATTAATTTTATATTGACTTTTACGTTAACGTTCATATTGAAATTCATGTTAGCATTGATGTTGATGTAAACATTGACGTAAGCATTGATGGTTCATTGACGTATACGTTGACATTCACGTTAAATTTATAAATAATTCACGTTGATGTTGACGTTCACATTCACATTGAGGTTGACGTTGACGTTCACGTCCACGTTGAGTTTTAAGTTGATGTTTATGTTAATGTTGATATTGACGTGTATGTTTGCGTTTACACTTTTATCGACGTTTGTCACACCCAGAGAGCACATTTCAGATAAGACCGGCGTCGTTAACCTCTCAGAGGTCGCAGACAAGCCTTTTCTTAGTGTTCATCACATCATACAGTTAAATTTAGCAGAAAAATTAAAAGTTTTAACATATTATTTAAGTACACGTAGGCTTAATACTAAGTATACATACATACATACGATAATACAAATATGTCTCACGTATTAAGCAATCTAAAGAATGCAATTCTCGATATAGCCAATAATAGTTAATATGCCATAGTAGGCCTTAATAAAAATGAATCCAATGAACATAAATGGAAATCTAATACTTTTAAATTATTCTAATGACTCATAAAGATAGAATATGGAACATAGAATACTTGAACAGAAGGACCTACCTATACTTGCGGAAAGAGTTCCAGGCTTCTTCAAATCTACATCCTTAAACTTCAATGATCGGAACCTACAGTTGTAGTAATATAAAGTAACGGGGTTAGTATGGCACATGTACTAAGTATGGGTATATGCACATAACACATAAGGACATGCATGAAGAAGAATCATATAATAGTCTTCAATGCATATACCATATAAGGTATACAAGTTAAGGATTCCTTCAATTCATATACCATATAACGTATACAAGTTAAGGATTCCATCAAGAGACATATCTTCATAGAGTCATGTTAACTTTTCATATTCAATAGATCATAAACATAATATGCAAAACACTTACAAATGATCTCATTCCCAACCTACAAGTGCAATGTCAATGTGAAGCCTCATAACCCCATACGACCAATTAGTTAAGATAGGAGACAATAAGTAAAACTTTGTTTCATATAACTTGTAACTTACATAGTCATCACTTCATATAACAGTATAAAATTGTAAAATATTCATCATAATGACCAGCATCATATAACAGTAACATCATGTACCGTAATCATCATACCTTTAGTATTATCATATTACATAATAACAATCTCCTAAGACTTTCCTTACAGTCAACTTATGCAATGTCTAGGTAGATTCCCATACCCCTACCTATACTAAACAAACACCTCAAGTCACGTTTTTCAATGTTCACTTACTTGTATTTATTTTTACATGAGGGAACAATTGCCTTAAAAGACATAGATCATGTGAGCTAAACATGGAATCTGGTGTCTTCCCCATACCGAAAAGAGGTAGTCTACCGGCAAAAGTGGAACCTACATGACGAAGCTTTCTAGGTGGATCCACTAGATAGTATCCTGTGGTGGCAACATAGTTAAAGAAATAGGATATGTATTAGAGACCCATATTTCCACATAACATGGCAGCCTCAATATCATGAGAATCATTGTGAACCTACCTTCCACTATGAAAGGGACACTTCTCATATCTAGTCCATCGGTGCTTAACTTAAGTCCCTCAACTTGAAATAACCTTTAAGTTTTCATTCATCATAAACAAATTATAGGTCATAGGAGGTTAACTCTCTATATAAACATGATCATGATCTGTTTTAGGATTACATGAGAATATCCTTTCATCGAAATCCTTCATATGTGGGAATAACATAACATAGTCATCTCGTGTAAAGCATACAACAGGATATCATAGCTTGCGTTTTCATAGTCTGATCATTATCTCACATTTAACGTGTTCATAACCCAGCATATACACATAAAAACATCGTACATACTTTCATAACATAACATCGTGATTCATAAGCTAACATAAAAGTTGTAGAGTAATCACAACTTTAGAAGACTTACCTCATGCTTCCAGGAACCTTATTCCTCTTACAATATTTATAATCATAAGTAGTGAAATAATCTATAACATTATAAAGAAAACTCATCAAATCATGTACAAGATAAGTGCATAGCGTAGGACAACGGAAACGGGTCGTTAAAGGGTTCATTCAAACCTTAAATTCCAATCCTAACGTTTACACATTATCAAATACCAAAAACAACCCATTCAAAACCATCACCTAGAGAAATATCATGTATCAAACTTCATTAAAAAATTATCAATCAAATACTAATAAATTTGTGTGAAATTAGCTATGGAAAACATTTACTTTTCGTTGGAAATCATAAATCTAGAGTTCGGAAAAAAATCCGTTTTGTAGAGTTAAAACCCTTGTATCAAAGTTCGTGAAAACTTATCTTAAAGTACATCATGGGGAAATAAATCCCAAGAGTGAAACTCCCACACCGTATAGAGGAAGAATCCACAAAAATATGATTGGGAACTTCAAAACCTTGGTCTTCTTCCTTAAGATTTTCTTGTTTTTCAATGGAGTTTTGAAAAGAGAGTGTTCTTGAGAGATTGAGAGAATTATCTTATTTGGGACGTGTAAATGTGGTCTAAGACTGACGTAATATACATATATAGTCGACCCATTAATTACCCAAAAGACCCTCCACTTAAATTACCAGAACGCGCCTCCTAAATTTATGTAGGAGAGAATTTGACTTAGCCAAATCTGAAAATTAGTTAAGGGTTTCAACTTTGACTAGAATTTATAATTAATTAAGTTTATAATTTAATTAATTAAGTGACCTTTGGTAATTACATAAGTACCCCTAAGCTATTAGGACCATAACCAACCCCTTTAAACCATCATAGGTTAGGTACTAGGATGTTTCTTTAGTTAGTTACCCGGCTAGTGTCACGCAGGTAGGTTTTAGGATTTCGGGTACACTAGTTAGTTTATTTTAGTTAATACTAGGTTAGTTAGTTATTTAGGTAAGTTATTTAGATACTAGGACTGGTTAGAAAGCTAGAACCTATGTGTCATTACCCGAAAGAGCGCCTCTCCCCTAACCGACCTAACCAAATTCGGTTGGGGCTTGGTATCTTAGTCTCTTGCACATGTGTTGTTGCCATTTAATGTCCAAGGACCCTCACTATGTCCTTTGGAACTTCTTAATGTGAATGATAATTCAAATGATATGGTGCTATGGTACCTAGGCTTCACACTTGGATACCTCGTACCTATTGTGTACAACTAAGAAATTAATCTTTTAGCTTAGGGTGTTTAATGAAGGTACAATTCCTAAGCAAGCTTGGATTGTAGAATTAGAACATCAAAGTATATCTTAATACATTGAAATTCGCTAAACATCAAAGTGTATTTTAAGTTACTTGTTAATATATAGAAATTGGCTAACACCCTTAAGCCATTATTCTTTAACATGCCCAATATAACTAAATATTGGGCATTGGGATGTCTATGTACCCTAATATATATTCTTAAAACCTAATAGACACTTCACTAAACAAGTACATTTTTTGGAATGTTACATTATCCCCCTATAGGAACATTCATCCTCGAATGACCCTAACATCTTTTGGAGGGTAGGAAATAAACTCAATACTAGCAGCATAACAACAACACAACGTATCATTACAATTAGCACTCAATTCGTGATGAAAAATCATATAAGAGCCACATATTTATAAAATATAGTGAGGTACTTCCTCCTCAACCTTATAATAAGCTCAAAATGAGTAAAAGAGATTCCATTCAATCATTCTTCTCAAGACAACCAAAAAATTTTCAAGAAAACCTATGCATACATGTTTCACATAAGTCCAAGAATAGAGTATGAATGCATTTTCTTAAAAGTCTAGTTGATACAATCATTTACCGACATATGCACCTGGATCAAGCAATGCATAAACATTAACAGAAAAAACTTGTAACTTACGCGTAACAACATCGGAAGAACTTTCTTGTTTACCCCTAGCCTTGAGTGTGTAAAACTGGTTTTTTTGGAGCTTCAGAACTAGGATAGCTTGGTTGAGCTTAAATATTACCCTTAACTTTACTTCTCACATTAGGACAATCTTTCACCCTACAACCACCATTTCAAAATTTATAGCAACTATTTGTCCCAACAAGGCATTCACTGACATGTTTCTTACCACACTTACGACAAGTTGGTCTCTCTTTTGATGGATAAACCTTTATTCCCTCTTGAGGTTTAGAATTATAACCTTTATCATTGTGATTCTTGGAGAAATTATGACACGCCCCAAGCTACCCCCGAGATGCTGACACGGAACATAGGACCAAGATAACCTGCTCAAATGATAATGAGCATACTAAAGATAATAAACTCTATGCGGAACTTAAATCCAAATTTAAATTGAAAAGATGGGGAATACCCATATTCAATAACTGATAAATGTGAAAACAATGATTTTAATACAAAGGAAATATTAGATGAATACAAAGCTGAATTTAATTACGTATGAAAATAACCTTGAAACTGGAATAGAAATACTGGGACAAGCCCCAACTAATCTAGCGAAATCTAAACTAGTAGACCAGATATTTAAAAAAACTCATGACTATTGTCCTCACTAAAATCTGATTATTAGGGTAAAAACAAAGTATCTAAGGGCTTAAACGAACTGTAAAAAGACCAAAAGAGCCCAGACTCAATTGATGTCGTACTAAATGATATCCTGGAGTGACGGGCAGTTGTTAAATCGACGGTCCGTCGTTTGGGTCCATAGGCTTGGTCAGTTCAACAGGACTTTAATAAAACGGGCATAACTCATTACCCGATGGTTTGATTTTAATTTTTGTTTTGGTATGTCATAGGACACCTAATTCATTTTAAGCTAAGAGTTGTGATCATTTGAAGTGGACCCAAATGCATTTTACTCCTAAATCTTTTCTTATTTCTACCTACGGTCCGTAGGTTCATATACGCACCGTGGTGGTCTATCGTGGTTTTTGTCAGAGAGTGGGTAAATGGTCTCTTGATCGATGGATTAAGACTACAGACCGTAGTCTAACCTACGAATCATAGGTTCGTCTGTCATTTGACGCTTCCTCAAAATTTTATGGGTTGCGTCTTAGGTGTGTTTTAGTCAAAATCGATTGATGTTCATTAGGGGCCGTGGGTCAGGCTACCATCCGTCGATCGTGACCGTCAATTGCACCTGCAGATTTCTGAAAAAGCTGATTTTAGGTCTTTTCTAGATACGGGGTGTTACATTATCTCCTCTTGGAACATTCTTCATTGAATGAAGACTAAACTAGCTGAAATATAGGGAGAGAGTTGTAATCCTTACTACTAAACAATGAAAACTGAGTTTCTAACAGAGTGGAGTTCTGAGAACAAGCAAATATGCTTAAAATGCAAATACAATCTATGGGAACATGATTCTAAGACTGAATTCACACATGAATGACTAAAAGAATGAAGAGGAGCTATTACCTCAAGCTTGAGTGGAATCGGAAGAAAAAAGGTGAGGATACTTGGTTTTGATGGTTGCTTCTGCTTCCTAAGTAGGTCTCTCTACGGACTAAATCCTCAACGAAACCTTGACTGAAGCGACTTTGTTCATTTCTTAACCTTCTAACCTGAAGGTCAAGAATATCAACTGGTAAATCCTCATAACAAAGACTATTTTTCATTGTCACACTCTCTTATGGCACTATAGAGGCTGAGTCACCCATACACTTCTTCAAGAGTGAGATGTTGAAGACCGGATGCACTTCTGCTCATTGTTGTTTGAACTCTAACTTATATGCCACCTTGTAAACCCCTTTAAAGATCTTTTAAGGTCCTACATATCTTGAAATGAGTTTCCCCATTTTTGCCAAATCTCATCACTCCTTTCATAGGTGACACTTTCAGGAAAACCCAATCATCAACTTGGAACTCTTGTTCCCTTCTCCTTACATATGCGTAAGACTTTTGATGACTCTAGGCTATCTTAAGTCTCGCTCTAATGAGTTGCACTTTCTTCATAGCATAAACGACTAAATCTATCCCTATAAAAGCTGCTTCAGCCACTTCAAACCATCAAATAGAGATCAACATCTACCCACATACAGAACCATATAAAGGTCTATCTGAATGCTGGAACAGTAGCTATTATTATAGGGGAACTCAAAAAGAGGAAGGTGATCACCCCAACAACCCTTGAAATCGATCACACAATCTCTAAACGTATCTTCTAGGGTCTGAATGTTATGCTCTTCCTGTCCATCCATCTGTGGATGAAATATTGCGCTAAGGTTTAGTTTAGTACCAAGACCCTTCTCGAATGGCTTCCAGAAATGACAGGTAAACTGAGGTCTTTATCTGATATGATAGACAAAGGAACCCTATTGTCACATCCGGAAAACTACACCGTAGAAGTTAGGGCAATCTCAGATCGCAACCGGCATACTTGACCTCTCGAAGGTCTTTTACAAACCCTTACATATTATTGATCGCATAACATAGTGAAAAGTAGTGCGGAAATAAAACTTTTCATAAAATATAACATAGTCTTTAAAAATATGATTCATATAATGTCATGGGAAATACTAAGTCTCAATCTCATAATCTTAAGACAGAAGAATACTTCGGACACAGCCCATACAAAATATTAATATAGAAATACTTATCCTATTAATATATTTCAGTGGAAACATAAAAGATATATATGCCCTCGAGTATAAAAGAGGACATACTTGGACTTTTATTCAACGGTCCAAGTCTTCCCCTACCAAATGCTCCTCACCTACCAACAACTATCGATATACATAAAAGGATGTATTAGTACAACCACATGTACTAAGTATTGCGTAACGCATGAAAATTATGAAATTGGAGATATAGTTTAAATATGCATCATTTCATTGAAAATGATATTATAATCATAAAAAAAAACATTTAACAACTTAGAAACACATAACATAACATTTAAACAAAATTTCATAATTTTAGAGGTCAATTTATAGTAACCTCATTCACTGTTACAGTGAAGTCCCTTCATTGTACATTGAGGTTGATTATCTTCACCTTAGTCATCTCTTAGTATGTAATCATCCCACTTAAATCGATCCTAACACTCACTTAAGCAACACAAAGGGAGACCTCCCATACACCCTCTGTAGGCATGCCTAAATGATCCTCAAGACTACTTATAATGAGTAAGATACATACTTACAACACATCAAAACATGAACACACAGATAATATGACATTCTCTTTCCATAGTCTAGCAAAAGACCTACTTAAGTAAATCAAGAAGATAACATGTACGATTGACCTCTTTAAGATTACTTAAGTAATCCTTAAGACTACCTAAGGCTTAGATCATGTCCACATAATCAACCAACTTACCTAACAAGAGTCTTTCTCAAAACTTCAAAAGAGAAGACATGAAGAGGTCATCCCTTATTCCCTCTTCACACATTAGCTAGGTAATCCTTAAGTCACTTAAGATTAGGTACTCATTCATTTACATACTTCATAACATAAGTTATTAGTTCATTAGTTCATTAAGAGACTCATACATCACATAAAGGACATCCAAGTAATGGTCTTGGACACTACCTAGGGCCTCTTACTAACACCTTCAAAGCCTATTGTGCAATGTCTAGATAGAGTCTCATGCCACCACCTAAACTTCATAGAACTTTTCTAATGGTAGTATGTATCCCACATGATGATAATAGGGTATAACCGACATAGACAATTATAGAAAGACATGGAATCGAGAGTTCTATCCTACTACGATGAGGTTTCTCTACTTGCTAATGGTAGAACTTAAACACATCCCACGTAGGTACATGGTTAAGGAATATGAAGTGCATGCTTTCTAATCTAGTCTCACTCTTTAACTAGAATTACTTCCCTTACCATACTCACTCGGTGCTAGCCTTCTTTCTCATAGAGTAATTCACACATAAGGTTCACATAAAAGGGTTCCATAACAACTTCATAACCCAATCAGATTTACCCTACCAAAGAAAGGTCCACTAAGGCTAACTCACAATGGGGACACGAAGTTCATGATGACTTTCTGAAGTTTTAATATGATGACATTCAAGCCAATCAATCTTAAGTCAGTCATTCCTTTACTTTGAATGATACAATTATGACTTACGACTTCAACATTCACAACCTTACCACTAGGTTCAAAGTTTCACATAAAAGACTCGCTTAACATCATTTAATGTCTCATGTCATTCATACATACAAGACTAAGATCCTTAACAACCTAAGTCAAGATATCACATATTCATATTCATATTCACATCAGGTAAGGGATACAAGTCAACCAAGACAAGATACCACATACTTCACCTCAGCACACGTGACATGTCATTTTAGAAGTACATAGAAGTGACTATTATTATTTTCAATTCATCCTATATACTGTTTTATCAACATCAATATGACCAATATTGACTCATACAGTCATGTAGGAATGACGTACATCAATCCTAATACTATACACACAAAGCCATATTCATAGTCTAATATGATCACCTTCATAACATGAATAGAACAGATATACTTTCACATTACTTAACATGTAGATAGATATCATCATACTTCACATAATGAAATACACAAATAATCCACATTAATTCAAGTGGTTAGAGATAAGGCCATGATCATAATAATACATGAAGTAACGCCAACAAATCCATATAAATTGCAAGTAAAGCCATAACACCACCAACATAAGTGGAGCCTCTTCACTAGGACAATTCGGCTGAACTTTCTCCTTTCCTTTTTCTGACCTCTAATATATGGAAAATCCTTCATCATGTGAAATGGTTTTCAAGAACCTTAACAAGCGTTCGATCCCATCATAACTCTCCTCCATGCAGTTTGCAACATTTCCTACAAGGTGGCCTTTCCTAAAGTGTATCTACTTCATTATTTCTCTTAACTTTGGGATTGGAATCCCAATCATAGCGACCCGTGGTTGAACTTTACTCCACTTCACGGGAGAGTCCCTTCTTAAACCTGGGCTTATCCCTGATTTCAATACTTCTTTTCCTTGAAAAATTATCCTCAGCTTGCCTTGACCTGTTCCCTGCCCTAGTGTGCTTCATCTTCCTACTTTCCTGTAGTTGATGGTCATGGACCATAAGCCTGGAAAGGTCCTTGATGTCATGCATCATAGCTTCCCTACACTCCTCCTCTAGATCCACAACAATCTTGGTCAAGAATCTACTCATCTCGTCTTTGTTGTTAGAGAAAATAGAGGTAACATACCTAGAATGTTTTACGAATTTTAGGGAGTAATCCTTGACTGATATTGAGCCCTACTTAAGGTTGATAAATTTCTCAACCTTAGACGTCTTCATTTCTCTAGGTAAGAACCTCTCCTGATTAGTAGTCTTAAAAATATCCCAAGTAATAGGACCTCCTCCTAAGGCCATGCTATCCTGCCACATCTTATACAAGGATTGAGCTACATTCTTTAGTTGGTAGGATGCCCGCTCAACCTTCTTCACCTCAGCCAAGCCCATTGAACACAATATCTTATTAATATCATCCACAAACTCTTGGGGATCCTCCACAATCTTAGATCTAGTGTAAATCGGAGGATTCATCCTCGTGAAGTGTCTTAACCTGCTAGCCATGGTACTGGCAAGTGGGTTCTCTCTAGGAACGCCTCGTCGCTCCACCTCGGCTATCATAGACTGAGATTTTACACGGTTGTCTTGAGTAATCTGTGCAAATGTTGTCCGAAACTCTGCAACAGTCAACACAGCTAGGTTAACTTGGATGGCCACTCCTTCAGTTTGATCCTGGGGTGGAACTTGGTTGTCCCCTGCAGCGGCTTCTTCTCTCCCCTCACTAGCATTTCTTCTTGTGTTCATTATTTGAAAACTATAAGAATTGATGTCAGATACGCTCATAAGACCATGAATAAATCATTAGAGAAGGCATGATAAGATTAGAAAAAGGGAATTTTCCGATGCATCATTAAGTCTCTACTTCAGGATAGTGGTATACTTCACTACCATGACTTAGAAACTACTTAATGTGGTTGATGTGAACTTATTACCCTCGGAATTTAACCTAATGCTATGATGCAAACTTTTTCATGACTGAAATCAAGACCCTATCTTAAATCACCGTCGTTGACCTCTTAGAGGTAACAAAGAAGCCTACATACGTCATTGTTACATGATCTAGGTTTATTTTAGCGGAAAATTTGAAACTTTAAGTAACTTGAAGTACACATAGGCATCATAGTAGGATACGTTATACGCATATAAGATTGTTCTACATCATTTCACAATCTTTCACAACAATCATCTAATACCAAGATAATCAACTTAATGAAATACTTTAATCATAAAATATAAACTTTCAAGAATGGCACCAATAAAATGTCTGAAAATAATTGAGAAAGAAACACTAGTAGAACATACTCCACTAGCGCAAGCCTACATCTAAGTTAGAATATATTGGGAAAACGTCCTCGAAAGCATGAGGGCGTACCGGGTCTGGATGAATGCTCCACATCCGTATAGCTTCAGCGTCGTCTCGTAAACTCTAGCTTCAACCTGTGTCAGCACCTAAAAGTAAAGAGTTGTATGGGATTAGTACAAACTTGTACTCATTGGAGTCAAATGTCAAGGAAGGTCTTGAAGTGTCAAATTGAGTAGAGTTTCTTCATAAATTGAAGAATTGTATTCATAAAGGAATGGATTTATATCCTTGAAACTCTCTTTATCAAGGAGTTCAACCTTCAAGATATTTTCCAATGTTTTCAAAGTTGAACTGTCCAATTTATTTATTCTACCATGGGTTCTTGCGTCAATTGTTTTTAAATGTTTATTATGGATTAAATAATTATTGTATTGATTATTTTAACATAAATTACCTAAGAACCAATGAATTGGATGAACACTAGTTTTTGACTAGGTTTTGGGTTACTTGATATTGATCTAATGTTGATGAATTCTTATGTAGTTTTATATGTGATATTCATTGATGCAATAATTGTGGTAATTTGATATATAGGTTATATTGGATTGATTAATATGTAGTAATATGACCTAGTTTCATCAATACTGTTACAATTATGTTGAGTTGTTTGTTATGGCCATGGGTAAGGGCGTTGTGATATCAAATGTGGTGATTTGACATTGGATTGAGGTATTGAGGATGATGTAGTGGTAAGCTTCCCTATATCCTTTATTTTGATGTTAATGAGCTTAAATTTTTTTGTGATTGGTATAGTCCACATATGGTGGTGGTGTTCTGTGCTTTACTTTCAATTGATGTGGCCTTGAAGACATTACTTTATGTATTATGATGATCATGACTGTAACACCTCGTAGCAAAAAAAGACCAAAAACAAGCTTTACAGAAAAAAATGTGCTTGTTCAACCAGCGGTGGCATGGACTGACCATAGCCTGACCCACGATCTGTCCTGCTCAATCTTTCATGGGATAAGAAACTCCCAAAATTTAAGACTAGAAATATTTATTAAGTCTTTGACAACGGATAGATTTATAGTCCGTTGTTAAGACAACGGTTCGTAGTCCATGACTATCGAGCAATACTCCCTTCATCCACTCTCTGACAAGATCTACGGATAGCCAGCACAGTCCGTAGGTGGAAAATTTAAAGACAAATAAGAGGAAATGCAGGTGGGTCAACTTCAAATAGTCATAACTCTAAGAAAAAAATTAATTAGATATCCTATGACCTACCCACAGATAGATAATTTAATTATCTTTCCATAACCACTGACCTTGCTAAAATCAGACCTCCAATTAAAAAGTTATGCTCATTTTATTAAAGTGTTGACGAACATGCCAAGTCGACGAACCCAACGATAGGACGTTGGTCAAACGACGGACAATCAGTCCTAGACGTCGTTTGGTATGGTAGAAACTTCCTCAATAGTCTTTTGGTCTTTTGCCACTTTGTTTAAAACTTAAGTTACCTCTTTTTGACACTAAATCATCATATTTTAGTCAGATTAAGCCTAGAAACATATTTCAAACATATCTAAGTCAACATTAAATAAAAATTTAGAAAATTAGAAGCAAGAAAGGAGAAAAAGCTCAACAACCCTAGTTCAAGAATGCAACAAGTTCGAACAGTTCCAGCCCCGAAAACTAAGAAATTTTTCGTGGATTTCATCACCATGTATGTGGTATTTCACTATTTATTCCTTTCACCCATTGGGTACCTAGTTTTCAGTTATATTCTTGACTCTCTTGTTATGATTAAACCTAGGGTTTCTAGAAATTACACAGAACTTTATATATTTATTTGTTATATATTCCAAATTAGATAATCAAGTTATAATTTAGTTTATTGGACGAATTTTAGAACCCTAGCATTGTATTTTTCTAGGTCTTGAATTACACATGCTAGTTCAGACACTTAGATATACATTCCTTAGTTATAAATGCATAATTACTTGATTAATTGTTGCATTCCCAATTTGCATGTTAAGTTTTGAGATATCTAGTTTTACATAAACTCAAAAATATTCAGTTAATTTACAAAATTCATGGGAGTAGCATAATACCGAGTTTGAATAGGGTATATTTGGTCCTCTCGATTGGGCGTATACATTTGACTTGACATTTAGCTCATGTAGTTTTATTATCGGTTATTAGTAGCTCCCACAGATCAATTAGTCTTATCGGTTATTAGTACCTCCTACAGATCAGTTAGGCTCTCTTGATTGACAACTTATCAGTATATTCACTATTAAGTTTCAGCATGTTATCAGTTGGTCATTGCATCCAATCATATCAGAGTTAAGTTTATACTGTCAGATTATTTTACTTGCTTTTATACTTGTTCAGTTATGTTTTATTTCAACTTTACACTATCCTACATGCTTAGTAACTTTCATGTACTGATGGATATGTACGCTACATCTTCTCGTGATATAGGTTCCGGTTCTCAGCATCCAGATCACGCATAGATCGACTTACGATCTCCAGTTCAGCTGATTCAATGGATAGTCCTCAATCTCCGAGAACAACAGTTATTAGTGTTATTTTTGTCTTTAGTCATTTAGTTGAAGTTTTTGCTAGATTTAGATGTGTCTTGTCCCATCAATTCTAGTCTAGTATAGACACTTATTGCAGACATAGTTAGATTCAGCTTAGTATTGAGTTAATATTTCCTTTGTATTAAACTCATTGTTTCCAAATATCTCAATTATAGAATATGGGTATTCCCCATCTTTTCAGATTTAATTATTATGTGGCTTTCGCATCAGTTTATTATCTTTAGTATTCGTATGATCATGCTAACACGGTTTTCTTGGGATAACTTGTGGTCCTAGGTTTCTTGTCTGCATCTCATGGGTAGTTAGTGCGTGACAACAACACTTGGTATTAGAGCACTAGGTTCAAGAGTCCTAGTATGTATGAAAATCCACACTAAGTAGATTCCTTTTCATTGTTGTGAAGTTCACCACATCTAATGAGAGGGACTCTATAATGTGTTTTAGGTAAACATAACTTTCTTGTTACTATTATCTTGCGTAAGGTATGATCTAATTCCATTCAAATTCGATGTTGAGCACTTAAGATCATGCCTTCTTGTAGAGATTAGGCATGGAATGCTACTGGACCCAATGCCAACGCAGTTCCGCTAATACCAAATAAGGAAGTTCAAATGCAAAGTTAAATAATGCTAATTTAGTTTTTGTCTTTGAGTATGACAAAAACAATAATAAGAAGATTCTAGTTTCTATTAATAGAAATTACCGATTAATGGCTTCCATAGTTTTTGATTTTATCATGATGAATCCTCCTATGATTTTACGGTCACAAGTAGGTAAGAACCCACATATGTTTATTGATGAGGTGAAGAACATATTTGGTGTGATGTCAGTAACTGGTAGTAATAGGTGAGATTGCATCCTACAAAATCAAGAATGTGACTCACATATGGTTGTACTTACTAAGTGGAAAGACAACATACATGACTTTGTATTTTGTAAGTCCTTACATAGCAGTCCAATTCAGTGCCAGTCTAGAAGCTCACTCAGAACCCTTCTCAGTCTCTACTCCAGTCGGTTACCCAGTTATAGCTAGATGGGTATACAAAAATTACCATGTAATATTTTCTCAGAAAGTTACCGCAGTAGATCTTGTAGAGTTAGAAATGGTAGACTTCGATGTCATTCTATGCATGGATTGGTTACACTCATTTTATACCTCAACTGATAGTAGAACTAGGATTGTTCATTTTTTGTTTCCAAACGAACAAATATTAGAATGGAACGGTAGTAACTTAGCCTCTGCGGGTCGATTTATTTCTTACCATAAGTCCAGAAAGAACATATCTATGAATTATATCTATTAACTTGTTAGAGTTAACAATTCTATAATTGAAACCCCAATTATTGAGCCCGTTCCAGTTGTCTGTGAATTTTTAAAAGTGTTTCCAAAAGATCTTCCTGAAGTCCCTTCCAAAAGTGAAATCGACTTTACAATTGATCTCCTTCTAGAAACCCAGCCTATTTCTATTCCTCCTTACAGAATGACTCCAGCAAAGATTAAGAAATTGAAGGAGAAGTTGAAAGACCATCTAGATAAAGGCTTCATTAGACCTAGTATTTCACCATGGGGTGCACCAGTGTTGTTCGTAAGGAAGAAAGATGGATCTCACATAATGTTCATTGATTATAGACAGTAGAACAATGTCACAATAAATAATAAGTATCCCATCCTAGGATTGATGACTTGTTTGACAAATTTCAAGGTGCTAGCCATTTTTTAAAGATAAACCTTAGATCGGGTTATCATCAGTTGAGCGTCAGAGATAGTGAAATTCCAAAAAAATCTTTCAGAACTTGGTATGGTCATTATGAATTTGTAGTTATGTCATTTGGACTAGGTAATGTTGCTGCAACATTCATGGATTTTATGAACAGAGTGTTCGAACAATACTTTGACTTGTTCGTTATCGTCTTCACTGATGATATCCTAATTAACTCTAGGAATGAGGAAGAATATGCGAGTTATTTGAGAATTGTTTTACATACTCTCAAGGATCGACAACTATTCGCTAAGTTCAAAAAGTGTTAGTTCTGGATGTAATCCATTGCTTTCCTTTGTCACATTGTTTCTAGCGAAGGGATCCGAGTGGAATCACATAAGATAGAAGCAGTAAAACATTGGGCCAGACCTACTTCTGCTGCAGAAATATCATAAGATTCTAAGGTCTAGCGGGTTATTACAGAAGGTTCCTTGATGGTTTTTCATCCATGGCCTCACAATTAACTATGTTGACGTAGAGTATGGTCAAGTTTAAAAGGTAAGATCATTCATAGAAAATCTTTGGAGTATCAAAAACATGACCGACTACAACTCTATTCTTGACTCTAGCAGAGGGTTCAGTTGGTTATGTGATCTATTGTCCAGAGTTGGCCTAGGTTGTGTGTTAATGCAGCGAGGCATGGTGATAGCTTATGTTTGTAGAAAACTTAAGGTTCATGAGAAAAACTATCAAACTCATGACCTCGAGATTGCATAAGTGGTGTTTGCTGTTAAGATATGGAGACACTACTTGTATGGTGTTCATGAAGATGTGTTTAGCGACCATAAGAGCCTTCAGTATATGTTCATCTAGAAAGAGTTGAATCTTTGCCAAAGGAAATGGCTGGAGTTCCTTAAGGATTGTGATATGAGTGTGCATCACTATGATGGTAAGGAGAATGTAGTAGAAGATGCTCTTAGTATATTATTCATGGTAGTGTATCCCCAGTTGAGAAAGAAAGAAAGGATCTAGTGAAGGATGTTCACAGGCTTGCTCGCGTGGGAGTTTGCCTTTTGAGAATACTATACAATGGTGTAACATTTCACAATAGGGCCAGATTCAGTCATTTATGCTATTGAGAAAGTTTAACTCATTAGAGATACACTTAAGATAGCCAGTGTCATCATAAATCTTATGCAGATGTAAGGAGAAGGGAATTAGAGTTCCAAGTTTATGATTTGTTTTTTCTAAAAGTCTAACCTATGGAAGGGGTGATTAGATTTGAAAGGGAAAAGAAGATCAATCCTAGATATGTAGGCACTTACAAGATCATGAAAAGGGTTGGCAAGGTGGCATATGAGTTAAAGTTTAAAACAGAATTAGCAGTAGTGCATCCGATCTTCCACATCTCAGTGTTAAAGAAGTGTGTGGGTCATCCAACCTCTATAGTGCCATTTGAGAGTGTGGCTGTGAAAGATAGTCTTTCTTATAAGGATATACCAGTTGAGATTATTTAGCGTCAGGTTCAAAGGTTGAGAAACAAAGAAGTCGCTTTAGTCAAGGTTTTGTGGAGGAGTTAGTCTGCAGAGGGAGCTACTTGGGAAGCAGATGCTGCTAGGAAAGCCAAGTATCCTCACCTCTTTCCTTCCGATTCCACTCCAGCTTGAGGTAATAGTTTTTCTTAAGTTGTCAAGTCATTCATGCGTAAATTTATTTTTGAATCATGTTCCCTAACTTTGTACTTGCATTTTAAGCGTAATTGCATGTTATCGAAATTCAATTCAGTCAAAAACTCAGTTCTCAATAATTAGTTGTAGGGTTTGCAGCTCTCTCCCTCTAGTTAAACTAGTTTAGTCTTCATTCGAGGAAGAACGTTCTTAAGGGGGAGATAATGTAACACCCCGTATCCAAAGCAGGCAAAAAATCATCTTTACAGATAAAAATCTGCAGGTCCAACAAAAGCTTTCATCGATGGACCATAGCCTGACCCACGATCCATCCTACACAACCGTCGATTGTATTAGAAACTCCTAAAATTTCTGCCCAAAAAAAATTGTTAAGCCTTGGACGACGGACAGACTTACGGTCTGTAGGTCAGACGGTGTCTGTAGTCGGTGACCGTCGATTAATAATCCCTTCACCCATTCTTTCACAAGATCTATAGATGTAACAACCCTAAAAATGACTATGCTAAGTAATGTCTAACGTATCTACAATGCCTACATTAGAGTGGGTTAATACAAATTGATGTGCGTTGAACCAGACCTCTGAACCTCTGTAACATCCTAGCCAACTAATTTGGTGAATTAGTTGAGCAAGGAAAAGTTGGGTCCAGCCATGTAGGGCACCCGAATATGAAGATTTACCCGGATGAGTCTTAAAAGACTTAAAAAGGGGTAATCTTATGTTTAAAGGTTCCAGGGGTAAAATTGTCTTTTCCAGGTTAGGGGTAGTATTGTAATTACCCTAATTAATTAATTAATATGGTCGAGGGTCAATTGATATCGGGAGGGCTGAAATTGACCTTTTAAGAATAATCTTGTTCCACCTGGATTCGAGCCTTGGTGGAAGCAATGATTTAATTGATTTATTGTATTTAGGGAATTAGTTACATTAATTAACATTTAATTTTCTTATTTAAATAAAGTAAAATAATATTTTCAACATAAAGTAAGAATAATAATAATAATGATAATAAATAATGAGGAGTTTTAACTAAGACTCTACCTAACTCTCCAAATCCTTATCCTCTCATTCTCACATCTCTCACTCTCATCCTCACGTTTTTTTATTAGTACAAGAACTGAAAATAATAGTTCTTCACTCTTGAAGAAATTACACAAAAAAACTCAAACAAAAAGCTAAGCTAAAACCGAAAATCAACAACATTCTTCTCACGGATTGTGTTTGGGATTTTGGTGGTGAAGAAGTAGTTTTGTGGGAAATTTAAAGCATTTAAACAAGTGTGGAATGAAATTAAAGTATGATTTTTTTTTCTCTTAGTCCCTTTCTAGAGACACCCCTAAGTTCAGTTTAATCTCCATTCGAGAAAATAATGTTCTCCCCGTTGCATGTCCCTGTCATTTGATACTTTGAAAGATTCAAAGTATGTGTTGGTATGTCTTCTGGTAGATGATTTTAGGGATGGTTATTATTTTGTTTTTGAATGTGTATCCGGAAATTATTTAAGGAATGAAAGTTGTATTCCAGAAAAGAGTATTAGTTAATTGCTTGAGCATGTGTGTGCTGTGAATTAACTATGTTTGCTGCCCGAAATTTCAATGGTAAAAATCTTGTGTTTCATGTGTATGAAAATGTTAAAAGTGCGATGATCATATAAGGTTAATGTGGCTGAATAAATGTCACCCAAAACACTCCAAGAATAAACGTAAATGGGAGAAAGATGTATTTGGAAGAAATCAAATTTCCAGCTTGCTTGAAATGTTGGTCTCGACTTAGGGTTGGAAAATATAACTATGTTTTATTTGTTTTAAAAAAAATTGTGAAGTCATTGGATATTAAACCCAAGACCTCAACAAATGTAAATTACATAAAAATTTCATGACAAAAATGAAAGGAAAAATAAATGTGGAGAGTGGGGATTGAACCTACAACCTCTTGAACAGATGAGAGAGTTTGGAGAAAAATAAAGGAGAAATATTAATGTGGAGAGTGGGGATTGAACCCACGACCTGTTAAATGGATGAGAGAGTTAGGAAAAAAATAAAGTAGAAAAATAAATGCGAAAAGTGAGGGGTGAACACACAACCCCTTGGATAGGTGAGAAAGTTAAGAGATAAATCAAGAGAGAAAGAATGAGCTTGTGGGGGATTGATCCCACAACCTCCTTGATTGAAACGAAAAATAGAAGAGGAAAATAAAGGAAATATTAAGGAATGACGGGGATCGAACTAGGGTCCTTTAAAGCTGAAAAAAATGCAATCTACAAGTTTAATATAACATTAAGTGTTGGTCGAGGGATTTGAAATTGGGTTCCCTTTCCCAAGGGATTTAATGAATGCTACCTCTAAGGATCGAAATCGATATCTTGGCATACCTACAAGATGAATAAGTCTTGTACCACATAATATTGGGTAATTATGAATCAATTAGACGAACTATGAATCAAGCCTTATAGATTGTATGTGTCGACTCATAATTCTAGCATATGTTTAAAAGTAAACTAAGATGTCATGTGAAGATATGATGAAACCCCATAGGGGTTACGTAAGAGTGTGACACACATTAAAGGGCTAAGTGTTTTTACATATAATGAAATGAACCTTAACGTAGAAGGGGTGAGTAATTATGATGAATAAATGTGCAAAAGTTAATGAATGTGGTGATAAATTGATAAGAAGCTAATGTTAAAGGTGAGAGAAATCTTAAATGAGCCTAAGTAAATGTTACCAAGACGTACTCACCTATTAGAGTGTAAGGTTAATTAAGAGACAAGTCTATATGAACACTCTAATGAAAGTATTGAAGTTAAAGCATACTTAATACTAATAATGAGATTAAAAATCATCTAATGAGCTATGACGCCTCATGCTACAAGCCATCTTCTATTACGTATGAGTTGAATGTAATGGAATTTTATATTGACAACCAATAGGCAAGGTATTTCATGTTATTCTCCTGAGATTAGACTTCCGTCTAGACGGGTATGGGTCTCCTTATATCTCCTAGTCTTTAAACCTATACTACAAATATAGGGTTCTAGAAAGGTTCGATTACCTATATACGTTTGCATGTTTTGGGTTACTTTTCAGTGTGGGGTTAAACAATGGATTTCATGATGCTCACATGATCTAAGTCGGTTAAGATTAATGATCCCAAAGAAAGAATAAGGCTAGCCTGAAGTAATTCACATTACGAAATAAACTATACCAAAGGTGTTAGGATAGGATAATCAAGAGGTGAGCTAGACTTAAGTAATTACTCTAGGTCATTCTTGGTCACTGGATAGCGAACCCGAAGAAAGTATTAAATTACATCCTAGGTATTGGTGGTGTTTACACTAGCTTACGAACTAATGAAAATGATGTTCGTATAAACAAATGAAGCATACTCTGTGTTTGCTAAAAAAGGTTCCCTAGTTTAGGTCCCTTATGTTGAGACCTCATTTTGAGAAGTCCTAATGTTATGTCCATTATTAAAAGGTCTTATGGCATATGAACAAATGAAATAAAATATGATATGTGCTACATGCAATATGTTGTTTTGGACACTAACATGGGTCCTTCCTTAAGGTCCATTTGATGGTCTTTGGGGATGTTTTCCAGGACGTTTCTGACCCAAACATGACCGTATACAAGTTTAGCACCTCTCATATGAATTTAATAAAAAATGAACACATAAAAATTGATGAAACATGCATAGACTCACAAGGTCATTTGAATGCACATCTTTCAAATGTCATGGACGTTTGACCTCCAAACTTCAAGAAATTTTTGACACTACCTATATATGCTATAACAAATAATGTCTTATGCCGAATATGTAGTCCTGGCCGCTAAAAAGCAATAAGACTTACTCACCATATTAACTATCACACAAATTAAGTCATGATGTCTGCGGGTACGAGGTAACCTTTTCATGAAATCCATATTGATCACTTCCCACTTCTAAGTAGGAATATCAATCTCTTGAGTCATACGTCTTGGTTTCTTATGTTCTACCTTGACTTGGTGGCAATTGGGGAAATTACTCATAAAATCTCCTATATACCTCTTCATTCCATTCCACCACTGTCTGATATGCTCATAAGCCAATATCCCATGCGATAAAGCCTGTTAACATCCTTCATTAGCTCCTTCATGTATTCCTCAACATTTGCTACACTACCCATAGATAATTTGTAAAGAGCATCTGCTACTACATTAGCCTTACCAGGATTGTAATGCCACTACTCATATCATAATCCTTAAGGAAACCAATCATCTCCTCTAGCGAAGATTCAACACTTTTAGACTGAATACATACTGAAGGATCTTATTATTAGTGACACATATACATGAACACTATACAAGTAGTGTATCCTGATGTTGAGTGAAAACACCACTACTGCAAGATCGAGGTCATGAGTTGGACAATTCATCTCATGTACCTTAATTTGTCTAGAAGCATACACTATAACCTTATCTCGCTGCATCAACACACAACCTAGGCCAACTCTAGGATGCATCAAAATCGATGAAATAACCATCTAAACCCTTTGGTAGAGTAAAGAAAGGAGTGATATTTAATCTTGTTTTCAGTTTTGCAGAATTTTTCTCACAATCATCTAACCAATTAAAATTGATCATCTTCTGAGTCAACCTAGTCAATGCTGAGGATATGGATGCGAATATTTCCTCGGACCTTCTATATTAACCCGCTAGACCTATTTAACTTCTTAATTCTGTAAAAGAGACAGGTCTAGGCCATTGTTTCACTGCTTCTATCTTATGTGAACCCCCTCAAATCCCTTTGTTATATACAATGTGACAAGGTGAAGCAACAGATTGCAACCAAAACTAACATTTGCTAAACATAGCGAATAATTGGCAATCCCTAAGAGTCTATAGGGAAATTCTCAAATGAATCACAGATTCTTCCTCATTCCTAGAGTAAATGAGGATATCATCACTAAAGACAATAATGAACAAGTTCAAATATTGTTTGAACACTTTGTTCATCAAGTCCATGAAAGCTGCAGATATATTTGTCAGTCCAAACGACATAACTAAAAAATCCAAATGACCATACCGAGTTTTGAAGGTTGTTTTTTAATTCTCAATATCTCTCACTCTAAGTTTATGAAAACCCAATCTCTGGTCTATCTATAAGAAGTGACTGGAACGCTGTAGTTTGTCAAACAAGTCATTATTCCTGGGGATGGGATGCTTATTCTTGACTGTGACCTTGTTCAACTGTTTATACTCACTGCACATTCTGTGAGAACCATCTTTCTTATTTACAAACAACACTGGTTCAACCCATGGTGAAATACGAGGTGTGTGAAGCCCTTATAAAGAAGGTCATTGAACTTCTCTTTCAATTCCTTAGGCTCTACTTGAGCCATTCTATAAGAAGGAGTACAAATAGGCTGTGCATTTGGAAGGAGATCAATTCGAAAGTTGATTACCTTTCGGGAGGGACTCCGTGAAGATCTTTTGGAAATACTCTTTAAAAACCCAGAGACTATTGGAATTTACTCAAGAGTTTGTGTATTAGATCTAGAATACTTAATCTGAACTAGATGATAGAGATAACCCTTACAAATCATCTTTCTGGCCATAATGTAAGAAATGAATCAACCCATACGTTTTAAGCTACTACCCTTCCATTCTATTATTTATTCCTCTAGAGACTGAAAATGAACAATTATAGTTCTACAATCGACTGAGGCATAACATGGATGTAGCCAATACATGCCTAGAATGAAATCAAAAACTACCATTTCTAACTCTGCAAGATCAGCTGAGGTGACTTTCTGAGATACTGTACAGGGTAATTTCTATATACCCTTGTAGCTATAACTGGGTCACCGACTGTAGTGGAGACAGAGAAAGGTTCTGATAGATTTTCTGGACTAACACTGAATTTTACTGCTATGAAAGGAGTTACAAAGGAAAGAGTAGACCCTGAATCTAACAATGCATAAACATCATGTTCAAAGACTTGTAACGTACCAGTGACTACATTAGGAGAACCTTACTGATCCTGGTGAGCTTTAAGAGCATAAAACCTATTTTTACGTTAACCTCCTCCTATATTAGATGAGTTAACATGCTGAGTCTAGCGACTTGCTGTTGCTGATGAAGTTGTAGACTGAGCTCTTCCATTACCACCTCCTTGACCCTATTGAAGGACAATGCCTCAACTTGGTACAAGACTAACCACACCCAAAAAATCCTTATTTTCCAATGAGACACTCGCCCGGATGGTTCTTACCACACTTAGATCAAGTAGGGAAAGTCTTGGTTCTTGTAATACTTCCCTGAGACTTAGAGTCGTGTGCTCTAAACTTCTGGTCGTACCTATTCTTCGAGGATGGAACACTAGATGAAGAAGGGGATGGAGCTTAGGAGTTTTTTCAATTTTGTGAGCAGTTTCTACCACCCAATTTCTGCTAAGAATAGTCATAGTTCCCAGTCCTACCCTTCCTATTATCATTGGCTTGTTCCCTAAACTTATACCCCTCAACCTGCTGATCATGGGTCATAAGCCTAGAGATGTTCATATCTTCAAGTAACATAGCACTTCTTCAGTCCGCTTTCACCAAATCTCACACTTCATAAAAGAACTTATTCATGTGAGCCCTTGAGTCAGAAACCATGTGAGGAGCATGCCTAGAGAGTTGTTTAAACTTGAGCCCGTACTCTTGGACCGTCATGTTTCCCTTTCTTAAGTTCATGAATTCCTAAACATGTGCTTCTCTCAACTCTATTGGGAAAAATCATGTCCAGAAAGGTCACACTAAAGCAATCCCAAGTAATACGAGCTGCATCATTACCCCTGTTTTCCATCCATTAAGTGTAACAGATATGAGCAACATCCTTCAACTGGTATGAATCCTACTCAACCGGAGCAGTCCAATTGACTTGTATTACCTCAAAGATCTTCTTTATCAAATCCAAGAATTTCTGATGATACTCATTAGTTTGTGATCCTAAAAACTCAGGCGGATTCATCCTAATAAAATCATGGACCATAAATGTAGTTGATCTACCATTTGCATTCACAGGAGCTTGAATCCAATTGTTTGGTTTGTCATACTCTGAGCCAACATCTGTATAAGATTTCTAAATTCAGCGTTGGAGACTTCCTAATCATGGACCGAAGGATCTGCGTTTTCATTCCTGGCATTCACATGCCTAGCATTAGCTCTACTATGAGGCATGATATGAAATGTAGAATATCAAGTTAAAGTGGAATAAGATCATACCTTATGCACGATAAGAGTAACAAGTAAGTGAAGTTTTCCTAAAGCACTTTGTAGCCTTCCTCGCATTAGACATGGTTCACTCAAACCCATGAAAAGGACCCTTATTAGTGCGGATTTTCATACATCCTAGGAATTTTTGAACCTATTGCTCTGATATCGAGTTTTGTTACACCTCATGCTACCCCCGAAACGCGAACATGAAACCTAGCACACAAGGGATCCCAAGTTAAACCTACTGGCATGATCATGAGCATACTAAAGACAATGAACTGAATACGGAACGAATATAATACTTTTAACTGAAAAAATTGGGAATAACAGTATACTATAGATAAAAAAATTTGAAATACTGATGAGTTTAATACGAAGTTATTAACTCAATACTTATATGAAACTAACTATGTCTTAATTAAGCCTCTAACTGACTCAAAATATTGGGACAAGTCCCATCTAAGTCTAGAAAAAACTGAAACTACATTACTAAAAGAATGAAATGAACTCATGACTATTGTCCTGGGAGAATGAGGATGTTGGATAGAGTAAAGCTTAAATAATACATATAGCATAAAATCAAGTATAATAATATGAACATGATATACTGTATTCTGAGTTAACTGGATGAATGACCAACTTATAACATATTGAAACTGAAACTGCAAATACTAATAAATTGTCAATGCAATGAATTATGACTGATATATGGGAGCTATTGATAACAAATAATAAAGCCACATGAGCTAAATTTGGAGTACGATGTATATGCCCCATCGAAAGAAACCAATAAACCCTTCCAGAGATATAAAGGCATGCTGGCATGATCACTAAACTTATTGTCCCCAGAGGGGACTTAAAACCTGTGACGATTGTAATCTAGACCCTAGACGAGACCGTCGTCGTTGACCTCTCATTGGTCGCAGACAAGCCTACATACGTCTTTCTTACTTCATCTAGGTTAATTTTAGCAGAAAATTTAAAACATTTTGTTTCTAAACATACATGTATACATTTAACTTAACATCACACGCGTTAAAAAATCAACCATCTAATAAAGAGATAATCAAATGAAATAATCAATTCATAATTTTATTAAACGTATTTTTGACAAAACGGCACTAATTCAAAGTCTGAACAAAAGATGAAAAAAACACTACTGGAACATACTCCACTAGATATAGCCTACATCTAATCTAGATAATAATTATAGACATCCTCCAAAACACGAGGGCCTACCCTTTTCGGATGAAAACTCCATGTGTGGATAGCTGTAACTTTAACCTATAAGGTTTAGCATCAACCTATTTCCTACACCTAAAATTTTAGAATTACATGGGATTAGTACACAGTTGTACTAAGGATTGATATATGCAAGCACACACTAACGACATGCATGAGTAAGAACAACTCTTTCCTAACAACATGATTATGGAAAGTTAAGTCAGTGGACTTACCAAAATGGGATTAGGAAAGTTAGTGAGCTTTCCAAAATTGGATTGGGAAAGTCAATACAGGAGAGTAACATGCATCATCATAGTTATCATATTGCACACAACACATAACATATAACACATAGCACATATCGTTTTGCATATAGAACATAACATCTTTCATATCATACATTCATATACAATGACACCTTGGAATCATCGACTTTATCATTAAGACTTCCCAAAATGAGGGCTCAACATATGGGACCGTAACTAGCGAGCCTTCATTAACAAACAGACAGTCTCCCTTATTCATTCATACATAATTCATTTCATTTCATTCAAAAGCTAGTGTTAACACTAGCTATATATAGGATGTATTTTAAGACTTTCGTCGGGTTCGCTGTGCAATGATCCAGAATGACCTCGTGTCATTACGTATGTCTATTCACCTCTTTATCATCCTAACACCTTGGTTTCATTCCTTTTATTATGTGCATCATTTGAGGCTGGCCTCATTAATTCATTGGGAAATTTAACGTTAAAAGACATAGATCATGTGAGTATCATTAAATCTAGTGTCTCTCCCACACCAAAAAGAGGTTGAATCACCGACCGAAGTGACCTAAAACATTCTAGCATACATTGCAAGTAAACCCCGCCAGAACCTTATATTGGTAGAATAGGTTAGAAAACTAGAACTTATAAGGAGAGTCATACCCGGCATGCCGGACATTCTCATCCAATGAGAGTTACGTGAACCTCTGCCCTTCCCGAATGAAGGCATCAACGCTCATAGCTAGTCTATTCGTGCTCAGTATAAAGTTCTATTACATTTAACTCATACGTCATGAAATTTGGCTTCTAGTGTGAGGACATCATATCTCAATAGATGATGTCCCATCTCATTATTAGTTTTAAGTGTATATTAATCTCAATGCTTTCATTTGAGTGTTCATAGATACTACTCTATTACATAACTTTACACTCTTATAGGTGAGTATATTTTAGTAACATTTTCTTAGGCTCATTTGAGATTGCTCTCATCTTTTACATTAACCTCTTATCATGTTGTCACCACATTCCTTAACTTTAGCACATTTTCTCGTCATAATTACTCACCCCTTATTACGTGAATGTTCATTTCATTATATGCCAATGCACTTGGCCATTTAATGTCTTTCACACTCTTACATAACCCTCCTAGAGTTTCATTATGTCATTACATAGAGCTTAGTTTCACATACTTTTAAATGTACGCTATACATATGGGTCTATAATAAAAGCCATGAGGCTTCATTCATTTTTCGTTTAAGTGATTCATATCTTTTTAAGATTATGTGGTACAAGACTTATGCATCTTGTATATATGTCAAGATCACATTTTTGATCTAAGTAGGCAGCATTATTTTTGAATATTTAATTCACGTATGACAAATGTATAAATACAAAATTCGGGCAAGGGAACCCGATTTCGAATCCCTTAGACAACACTCACATTTATATTTTTTTTACCATACGGCTTGGGGACCCAAGATCGATCCTCAAATACTTCATTTCATTTTTCCCTTTATTTGTGCCTTTATTTTTTTTAGTTCATTGGAACTTCGAGGATGTGGGATCAAACCCCCACAACCTGATTTTATTTTTATTTCCTTATCTTTGATTTCTCTCCTCTTGGCCGAGGTGGTGAGAGTTCGACCCCCCACAACTCCACTTTAATTTTTCTCCTTAACTTTCCTTTGTTCTGCCTAGAGGTCATGTGTTCGATTACAACACGCCTCACACTTTTATTTTTTATTTTATTCCTCCTTAAATCATATTTAGAGGTGGTGGGTTCAAATCCAACTTCTCTCATTTCTTATTTTTTTATTTCATTTTCAAATCAAGGCACATGGGTTCGAATCCCACATTCCACAATCTCTTTTTCTAACATTATTTAAATATTTTTAACATGTTGAGGTCACAGGTTCGATTCTTAGTGGCCTCACATATTTTAATTCACTTTTACATAGAATGATAATCCCCTTAGCTTGGCCGAAATTCATCATAATAATGCTTTAAATTTTCGCAGCCTAGTTTCTCACCTCTTTTATATTAAATGTTTAGACGATTGAAGTAGTTTTTAGTGAGTTCTTTAGCTGCATTATCATGGATTCATTTGACTATTTTTTTGCACTAAACAAAGAATTTTTCCAACTTTTTTGAACAACACGATTTAAGCAAGTTTGTGCACATGAAATAAAACCATAAACATGTCATTTTTCGAACTTGAATCAAGGAGTGTATATCACGGCTATACACTTCACACACATCATTTTTCACTTACTTTCGAACAACATGCTCAATATTCATATTATTTGAAATATACATACATAAACATAATCATCACCGAAAAACATTACATCCCTAATTTCTACCAACAATCATACCCAACCTATGATTCGATATGAGTATGTGACAAGGAGATGCAATGGGGAACAACCTTAGTTTTCGGAATAGATTCGTCTAAACCTTAAGGGGTCTCCTTGGAAAGTGACTAAGAGACAAGAGAACCCATATCTTTTTGACCTTCAAACCTTGACTTGCTGCCCAAGACTTTCTCAAAATATCACAACAAAATCCCCTCAACTTTAACACCGATTCGACTGACAAACCTTCTATTTGCCTAACGTGTTTGATTAGCGTTTGTTTTTTATATTTTCGTGTGAGAACTTCCAGTGTGAAGAACTTTTGTCAATTTTCTGTTCTTGTTGGTTTTTAGGTAAATAGAACGTTAAAGCGCAGAGAGAATGATCGTGTTTTGAAAGATAGACGTGAGTAAGGAGAGTTTTCATAGGATAAGGAGTTAAGTTTAGGAGTTTGTCAAATAAGGTTTACTTAATTGGTAAAAATCTCACATCCCTTTTATTTTAAATCAGCAAATACATGTTAATTCATTAAATTAATTACCAATTTAGATAAAAAAATTTAAATCATTACTTTCAGCTAGGTTCGAACCCGGGTGAAGCAAGACTTCACTTCAAAGGAAAATTTTTGGCCCTGTCTCCCTAAAATACTCCTCCACCTTATTGATTAAAAAAATAATTACATATTTAGGGTTATTACGATACTACTCTTAGATTGGAAAAATACCATTTTACCCCTAGACAATAAAAACATAAGATCTCCCCTTTTTAAATCTGATAAAGACTCATTCGGGTAAATCTTCATAATCAGGAGCCCTACATGGTTGGACTCAACCTTTCCTAGCTCGACTAACTCCCAATGTAAGTTGGCATGGCTGTATCAAGGGTTTAGAGTTCTAGTTCTACGAGCATCAATTTGTGCTAACCCAATCTAATCGTAGGCATTTTACAGACATTAACCATTATTTAGCATAGCCATTTTTAGGGTTGTTACACAACCAAATTGGATTTTATGTATTAGACTAAGTGGGTACGCTTAACCCTAGTCCTACTTGGTATTATGCTGCTCCCAATGAATTAAGTTGTGAAGACATTATGAATGAATTTATGTAAATGTTGGATAGATGAAAACCTAACATGAAAACATAGAATGCAAAAATTAATGTTGTAATTATGCATTTATGATTGAGGCATGTATATCTGAAGTCACTGAAATATCTGATCTATCATATGTAATTCAAGAACTAAAGAATTACATAACAAGGATTCTCAAACTCATGCAAAAATCTATGTAATAACATTATAATCTTATTTGGAACATATAACTAATTAATTATTATATGATGTTCTATAAATCGTAGGACTAATAATGATATGGAAATCAATAATATGACTGAAAACTAGGGACCCAATGGGTGAAAGGAACTAACTAGTGAAATACCCCATACCTAGTGAAGAAATCCACAGAGAAATATGTGGATTTTGGGGGCCGAAACGGATGGAACCTTGCTGCATTCTTGAACTAGGATTCTTGACCTTTTTCTCCTTCTTGCTTCTAATTTTCTATGTTTTGATTTAATGACTTGACTTAGGTAAGTTATAGCTATGTTTTTAGGCTTAAGATGACTAAAATTTGATTATTTAGGGTCAAAACAATGTATCTTAGGGGTTAAACGAAGTGGAAAGAGTCCAAAAGACCCCTAAGTTAATTGTTGTTTGACCAAACAAGGACATGTACTGACGTCCATCGTTCAATAGACGGTCCATCATATGGGTCCATAGGTTGGGTATGTTCTACAGGCCTTTACTAAAACTGGCATAACTTTTTATCCGGAGGTTTGATTTTAGCAAGGTCGGTGGCTATAGAAAAATAATTCAGGTATCTATCTTTTAGTATTTCATAGGACAACTATTTCATTTCGTCCTAAGATTTATGATCATTTGAAGTTTACCCAATTATATTTCCCCCCTAACTTCATGCTAATTTCCATCTACGGTCTATAGGTATATATACGGACCGTGCTAGTAAATCGTAGTTCTTGTTAGAGAGTGGGTAAATAGTGTCATAATCAATGGATACAGACTACGAATCATATTTTGACCTACAAACGTAGGTCCGTCAGTCGTTCTTTACTTAATCAAATTTTCTGTGCTGCATCTTGTTGGATTTTCAATCAAAATCGACGGATATGCAGTACGGGCCGTGGATAAGGCTACGGTCCGTTGATGGTTACCATCGATTGCACATGAAGATTTCTGAAAAGCTTATTTTTCGTTTGTTCTAGATACAGGGTGTTTCATTGATGTTGACGTTCAGGTTCATGTTGAATTGACATTGATGTTCACTTTGATGTTCAAATTGACGTTCACATTGATGTTTAGTTTTACGTTCACGTGGATGGTTAAATTATGTTGACGTTGACTTAGATGTTCAGGTTTATATAGAAATTCCCATTCATGTAGACATTCACATTGTCATTTACGTTCATGTTGACATTTACTTTGACTTTTAATGTTGTCATTAATGTTGTCATTAATGTTGACATTCACATTAACATTAACGTTAACGTTGACATTGACTTTCATGTTTAGATTGACGTTAACATTGATGTTGACATTGACATTCACGTTAACATTCATATTTACATTGACATTCACGTTCATGTTGATGTTCACATTAATGTTAACATTGATGTTCATGTTGACGTTTACATCAACATTAACATTGATTGACATTCACGTTCTCATTGACGCTCATATTGACATTGACATTCAGGTTGACATTAACATTGACGTTCATGTTAATATTAACGGTCATGTACACATTGACATTCACGTTAAGATTGATATTTACGTTGACATTCACATTGACATTGACGTTGATGTTCATGTTTAAATTTACATAAATGTTGATTTAGATATTGACATTTACAGTGATGCTGATGTTTACATTTACTTTGACGTTTATGTGTACGTTGATGTTCACATTGACGTTGACGTTCATGTTCACGTTAATGTTCACATTTACTTTGACGTTCATGTTGATGTTTACATTTATGTTCACATTGAAATAGACATAAAATTTTGCATATACGTTGACATTGACATTAACGTTTAAGTTAACATTGACGTTAACATTCACTCATATGTTTATGTTGACATTTACATTTACGTTGACGTTCAATTGATTCTCACGATAATGTTTAAGTTGAAGTTCACTTTGACATTCACATTCATGTTGACTTTCATGTTCATGTTGAAGTTTACGTTGACCTTCACGCTGACGTTTATGTTGAGGTTTACATTCATGTTGAGGTTTATGTTCATGTTCAGGTTGATGTTAACCTTGACATTGACTTGGAATTCACCTTTACATTGAGGTTCTCATTCACGTTGACATTCATCTTGATATTGACATTGATGTTTACGTTGACATTGACATTGACGTTTACGTTCATGTTCACGTTGAGGTTGACGTTCATGTTGATGTTTATTTTGCATTCACTTTTACGGGTTCACATTTAAGTTGATGTTCAAGATACTTTTTACGTTGACATTGATGTTGATATTAATGTAGATGTTGACATTGATATTAATATTAATATTGACATTCACGTTGACATTTATGTTCGTATTGTCGTTGACGTTTATGTTGATGTTAATGTTTATGTGGACGTTCAAGTTCACACTCACTCTAACGTTCACATTAACGTTCACATTCACAATTTATATTGACGTTCACATTCATATTGATGTTCACGTTGATATTGACATTGATATTGACGTTCACATTGACGTTCAAATTGACGTTCACATTGATGTTCAAGTTAACATTCATGTTGATGTTCATATTCACGTTGACGTTGTCGTATATGTTCATGATCATGTTGACATTCAAATTCATATTGATGTTCATGTTAATATTCACGCCGTTATTTACATTGATGTTCAAATGGATGTTTACATTGAAGTTCACATTAATGGTGACGTTTAAGTTGATGTTTAACTCATGTTCACATTTACGTTGACATTCATGTGGATATTAAAATAGATGTTCATGTTTACATTTACGTTCATGTTCACGTTTAGGTTTAAGTTGAAATTTATAGTTAATGTTGATGTTGACGTTTATGTTTATGTTGACACTTATGTGAATGTTGACATTTAGGTACCTTGATGTTCACATTTACGTTCATGTTGATGTCACATTAACTTTAATATTGATGTTCATGTTGACGTCCATATTAACATTGATGTGCATGTTAACTTTCACAATGACATTTACATTGATATTAATATTCAAGTTTACGTTGACATTGACATTCATGTTAACGTTGATGTTGATGTACACATTGACGTTCACATTTATGTGGACATTTACATTGACATTCACAATGACATTGACATTGATGTTCATGTTTACATTGACTTGCATGTTGATGTTGACGTTGCTATTTACATTGATGTTGATATAAACATTGATGTTTACGTTAACTTTGACATTTATGTGTACGTTGATGTTCACATTGACGTTGACGTTCATGTTCACATTAACATTCACATATACATTGACGTTCTTTTTCAACTTGACATTCATGTTGATATTTACATTGACGTTCATGCTCACATTGACGTTAATATTTACGTTGACATTCACATTCACGTTAAGGTTTAAGTTGACATTTACGTAAATGTTGATGTTGAGTTTTACGTTTACATTGCCACTTAGGTGGACGTTAGCGTTTAGCTATTTCTTGATGTTCACATTCACATTTATGTTGATATTCACGTTAACGTTAACATTGACATTCACATATCCATTTAGATTGATGTTCTATTCACATTGACGTTCACGTTCACGTTCATACTTAGATTATCATTCACGTTAACATTCACATTTCCATTTATATTGACGGTCTGTTCACATTTACATTCACATTCAGATTCACATTAACGGCTACATTGACGTTTACATTTTGGTTAATATTGAAGTTAACATTCACATTCACATTTACGTTTATAATGACGTTCCCATTGACGTTGACATTCACGTCAACATTTATATTGATGTTGACGTTGATGTTCACATTTAAATTGAGGTTGACCTTCACATTCACATTACCGTTGACATTCACATTCGTGTTTACGTTCTCGTTGACTCTTACGTTGACGTTGATGTTGACATTAACAGTTAGGTTCACATTCACATTACGTTCACGTTGATGTTTAGGTTCACATTGACGTTCATATTTCAATTGATGTTGACATTCACTTTCACTTTCGGGTCGAGGTTGACTTTTACGTTGACGTTCATGGTGACGTTTATGTTGAAGTTCATGCTGACGTTAACGTTCACATTCACAATGACATTAACATTGACGTTCACATTCACGTAGACATTCATATTGATGTTCAAGTTGACATTCACATTTATGTTGACATTCATATTAACGTTAACATTAACGTTCACGTTGACGTCTACATTGACGTCAACATTAATGTTCACATTGACGTTAACATTGACGTTTATGTTAACTGTCATGCTCCGAGCTACCCCCTGACGTGGACACGAAACCTAAGACCATAACTGATCCCAATTTAACCCTGCTGGCATGTGCATGAGCATTATAAATAGTATAAATTTTTGCGGAAGCTAAATCATAAATTTAAACTAAAAATATGGGGAATACACATATTCAATAAATGAGATAAATGAAATCAATGAGTTTAATATAAAGAAGTAATTAACTCAATACTAAGCAGAAATTAATTATGTCTGAAATAAACCTCTAAACTGGACTACAAAATACTTGGACAAGCCACAACAAAATCTAGCAAAAACTGAAACTAAAAGACTAAATTCTAAATAAAAAAATTTAGGACTCTTGTTTTTGGTAAATAAGGACTCACCACTGAATCTGCTGAACTGGAGATCAGAAATTTATTTAGGCATGACTTGGATACAGCGAACCTGAACCTACATCACGAGAAGATGTATCTCCATAATGTGTTAGTAGTTGAAGGTACTGAGCGTGTAGGATAGACTAAAACTGAAATAAAACACAACTGAACAAGCACAAAAGCAAGATAATAATTTGAACATTATATACTGAATTTCTTAGCTAACAGAATGCAATGACCAATTTATAACATGCTTAAACTTAATACTGAATATACTGATAAATTGTCAATGCATAGAGTCTTACTGATTTGTGGGGGCTACTAATAGACGATAATAAAACGACATGAACTAAATGTGGACTCTGATGTATATGCCCCATCGAGAGGACCTAATATACCCTGCAAAATGTATAAAGCCATGCTGACATGATCACTAAACGTATTGCCATTAGAGGGGACTAACAACCTACTTTTCTAGTAGTTCTAGGACTAATTGTATATGGTGAACCCTAGTCGAACTCGGTATTATGCTACACCCAATGAATTCTGTAAATTTACTGATTGTCTCTTAGTTTCTAAAAATACTGGATAGGTCAAAACTAAATTATGCAAATTGAGAATGCAATAATTAATCTGCTAATTATGCAATTATAATTGAGGCATGTATATATGAAGTGTGAAATATGTTACCTAGCATGTGTAATTCAACAACTACAGAAATACAAAGCTAGAGTTCTGAAATTCATGCAATAAACAGAATAATAACATGATAATATTATTTGGAACATATAACTAATAAGTTCATGATGTTCTGTTGATGTTATGGAAACTTTAGGTTTAATCATTATATGGGAATCAAGAATCTGTCTAAAAACTAGGGAACCGATGGGTTAAAGGAACCCACTAGTGAAATACAACATACCTTGTGATGAAACTCTTGGAGAAACATTTAGATTTCGGGGCTGCAACTACTGGAAAATTGCTTCGTTCTTGAACTAGGGTTCTTGATCTTTTTCTCATCTCTTGCTTCTAATTTTTTACGTTTTGATTTAATGATTTTTCTTAAATAAGTTTAATTATGTTTCTAGGCTTAAACTTACTAAAATATGATGATTGATTGTCAAAATCTCGTAACTTAGGGTTTAAACAAAGTGGGAAAGTTCCAAAAGACCCATAGGAAAGTTGTTGTCGGACCAATAAACAGCCAGGATTGATGATCCGTCCATTGACAGACAGCCCGTCGGTTGGTACGTCGGTTGGGCCTATTCGAAAGGCCTTTATTAAAATGGGCATCACTTTTTACTTGGAGGTCTTATTTTAGTAAGGACGGTATATATGGAAAGCTAATTCAATTATCTTGGGTAGGAAGTAGGGAACCTAAATTATTTTATTCTAAGACTTATGACCATTTGAAGCTGACCCAACTACATTACCCCTTAGCTGTCTTATAATTTACCACCTACGGTCAGACCTACTGACCGTAGGTCCACCTACGGACCATGCTGGTCATCCGTAGCACTTTTCACAGTTTGGGTGAATGGGGGTTCTCGATCGACGGTCATGGACTTCGCACCATAGTCTTACCTACAAACTGTAAGTCTTTCCGTCGACCAACACTTAACCAATTTTCCTGGGATTAGATTTTTGGGAGTTTTTAATCCCATCGACGGTTGTGCAGGATGGACCATGGGTCAAGCTACGGTCCGTCGATGGTCACGTCGACTGCACCTGTAGATTTTTCTGAAGAACTATATTTTTGTATGTATTGTCTATGGGATGTTAAATTATCTCCCCCTTGCTAACATTCGTTCTCGAATGAATACTAAACTATCTGTAATAGAGGGGAGTTGCACATCCCACTACTAAACAATAAAAAACTGAGTTTCTGATTTAATTGAGTTTCGATTACATCAAAATATGCTTAAAATGCAAGTACACACTAAGGGAAAATGATTCTAAGACTGAATTTAAGCATGAATGACAGGAAAACTTAAGGGGAACTATTACCTCAAGCTGGAGTGGAATCAGAAGGAAAGGGGTGAGGATACTTGGCTTTCATGGCTGCTTTTTCTTCCCAAGAATCTCCCTCTACGGACTTACTCCTCAATAAAACCTTGACTGATGCAACTTCTTTGTTTCAAAGACTTCTAAGATGACGATCAAGAATCTCTACATCCTCATAAGAAAGACTATCTTTCACCGCCATACTCTTTAATAGCACTGCAGAGGATGGATCGCCCACGCCCTTCTTCCACAGGGAGATGTGGAAGACCATATGCACTTCTGCTAATTCTGATGGCAACTCTAACACATATGCACCTGTCCGACCCCTCTAAATATCTTGTAAGGGCCTACATATGTAGTACTAAGCTTTCCTTTCTTTGCAAATCTCATCAACCCTTTCATAGGTGAGACTTTAAGAAAAATCGAATGATCAGTTTGGAACTCTAGTTCCCTTCACCTTACATATGCGTAGGATTTCTGACGACTTTGGGTTGTCTTAAGTCTATCTCTAATGAGCTGCACTTTCTCCATTGCATAAAGGACTCAATTTGGCCCTGTTAAAGCTACTTTACCTACTTTAAACCAACCAACATGAGCTGTACATCTACTTCTATATAAAGCCTCATAAGGGGAAATCTGAATGCTGGAATGGTAGCTATTGTTGTTGTCGAACTCAATAAAAGGAATGTGATCATCCCAACTACCAATGAAATCGATCACACAAGCTTTGAACATAACATCTAAGGTCTGAATGGTACGCTCTTCCAGTCCATCTGTCTATGGATGAAATGTTGTACTAAGGTTAACTTGAGTACCAAGACCTTTCTTAAATGACTTCCAAAAATAAGAGGTAAATTGAGGACCTCTATCTAAGATGATAGACAAAGGAACACCATGCAATCTAACAATTTCATTAATGTAAATATTGACATAGTCCTTTGCAAAATTTTTAGTCATTACTGCTAAAAAGCGAGAAGACTTAGTCATTCTATCAACTATAACCCAAATTGAGTCAGGTTGTTTGCGAGTACGAGGTAACCTTGTGATGAAATCCATATTGATCACATCCCACTTCAGAGTAGGAATATCGATCTCTTGAGTCATAAATCCATATTTTTGATGTTCCACCTTGGCTTGCAGGAAATTGGAAAACTAACTCACAAAATCTGCTATATCCCTCATCATTCCATTCCACTAATAGACTTCTCGCAGATCGCAGTACATCTTAGTGGCATCTGGACGAATTTAATACCTAGAGTTATGGGATTCTGTAAGAATATGCTATCTGAACTCTCCCACATCAAGAACACACAATCTACCATTGTTGGGATTTACACCATCTCCCCCTTCAAGGAAAACGTCCAGTTTCTGATTATGGACTGCACTCTTATGTTCAAGCAAGATTGGTCACTGTCTTTCTTTTCCTTAACCTCTACTACCGATGATGACTTTGCCCTATTCTAAACTTTTACACCGCTTTATGATATGCTTATAAGGTGAACACCCGAGCGAGCAAGACCGTGAGCATCCTTCATCAGTTCCTTCCTTTCTTCCTTAAAATGGGCTACACTACCCATAGATAATATACTAAGAGCATATTCTACTACATTCGCCTTACCAGGATGATAATGCACACTCATGTCATAATCCATAAGGAATTCAATCCATCTTCTCCAGCAAATATTAACTCTTCCTAGGTTAACACATACTGAAGGATCTTATGGTCAGTGAACACATCTACATTAACACCTTACAAGTAGTGTCTCCATATCTTGAGTTCAAACAACATTGTGTCAAGCTCGAGGTCATGAGTTTGATAGTTAATCTCATGCACCTTAAGCTGTCTGGAGTCATACTGTACAACCTTATCTGGCTGCATTAATACACAACCTAGGCCAAAACTGCTTGCATCACAATAGATCACTCACCCATCAAAATCCTCTGATAGACTCACGAAAGGAGTTGTAGTCAATCTAGTTTTCAATTTTGTGAAGCTTTTCTCACAATCATCTTAACGTTGGAACTTGACCATCTTCTGAGTTAACCAAGTCAATTGTGAGGATATAAATGAAAATCCTTCCACAAAAATTTTGTAATAACCTGCTACACCTAAGAAAATTTTGATATCTCTGGAAGAGGTAAGTCTGGGCCACTGTTTCTCTATTTCTATCTTCTGTGAATCAAATCGAATCCCTTCGCTTGATACAATGTGACAAAGGAAAGCAACAGATTGCAACCAGAACTGACATTTACTAAACTTAGAGAATAACTAGCGATACTGGAGAATCTGCAGAATATCTCTAAAATAACTTGCATGTTCTTCCTCACTCCTAGAGTAAATGAGGATATCATCAATAAAGACAATAAAGAACAAGTTCAAACACTGTTTAAAAACTATGTTCCTTAAATACATGAAAAATGCAAGAGCATTAGTTAATCCAAATGACATAACTACAAATTCATAATGACCATACCGAGTTCTAAAGGCTATTTTTGAAATGCCTCTATCTTTAACTCTAAGCTTATGATAACCCGATCTTAGGTCTATATTTGAGAAATGTCTAGCACCCTGAAGTTTGTCAAACAAGTCACCAATCTTGGGGATGGGATACTTTTTCTTTATTGTGTCCTTGTTCAACTGTCTATAGTCAATGCATATTCTAAGAGAACCATCTTTCTTCTTTAAGAACAACATTGGTGCACCCCATGGTGAAATACTAGTTCTGATGAAGACCTTATATAAAAGGTCATTAAATTTCTCTTTCAATTCCATAAGATCTTCTGGAGACATTCCATAATGAGGAATAAAAATAGGCTGGGTATCCAGAAGGAGATCAATTAAAAATTCAAATTTCCTTCAGGAGAGACTCTAGAAAGATCTTCTGGAAATAATTCTGGAAACTCTAAAACTACTGGAACTAACTCAGAGTTGGTGTTTCAAAACTAGAATCCTTAACCCGAACTAGATGAAAGAGATAACCCATAGATTTCATCTTTCTGGCCTTGTGTCAAGAAATAAATTTACCCACAGGCGCTAAGCTACTGCCCTTCCATTCTTAGATTGGCTCATCTAAAACAGAAATTGAACAATCCTAGTTTTACAATCGACCGAGGCATAAAAAGATTTTAACCAATTCATGGATAGAATGACATCAATGTCTACCATTTCTAACTCTACTAGAACTATTGAGGTGACTTTTTAAAAGACTGTCATAGGCAAATTTGGTATACCCGTCTAGCTATAACTGGGTCATCGACTAGAGTAGAGAATGAGAAAAATTCTAAAAGAGTTTCTTGACTGACATTGAATTGGACTGCTACGTAAGGAGTTGCAAATCAAAGAGTTCACCCTGGATCTAACAATGCATAAATATCAATGTCAAAGACATGTAATATACTGGTGACTACATCAGGAGAACCTTCTTATTCTTGCATGCCTGAAAAGCATATAACTTGTTCTCGTGCTGACCGCCATGTGTATCAGATGAGTTACCCTGCTGAGTTAGTTGACTTGTTGTTGTTGCTGAAGTTCTAGAATGAGAGTTTCCATTAACACCTCCTTGACCATGTCTACAAGTACAATTCCTCAGCCTGTTACCAGATTGACCGCACCAAAAATATCCCTCTATTCCTGCAAGACACTCTCCCTAATAGTTCATACCACACTTAGGGCCAGTGGGGTAAGTCTTGGTTCCTGAAACACTTACCTGAGATTTAGCTCCTGGTGCTCTACCCTTCTTGTCATACCTGTTCTTGGAGGATGGAAAACTAGCTGATGAAGGGGCTACAGCCAAAAACATATGTTGAACCTTCGAGCGATTTCCACCACCCGATTTCTGTTGAGATTAGTCATAGTTTCATGTCCGAGTATTCTTATCTTCCTTAGCCTTTTCCCTAACCTTATTACGCTCAACTTGCTGAGCACTAGTAATAAGCTTAGAGATGTTCATATCTCCAAGTAACATAGCATTTCTGCACTCAGTTTTCACCAAATCTGACAGTCCATACAAAAACATTTTCATTTGATACCTGGAGTAAGAAACTATTTGAGAAGCATACCTGGAGAGTTTGTTAAACTTAAGTCTATACTCTGGAACTATCATGTTACCCTGCCTTAAGTTAATAAATTCTTTGACTTTTTCTTCTCTCAACTCTATTTGGAAAAACCTGTCGAGAAAACTCTCACTAAAGCAATAATAAGTGGTAGGAGACATATTTGCACCCATATTCTCCTTCCACTGAGTGTACCAAATATGAGGAACATATTTGAACTAGTATGATGCCAACTCAACCCGATCATTCCTAGTGACTTGCATTACCTCAAAGATTTTCTTGATCTCATCAATCAAATTATGTGGATCTTCATTAGTATGTGATCTTAAGAACTCAGGTGGATTCATCTTAAAAAATCCACGGACCTTTGCTGCTACTGATGCACCATTTTCATTTACAAGAGCATGAACTCGATTGTTCTAGTTAGTCATAATCTGAGCCAACATCTTTATGGAATTCCTGAACTCAACATTAGAGACATAATAATCTGGGACTTTAGGAGCGTCAGTTGAATTCCTTGCGTTCACATTCATAGCATTAGGTCTATGAGGAGGCATGATGTGTAACATAGAACGTCAAGTAAGAATGGAATAAGATCATACCTCAAGAACTATAAGAGTAACAAGACTGTAAAGTTTTTCCTAAAACACTTCATAGCCTCCCTCTCAATAGATGTGGTGCACTTCAAACCCATGTAAAGGACTCTACTTAGCGTGGCTTTTCAAAAATCCTAGGACACTTACACTTAGTGCTCTAATATCAAATTTTTCACGCCCTAAACTACCCCCGAGATGCGTACACACAACCTAGGACCACAAGTGATCCAAAGATAACCTCGCTAGCATGTGCATGAGCACACTAAATAATATAAATTGTTGCAGAAGCAAAATAATAAATTTAAACTCAAAAGATGGGGAATACTCATATTCTATAACTGAGATAAATCAAAATGATTGAGTTTAATACAAATAAGTTATTAACTCAACACTAAGTTGAAAATAACTATGTCAGAAATAAGCCTCTAAAATGGACTAGAAATACTGGGACAAGCCCAGCTAAATCTAGCATAAAAAAAATCTAAAAGACTAAATATTGAAAAGAAACTCACAACTCTTGTACTCAGAAAATGAGGTCTCACCACTGAATCAGCTGAACTGGAGATCGTAAATCAATCTATGCATGATCTAGATGCTACGAACCTGAACCTACATCACAAGAAACTATAGCACACGTATGCGTCTTTAATTGAAGGTACTAACCATGTAGCAAAGAGAAAAGTTGAAATAAAACAGAGCAGGACAAGAACAAAAGCAAGTATAATAATCTGAACATTATGTACTGAATTTCTGAGCTAACTGAATTTCATGTATTGATAAATTGTCAATGTAGGGTGTCTGACTGAACTGTGGGAGCTACTAATAACCGATAATAAAACGACATGAGATAAATGTGGAATCCGATGTATACGTCCCAATGAGAGGACCCAATACATCCGTCTAAAGGTATAAAGGCATGCTGACGTTATCACTAAATTGATTGCTCGCAAAGGGGACTTACAACCTATTTGGATAGTAGTTATGGGACTAATTGACTACGCTGAACCCTATTCCAACTCTGTATCACGCAACTCCAAATGTGTTCTGTAAATTTAGAAATTATGTATGAGTTTTTGTAAATAGTGGATAGCTTGAAACTGAACATGCAAACTTAGGATGCAACAATTAATCTAGTAATTATGTTTTTATAACTGATGCATGTATATCTGAAGTGTCTGAAATATATGACCTAGCCTGTGTAATTAAAGAACTAGAGAAATACAAATATAGGGTTCTAAAATTCATGCAATAAACTTATTAATAACATGCTAATATTCTTTGAAACAAACGACTAATAACTTTATGAAGTTCTATTGAAGTTTTAGAAACCTTACGTCTAATCATGATGGGAATCAAGAATTTGACTGAAAACTAGAGACCCAATGGGTGAAAAGAACCCACAAATGAAATATCAAATACCTGATGATGAAATTAACGGAGGAACACCTACATTTTGGTGATGGAATTACCGCAAACTTTCTTCGTTCTTAAACTAGGGTTCTTGATCTTTTTCTTCTCTCTGGCTTCTAATTTTGTAACTTTTGAGTTAATGATTTGACTTAGGTAAATTTTAATTATATTTATAGGCTTAAACTGACTAAAATATGATGATTTAAGGTACAAACAACGTAACCTAGGGTTTGAATGAAGTGGAAAAGGTCTAAAAGACCCCTAGGAATGTTGTTGTTTGACAAATCGATGGCCAAGATTTACGGTCCATCGATTGACCGACGCCCCGTCAGTTTGGCCTGTTTGACATGCCTTTTCTAAAATGGATATAACTTTTCTCTTGAAGGACTAATTTTAGCCACATTGGTGGTATATCAATATATAATTAGATTATTATTATGTGGGTAGGTCATGGACACCTAATTCGCTTTATGCTAAGACTTAGGACCATTTAAAGTTGACCCAACTTTATTTTCCCTTAACTGTCGACTAATTTCCCACTTATGTTCAGACCTACGGACCGTAGGTCCACCTACGGACCGTAGGTCCACCTACGCACCGTGCTGATCAGTCGTAGCTCTTGTAAGAGAGTGGGTTAATGGGGGTCTCAATCGATGATCATGGACTACAGATCGTAGTATGACCTATGGATCGTATGTCCGTCCGTCGACCAACACTTAAGAAATTTTCTTGGGCTGTGATTTCTGGAAGTTGCTCATCCAATCGCTGGTTGTGCAGGACGGAGCGTGGGTACACGTCGATGGTCACGTCGGCTGTACCTGTAGATTTTTCTAAAGAATAGATTTTTGGGCTTTTTTGGCTAAGCAGTGTTACCTTAAAAATAATGTTGAAGTACACATTCACGTTCACGTTTACGTTAATATTCACGTTCTTTTTTATGTTCAAGTTGACAGTCAGATTGATGTTTAAATTGATGTTCATGTTCACAATTAAATTTATTTTCATGTTCACGTTGACGTTCTCGTTCACGATTATATTGATGTTGACATAGATGTTGATTTTGACATTGACATTTATATTGTCATTTACATGGACGTTGATGTTTACATTAAAACTGGTATTTATATGTACATTAACGTTGACATTGATGTTAATATTGACGTTGATGTTGACATCGACATAAACATTGACATTGATATTGACATTCATGTTGACTTTTATGATCATATTTTCATTGATGATAGTGTTGATGTAAATATTTATGTTGACATTCATGCTCACGCTCACGTTAACGACAACATTCACATTTACAATTTACGTTCATGTTGACTTTGACATTGACGTTCACGTTGTTGTTCAAATTGACATTCACATTGATGTTCAAGTTGTCGTTCACGTGGAAGGTTGTATTAACTTTGACATTCACGTATACCTTTATGTTCACGTTCACGTTCATGTTGATGTTCACGTTAACACTTATGCTGCATTTACGTTGATTTTCAAATTGACGTTTATATTCAAGTTTACATTGACGTTGACGTTTAATTCGTGTTTACATTGACATTCACGTTCATGTTCACATTTATGTTGATGTTCTTATTGATATTGATGTTCACATTGACAATGACGTTGACGTTTATGCTGATAGTCACGTTCAAATTTAGGTTTAAGTTGGCATTTACGATTATATTCATGTTGTTATTTACGTTTATGTTTTCCCTTATGGGGTTGTTGATGTTGACATTTAATTGTACATTAATGTTCACAGTCAAGTTTATGTTGACATTGACAAAGACGTTTACATTGACGTTGATGTTGACGTGTACATTGACGTTCACATTGATGTTGAAATTTACGTTAACGCTAATGTTCGCATTCACGTTGATGTTAGTAATGATTACATTGACGCTCAAGATGACGTTTACTTTGATGTTCACATTCACCTTGACATTAAAGTTTATGTCTATGTTGAAGTTCATATTCACGTTAAAGTTCACACTCATGTTAACATCAATGCTGACGTTCACGTTCACTTTAAAATTGATGTTAACCTTAACGTTAATATTCATGTACACATTGATGTTTAGATTTACGTTAACTCTTACATTTATGTTTACGTACATGTTCACATTTACATTGACTTTCATATTGATGTTATCATTCACGTTCACGTTCACGTTCATATTTACATTCACATTCACATTGACAATTGACGTTCATGTTTACGCATACGTTGATGTTGACATTGATGTTGATATTGACATTGATGTATACGTTGATATTGATTTTGATATTAACATTGACATTCACTTTGATGTACAAGTTCATGTTGACATTGACATAAAAATTCACATTCACGTTGACGTGGACATTCATGTTCAAGTTAATGTTAATGATGATGTTCACATTGAAGTTCACATTCACATTGACATTCATGTTCATATTTACATTCACGTTGTCGTTAACATTGATGTTTATGTTGACATTCACGCAGATGTTCACGTTCATGTTCACGTTCATTATGACATTATCATTGATGTTGATGTTTATGTGTACATTCACGTTGATGTTCGTGTTGACGTTCGCTTTTACATTGAAGTTGACTCTTTTGCTAATGTTTATTTTGATGTTCAAGCTAACGTTTATTTGACGTTGACATTCACATTAATGTTAAAGTTATGTTTACGGTGAAGTTCATTTTCATGTTGACTTTCACATTAAGATTTACGTTGACGTTCACGTTCACATTAAAATTCACATTATTATTCAAGTTGACATACACATTGACGTTCACGTTGATATTAATGTTGAAGTTCCATTGACGTTGACATTTACATTCACATCACATTTATGTTGAATAAATGTTGATGTTGACGTTTACATTCACATTGACGTTGACATTCACGTTGAGTTTTACATTGATGTTTATGTTAATTTTTATGTTGACGCTTATGTCATACCTGAAGCGCATACCCCAGATGAGACCGGCATCGTCGTCCTTTCAGAGGACTTGGACAAGCCCTTAGCATTCATCATAACATGTGATAGGTAAAAATTGCGAAAAAATTTAAACTTTTACATTCTTTTTGAAGTATACTTACACTTTATACTTATCATTCATAAAACATACGATATTCTACGAAATTGTCTCACATATGTAAAACCATCTAAAGAGTGCAATTCTGGACATAACTAATAAATAGTCAATATTTCATATAATCCTTAATAAAAAGGAATCCAAAGAAACATGATGTAAATAGGATATTCCTAATATCAACTAAAGTCCTCATAAGCTTGAAAATAATTATTAGCGTCGCGAACATGTGGACCTACCAAGACTTGGAGAAAAATTTTCAAGCTTCTTCAAATCGACCTCCTTAAACTTCAATGGTTGGAACCTACAGTTCTAGTAATATAAAGTGATGGGGTTAGTACGCCACATTTACTAAGTATGGTTTATATGCACATAACACATAAGGACATGCATGAAAAAGGATCATTTATTGATTCTTTTAAAACATACTAAATCATATGAAACTCTGCAATGCACATACCATATAACATATAGAAGTGAAGCATTCCATCAATATTAAACATGATCGTAAGCAAAGGCATATTAACATAGAGTCATATTAACTTTAGATGTTCAATACATTACGTAACATAGCATACCAAACACTTACAATTGATCCCATCCCCAACCTACAAGTGCAATGGTCATGTGAAGCCCCATAACCCCACACAACCAAGTAGATAAGATAGGAGACCATGAGTAAAGCTTTGATTTTTATAATTTGTAACATAATTAGTCATCACTTCATATAGTAATATAACCCAATAACATATTCATCATAATGACCAACATCCTATAATTGTACCATCATGTATCATAAACATATACCTTTCCTGTTATCATATTACATAAGAACAATCTCGTAGGACTTCCATTAGAGTCAACTTGTGCAATGTCTAAATAGAGTCCCATACCCCTACCACTACTTAGTAGAATCCTCATGTCACCCTACTAAAAGTTCATTTACTTGTCTTTAATTTTACATGAGGGAATATTCGCCTTAACCGACATATACTATGTGAGCTAAACATGGAATCCGGTGTTAGAAAACCACACACCAAAAAAAGGTGGTCTATCGGATAAAGTAAAACCTAACATGACATAGATTTCTAGGAGGATCAACTAGCTAGTATCCTGTGGTGGAAACATAGTTCAAGAACTAGGATATGTATTATAGACCAATAGTTCCATATTACATGGCATACTCAATATCATGAGAGTCATTGTGAACTTACCTTCCAACTAGGGAAGGGAAACCTCTCATATCTAGTTCATCGGTGCTTAGCTTAAGTCCCTTTCTTAAAATCCTTTTAGTTGCCTTTTATCATAAACTTACCATGGGTCATAGAAGATTGAATCCTTGTATAAATATGATCATGAGATCTTTACGACTAGATGAAAATTTCCGTTCATCATAACCCTTCGTATGTGTTATTAGTATACCATAGTCATCTTGTGCAAAGCAGACAAGTGAATATCATATTGTGTATTTATCATGTTATTTTCATTATCTCACAAATAATATGTTTATATCCCAGCATATCAATATAACGTCATACATACGTTAAAAATTTAACATCATGATTTATAGGCTAACATAAACATGGTAGATTTATAACAACTTTAGAAGACTTATCTCTTGCTTCCAAGGACCTTATTTAAGAACTTACGTTCAACTTACAACATTCATAACCATAACATAGTAAAATACTCAATATAATAATCAAGAAAAACTCTTCAAATCATATACAAGGTCAATGCATAATGTAGGGTAAAGGATAAGAGTCATTAAGGAGTTCATTCTTGTCTTAGTTCCAATCCCTACGTTTTCTTATTATCGAGTAGTACAAACAATCATACGAAATGATCAGGTATACAAGAACATGCTTCACACGAATTTAAACATAAATAACAACATACTCATCAAATCGTTTGGAATTTATGTCACAACCCGAAACCACACCCTAGAAGTTAGGGCACAATCTCGAATTGTGGCACAACGACGTCGAACTCTCAGAGTTCTTAGAAAAGCCTCTTTCATATCATTCATTGCATATACATAATAAAAACTAGTGCATAATTAAAACTTTTCACAAAACATAATATAGTCTTCAAAATCTCTTCCATATAAAAGTAATAGAAAATATTAAGTCTCAATCTCATCATCTTAAGAAACAAGAATACTTGGGACAAGGACCATACTTCAAAATACGAATATAGAAAACAAAAATTTGAATAAAAACATATAAGACATATATATTCCCTCGAGTCAAGTTTTGACATACTTCAAATTCTCTTGAACGATCTTCTAAGTACAAGTCTTCACTTCTAAAATCTCTTCACGTACCAAGAGCTATATAGATAAAAGCATGTAATTAGTAAAATCACATGTACTAAGTATGTCTTATGCATAAAAAATCATGAAAACGGCCTGTATTTGAAATAACCATCATTTCATTAAAATCATATTATAATCATAACAACATCAGAAATCAATTTACAAATACATAAGATATTTCTAGCATGTATTTTCCTCACATAAAGTAATTTTAAGATTAATTTAAGTCACAAAAGAGGGACCGCCCATACACCCTCTCTAGATGTGCCTAAACGACCCTTAAGATCACCTTTAATGATTCACATACATACTTACAAAGCATTCATAAACATCAACGTAAGAGTGTTCTACCAAAGGTGAGCACTAAGTCTCACATGAGTGAAGTGTGAGGCTACCGCCCATACAATCCCTTACACACATACTTAAGAGATCCAATACACTCCCTAAGATAGAATCGTGCTAACATAAATTACCAACACATAGATGATATGATATAAATTACCAACACATAGATGATATGACATTCTCTTCCCAAAGGCTATCAAAATACCTACTTGAGTAAATTAAGAAGATAACGTCCATAGTGACCTCTTGAAGACTAGCTAAGGCTTAGATCATGTCGACAAAATCAACCGACCTCCCTAACTAGAGTCACACTCAAGAATTCCAAAGATAAGACGTAAAGAGATTATTCCTTATGTCCACTCCATACTTTAGCTAAGGAACTCTTAAGTCACATTAGATTAGGTACTTATTTATTTGCAAACTCCTTAACATAAGTCACTAGTTCATTTGTTTATTAAGATTAATATATCACATAAAGGACATTCAAATAATGGCCATTAACAAGACCTAGGAACTCTATATAAAACCTTCAAAGTCTATTGTGTAATGTCTAGATAGCGTCCCATACCACCACCTAAACTCCATAAACTCCTCAAATGCTAATAGGTATTCCATATGATGAGAATAGGCAATAAACGACATAGACCATGATACCAAGACATGGAATTCGTATTTCTATCCTCCTCCGATGAGGTTGTTCAACTAACCAATGGTAGAAGTTGGAAGCATCCCATGTACATGGTTAAGGAAAATGAAGGACTTCTTTGTATTCTAGTCTCATACATAACTAGAACTACTTTCCCTTACCATACTCACTCGGTGCTAGCCTTCGTTCTCATAGAGTAATTGATACATTAGGTTCACATAAAAGGGTTCCATAACTATTTTATAACCCAATCACATTTACCCTACCAATGAAGGTCCACTAGGGCTACCTCACAATGGCGACAAGAAACTCATGATGACTTTCCTAAGAATTAATATGACTCCATTCCAGCCAACTAACCTTAAGTCCATCATTACTTCACTTTGAAGGATATCATTACGGCTTACACTTCAATGATTCTTAACCTTACCCTTAAGTCAAGGTTTTCACATAATAGACTCGTATATCATCATTTTAATTGACATGTAATTCATACATTAAAGACTAAGAGTTCTAACACCCTAAATCAAGACATCACATATTCATAATCATATATACATCAAGTTAGATATACAAGTCAATCAAGACAAGACATCACATACTTCACTTTTAACAGATAATACATGTCTTTCTGGAAACACCTCCAAAACAACCTATCATGTTTGAAGTCACCCTATATATCATCTTAACATCATTGATATACTCTACATAGACTCATAAAGTCAAACAGGAATAACCAAGACTTAACCTAACACTATAATCATAATGTCAAATTCATAGTCTAACATGATCACTTAAGGCAACATAAGTAGAAGAATACAAATATGACTATATAACTCACATTTATATAGATAGCATCATGCTTAACATAATCAAACTGCACAATTAGCCACATAAATTCAAGTAGTTGCCAATAAGGCCATGTTCATAATATTGCATAAAGTAACACCGATAAGGCCGCATCGATTGCAAGTAAAACACATAGCAACGCCACAATAAGTCGACTATACCAATAAAAATAGAATCAAAGTATAATTAGTATCAAATTAAAGAAATCCGTCAGCATACCTTCATCCCTTATTCGCACTTCAATTCAATGCTAAATCATCCAATTGAAAATAATAAGGCCCTTGCCCATATCCATAACAAACAATTCAAGTAATAATCATTAAATCCACTGAAATTTCTATCAATTCATCTAGTTTTAACAATCTAGGATCAATTAGATAACAATTTAATACTATTCCTATATCATTACAAAGTTCATTAGAAACTACATAACAATTCAGCAATATTAACTTAATATCAAGTAACCCATATTATAGTCAACAACTAGGGTTCCTCAATTTACCTGGGTTAATAGGTAATTTTGATTGAAATCATCACTAAAATATCAATTATACCATAATTAAATCTTTAGAAATCATTAATGCAAGAACCCATGGTAGAATCATGAAATTGGACAATTCACTTTAGAGAACATTGAAAAAACATGTTGAGGATTGGGCTGCTTGATGAAACGAGTTTAAAGGATAAAAAGAAATGCCTAAAGGAAGATTATTATTCACTTTGGTGAAGAATTTCGACACAAAAACCCCTCACCAAGATGCCTCTTCAAGTTTGACTTCAATGGAGGTTTTGGAATATTTTATAAGAGTTTTGAATTTATGATTTTGAAGACTGATGTCTTTCATGTGATTACCCTTTATATATTTAATTAAAATACACAAAAGACCCTTAATAAACCGTCCATTACTTATTTCATAAGTGGGGTGAATTTTCCAATTCAACCCTTGACATGCCAGCAACCTGCAAAGGAAGGCACTTGTGTGCGACGCCTGCCTTTGATGGGCTGTCCTAGCAACGACGAGGAATCACTGTCCTCTGTCATTGTCTAAAGTATCTGGAACATTTTCCTATCTTTATCATTGTCTAAGTCCCTCACGACGGGACCCTTTTACGTGGCGTCACAGCTACGACGGGCCGTTGAGTGCTTTGTCGCCAACGTCTTCCTGGGACAGCCTACACACTAATTTTGGGTCCTTCCTCAAGGGACCTTATATGGTCCTTGGGGATAATGTTTGGCCGTTTCCTACTCAAATATGATTGTGTATAAGTATAACACCTCTCACATGAATTTCTTACAAAATAAACGCATAAAACTCTTTTAAACTCGCCTAGAAGTACAAGGTCGACTCAAGGCATATCTTTCGAACGACTTGGATGTTCTTGGTCATTTGACCTCCAAACATCACGAAACTTTAACCACTGCATATACATGTTATATTAACGAAATTAAGAACCTTAAAACACAATGAAAAAAACATAAACATATAGAACCACATTTTAGACATTTAGGTGACTTAGACGTCGAACGTCTTGGTAATCCCTTGACGTTTGACTTCCAACACCTCTAATATTTTAGATACTTCCTATATACTAGATTTTATAAATATTTAGGAACTTATAAAATCAATACCAACATTTTAGGCTATAGTTAATCTAGGTCATATTTGCGGTCTTACAATCTCTCTTAGTTGGAAAACATTCGTACTGCAATTACACTTGCCACTCTCTGAACACTTCCAAGATTAGAGACTCAACTAGATGCACATAACCAAACAATAACACACATTTCCAATAACAAAACATCAATTTCACATAGTCAATAGATTCACAACACAATGAGAATGTTCAACAGAAATCTATAACTCAATATGATACAAAACGCACATTGTTCACTCCAAATAGTAAAACTCATTTTATACTCAATACCCTACTAATATACATTAGTTCTAACCAAATTACAATATTTTTTTGCAAAGAAATCAATTAGTCATTTTCTCAAAAATATGGCACCATGCAGTTTCATGAGAAACAATAACCTTTAAGCAATTTCTTTTCAAAAATCCACATTTTAAGAAATTCATGTTATAAACATGCTAATATGCAAATTAACATCATATAAACATATCTTACAACTTAATCATGGATTCATAGAACACACAATGCGAGAATTTTATGAAATTCAATTTCAACCAAACTTTAAAACATCATGCACAAGCAACAATTTCAAGGACTTCTATCCCATTTACAAATCATACTCCCACACTTAAAAGGAACTCATATATTAACCAATGAAAGAGAACTTACCAAATTCAACATGAGTCTGTTTCTCAATCGGCTTCTCCACTCTAAAACAGAATGCATCGAAATGCCTTCTACTCGAATCATCATTGTTTTGAAAACAAGGAGCAACTTTCTTACCATCTAAATCTCTAGAAGCAATCATAAGACAATCTTTCAATTTGTGCCCATCTTTTCCACAACTAAAGAAACTCCTGGTACCCAATAGACACTCAACATAATGTTTCTTTCAACAATTTGTATAAGTAGGCTTGCCATCCTTTGAAACCCCGCCTTTCTCAACCTTCAATTTAGCACTCCAAGATTCTCCTTGAAATTGAACATTCCTCTTAAACCTATTTTGCTCGTGATCACTACAACCACTCCTTTTCAAACTTCTAGCCATCCTCCTAAGTTTAAACTCTTCAATTGATGGTGCATACTACATGAGTCTAGCATGGGTCATATGATCATGCAACATAGAGGTACGACACTCTTCCACCACAAAATTGTCTACTACCATCACAGAACGAGTCATTTCATCTATTTGATCGAATATATGAAAAGGGGCATACCTAGAAAAAGTTAAGAATTTCAAAGAGTACTTTGCAATACTCATATATCCTTGCTTGAGATTGATAAACTCCTCCAACTTATTTTCTCTCCTATCTCGGGGAAAGTACATACCAAGAAAAGCTTCCTGAAGTTTTTCCATTCAATAGGACCTGATCTTTCCGTCCCGTCATCATTACATTGAGTGTACCAAATTTGAGAAATATCCCTCAATTGGTACGAAGCCAACTCTGCCTTCTTCCTAGATGTAACCACCATAGCACTCAAAAATTTGTACACTCAATCGAGAAACTCTTGGTGATCCTCATTTACCTTTGAGGAAATAAATATAGAGGATTCATCCTTACAAAATCTCTCAACCTACATGTCATAGTGCTCTCCACAACCATAGGAATCATATTCAAATTAGCTTGCATAGTAACGACTCGGGCTATAGCAATCAAAGCCTCTCTAATCTCCCTATTATACATTTTCAGAACCTCTATACCTCCTTCCACATTAGGAATAGGATCACCTTGGGGAGGCACTTGGGCATTTTCAGCACCTTGAACTCCTTGCCCACCCTGAAAAACTTGCTCAACTTGAGGGGGAACCTACTCATTCACCCTCTCTTCATCCAACCTTCAAGGGGTCATTCTTATACTATTCATCTCTAAGAAACACAAGGAAACTCATAAGAACGATAATCATAACATTTACACTACTGCATGACATAGGAGTAGAAAAGAAGGTAAACTATATCGTTCTATAGTCTCTCTCTCATAGATGTTTCGCGACTCACACCGATGGTCAAGACTTTACTAGATGTGACTTCTTCATTCCTAATACTAAATTCATTAACCTAGCTCTAACACTAAGATTTGTCATAACCAGAAACAACACCCTAGAAGTTAGGGCACAATAACGGATTATGACACCGCATCGTCGAACTCTAAGAGTTCTTAGACAAACCTCTTCCATATCATTTATTGCATATACATAGTGAAAAGTACTGCGAAATTAAAAATGTTAGGAAACATAATATAGTGTTAAGAATATATTCCATATAAAAGTAATAGGAAACACTAAGTCTCAATCTCATCATCTTAATACACAAGAATACTTGAGACACGACTCATACTTCAAAATACGAATAGAAATACTTAGTCTATTACAATACTTTGAATGTATACATAAAAGACATATATATGACCTGGAGTCAAGTGAGTACATACTTCAACTTCTGTTGAACGATCTTCTAAGTCCAAGTCTTCACCTCTCAAATCTCCTGACCTACCAAGAACAATATAGATAAAAGCATGGATTTAGTACAACCACATGTACTAAGTATGACTTATGCATAAAAAAATCATGAAAATGGACTTTATTGGAAATATGCATCTGTTAATTTAAAATCATATTATATTCATAATAACATCATAAATAAATTTATAAACACATAAGTTACTTCTACCATGTAATTTCCACACTTAAAGTCATCCTTTGATTAACTTAAGTCACACAAAGAGAGACCGCCCATACACCCTCTCTAGATGTTCCTAAATGACCATTAAGATTACCTTTAATGATTCACATACATACTTACAAAGCAATCATAAATCACAAGGTAAGATTCTTCTACCAAAGGTGAACTTAAAGTCTCACTTTTGTCAGTTGTGAAGAGATCGTCCATACAATCCCTTACACACACACTTAAGACATCCAATAGACTCCCTAAGATAGAATCATTCACACATAAATCACCAACACATATATGATATGACATTCTCTTCCAAAAGGCTATAAGACGACCTATTTAAGTAAATTAAGAAGATAACGTCCGTAGTGACCTCTTCAAGATTTCCCAAATAATCCTTAAGACTATCTAAGGCTTAGATCATGTCCACAAAATCAACCAACTTTCCAAACTAAATTCATACTCAAGACATCAAAAGTTAAGATATAAAGAGACCATCCCTTATGTCCTCTCCACACTATAGCTAAGGAATCCTTAAGTTACTTTAGATTAGGTACTCAGTTATTTGCTTACTCCTTAACATAAGTCATTAGTTCATTATTTCATTAAGACTCATACATCACATAAAGGACATTCAAATAATGATTTTGAACAAGATCTAGGAACTCCACATAACACCTTCATAGTCTATTATGCAATGTCTATCTAGCGTCCCATACCACCACCTAAACTCCATAAACTTCTCAAATTCTAATAGGTATTCCATATGATGAGAATAGGCAATAACCGACATAGACCATGATAGCAAGACATGGAATCCAGATTTCTATCCAACTCCGATGAGGTTGTTCTACTTGCCAATGGTAGAACTTGGACACATCCCATGTAGGCACATGGTTAAGGAATATGACGGGCTTTCTTGTATTCTAGTATCATAATTAACTAGAACAGCTTTCCCTTACCATACTGACACGTTTATAGCCTTATTTCTCATAGAGTAATTCATACATTAGTTTCACATAAAAGGGTTCCATAACTAGTTCATAACCCAATCAAATTTACTCTACCAATGAAGGTTCAATAGGGCTACCTCACAATGGAGACAAGAAGCTCATGATGACTTTTCTAAGATTAATATGATGACGTTTTTGCAACCTAACCTTAAGTACATAATTTCTTAATCTTGAAGGTTACAATTACGGCTTACACTTCAATCATTCTTAACCTTACCTTTAAGTCCATGTTTATAGATAATAGACTCTCATATCATCATTTTAAGTCACATGTAATTCATACATTAAAGACAGATTTCAAACACCCTAAATCAAGACATCACATATTCATAATCATATATACATCAAGCAAGATATAAAAGTCAATCATTACAAGACATCACATACATTATTTTTAACACATAATACAAGTCATTCTAGAAATATCTCTAAAACAACCTAACATATTTCAAGTCATCCTATATATCATCTTAACATCATTAACATACTCCACATAAACTCATAAAGTCAAATAGGATTAACCAAGACTTAACCTAACACTACAATCATAATGTCAAAGTCATAGTCTAATATGATCACTTAAGGCAACATAAGTACAAGATCACATATATGGTTATATAACTTCACATGGTGATAGATAACATCATGCTTCACATATTCAAACTACACGAATAGTCACATAACTTCAAGTTGTTTCCAATAATGCCATGCTCATAATATTGCATAAAGTAACGCCGACAATGTAACGTCAATTGAAGGTAAAACACATTACACCGCTACAATAAGTGGAACATACCTATCACAATATAATAAAAGTCTAAATAATATGGATTTACAGAAATCGGGGAATCATACCTTCATTCCCTTATTCACACTTCAATTCAATGCTAAATCGTCAAATTAAAAATCACAAGGCCCTTACCCATGACCATAAACAACAATTAAAGCAATAGTCATAAAATCCAATGAAATCTCTATCAATTCAATCTAGGTTTAATAATGTAGTATAAATTAGATAACAATTGAATATAATTATTATATCATTAGAAAGCTCAAAAGAAACTACATAACAATTCAACAATATTAACTCAATATCAAGTAACCCACAATATTGTCAAAAACTAGGGTTCATCAATTAACATGGGTTCATAGGTAATTTATATCGAAATCATCAATATAATGTCAATTATATCATAATTAAATGTATAGAAATCATTTATGCAAGACCACATGGTAGAATCATGAAATGTGACAATTCACTTTAGGAAACTTTGGAAAACATGTTGAGGATAGGTCTCCTTGATGAAACGAGTTTCAAGGATTAAATTCATACCTCAAGGATAATACTTATTCACTTTGATGAAGAATTTTTACACAAAAACCCCTCGCGAAGCTTCCTCTTAAAGTGGGACTTCAATGGAGGTTTTGAAATATTTTGTAAGAGTTTTGGGTTTATGATTTTTAAGAATGAGGTCTTCTATGTAATTACCCTTTATATATTTAATTAAAATACCCAAAAAAAACCTTAGTAAACCGTCCATAAGTTAATTTATAAGTGGGGTGAATTTACAAATTACAACCCTTGACTTGGCAGCAGCCTGCGCAGGAAGGAAATTGCGTGCGATGCCTGCCTTTAACGGGCCGTCACAGCCACGAACTCCGTCGTTGGCTGCAGTAGCTGGTAAAGCTTCCTCTCTTCACCCTTGTCTAATTCCGTTGCGACGTGACCATTTTACGGGGTGTCACAACAACGACAGGACGTTGACTTCTCCGTTGCCAAGGTCTTCCTGGGACAACCTGCACACTAATTTTTTGTCATTTCTCAAGGACCCTTAGATGGTCTTTGGGGATAATTTCCCGGACATTTCCAACCCAAATACAATCTTCTATAATTTTAAGACTATAATATGAATTTCAATCAAAATGAACGCGTAAAACTCGATAAACTCGCCTAGAAGTACTAGTTTGACTAAAGGCATATCGTTAGAACGCCTTTGATGTTCTTGGTCGTTTAACCTCCAAACTTCACGAAACTTTACAAGCTTCCTAAACATTCTATATTAACTCTATTAATAACCTTATCACACCATATAAACACATTAACCACATTTTATACTTTTAGGAGACTTAGTCATCGAACGTCTTGGTCGTCGCTTGACGTTTGACTTCCAATACCTCTAATATTTAAGCTACTGTCTACAAACTATATTTTATTTATGACCTTACAAGATAACTAACAACATGTTAGGCTCTAGTTAACCTAGGTCATCTTCGGGTTCTTACAATAGACTATAGAAAACACTTACTTTTCTTTGAAAATCATAATTCTAGAGTTAGAAAGAAAATTTGTCTTGTAGAGTAAAAACCTTAGACATGAAGTTCTTGAAAGCATATCTTGAAGGTAACTCTTGGGGAAAGGAATCCCAAGAGTGAAAAACTCATATTTTATAGATGAAGATCGAGGAAAATTGGATGACAATCTTGAGGTCTTTGTCATCATCCCTGAGCTCTTCTTGTTCTTCAATGGAGTTTGGAGAAGAGAGTGTTCTTGAGATAATGAGAGAAATTTCGTTTGATCTGGTTCGGGACATGTAAAAGTGGTCTAAAACTGAAATAATCTCAATATATATTCGTCCTATGAATTACCCAAAAGTCCCTCCACTTAAATGGGTCTTTTTAATAAATTAAATTACCAAAAATACGACTTTAATGATTCAAGGAAGTAACTGCGCGCGCGGGTCAAAATCCCATAATTTTTATTGAATTTTGAGTTGAGGAAGTGAGTTGTGTGTCAGACTTGCACCACGAGGTTGCCTCTTTAATCTTGAGGAAGAACACCTCGTCACAGGAACGCATCACACGCTATGCCTCCACTAATTCCTTGTCAAAGACTGCCAGGAAGCCGTCCCACCCATTTTGGGTCCTCCCTAAGGTACTTTTGGGCCGTCTTTGTGGTGTCGTTACCGGCCGTTTCGACCCTTTGTACCATATTCTACCTATCCAAAGTATCTTTACCATTTTTGGACTTTATTTGACACCGCAAAACCTTCACCAGATATAGGGACATCAACTAAATATTATTAGCTAGTTTCAGGACGTCAAGGTCTTTCTTAGTCGTTTTGGCTCTAACCTTTTCCAAATAAGTTTATTACAATGTTTTAAACATTATTTAATAGATTAATGTCTAGTATAAGTCATGGAATTTCAAGAGTATTACATTATCCCCCCTTTAGGAACATTTGTCCTAGAATGACATTAAAACCTTTTGGAGGATAGGAATAGACTTAATTCTAGCAGCTCAACCAATCAACAAAATAAAATCATAATGAGTCACAACTCATAGGAGTATCCCACAAATACTCACAACACATACCATAACATTACCGGTATCACTCAATTCATGATACACAACATATAAGAGCTCCAAATTCAAAACAGATAGTGAGGAATTTCCTTCTCAACCTTATAATAATCTAGAAATGCATAAAAGAGTTACCATGCTATCTTTCTTCCCTAGAAGGAAACAAAACAGAAAATCTCATGAATACATATGCATACATTGTTCCATATAAGTGCAAGAATAGAGTATGAAGGAATTTTCTTAAAACATTAGTTGGTACAACTTTTACCCAAGATGCACCTATTTAGAAAACAAGTCGACTTCATGATCATGCATAATTTATCAATTAAGATGAATGTCTAACCTTCAGAAGTAAATAGATGAGGGTAGCAGTTCTTCATGTCGGCTTCAGCCTCCCATGTTGCACCCCCAACAAGATGGTTCCTCTATAGAAATTTTACAGAGGCAACCTCCTTTTTATCAACTTCTTGATTTGGCAATCTAAGACCTCACAGAAACCTATTCATAGGAGAGGTTCTCATCAACCAGTAAACCTTCAATAGGAAGAATAGACACTGTGTCCCCTATGAATTTTTTGAGCATAGACACATGAAACACTGGATAAACTCAAGCTAGTTCACTTGGTAGCTTCAACTCATAGGAAACCTTTCCAATTCGTTGCAAAACCTCAGAAGGACCAACATACCGGGGACTTAACTTCCCCTTCTTACCAAACCTCATAAGCCCTTTCATAGGTGAATCTTTAAGTAGACATGATCAACTATGTCACACTCAAGATTTCTTCGTCTATTGTCAGCAGAGGACTTTTGTCGACTATAGGATCTGTTCAATCTATCTCGTATGATTCAAAAATTCTCAATTGCCTCGTAGATAATCTTCGGACCATGGTGTGAGGACATAAAGACCTCAAATCATCCAACCAGTGATCTACACCTTCTACCATAAAGAGCTTCAAAATGTTCCATGAAAATTCTCAAATGACAGCTATTTTTGGAAGAGAACTCGATAAAAGGTATGTGATCATCCAAACTGCCCTTGAAATCAATGACACAGGTTCTAACATATCTTCAAGGGTATGAATCGTACGTTCCTCTTGAACATCCATCTGAGGATGAATAGTTGTATTAAGTTTCAATTGCGTACCTAAACCCTTTTAAATATCCTCGAAAAAATGATAAGTGAATTGGGTACCTCTATTCGAAATGATGGACAAAGGAATCCCTTGAAGACTCACAATACCATTAATGTAGATCCTTGCATAATCTTCAGTCGTGTAAGTAGACATAACAAGAATAAAGTTAGCAGATTTGGTCAACCTATCCACAAAAACTCATATAGAATCATTTTTCTTTGAGGTTCGAGGCAACCGAACAACAAAGTCCATATTGATGGCTTCCCACTTCCATGTAGGAACATCTATAATTTGGGTTAAACCACCCTGTGTGAGATTCTCAGCGTTAACTTGATGGCAGTTTGGACACTTAGCAACAAAATCTGGTATGTCCCTCTTTAAACCATCCCATAAATAAACCTCCGTAAGATCGTGATACATTTTGGTGGCACCCGGATGTATAGAATAGCGAGAACCATAGGCTTCTTCCAGAATTTTTTTTCTCAAATCCTCAACATCGGGTTCACATAATCTCCCTTGGTACCTAAGACATCATCTCCCCTTTGGAAAATGACTCATTGAGCTCACTAAGTACTAATTCAATCAACTCCATCAATGGAGAATCAAGGTCTTGCTTTAATTTCACCTCCACTACTAGTGATGAGTCGCAGTTATGATGGACCATGAAACTACCTTTTGTAGAATCTTTTAACTGCACACCTAAGAAAACCAACCTATGAACATCTTTAACAAGTTCTTTCTTCCCCTCTTCCACATGAGATACACTACTAATAGTCATTATACTAAAAGCAACAACAACCACATTGGCCTTGCAAGGGTGGTAAAACACACTCATGTCATAATCCTTCAACAATTCTAACAATGTTCTCTGTTAGATATTTAACTCCTTTTCTGTAAACTCAACAACAACATGCACACCATACAAGTAGTGTCTCCATAGTTTTAAGGAAAAATGACAGCGGCTTAACTCAAGATCATGAGTGAAGTAATTTTTCTCATGAACTTTGAGTTTCCCAGAAGCATAAGCAATAACCTCTCCATGTTGCATGAGGACACAACCAAAGCCCACTCACGAAGCATCACAATACACTACAAAGCCTTCATTTCCCTTCGGTAAGGTTAACACTGGAGCGGTGGTAAGGTTATCTTAGAACTCTTGCATCCGAACACTCAAACCTCACCCTCTTTTGGGTCAAAATTGTCAAAAGAGAAGCAACAGAAGAAAATCCATTAACAAATCTTATACAATATCCGGCTATATCAAAGAAAATCCTTCTGTCTGTGGGAGTCAAAGGTCTAGGATAATTTCTTACCACATCCGTGTTCTTTAAATCAACCTCTACACCATTACCTGAGGTAATATGGCCAAGAAAAGTAACCGACCTTAACCAAAATTCACACTTGTTAAATTTGTCATAAAGTTGGTGTTCTTTGAGGACTTGAAAGGTTAATCCCAAGTGACCCTCATGCTAATCTTCATTCTTGGAGTATATTAGCATATCATCAATGAATAGATTCACAAACAAGTTGAGGTAATCTCGGAAATATCTATTAATTAGGTTTATGAATGTTGTCGGTGCATTCGTTAGGCCAAAAGTCAACTAGGAATTCATAGTTACAATATCTAGTTCGGAAAGCTATTTTGGGAACGTCTTCACCTTTCACCCTAACATGGTAATATCTTGACCTTAAGTCAATCTATGAAAAATAACTAGCACCTTTGAGTTGATCAAATATATCATCAATTCGAAGGAGTGGATACTTAATGTTTATGGGGACCTTATTGAGTTGGCGATAATAAGTGAATATTCTAAGTGACCCATCTTTCTTCTTAACAAACAAGACCGGAGCACCCCATAGAGAAATACTTGGTTGAATCAAACCCTTGTCTAGTAAATCACTGAGTTGAAGCTTCAACTCTTTCACTTAAGCCAAAGCCATCCTATATGGAGGAATTGAAATGGGATTCATATCCGGTAACAAATCAATGTCGAAGTCAATTTCCCGTTCGGGATGAACTCCTGGAAGGTCATTAGGAAAAACCTCTGGGAATTCTAACACTACAGGGACTGACTAAATAGAAGGAATTCCCCATTCTAGGTCCTTAACTCTCACCACATGATATAGACAACCCTTGGCTATCATCTTACAAACCTTCAAACAAGAAATTATTTGACCCCTTGGCATAGAATTTCCCCCTTTCCACTATAGACTAGGTTCATGAGAGAATTGAAATTTCACTACACTCGTTCTACAATCTATGGAAGCAAAACAATCATGAAGGTAATCCATACCCTAAATGATATCGAAATCAAATATGTTTAATTCTACAAAATAAGAAAGAGTAACTCTATTGGGAAACATTACAGGACATTTCTTATAGATTCTTTTTGCAACTATAGAGTCACCCATTGTGGTACTACCTGAAAATGGTTGAATCATAACATTGGAAAATACATCATACTTCCTAGATGCCAAAGTTGTAAAAAAAGATATAGTGAAACCTGGACCAAGAAATGCATAGACATTAATATAGAGAACTCGTAACATACCCGCCACTTTACGGGAGAGCTCTCTTGTTTGCCCCTATCCTAGACTGCATAAAAATGGTACCTTTTTGGAGCTTCTGAACTAGGACATCTTGGTTGAGCTTGAGTATTCCCTTTTGCTTGGCTTCCCATATTAGGACAATCTTTCACCATATTACCACCCTTCCAACAACCATAGCAACTATTAGTCCCAACAAGACATTCACCCACATGTTTTTTACAACACTTACCACAAGACGTTCTCCCCTTATGAGTTTTAGGATGTGAACCTCTACCATTTTGATTCTTGGAGAAATTAGCAGGAACCTGATTTGAAAAACTCTTCTTAAAAATAGGCTTGTCTTGAACATCAACCTACTCTTAGAAGAGCCACTTTCAAACGAATTTTCCCTCTTAGCTTTCTTATTCCTCTTACTTAGACGAATTTCCTCAACCTTTTGAGCATTAACAATCAACCTAGAAAGATCCATATTTTCATTAATCATGGCAGCACGACATTCTTCATCAAGATCTTCGGACACGCCCATCACATAACAACTCATTTCATCCCTTGCATTGGAAATGAAAGAACAAGCATATTTGGAAAGCTTAATGAATTTCAAGGAGTATTCATTAACACTCATACCTCCTTCACGAAGGTTAATCAACTACTCTACCTTAGCTTCTCTTTGTTCCCTTGGAAAGAATCTGTCAGGAAAGGCCATTTTAAAGATCTTCCAAGTCACGAGAAAGTATCCTAAAGCCCGATTATCCTTCCACTTGTTATACCATGTCTGAGCCACATCCTTGAATTGATATGCAGAATGTTCATCCTTCTCCATAGTACTCACCCCTATAGCAAGAAAGATCTAATAGACCTCATCATTGAAATCTTGGTTGTCTTTATTAAATGTTGATCCAAAGAACATGTCTCTCAAACGGCTAGCCATAGTACTAGAATGTTGGTTTTCTCGAGGAACCACCTCCCTGTTAGCTTGAGCCGTAATGGCTTGACCCTGGGTAGTGATTGCCTTTGGGGAGTAATTGCCGCATTCACAATATCTTCTCCTACTCTTCTCAAGGTTGTCCTTCTTGTGTTTATATCCTATAAACACAAGAAAAGGATTAGATACAAAAATACACATAGTGTCATAACTCTATAGGAACGAGGTATGAGTATTAAGAAAAGAGAAGTTTCCTAGTCATCACATAGCCTCTCATACACAATTGTGGTGCATCACAACCATGAACAAGATAATAGGTAACGTGGTTTAGTGAGACGTTGAACCAAGGGATATTTAACCTCATGCTCTGATACCAAGCTTGTCAACACCGGAGCGCATACCCCAAATGAGATCGGCGTTGTCATCCTCTCAGAGGACTCATACAATCCATTAGCATTCGTCAAAACATGTGATTAGTAAAATTGCGGAAAAATTAAAACTTTTACATTCTACTTCAAATATACTTAGACTTAATACTTATCATATATAAACCATAAGATATTTTAAGAAATTGTCTCACATATGTAAAACCATATAAATAATGTTATTCTTGACTTAGGCAATAAATAGGAAATATTCCATATAGGACTTAATACAAACCCTAGTCCTAGACCCTAGATGAGACCAGCGTCGTGAATCTCTTAAAGGTCGCAGACAAGCATTTTTTTAGCTTTCATCACAATCATGCAGTTAAATTTAGCAAAAAATTTAAAACATTTTAATTTTACTTAAGTGTACTTAGACTTCATATAATTCTTTCATAAGAGTGATATACTAACATCTACAAATAAACAACCATCTATTAACAAATTGAACAATAGAAATGAAGAATTCATAATATCAATAATATTTTCTAAATCAACCTTAATACGAAAGTTTGAAGAAATGTGTGAAAGGAAACGCTATGGAAACATCCACTAGCTATTTATAATCTACGAAAATTAGAAAAAAAAATGTAGGTATCCTCGAACTCAAGAAGATCTACCAAAGTCTGCAGGTATTAGTCAAAACTGTTTCAACTAATCTTCAATCTTCTTCAAGGACCTGCACCGATAGAAATAATATTTGTGTATGGGTTAGTAAACAATTGTACTAAGTCTGGGTTTATGCACATAAGCACATAAGGAATATGAATGATCAAGGAAAGCTCTCTCTATAGCAACATATCATTTTTGGAAAGTGAAGTCCCTTCATTTTCCTAATTTGCTAGTTATGAATCATGCTATGAATATGACATATTTTCATGCATTTAAAGAACAAAACTCATTTTATATATGAAAATAATACCTTGTAATCATGAACATAATTTCAAAATAACTCAAGAGAAATTCAATATTTTTGCTCCCCTTGGGCGGAGAGTTCCCTCTCACTGCGCCAGTTTATTTTTTAGTATTTTCTTCTTTTTATTATGTAATTCAATGATATCCTTTGATCCTATGTTTTAGTTATGATTGCAGTTAGTCATTGTATTCCCATTAGTACAATAAATCAAGTATGTAAACAAAAGACTAAGGGAATGATTTGACTACCCTACTCACTAGTTATTCTTTCCATTCTTATTAAATTGGGAATCAAGTCTTTATAATCGAATATTTATTGTCTATGATATGATCATTTGAATAATATGAAGATTTTGGGGCATATATTCATACCCCAATTGATTATTCATTATGTTTTTCTTCCTTTATTGGCACAATTCAATAACTATTGAAACTTCGTTAATATCAAACAGTGATGATTTGATATACATATGCTTTTTCTTACTTAGTTCACATTGAACTCACATTTCTTCTTCTTTGATCTCATGTTCACTTTGAACATGCTAGGTTGACTTAGGATATTCTTCTAAGACCTCCATTGGGATCTTTTTGTGCAATGATAAAAATTACTTACATCATTACTTAGTCTATCCTCACCCTTTGGTCATCCAATCCAAACACCCATCATCTTCCTAGTTCTTTCTTTCTTTCTTTCTTACTTTCTTAAAAAAAATCTTTAGCATTTACCCGACATAGATCATGTGAGCTAACATGAAATCCAGTGTCTTCCCCACACAAAAAAGATGTGGTTCACCGGCCAAAGTGAAATTGCATATCTTCTTGCTTTTCTTTGGTGGATCCACTAGCTAGTAACCTATGCTAAAACATTTTTCAAAGACTAGATGATTTGGGAGACCCTTATCCACCTTGGTGGTAGTCTCATCTCATAAGGCTTACATGTACATGCAAAAGCTCATTACTAGTCTATCGGTGCTTAGCTCAATTTAACATTCTTTGAAACTTTTAGAGTTGACTCATACATTATGGAAGCTTTCCCCTAGTATGAGGTATGCTTAGATCAATGGATGACTTTTCATTCCTTTTACACTTAATGAATGTGAACTTAAATCTTACATTATCATTATGTTGTGAATGAGACTTGTATCAATATTTCTAATACCATTTTATGTGAGTATCTTCAACACAATTGTTTAGGTTAACACCCCATTCTAGGTGAATTTCATAACCCATAAGCTTTTAGATATTTTATTACTCACCTTATGTTGTTCAATGTTATTTTGTAGTCTTGTACCATTCTTTATGAAATTTATAAGTACTTCTTCAATGTGCTACTTGGTTACCAAGTTCATTTAGATAGGGTATGTTGGTATTTGTTCAAATCATCGGCATACCCTAGGTAATGAGTTTATTGAAATACATCTTGCCAGGTCAATCATTAATATGTATTTGGCCTACAAGAAACATCATAATTTACATTGGCCATATATGATTGGTATGAATTAATTATTAGCAAATTCTGTTACATATTTTGGAAATAATATTTTTGGCCAAATTATTGGCATAAACCAAACTTTAACTAAACACTTGTCATGATATTATAACTAGCCAAGTGAATTAACTCCACGTACATACTATAGTAATCTAATAATTCTTAACAAGACAACTTTTAACATTTTATTAGCTTATAAGAATGATTCAATGCCTATTTTACCAAATCTATAAAGTTGATTTGGCAATGAATATTCATTACCTAATTTTGATTCACATTCTTTATTCACCTTCGAAACTTGCATTCCAAACACTTACAAACATATCTACTGTAAAGACATACAGTAATTGAAACCTTCATCCGTTTCAACAGTAAACTGAATTTCATAAACAACTTACAACAATTTCATCTTCTCAAACACAATTAGGCATTACAACATTCCTTATCTCATGGAAATGGTATTCTAATCATACGAATCTAACCTATAGGTCTCATTAGACATTATCAAATCATAGAAACCTACGTATAATGATCAGCTAGAACCACATACAAACAACATGCTCAAAATTTTCATTATGCATACTACTTGAATCGGAATTAGAGAGAACTAGGGAGATGAACATTCGACAATTTCATTGGGGACAACCCTTTTTTTTGTTTTTCTTGAATTCAAAATGTTTGAAAAGCTTCCTAGGGAAAGGAATCAAAGAGATAAAACCCATACCTTAATGTAGAATTGAATCTACGAAGATCACCATGTACTTTACACAAAAATCTTGAAGAATTGCCTTGAAATCGCTTAAGGAGAACAGAGAGTATTTTTCTGTTTTTCTTACGTTTGTTCACTATTTTTTAGTTTCAACGTGAGTCTATGTCACGACCCAAAACCGAGCCGCGACTAGCACCCACATTTACCCTCCGATGTGAGCGAACCAACCAATCTAAACCTTATCATTTCAATTTTAATATCAACATAAAGTAATGCGGAAGACTTAAGCTCATAAATAAAAGCCAATTCAATAACTTCTAAAATTCAACTTCTATTAATTCCCCAAAATATGGAAGTCATCGCCACAAGAACATCTATGATCAATTTACTAAACTAAGAGTATTCTAAGAAGCTAAAACAAATAAAAGCTAGTCTATGCCGAAACTTCAAGGCATCAAGACATGAGGAAGGAGATCCAGTCCAAGCTAGAAGCATAAGCTCACCCTGAAGATCCGGTGTGACAAGACTGGCTTGAACTACTGTTGAGTCGAAGATGACGGCAGGTTTGCTGCACTCCACAAATAAACAAAAGGAAAACATAAAAGTAGGGGGTCAGTACAACCACAAGTACTGAGTAGGTATCATCGGCCAACTCAAAATAGAAAACAGTATATATCAAGTAACATCATAAAATCAACTAATATCCTTAGCATGCAGCATTTACAATTACCATAATCCTTGGTTACAACACCAAGCACATCAATGAGGACTCACGCCTCCTCATCATACTCATTTGGGAAACATGTTCTTTAGATTGAGTATATTAGTATCTTTCAAGATTCATTATATTATTTACTCTCGTGTCAGTACGTGACACTCCGCTCCTCATTCTATCCTGGTACCGGAACGTGGCACCCGATCCATATACTATCCTGGTGTCGGAACGTGACACTCCGATCCTCATATACTATCCTGGTGTCGGAACGTGACACTCCGATCCTCATATTCTATCCGTGTACCGGAACGTGGCACCCGATCCATATACTATCCTGGTGTCGGAACGTGACACTCCGATCCTCATATTCTATCCTGGTGTCGGAACGTGACACTCCGATCCTCATATTCTATCCTGGTGTCGGAACGTGACACTCCGATCCTCATATTCTATCCTGGTACCGGAACGTGGCACCCGATCCCCTAATCTCACTACTTTCATTCATTAAGCCTTCTTTTATACCAAGGCATCATCATTAACAAAGTAGATTAGGGTTTCCTCAAGATTTAAGATTCAATAGCTTCATCATGCTTATTTTATCACAATCATATATATATATAAGAGCAATCATGCATACACACAATTAAGCATATAGAAGACTTAATAATACTACCCAACACATATCATTCGCTATTAAGAGTTTACTACGAATAGTGTAAAACCATAACCTACCTTCACCGAAGAATTGCGATCAACAAGCTATCTTTCCAAAGCTACGTTCTCCCTTCTCCCTTGATCGATTCTCTCTCTCTCTTGCTGTTCTTTTTCTTTTTCTTATTCAAAACCCTCTTTCTTTACCCTAATTATCATATAATTAAGTTTTAAAAGATGGCACTAATAATTCACTAAATAACTTAAGGTTACCTCTTTTAACCCTGAAGTAATTAGACTTATTAACATTAACCCATTACTTTTATAATTAAAGCAGGAAATAGTCCAAAACGCCCCTTAAATTAATTAATCAGGATTCCGACCCCGCCTGGGACTACGCAGCCCGTGACGGGCCGTCGTGCCTGCGACAGTCCGTCCTGCTGTCCGTCGCAAGGGTCAGAGAGTGAATTTGCACTGGACTCTTGTGACGGTCCGTCACACCTGTGATGGTCCATCCTGCCATTTCGTTACGAAGTTCAGAGAGTCGATTTTCAGTACCCAATTTCAGATTTTTCCAAGTGTTTTGAAACGACCCCTCCACGACGGTCCGTCGTGCCCGTGACGGTCCGTCGTGGCATCCGTCACTTCTGCCAGTTTTTCCAGAATAAAATCTGTTGCTCAAAACGACTAAACAGGTCGTTATAGTCTAAGTCTTAGGAACTGAATATTTACTAATTGAACTTATCTAACTAACTTAATTAAATAAATATATTAGATAATTACCAAAACCCCTCGTAAATTAACTAAAATTTTGAGAGCATTTGACGTAGCTAAATTTAGAAAATTTTCTAAGGGATTCGGGTTTGCGCATGAATTTTAAATTAATTAATCAAGTTGATAATTAAATTATTTATGTAACCTGTGTTAATTACTAAAGTACCCCTAAGTCTCTAGTATCATAACCAACCCCTTTGGACCATCCTAGGTTACGGACTAGGATATTTGTTTAGACAGCTACTCGACTAGGGTCACCTGAATAGGACTTTAGATTTTTGGCACAGTAGTTACTTAATTTTAGTTAGTTCTAGGTAAGATATCTAGTTAGGTAAGTTAGTTAGAGACTAGCCCCTAACAGCCATAGCCGAAATCACTTGGGCTTGATCATTTGGTCTATTTGCCAGTAGCACATGTGCTTTAACCTGTGTTTCTGTGTTCTTCCCTAACCATGCACTTTGTAGTTGCACTTGTAAAGTTTACTTCTTGTCCCAATGATCTTCACTATGTCCATGACCACTACTTATTCTACATGATCATTTTAAATGATCATGTGCTTTGGTATCTAGGCTTGACACTTGGATTCCTCGTTCCTTATTTTTGTAAGTTATGAAATCAAAAATTTTAGCTTAGGGTCTTCATTGTAGGTACTATTCCTAACAAGCTTGGATAGGAGCATTTGAACATCAAAGTGTATTTTAAGTTACTTGTTAATGCATAGAAATAGGGTAACAACCTCAAGCCAATAATCTCTAACATTCCCACTAGTACTCAATATTTAGCATTGGGATGCCTATGTACCCCAAATACATATTCTTAAAAACTAATAGTCTTTTCATTAGACAAGTACATTTTATGGAACGTTACATTATTCCCCTAGGAAAATTCATCCCTGAATGACTCTACACAACATTTTTAATCAAAGAGGTTATTTTCGAAAAACACATCAACTTACTTGAAGTTTTAATCTTTGTGAATATCTGATTAACAAATTATTCTGGATGATGCACATCACTCAAAGCTTATATGAAGCTTCGTATCTGAGATTCAGGAACTTCCTTCTCAATCTCACTTTAACTCAATGCACAGCATAACTCATGCAACACAAAAATCATATCAACACTATACAAAAACATCAATATGAATACAAGCATGAACTCATATTAAGTCATATAGTGCAAGTATAAAACACACAATTATGGACTTAAAACACCAAAACTGACTAATTCACTAAAATTAGAGTTTCGAAAAGAAAACCATAATTAGGAAGAGTATATCTAACCTCAAGAACTAAAGAAGTGAGGTTAATGGGATCTCATGCCGGCCTCGGCCTCCCATGTTTCTCCCTTAACAAGGTGGTTCGTCTATAACACCTTTACGGTGGCGACCTCTTTGTTCCTCAGCTACTTCAGTTGGCTATATAAAATTTCATTTGGAAACTCTTCATATGAATGATTCTCGTAGACTCCTAACCCCTTAACAAGAAGAATGAATGCTGGATCACCTAGACACTTTTAAAGAATTGAAACATGAAAAATTTGATGAACAGAATCCAATTTATTTTGTAACTTCAGTTCATAGGCAACATTCCCAACTCTTTGTAAGACCACATAAGGACCTATATACCTCGAACTCAACTTCCCTTTCTTACAAAGACTCATTACCCCTTTAATGGGTGATATCTTAGGTAAACTTCATCAACTACCTCAAATTCAAGAGCCCTCTTGCTGTTATCAGCATAGGATTTTTGACAACTGGAACTAGTAGCCAATCTATCCCTGATCATTCTCACATATTCCATAGCCTCATGTATTATCTCATGGCCAAGTATGAAAGACTTTTCTACCTCAAACCACCCAACTGGAGACCTATATCTCCTTCATACAGTGCTTCAAAAGATGCAATCCTAATACTGAAATGGTAGCTATTATTATAAGAGAATTCAATAAGTAACAACTGATCATCCCAACTCCCCTTTAAGTCAATAACACATGCTCTCAACATGTGTTCAATGGTCTGAATGGTATGCTCTTCTTGTCCATCCGTCAGAGGATGAAAAGCAATACTAAGCTACACGTCTGTACCCAACTTCATTTTGAAAGATCTCAAAAAGTGAGAAGTGAATTGGGCTCCCCTATCCCAAATGATAGATAAAGGGATCCCATGCCACTTCACTATATTATTAATTATAAAACTTGGCATAATTTTCGGCCCTGTAAGTAGACTTCATAGGAATGAATTGAGCAGACTTAATCATTCTCTAAACAATGACCCAAATGGAATCATGTTGTTTCTTTTTCCTGGGCAGACCAACCACGAAGTCCAAATTAATAGCCTCCTACTTCCATGTGGAGATGTTAATCGATATTGTAAGACCTCCAAGCTTAAAGTGTTCAGCCTTAACCTGTTTTCAATTCGAGCACTTCTCCAAAAACATAAAAATATCTCACTTCATACCTACCCACCAATAGATCTCCTTAAGATCATGATAAATCTTGGTGGAACCTGGATGAATGGAATACGTGGAGCCATGATCCTCTGCAATAATATGAGGTCTCAGGTTATCAATATTGGGCACACACAATCTGCCATGGTATTGAAGCAAACCTTACCCCTAGGGAGAATGATTCATTAAGCTTAGTCAACACTGAGTCTTTCAACTCCATGTGTACTGGGTCGTGATGTTTCTTAGCTTTAACATCTACAACGAATGAGGATTCAGATTCAGAATGAACTGAAACACCCCCACTTAGTTTATCTACTAGACGCACACCTAACCTATCGATTTGATGTACCTCTTTAACATGATCTTTATTCTCATCATCAATATGAGACACACTACCCATGCTTAATTGGATCAAAGCATCGTCCATTACATCGGCCTTACCTGGGTGATAGTGCACACTCATGTCAAAGTCCTTTAGTAGCTCTAGAAATCTTCTTTGATGAAGGTTCAATTTTCTTTATATAAAAAACTTATGAAGACTTTTATGGTCAATAAATACATCATTATGTACACCATATAAGTAATGTCTCCAAAGTTGTAATGCAAATACCAAAGCAGCTAACTCAATATCATGGGTAGGGTAATTCTTCTCGTGGGTTTTCAACTGTCTTGATGAATATGCAATCACCTTTCAATCCTTCATAAGAACACATCCCAAAACTACTCGGGAAGCATCACATTACACCACATACCCTTCACCACTCCTCGACAATGTGAGAATCGGGGCTGAAGTGAGTCGGTCTTTGAGACCTTGGAATCTTTTTTCACAAGTTTCGGACCACTCAAACTACGCCTTTTTCTTTGTTAAAGATGTCAATGGAGCAATAATAGAAGAAAATCCCTTAATAAACTTGTGATAGTAATAAGCCAAACCCAAGAAACTCTGGATGTATGTAGAAGTAAGGGATCTCGATCAGTTTTTTATTGACTCAAGCTTTTTTAGATTAACCTCTACACCCTGGTCGGACACAACATGACCAAGGAAGGTCACTGATCTCAGCCAAAACTAACATTTTTTGAATTTTGCATACAGCTGATGTTCCCTGAGTACTTGCAATGTCATACTCAAATATTTTTCATGATGTTCTCTAGTCTTAGAGTATATAAGGATGTCATCTATTAATACTATGACAAAAGAATCAAGGTATGTACGGTAGACCCTATTCATAAGGTCTATATACACGGATGGTGCGTTAGTGATACAAAATGACATGACAAGAATCTCATAATGACAATATCTAATTGGGAAGGCATTCTTAGGAATGTCCTCTTCTGTCACTCTTAGAAGGTGATACCCTGACCGGAGATCTATTTTGAAAAGAAACTTGAACTTGGAGCTGATCAAATAGATCATCACTTCTAGGAAGAGCGTATTTGTTCTTTATAGTGACTTTGTTGAGTTACCGATATTCGATACATATTCTAAGGGTTCCATTCTTTTTCTTAACGAACAACACTAGAGCATGCCATGGGGATATGCTCGGCTGGATGAATCCTTTTTCAAGTAGATCTTTTAACTTCAACTTCAACTCTTTGTGTTCAGCTTTAGCTATTTTATAGGGAATAATGCAAATTGGTTTAGTGTATCTCCCTTGTCCTTATTCTTCACATGTGGGAAGGCCCTGATCATATTCCCACTCTCTCCACACCCATAGAAGGCATTAGAACCGAACATGTACTCACTTCCGTGCATACGGCCACACTTACTACACAGCTTTCTCTCACGTTGAGCATTTCTATCATTTTTCTTTCTTAGGACTACACTTTTCCCCTTTGTCATTATTGTTACTAGAAGGAGTACAATTACCTGAGTGGTGGTGCCCCTTCTTGAACTGGGGCCTTTCCTAGACTCAACACAAACTCATACAAGTGCTACAAAAATATGATCTAAGGGCCTAGGCTTCTTTCCTTCTCGGCCTCTCTTCCTTCGATGAGTGTCCTCCACATGTTTTGCATGTACCATAATTCGAGCAAGGTCCATGTTATCATTCAACATGGATTCCTGACGTTTCTCATCTAGATCCTCCGATTCACCTGTCACAAACCTTCTCATTTCATCCCTGCAACTGGACAACACGGAAGAAGCATATTTTAAAAGTTTAAAAAACTTCAAGGAGTATTCCTTAACTGAAATACCTCCCTGACATAGGTATATGAACTCCTCAACCTTAGCCTCTCTCTAATCTCTGGGAAAGATACTCTCCAAGAATGATGTCCTGACAATGTCCCTACTGATGAGGACTTCTCCTGGTACTCAGCCATTTACACACATCTTATACCATATCTAAGCCACATCCTTGAGCTGGTATGCAGAAAACTCAGCCTTCTCCTCTTATGTAACACCCATAGCATAGAGAAACTTGTGGATCTCGTCCACAAACTCCAAGGGATCCTCATTTGTTTTGAACCCGAAGTAGACTAGAGGATTCATCATGCTGAAATCTCTCAGTCTACTAACAATGGTTCTAGCATGTGGGTTAACTTTGGGAGAACCCTCTCTAGTGGCCTGGCTATAATAGCTTGTGCTTTAGCAGTGATGGCTTGGGCCATCTGAACCAGTGCTTCTCTCACTTCTCTATCCGTTAACACATCTAGGTTGAATGGCACTTGAACTGCAACAGTTGGGTCTTGAGGAGGATCTTGGTTTCTACCAGTATCCGCTTCTCATACTCTCCTACTTGTGTTTCATTTTGTGTTCATTTTTCTACGCACCCACACAAGAAGGAAGTTAGATTCTACAATGACACAAAATGTCAAAACTCGAGACATCACGTTAAAGAGTAAAAGAAGGGATGAATCTTAATATCACTAAGTCTCTAAGTCATGGTTGTGGTGCACTTCATAACCATAAGCTAGAAACTATGCAACGTGGTTGTTTTGGGCCTTTGTTCCTAGGTTATTTAACCTAATATTCTGATACCAAGTTTGTCACACAAGGGTCCTAAACCTTAGATGAGACCGACGTCATTAACCAATCAGAGGTCGCAGACAGGCCTCTTTTTACCTTTCATCACAATCATACAATTAAATTTAGCAAAAAATTTAAATGTTTTTAAATTTACTGAAGTGTACTTAGACTTCATGTAATTGTTGCATAAGAGTGATATAATAATAGCTCAAAATAAACAACCATCTATTAACATATTGACTAATTGAAATGTTGAATTCATAATATCATTAATAGTTGTCAAACCGTCCTTAATATGAATGCTTGAAAAAATGTTTTAGAAGAAACTCTAGGCTGAACATACACTAGCTATGTCTAATCTACTAAACCTATAAAATAAAGTGTAGGCACCCTCGAACTCAAGAGGACCTCAAAAATCTGGAGCTACTAGTCAAATAGCTTCAACTGATGTTAAAGATTCTTAAAGGACCTGCACCTATAAAAGTAGTGATTGTATATGGGTTAGTACACACTTTCACTAAGTATGGGTGTATACAGATAAACACATAAGGATTATGCATGATCAAGGAAAGCTCTTCCTATAGCAACATTCCATTTTTTAAAAGTGAAGTCATTTCACTTACTTAATTCGTTATTTATGAATCATGCTATGAATATGACATATTCTCATGCATTTAAAGCACACAACTCATTTTCTATAAGAACATAAGACCTTGGAATCATGAACGTAATTTTAGAACAACTCAACTAAAATTTAATATTTTTGCTACCCTTAGGCTGAGAGCTCCCTCTCGCAGCCTTAGTTTAGTTTTTACTCTTTTTTTCTTTTTATTGTGTAGTTCAATGATATCCTTTGATACTATGTTTTAATTATTAGTGCAATGATTCTATGAAATTCCATTACTACAATAAATAAAGAAATTAATCCAAAAAACTACGGGAATGAATTGACTACCGTATTCACAAGTTATTTTTTCCATTCTTGTTTAATTGGGCATGAAGTCTTTACAGATAAATTTTTATTGGTTATGCCCATTATTTGATCATTTCTATAATATGAAGATGTTGGGGCATATATTAAGATCCCAATTGATGAGTAATTATGTTTTGTTCCCTTTGTTGTCATAAGCCAATAATTGTTTAAACTTCATTCTTATGAAGCACAGATGATTTAATATTCTTATGTTTTTGCTTACTTAGTGCACTTTGAACTTATATTTATACTTATTCAATTTCATGTTCCCTTTGAAAATCTAGGTTGACTTGCGATATTATATTATGACTTCCATTGGGATCTTTGTTTGCAATGACTAAGAATGACTTACATCATTACTTAGTCTATCCTCACCCTTTGGTCAACCTATCTGAACACCCCTCATCCTCCTAGCTTTTTCTTTCTTTCTTTATTAAAGAAATCTTTAAAATTTAACCTACATATATCATGTGAGGTAACATGAAATCCAGTGTCTTTCCCACACCGAAAAGAGGTTGTTCACCGCGCAAAGTGAAACTGAATATCTCCTAGATTTCATAGGTGGATCCACTAGATAATAACCTATGCTTGTGACATACTTCGAAGACTAGGAGAATTTAGTGACCCTTATCCACATTAGTGGTGGTCTCATTTCATGAGGCTTACATGTGCTTGTACAAGCTCATTACTAGCCTATCGGTGCTTATCTAAAATAATTATACTTTACAACATTTAGATCCTCCGATACACATGTCACAAACCTGCTCATTTCATCCCTGCTATTGGATACCAGGGAAGAAGCATATTTTGAAAGTTTAACAAACTTCAAGGAGTAATCCTTGACTGACAGACCTTTCTGACGTAGGTTGATGAAATCCTTAACCTGAGCCTCTCTCTGCTCTATGGGAAAGAACCTCTCCAAGAAATGCAGTCTTGATAATGTCCCAACTGATGGGGACTTCTCCTGTTGCTCGACCACATACCCACATCTTATACCATACTTTAGCCACATCCTTGAGCTGGTATGCACATAAACTCATAAGGATTATGTGTGATCAACGAAAGTTCTTCCTATAGCAACATCCTATTTTTGGAAACTGAAGTTTAACTTTCCTGATTAATTATTTATGAATCATTCTATGAATATGACATATTTTCATGAATTTAAAACGCAGAACTCATTTTCTATATGAACATAAGACCTTCGAATCATGAACGTGATATTAGAACAACTCAAGTAAATTTAATATTTTTGCTACCCTTCGGTCGAGAGCTCCCTCTTCCAGCCTTAGTTTGTTTTTCAGTTTTTTTCCTTTTGTTGTGTAGTTCAATTATCTCCTTTGATCTTATGTTTTACTTATTAGTGCAATGATTCTATGTAATTCCATTACTATAAATAAATCAAGAAAGTGATCCAAAAGACTATGGGAATGATTAAACTTCTGTATTCACAAGTTAATTTTTCCATTCTTGTTAAATTGGGAATGAAGTATTTATAAACCAATATTTATTATTTATGCCTAATATTTGATCATTTGAATAATATGAATATGTTGGGGCATATATTCTGATCCTAGTTGATGAGTCGTTATGGTTTGCTCCCTTTGTTGTCATTAGCCAATAACTGTTAAAACTTTATTCTTATCAAACACTAATGATTTAATATACTTATGCTTTTTCTTACTTTGTTCAATTTAAACATACATTTCATCTTCTTTAATCTCTTGTTTTACTTTGAAAATGCTAGGGTGACTTCAGATATTCTTTTAAGACTTCCATTGGCATCTTTTTGTGCAATGACTAAGAATGACTTACATCATTACTTAGTCTATCCTCATCCTTTCGTCATACTATCCTAACACCCCTCATCTTCCTAGTTCTTTCTTTCTTTCTTTATTAAAGAAATATTTAGCATTTAACCGAAATAGATCATGTGAGCCAAAATGAAATCATGTGCTTTCTCCACACTAAATATAGGTGGTTCACTGGCCAAAGTGAAACCGAATACCTCATATATTTCTTAGGTGGATCTACTAGCTAGTAACCTATGCTGGTGGTATTGTTCAAAGACTAGGAGAATTTGGATACCCTTATCCACGTTGGTGGTAGTCTCATCTCATGAGGCTTACATGTGCTTGAACACGCTCATTACTAGTCTATCAGTGCTTATCTAAATTTATTATACTTTAAAACTTTTAGATCCTCCGATACAACAGTCAAAAACTTGCTCATCTCATCCATGTTACTGGACAAAATGGAAGAAGCATATTTTTAATGTTTAACTAACTTCAAGGAGTATTCCTTGACTGACATACCTCCCTTACATAGGTTGATAAACTCCTCAACCTGAGCCTCTCTCTGCTCTCTTGGAAAGAACCTCTACAGGAATGCAGTCTTGACAATGTCCCAACTCATGGGGACTTCTCCTAGTGCTCGGCCATCTACTTACATCTTATAACATACCGGAGCCACATCCTTGAGATTTTATTCAGCAAACTTAGCCTTCTCCTCTTCATTAACACCCATAGCATAGATAATTTTGTGGACCTCGTCAACAAACTCCTGGGGATCCTCATTGGTTCTGTACCCGAAGTATACTAGAGGATTCATCCTACTGAAATATCTCTGTCTTCTTGCCATGGTTCTAGCATGTGGTTCTCCCTAGGAGCATCCTCTCTAGTTTCTTGGGTTTTTATCGATTTTTCTTGAGCAGTGATGAATTGGGCCTTCTGAACTAGTGCTGCTCTAACTTCTCCATCTGTCAATGCTACTAGGTTGACAGGCACTTGCACTCCAACAATTGAAGCTTCAGGAGGAGCTTGGTTCCCCCCCAGTAGCTGCTTATCCAACTCTTCTGCCTGGGTTTCATTTTGTGTTCATTTTTTTACACACCTACACAAGAAGGAAATTAGATTCTACAATGACACAAAATATAAAAAATTTAGATATAACGATAAAGAGTAGAAGAAGGGATGAATCTTAATATCACTAAGTCACTAAGTCATGCTTGTTGTGCACTTCACAACCCTAAGCTAGCAACTACGGAATTTGGTTGTTTTGAGCCTTATTTCCTAGGTAATCTAACCTCATATTCTGATACAAAGTTTGTCACACAAGGGTCCTCGAACCTAGATTCTAGCGGCGTCGTTAACCTCTTAGAGGTCGCACACAAGACTCTTTTAAGCTTTATCACAATCATACAGTTAAATTTACCAAAAAATGTAAAACTTTTTAAATTTACTGAAGTGTACCTAGACATAATATAATTATTGCATAAGAGTGATATACTAACAGCTCATAAACAACCATCTACTAACATATTGAATAATTGAAATGAAGAACTCATGATATTAATAATAGTTCTTAAACTGGACTTAATACGAATGCTTGAATAAATGTTTGAAAAGAAACACTAGGGACAACATATACTAGCTATGTCTTATATACTAAAGCTAGAAAATAAATCGTAGCCATCCTAAAACTCAAGAGGAGCTACCAGAGTCTGTAGGTACTAGTCAAACAACTTCATCTAATGTTCAAGCTTCTTCAAGGACCTGCACCTATAAAAATAGTAATTGTATATCAGTTAGTACACACTTTTAGTAAGTATGGGTGTATGCACATAAACACAAGAGGACTATGCCTGATCAAGGAAAGTTCTTCCTTTAGCAACATTCAATTTTTGAAACTAAAGTAACTTCACTTTCCTAATTTGTTATTTGTGAAGCATTCTATTAATATGACATATTTTCATGCATTAAAAACACACAATTCATTTTATATATGAACATTAGACCTTGGAATCATAAACGTAATATTAGAACAACTCAAGTAAAATTTAATATTTTTGCTACCCATAAGCCGAGAGCTCCCTCTCCCAGCCTTAGTTTAATCTTCAATCTATTTTTCATTTTATTGTGTAGTTAGATGATATCCTTTGATCCTATGTTTTACTTATGAGTGCAATGATTCTATGTAATTCCATTACAACAATAAATCAAGATGTAATCCGAAAGACTATGGGAATCATTTGACTACCCTATTCATAAGTTATTTTTCCATTCTTATTAAATTGGGCATGAAGTATTAAATCTTTATTGGTTATGCCCATTATTTGATCATTTTCATAATATGAAGATGTTGGGGAATATATTTAGACCCCAATTGATTAGTCATCATGTTTTGATCCCTTTTTTGGCATAAGCCAATAATTGTTAAAACTTCATTCTTATCAAACACTGATGATTTAATATACTTATGCTTTTGCTTACTTAGTTCACATTGAACTTACATTTACTCTTATTTAATCTCATGTTCACTTTGAAAATTCTACGTTGACTTAGGACATGCTTTTAAGACTTCCATTGGGATGTTTCTGTCCAATGACTAAGAATGACTTATATCATTACTTATCCTAACCTCACCATTTGGTCATCCTACCCATACACCCCTTATATTCCTAGTTCTTTCTTTCTTTCTTTATTACTTTCTTAAAGAAATCTTTATCACTTAACCATCATAGATTATGTGAGCTAACATGAAATCCAGTGTCTTCCCTACACTGAAAAGAGGTGCTTCTCCGGCCAAAGTGAAACCGAATACTTCTTAGCTTTCTTAGGTAGACCCACTAGCTAGTAACCTATGCTGGCAACATAGTTCAAATTCATAACCCATAATCTCGTAGTTATTTCATTACTCACTGTATCTTGTTTAATGTTATTTTATAGTCTTGTGCCATTCTTTATAAAAGTTAGAACAACTTATTCAATGTTCTACTATGTTCACAAGTTCATTTAGATAGGGTACGTTGGGACTTTTCCAAATCATTGGCATACCCTAGGTTATGAGTTCATTAAATTACAGCTTGTAAAGTAAATCTTTAACATGTATTTAGCCTTACAACAAAAATCATAATTTATATTGGCCATATAAGATTGGTATGACTAAGTCATTGGAAAATTCTATTACATATTTTGGAAATAATATTGCTGGTTAATTTATTGGCATTAACCAAACTTTCACTAGTCATTTTTATAATATTATCACCAGCCAAGTCAATTAACTTCATGTATATACTATAGTAATGTTATCATTTTAAGCAATCCAAATTTCAATATTGTATTAGCTTATAAGAAAAATTCAGTTTTTAGTTTGGCAAAGATATAAATTTGATTTGGCATTGGAGATTCATTAACTAGCTTTGATTCTCTTTCTTATTCCTCCTTGGAAACAATGCATTCCAAACACTTACAAACATATCTACTGTAAACACACATTACAATCAAAGCCTTCATTCCTTTGAACAATAAACTGAATCTCATAAACGACTTATAACAATTTAATTTCCTCAAACACAATTAGGCATCACAACATTCCTTATCTCATGTAAATGGCATTCTAATAATACATATATAAACAATAGGTCTCATTTGACATTATCAAATCACAGAAACCTACGCATATTGATCAGTTAGCACCACATACCAACAACATGCTCGACATTTGCATTATACATACTACTAGAATCCGAAAAAAGGAGAACTACGAAGATGAACATTCAAAAATTTCATTAGGAAGAACCCTAGTTTCAGTTTTTCTTTAATTCAAAACATTTGAAAAGCCTCCTGGGAAAGGATACTATTACGGCTCTCGACTTTAAGGTTCATAACCTTACCACTAGGTTTAAGGTTCTACGTACATGACCTTTTTCGAAATATTTAAGGTCTCACATATCATTCATTAGTACATTACAAAGGTGAACTAAGATACATAGTGAAGAAATGTCAAAATAAGATATCATTCATACATGTATCAAGTAAGGGACATAAGTCTACCAAAACAAGACACAACATATTTTACTTTATTACATATAACATATTATTCTTTGAAGCACATAGAAATGACCATTATCAACTTTATGTAATCATATACATTAATATAACATCATCAATATAAACATCATAGACTCATATAGTCAAGTACAAATAAACATGCATCAACTCTAAGACTACACACATAAGAGATAGTCATAGTCTAACATGATCACCTAACAATATCAATAGAAGAACACATACTTTAACTTAATCACAAGTAGATGAATATGGTCATACTTCACATAAATAAACTACAAAAATAATCATAATACTTCAAGTAATTGCTGACAAGTTGATGATCATCATTATACATAAAGTAACGCAAAGGAGGCTACATCAATTGCAAGTAAAGCACATAGCACTGCCACCATAAGTGAACAATGCCAATTACAATATACATCATGTCTAATTAACATAAAATAAATATAATTAGGGAAGTGTACCACCAATCCATTCTCACCACTTCAATCTATAGGTAAGTCATCCAATTCCATACCATAAGGCCCTTACCCATGTCCATAACCAACAATTCAATACATAAACTATGATACTCAATGAACTTAGGTTAATTAAATATATATTTATCAATATAATACAAATTATAAATCAATTGAATAAAAATATTATATCATTCAATAGACCATGGTAAACTACACTAAAATTCATAAGCATTAGAACAATATCACTTAACCCATAAAGTAGTCAAAACCTAACATTCATTAGTTACATGGGTTCATAAATTAAATAAGTTAAAATAATAAAATTAACAACAATTCAATAAATATTCAATGCTTTAAAATCTTTATTGCAAGAACCCTTTGATAGATTTCAATTTAGAAAACTCATTTTTTAAGAATTCTTTGAAAATCACTTCGAAGAATTGCTCCTTGAAGAAAAGAGTTCAAAGGATAAAAAAACATATCTTATTTATTCTAATCAACCAATATTATGAAGAATCACCACTGAAATCTTCAATCTAAGCATTTCCTTCAGTTTTGGCTTCGATGGAGTTCTAGAGAATTTCTAGGATATTTTTGGATTTTGATTTTGAAGAATGAATTCTCCTAAGTAATTAAGGAGAATAAAAATGTTTTAAATACCCAAATTTCCCCTAAGTAACGCTCCTATGTCTTATTTGGACGTGGGGTAAATTTACAACTTCACCCTGTCAACTTATAGTAAGCTGCCCAGTTGGCTGATCAAACCACGCCTTGTCATAGATGGCCCTATTCCCAACCAACGGACCGCCGTTTTTGTTCGTAGTTTGGAACTGAGTTGTTTCATGGATTGGACTTCTACCCCGCCTAATTCCTGAACAATGAATCCCATCAACCGAGCATCGGCTAGCCAACGAGCCGTCTACTACTACCATTGTTTGGGACTATATTTGACAGTCTTAGCTCAAAGAAAGGGTCCTTCCTTAAGGGACCTTTGTTGGTCCTTAGGGACTTTCACACAGACATTTCCAACCAGAATAAGTTCGTATACGATTTTAGGACCTCCTACACAAAATTTATCCAAAACGAACACACAAAACTCGACGAAACATGCCAAGACACACAAAGTCGTTCCAAGGAAACCTTTTGAATATCATGGACGTTCTTGAACGTTTGACCTCCAAACTTCAGGAAACTTAATAAACTACCTATAAAAACTATTATAAATCATATAACGACCTCATAAGCTCATGAAACACACATTTAGGGGCATAACCACACATGAGTCACGTAGGCCTCTTAGTCGTCGAATGTCTTAGCTGTCTGAATACCCCATTATAAAACATATTTGGACATTATGCACTCATGAAAAACATGTTAGGCTCTATGTTAACCTAAGTCATTTTCTAGGTATTACAATATCACACACTTGGACGACGTTCATTCTCGAATGACACTTTCCACTCTCCGAACACTTACAAGAATAGAGACTCAACTTAAAAGCTCATAACCATATCATGTAACACATTATACAAAACACAACCAAGGAGAAACATCAATTTTACATCCTTAAGAGAATCACAACACAATAAATAGTTAGAAACAAATCTACCACTCATTATGTCATTAAACTAAGATTCTTCATTCCAAATAGCAAAAACTCATTTTACATACAATATCATGCTCATGTAAATAAATTCTAACCACCACACAACAATTTTTGACAAAAGAATTAATTAGTCGAAATCTCAAAAATATTACAATGAGCAGATTTTTCCTGGCAGTGAACATCATTTTTTTCCAAAAATGCAACTTTTAGGCAATTCGTGATGGAAAGATGCAATACGCAAGATAAAATCATATCAACACAATTTACAACATAATCATAACATCACAAAATGCTCAATGGAACAAAACAATGAAATTAAATTTCAACAAGACTCCTAAATATAATGTAACATGCAACATACTTCTATGACTTTGTAATCTCAAGCTTGAGTTGAATAAAAGAGATGAGACAATCAATCAAAAATCCACTACTCACCATACTCCCCCGCATAGAAGGAACTCATAACACTAGACAAATAAAAGTACTTACCAACATCAGCATTCTTATCCGCATCCTCTTCCCACTTTGATACTCTTGCCCGGAGTGCATAGAAAGGAGCCTTTTCGTTTGGAACATCATTACCCAGAACATTAGTATGAACTTTCTTGGGCTCACTTCCTGTAGCCGCAATGGTAGGACAATGTCTCACTTTGTGTCCATCTTTACCACATCCAAAATAACTCTTGGTACCCCGTACACAATCCACATAATGCCTCTAACTACAAGTAGAACAAGTAGGCTTAATAATTAGAGAACCCCTACCTATCCCAAGCTTCTTTATTAAAGCACTAGTTCCAACTTGATTTCCGACTCTCTTCTTAAATGTAGGATGACCTTGCTTGTTGGATTTACTTTTCTTCAAAGTCCTCGTTCTCCTCTTCAAAATCCTCATGCTTCTCCTAAGTGTGGGTTCTTCATCATTCATATTACTTTGACTAAGGTCAACAATATCCACAAGCTTCACCTTCCTCCTTACAAGGAGAAAGTACTTCCCTAAGAAATCCTTCTTAAACTCCTCCCACTCTTTGGGACCCTAATCAACCCTCCTGTTATCTTTCCATTGAGTGTAGCACGTGTCACATTTGAGGATACCCTCTAGACATTCATTGAGGACAAAGACTAGTCTCTTAGTTTACCTCATTACATTTATAGGTCAAATTTAGCAGAAAATTTAAAACTTTTCATTTCTTCTACTATGAGGCTTAAGACCTCTCATACCCATAGTATATACCTATATCAAGTATACATAGACACTTCATATATGAAGATTACTTAGTCTTGTACTTTTATTGCACATATATATATAGAATAGAACATATACTCAAAATATTTGTGTCATCTCATAACCATCGAATAAGAGTACATTAAATTGGGCCTAGCGCATACATAAAATTTTGAATGTCTCACATGGGCTATACAATGTTTCATACTACTAAAATGGAAAAAAAAAGAAACATAGAATCCTTAAAATCCAAAAAATACTTCATTAGCTAAACATTGGTATCCACCTCGGAAAGTGAGGACCTACCCTACTTTGATGAATAAGTGATCCAAGTCTTCTTCAAGTCGTCTCCAAAAAGTCCTTCAACGACCAAACCCAAAATTTTGGGGAAAAGGTAGAAATGCGGTTAGTACACCACTTTTACTGAGTATGAGACCATATGCACACATATCATGAAAACATGCAAAAAGGTACATTTTGTGAAGTATGAAATTTGCTTTGAAAACATTTATGCACTTTCTACAAGATTATACCAAAATAGTAAGACATATTCATTAAGTCATAATACAAACAATCATGAATAAGAGTACATTTCATCATAACCAAGTAACACAATTACCAGTGAATCCCTATCAAGTATACAAGTGCAATGCCTAAGCAAAGCCCCATAACCTTACTCAATTAGGTATCTCAACAAGAATCATGACCAACATCCCACTTTACATACCCTAACATTTAAGAGTACATAGCATCAAACTTTAGCAATATAGACCAACACATATTCATAAGTTACACCATTAAACTTATAATATTAATAATGTGCAAGTTCACCATATACATATCATGTACCATTATAAGCATATTCATACATAATAATATCGTCGTAAGACTTCCTTCAAGGTAACTAGTGCAATTTAAGGTAGAGTCTCATGCCCCTACCTAGACAAAGGTAAACCCCTTAGGTTATGCTATTTAGAGTTGATTCCTTTAATTCATATTACCTTTTGGGAACATCTTTCCCTAACCGACATCGACAACATTAGATATTGTTGGGACTCTCTATATTTTACATGCGTTGTAGTCTCAAATCTTAAGAGTACATTAGTGATTCTACCTTCCCTAGGTGGGAAGGGACACACCTCACTCTAGTTCACTTGGTGCTAAGCTGGAGTCCCTTTTGAAATGTTTTTAATATATTTATTAATCATCATTGATTGTTCTAGATCATAGGGTCTGAGCCTTGTATAATCATCATCATCATTATAGCTCAATAAGAATTGCATGAGTATTGTCCTTTCATTACAATTCATATTAGTGAGGTTAGCACATTATCCTTTTTATATCGTGATAAAGTACATCGGTAAATCATTCACCACCCATCGACGGGCTGTCACCTGGTTAAATGAAAGTCATTTAGGACAGTCGATTGGCACTGCCCGACAGTGTTGAGCTCCAATCTGGGGTCCTTCTTCTAGGACACCTTGTCGGTCCTACATACAGTCGTACCCGAACATTCAACATCGTAAAACGTACGTCTAGATACTAGGGAAATTTCCAAATAAGTACAACTTCAAACAAGCCACGCAACATGCTAAAACACATCCAAACTCAAAAGGACGTCAAATTGATATGATTTGAACGTCACCAGACGTTCTTGGACGTTTGACCTCCAACCCTTACCAAACTTAACATGCCTACTCTAAAAACCATTATCAATTATATAAGGGCTTCATAAACGCATTATTCATTCATAAGCACATGAAAACACATAAGACTCATAGGTAACTAGTCGTCGAACGTCTTGGTCGTCCCTTGACATTTGACTTCAAACTTAACCCAAATCATTTGACACTGCCTCAAACATCATCTTAAACCTTCTTAGGACTTCAATAATTCATGTCACACACATTAGGCCTAGTTCCATCTAAGTCATTTTTTGAGGTGTTATATACTCCCCCACTTGGACAACATTCGTCCTCGAATGAAACTTACCACTCTCCAAACATTTCTAAGAGTAGAGACTCAAATTAAAAGCTCATGAAAATACCATACAACACATAATCAAGGAGAAACATAAATTCACATAATTAAGATAATCACAAAACAACAATAAACTAGAATAAATTCTACAACTCATTATGCAATAAAACTCAGATCCTTCATTTGAAATGAAAAAAACTCATTTTATATTCAATATTATAATCATATACAGCAGTTCTAACCATATTACTACAATTTGTTATCAAATAATGAAGTACTTTTTTTTTTGCAAAACCTTATAGTGAACAGAAATCCATGGAAACTTTACAGTGAACATGCTTCACAATCTAACAATGCAACACTTATGAAATTCCTTATAAATGGTTAACAAATCAATCTAATATAATAATTTAGAAATGCTCACTATTCATCTTCATGAAACAATTATTAACCTACGCCAGATGCAGATGAACCATGAGAAATACCATGCATGAAAACTCATTTTCTCAATCAACAAAACTTCAACCAAAATATGCATATCATAAGAATAATATTTGGAACTCTGTTTTTAACAAAAGACTCCTACATAATTCAAGTTACTAAGAACTCTTTGTTTTAGGCTTTTATAAACACATAAAGAAAGGTTAGGGGTACCTCACTCCCAACAACCACACTCTTCACCATACTCCCCCACTTATGAGAAACCCCTTCTAAGGTAAACATAACATCTACTACAAGTAACTCCCTCAAAGCACCTTACACCTTACTAATACTTTCTCGCCCAATTCTATCTCATGAAATCTAAAGACTCTCAAAGGTCTAACCATCTAACCAGTACATTCCCCTTTACTAAGAGAAACTCGCCTTTACTCTTTCAAATATCATCAATTTTTTCTATGGTTAAGTATTAAACAAAATCAAATCGTCTCAACAACCACTCCTTCACATTTCTAACACTATGCATTACCATTCTTTCTAACTACACTACCCTTCAAAGGTAAATAAACCAACCTAAGGTCATCAACATCATCTTTCACACCTCACCTAACAATTCAGGTCGCATCTTTTCTCTCCCTCAACATAATCTTCATAAAGTAAACCTGAAGGGACCAACAGACAAGGAAAGAAAGGGAAAGACAAGACATACAAAGAGCTTAGGCACGATTAGATGAATGAAGAAGTGAAACTTTTCCTAGAATCTTATAGCCTCTTATTCATAATGTGGCGCACTTCACATTATGATCAAAACTCTACAACATATTGTTCATGAGACAATTAAGACAGTCCCAAAGTTTATGCTGTGATACTAACTTTGTTATGACCCACAAGTACATCCTAGAAGTTTAGAGCATCCTTGTGTCTCTACACGGCAAAATAAGACTTCATGAAGTCTCATTAAAGCCACTCATATAATTCATTTAATATTAAACATTCTAAAATGAGTAAGAATTTAAAACATTTTTCACACACGAAGAACTCTTTCCATAATCATTACGCAAGCGGAAGACTTTCATTTAAAACATTAAACCTTTACAACATATCGTTGAACCATCAAAAGATTCGAGTATACAATAGTTGAGACTAAGACATACAAGACTTAAAATAAAGACTAAGACATAAAGGAATATATGGATATTGTCCTCGAATCTATGAGGACTCACGAATGCTTCACTTAAACCCTTAGAAACCTATCCATCCTCCATGTCATATCAAAACTTCCAATTCCCTACACTTTAGTCAAAAGGGGAAAAGAAGGGGTTAGCACATTGTATGCACTAAGTATGGAAGCCATGCAAAAACTATGAAAAAGGGACATTTAGTAAATAACATGCTTTTCATAAATTTTGATTAAAACATCAAACTATAAAAATAATAAAAATATTTAACACATTAGGAATACATAATAAATCATTTGAGAAATTATGCACATTTTTAGAACAACTTAGAAGCCTATCAACATCACATAGAGTGCTTCCTAGCATTCAATACTCTCACTAAAAGCTATCATAAGACTCATTTAAGTAATATAAGAGAGACCAGCCATTTACACTCTCTAGGCCCACCTAAATGATCCTGAAAAACACCTATAATAAGATACAGACTAAGCACATAAACATGAGATCCTCCTATCAAAGGTGAATCTAAGTATCACTTGAGTGACTTGTGAAGCGAACACCCACACAACCCTTACAAACACATTTAAGAGTTCAAATAAACTACCTAAGATGTAATCATTGTCACTTAATACATCAACACATACATAATATGATATTTTCCTTCCAAAGGCTATCAAAAGACTTACTTAAGTAAATCATGAAGATAATATCCATGATTGACCTCTTCAAGATTACCTAAATAATCCTTAAGACTACCTAAGGCTAAGATGATATCTATATAATCCACCACCTTCCCTAACTAGTAATAATTAACACTTATCTAGGTAATATACGAAGTGACCATTCCTATGCCCCCTTTCACACCTTAACTAGACAACCCTTAACTACTATAGATAAGTACTTACTCATTTAACATATTTTCTTAGCTTAAGTCATAACATTCATTATTTCATTTAACAATCATTCATCACATAAGGTTATTCAAGTAATGGTCAATCACAAGACCTACGAACTCTAATTAACACCTTCGAAACCTATTGTGCAATGTCTATAAAGTGTCCCATAAAACCACCTAACTTCATAGAACTTTTCTGATGCTTGTAGGTATCCCATATAATGAGATTAGGCAATAACCTACATAGACCATGATAGATAGACATGGAATCCGAAGTTCTAACCTACTATGATGAGGGTATCCTTCTTGCCAAGGGTAGAACTAGGACACATCCCATGTAGGCAGATGGTTAAGGAATATCATGGGCTTTAATGCTCTCTAGTCTCATTCTCAAGTCGATCTACATTGTACTTTACTCTCCTTCTAATGTAGAGCTACTTCCTATAATACACTAACTCGGTGCTAACCTTTGTTCTCATAGAGTATTGACATTAAAGGATCACATGAAGGGCTTCCATATCTAGTTCATAACACAATCACATTCTCCCTACCAAAGACGTCCACGACTATCTTTCAAGGGCGACTAAGATAGCTCATTATGACATTCCTAAGAATGATATGATGTCGTTCCAGCCAATAAACCGTTCCAGCCAATAAACCCTAAGTCCATCATCCTTTACATGAAGGATACCACTAAGCCTTTTCGACTTCAAAGTTCATAACCTTACCACTAGGTATAAGGTTCCATGTACATGACCCCATTAACATCATTTAAAGTCTCACATAGCATTAATTCATACATGACAAGTGTGAACTAAGACTACCTATTCAAGACATCTCATATTCACATATCATTTATATTTGTATCAAGTAAGGGACACAAGTCTATCAAAACGAGACACAACATTCTTTACTTTAGTCAATATATCATATCCTTCTTTGAAGAACTTAGGAATGACCCTTATCATCTTTATATCATCCTATACATTACTATAAGATCATCAATATGACCATCAAAGACTCACATAGTCAATTTGGAACAATTATGCATTAACTCTAAGACTATTCACAAAAGAAATAGTCATAGTCTAACATTATTACCTAACAACAACAGAAGAAATCATACTTTCACTTAATCACATGTAGATATATGTTCTCATACTTTACTTAATTCAATTAGACACATCATCATAATACATCAAGTAGTACCGACAAAGCCATGATCATCGCAATGCATAAAGTAACGCCGACAAGGGCACATCAATTCACATAGCACCACCACCATAAGTGGAACATAAAAATCATTATTTAATACAAAATGTATATATAATATTAAGAGATTTAGGGAAGCATACAACCTAATCAATCTCACCACTTCATCCCAAGCTAAATCATCCAATTCAATAACAAAAGGCCCTTACCCATGCCGATAAACATCAATTGAATACAAAATCTATAATAATACATTAATATGAATTAATGAAATATAGATATAAGAATTTAAGACCAATTATACATTAATTGAATACAATTCTTACATCATTCAACAACGCATAGAGACCTACCCTAGAATCCATAAGCATTAACTAGATATCAATTCACTAAGATTAATATTCAATGGATCTAAGAATATACAATACTCAGTTTATCAAATTGAAACAATCTATAAACCATACAATCATAATCTATACATAAATCATTATCCCATAACAATCTACACATGAATTCATTGATATCAAAGCATGATCCATAACCAATATTTTAGTCAAATTGAGAGATTTCAGAAGGTTAAGTGCTAATGGAGAATTTCATTGGAAAACATCAATTGTACAGAAATTATATCATATCTTAATGTTTCAAAATGTTTCATGCAAAAAAACCAGAATTAGAGTAGAAATAGACTTCTTCATCTTTTTGAAATCTTGAAAGTCATCTTTGAAATTGACTATAAGGTGATATCAAGACTTAGATGAACAAATTCAATACCTTATTAGAATAATACAATGATAATTGAAGAAGAACCTCCATTGAAGATCCATCTTCAAGCTCTATCTTCACCTTGAGCTCTCATGGAGGTTTTTGAAGAAACTTTGGGAGGGACATTCTTTTGATTTACGTGCTAGGGTTTATATGAGATATATAATATTTCAATACCCTTTAACACCCAAAACAACCGTACTCATATTTAATAATACATCGGTTAATTTTTCAAAAAACCCCAAGCCTTAAAAGAGAAGATGGCATATCTCACAGTACCATCGATGCCCATCATCATTGGTCCATGGTTGACCACCCCCCGTCAGTGGGGTTCGTTGGTTGCATATGAAGATCCTCCACATGAAGGATACATGGATCCATCTACTCCACCCATCGACGGACCGTCGCCTGGTCTAATTGTCATCGTTTGGGGTAGTCGATTGCAATTGTCTTGCAGTGTTTATCTCCAACTGGGGTCCTCCATCAAGGGCACCTTGTGGGTCCTTTGTGCATTCGTACATGGACATTACACCTCTAAAAACGATTTATAGTCATTATGAAAATATACAAACCAGTGCAACTTCAAATAAGCCACACATGATTCTAAACCACATCCAAACTCACAACGACGTCAAATGACTATCTTTCGAACGTCACCCGATGTCCTTGGAAATGTGACCTACAAACCTTACCAAACTCAACATGCTGACTCTAAAAAACATTATCAATCATATAAGGACCTTATAAACTCCTTACTCACTCATAATCACATGAAAACATATAAAGAACATAGGTGACTAGTCGTCGAACATCTTGGTCGTCCCTTTATGTTTGACAACAAACTAAACCCATGCCTCAAATATTATTTTAAATATTCTTAGGACTTCAAGCTTCATATCACACACATTAGGCCCTAGTTCTACCTAAATAATTTTTGGGGCCGTTATAATTTCAAAATGCACAACATTACTCAAAACAAAATGATTTGCAAATTATTAGCACATTTCACTTTAATAACTGTAAGAACATCCAAAAATGCTCATTTTGCAAAACTTCAAAAAAATCCAAAGAAACTTCAATTTTTTGGTCATTATTTTCTTTATTAGTAAGAAAAACTAACGTTAGTTATCAAATATAAGTGTAACGGGATTTCATGTCGGCCTCGGCCTCCCATGTTACACCATTAACTAGGTGATTCTTCCATAACACAAATACTGAAGCCACCTTTTTATTCCTTAAATTCATTACTTCCTATTAAGGATTTTAACCGAAACCTCCTCATAAAAGACTCGAGATCATCGATATAGTTCTTAAACATAGAAACATGGAAAATTGGATGAACAGAAGCCAAATCACAAGGAAACCTAAATTCATTGTCAACCTTACCAACCCTTTGCAATATTTCATAGGGACCCACATAACGAGGACTCAACTTTCCTTACATGCCAAATCTAATGACCCCTTTCATAGGCAAAATTTTAAAATACACCTTATCACCTTCTTCAAACTCTAAATCGCTTCTCCTACGATCGAAATAAGACTTTTACCGACTATAGTCCATTTTCCACCAGTTACTTATGATATGAACCTTCTCCAAAGTCATATAAATCAAATAGGGACCAAGAAGCTAAGATTCAGCCACTTCAAACTATCCAATTGGAGACCTACACCTCCTACCATACCAGGCTTCATATGGAGCCATGAATATGGATGAATGAAAACTATTTTATAAGCAAATGTTACAAAAGGCAAATGCGTATCCCAATTTTTCTTGAAATCAATAATACAAGCTCTAATCGGATCCTGAAGGGTTTGAACAGTACGCTCCGCTTGACCATCCATTTGAGGATTAAAAGTGGTGCTTAGATTAACCTTAGTACCAAACCCTTCTTGGAATGACCTCCAAAACCATGATGTGAATTGTGCACCCCGATCCGATATGATGGATAATGGAATACTATGATAACACCCAATCTTATCTATGAAGATCATTGCATAATCTTCCATCGAATAAGTAGACTTGACTGCAATAAAGTGAGCGAAATTGGTAAACCTATCCACAATCACCCATATAGAGTCATATTGCCTTTGAGTCTGAGGCAAACCTACTACAAAATTCATGTTCATGTCTTCCAACTTCAATGTAGGAAGTTGGATTTCTTGAAGTAAACCACTCGTCTTTTGGTGTTCGGCTTTCGCTTTTTAACAATTTAGAAATTTAGCAACAAACTCCACTATGGTCTTTTTCAAACTTTCCCACCAAAATACTTCCTTGAGGTCACAGTAAATTTTTGTCCAACCTGGATGAATGGAGTAACGGAAATTATGTTCTTGCTCAAGGATACAGTTCCTCAAACCATTTATATTGGGAACACACAACCTTCCATGATACCTCAAGAAGCCATCCTCCCCCCCCCCCCCCCAAAAAAAAAGGAGAATGACTCATTAAGCTTGCTAAGAACCGATTTCTTTCATTCCATCAATTATTGATCAAGGTGTTGTTTGGAGTTTACCTCAACTACCAAAGATTACTCAGAGTTATGTTGGACCATAATACCATCATTCAGAGAATCTTTCAACCTCACACCCAATCTAGACAACCAAAAACATCATTCACTAGGTCTTTCTTAGATTCATTTATATGGGACACACTACCCATGGATAAACCACTAAGAGCATCCATTACTACACTGGCCTTGTCGGGGTGATAGAAAACACTCATGTAGTAATCATTCAACAATTCCAACCACCTTCTTTATTAAAGATTCAACTCCTTTTGAGTAAACACATATTAAAGGTTCTTGTAGTTGGTATACACATCGACATGAACACCATACAAGTAATGCCTTCATATTTTCAAGGCAAATACCATGGCGGCTAACTCAAGATCATGAGTTGGATAGTTTCTCTCATGTACCTTATGTTTTATAGATGCATAGGATACAACCTTCCAATGTTTCATAAGCACACACCCTAAACCCACTGGGATGCATCACAGTACACAACAAAACCCTTTGTATCCTCTGGTAAAGTCAACATCATAGCGGAATTAAGACTATCTTTCAAAATCATGAAACTTCTCTCAAATGCCTCCGACCACTCAAATCCTTACTCTTTTGGGTCAAAGTAGTAAAGGGAGATGCAATGGACTTAAAACTATCCAAAAACCTCTAATAATAACCCTCTAGACCAAATAAACTCCTAATATCTTTTGGAGTCAATGGTCTAGGCCAATTTTTCACCGCCTCGATTTTCCTTTGATCAACCTCAACTCCTTCACTAGAGATGATATGAAAAATAAATGCTACCGATCTTAAACAAATTTCTGATTTGCTATACTTGGCAAATAATTGATTCTTCTTAAGCACTTGTAACACCACCCTCAAATGGTTCATTTGATCTCCCTCGTGTTTCGAATATATCAAGATGTCTTAAATTAAGTCAATGATAAATGAATATAGGTAACTTCAAAACACTATATTCATGAAATCCATATACGTCGCGAAGCCATTTGTGATACAAAATGACATTACTAAGAACTCATAGTGATCATATTTAGTCTAAAATGTTGTCTTTGATATATTCTCACCTCTCACCCTAATATGATGATACCCAAATCCCAAATCAATCATAGAAAAGTAGTTTGCCCCTTTGAGTTTATCAAACAAGTTGTCAATAAGAGGGAGAGGATACTTGTTCTTAATAGTAGACTTTATTGAGTTGGCAATAATCAATGCACATTCTAAGAGACCCATCCTTCTTCTTCACAAACAAAATCGGAGAACCCCATGGAGAAATAATAGGACTAATGAAGACATTTCCTAGTAAATCTTTAAGTTAAGCCTTCGACTCTTTCAATTCGGCCAGATCCATCCGATAAAGAGGAACTTAAATGGGATTTTTCTCCTGTAACAAGTTGATACCAAAATCAATTTCCCACTCGGAGGAATACCGGGAAGATCATTAGGTAAGACCTCCGGAAATTCCCTCACTATGGGGACCAACTCATTGGGAGGAATTTAAGACTTTAAATCTTTGACTCTTACTATATGGAATAACAACCCTTTGGAGATCATTTTTCATGCTTTCAAACAAGAGATAATACAACCTCTATGAATAGAATATCCCCTCTTCCACTTTAAAACGGGTTAATTTTGAAAGTTAAACTTCACCACCCTCATTTTACAATCTATAGAAGCAAATAAAGCATGCAACCAATCCATACCCAAAATGACATCAAAATCAAGCATATCAAGTTCTACTAGTTCAACATATAAAACTATATTGGGCAACATTATAGGAAAATTTCTATACGCCCTTCTTACAAAAACTAACTCACCCACCAAAGTGGACACTATAAAAGGTTCATGCAAGGTATAAGGAAAAATGTCAAACTTTTTAGATACAAGAGAAGTAACAAATGATAAGGTAGAACCGAGATCAAGTAAGGCAGATACATCAATAGAGATGACTTTGAGCATATTGATCACCACATCGGGAGTAGTCTCATGCTCACCCCTAGAGCGGAGATCATAGAAGTGGTTTTTCTTCAAAGCCTCATTTGGACCACATACTTGCCAACTACCCTTGTCTTGACTCTTCACATTAGGTCAATCCCTACCTTATGGACACTTTTTCCACAACCAATGCATTTACACGTTCCTAGTAAGCATCGCCCTACATGACCTTTTGCGCATTTGACACTATTTCCATTTTAGTAATCCTATCATCACGAACGTTCGGGAACTTGGAAGAAACTTGATTTGACACCCTCCTCTAAAACCTAGGAATATCTTGAATCTCAAGCCTAACCTTTGAAGAACCACTATCGAAAGATCTTACCCTCTTGGCATCTCTAATATTTCTCTTGGACCTTGCTTCTTCAACTTATTGATCATGAACCACTGAGACGACAAATTTTTATATTGTTATGTATCATAGCGGAATGATACTCCTCTTGAAAATCATCTGACGCCCCCGTCACAAAGCAGTTCATTTAATCTATATGGTTGAAAACCAAAGAAGAAGCATATTTTGAAATTGAGTGAATTTCGAAGAGTATTCAAGAACACTCATACCTCATTGATGAAGGTTGATGAACTCCACCACCTTGGATTTACTCTTCTCCTGAGGAAAGAACCTACCAAGAGAAGCCTTCTTGAAAACATCCCAAGTCACCCGTGCACCCTTTAACAACCTATTATTCCTCCATTGGACGTACCAATATGGTCAACATCTTTGAGTTGGTATGTGGCTAGCTCGGCCTTCTCACTAGTAGACAACCTCATAGCATAGAGGATCCTGTAGATTTCATCGATGAACTCTTACCCATAAGAAGTAGGACGATTCATCCTAGTGAAATCCTTTAGATGGGATGCCATGGTAGTATATTGTTTATGTGCTCGGGGTATAATCCCCTATTAGCTTTGGCTTGCGCTTGAGAAGTGCCAGTTTGGGCTAGGGTAGTAATGGCTTGGTCCATATGTGTAAAAACCCTAAAAATTGATATACTAAGTAATGCTTAATGTGTATACAAATGTAACTATTATACAAGGTTCACACGGATTGGTACACGTAGAACAAGACCTCAGAACCCTTGTTACATCTAAACCAACTAACTTGGGGAGTTAGTTGAGCTAGGAAAGGTTGGGTTCAACCATGAAGGGATATCGAATACGAATATTTACTTGAAGGAGTCTTTACCAGACTAAAAAAGGGAAAAACTTAGGTTTGGAGTGTTTTTCTGTAAATTGGTGTTGAAGCTCATGGATATGGATGTGTATTTGGGGGGGTATTTTTGGCAGCAAGTCGAGATTTTAACGTCAACAAGGTATGGGTTCTCTTCTCTCTTGGTTCCTTTCCAAAGAGACCCCTTAAGGTTCAGAATATTTATTACAAAAACTAGGATTGTTACTCATTGCATGTCACTTTCACTAGCTCCTATTGGATAATAGGTTTGTTATGTTTGCTGGTAGAAAACAAGGTATGAAACGTGTTTTTCTTGATGATGATTTGTTTATATGTATGTTTTGAATTATAATAATTATGTTGATGTCTCCGAAAATGTAACTACGTGTGTATGTGTGTGTTGCCGTGGCTGTTGTTCATGGTTTAGGACTTGAAATGGCATCATAGTTCTTTATATTTCATTTACACACGTTGATGTAAATGTGATGTTCATATTAGTTTAAATGTGAATATTTTGAGGGATAATGTCTTTGCTTAACGAATTAATGAAGATGCACTTATAACGTTCTAAATGAACTACTAAATTCCCCTAAAAACTACGGTGTAACTTGATGAGAGGATGCTAAAAATTTAAAAAACAAATCCAGCTTCTATTGACGAATTTCGGTCAGCAAAGAGGATTGAAAATTTTGAAAAAAATGAATTAAAACAATTGAGGTCGTGGAGGATTGAACATGTGACCTCACCATTTTAAGAACCATGAAAATAAAGAAGTAAAAAGAAATGTAGTGAAGGGAATTTGAACCATGGTATTGGCTGGAAAATATAGCCTAAAATAAAACCATATGAAATGAGAGGAGTGGTATTCGAACACACCACCTCTCAATAAGATTTAAGCAAGAGTAAAAGAAAAAAAAGTGAGGCGAGGGAATCGAATGCATGACCTCTAGCCATCGAAGGAGAGTAAAGAAAATAAAAGAAAAGAAACGTGAGGCATGGGAATCGAATCCACGACCTCTAAGAAGTCAAGGAGAGTCAAAGGAAATGAAAGAAAATATATGTGAGGAGTGGGAATCGAACCCACGTTCTCCTAGGCATATTTAAGGAGAAAAGTTAAAATAAATTAGAGAGGGGCTAAGGGGCTCGAACCCTCAACCCCCGGCCAAAGGAGCGAAATTTAAAGGAAATGAACATAAAAAGTAAATGAGGTTTTGGGGGTTCGATCCCACATCCTGTTAGTTCCATTATGCGAAAAATGAAGATAGAGATTAAGGGAAAAATAAATGAAGGCATTGGGACTCGAACTTCGGTCCCCAAGCCGTATCGATCAAACCATAATTAATAAAAAAAATGTAAGTGTCGTTCAAGAGATTTGAAAACCGGGTTCCCTTGACCAAATTCTGTATACATGCATATATCATACGTGAGCTAAATCTTCAAGAATAATGTTGACCACTTAGATCGAAATCGAAATCTCGGCATACAAACTATTAATGATTCCTCATCGCTTATATTTATAGACCTATAATTGTAGCATACGTTTAAAAAATAAGTGAATATAAGATGTATGGACTGAAATGATGTAACCACAGATGGGTTAAGTACGAGTATAAAACACACTAAATGGACAAGTGCATTGGCATACGATGAAATCATTATTATGTGATGAAATTATGAAACCCTAGAAGAGTTAAGTAAGAGTGTGAAACACACAAATGGCAAAGCGCATTAGCATATGATGAAATTAACATTCACGTAAAAAGGGGTGAGTAATTATGAAGAGAAAATGTTCTAATGCTGATGAATGTGGTGACAACATGATATGAGGCTAATGTAATATAGAGAGCAATCTTAAATGAGCCTAAGGAAATGTTACCAAAACGTACTCACCTATGAGAGTGTAAAGTTAATGAAGAGACCAGCCTCTATAACACTCTAATGAAAGTATTGAGATTAATACATTTAATACTAATGATGAAATGAGAAATAATCTATTGAGGAATGATGTCCTAATACTAGAAGCCATCTTCCATGACGTATGAGTTGAATGTAGTAGAACTTTATACTGAGCACCGATAGACTAGATATGAGCGGTGATTCCTTCTTTCGGGAAAGGCGGAGGTTAACGTAACTCTCATGACATGAGACTGTCCGGCATGTCGGGTATGGGTCTCCTTATATATCCTAATCTACAAACCTATACTACCAATATAGAGATCTGGCAAGGTTTATTTTTCTATGTACGCTAGCATGTTTTGGGTAACTTTGGCCTGTGATTCCACCTCTTTTCGGAGTGGGGTTCATGACATTTGATTTCATGATGCTCACATGAACTATGTCGGTTAAAGTTAAAGTTCCCACTGAATGAATGAGGTAAGGCTCAAATGATGCACATAATGAAACGAATGATACCAAAGGTGTTACGATAGGATAATTAAGAGGTAAGTTAGACTCAAGCAATGACATTAGGTCATTGCACAATGAACCTGATGAATGTATTAAACTACATCTAGGTATAGCTGGTGTTTACACTGGACCATGAATGAAATGAAATGAAGTACGTATGAATGAAAGAAGCAAATTCTGTGTTTGCTAAAGAAGACTTCCTAGTTGAGGTCCCATATGCTGAGCCCTCATTTTGGGAAGTCTGAATATCAAGTCGATGATTCCAATGTCTCATGGCATTCAAATAAATTATATGAACCACATTATATGTTATATGAATTATGATATATGTTATATGTACGCTGTTGTGTGTTGTGTGCAAAATGTTAAGTATGATGGTGGATGTTACTATTATAGCATAAATATATTAATCCAAATTTCGAAAGCTCATAAACTTTCCTAATAAAAATTTGGAATGTTTACTCACTTTCTTAATCTAAATTTGGCAAGTCCATTGACTTGACCTGCTATAATCATGTTGCTAGGAAAGAGCTATTATTACTCATGCATGTCCTTGGTGTGTGCTTGCATATACCCATACTTAGTACAAATGTGTACTAACCCTATACAACTCTACACTTTTAGGTGCAGGCACAGGTGGACGCTAGAGCTACAGAATCAACGCTGCAGTTATCCGGTCGTCGAGCATTCATCCGGACTTAGTAGGCTTGCATGTTTTCAAGGATGCTTGCCCGTTTACATTCTAGCTTACTTGTAGGATTGATCTAGTGTAGTATGTCCCACTAGCGTTTCTTTCCCATTTTTGTTCAGACATTGTATTGGTGCCATTTTGGCAAGTACATCTTTATCGTTATAATAAATTGTTTCTTTCTTTGAGGTTCTTAATGTTTGATGGTTGGTGGTAAAATTGCGTATGTAGTAGAATGTTTAGTAACAAAGTTAAGAAATAAAAAGTCTTAAATTTTCCGCTAAAATTAACCTAGATGAAGTAAGAATTATGTATGTAGGCTTGCTTGCGACCTCTAAGAGGTCAACAACGCCAGTCTCGTCAGGGGTGTATACTCCAGTCGTGATAATATGTAGAAAATCAGCCCTTACGTCACCATACATCAAATGAGGAGGGTTGACCGGGGCTTGTCATCATTCACATCTTCCTCTAGAGGAGGAACTTGATTACCACAGGGAGGAACTCCCGCATTGGAAATCTCGTCTTCAAATCTTCAAGTCGAACTTCATATAGTATTAATTGCGTATAATTACAATAAGAGGATTAGATGAAAAATCACACAGATCTTTCACTCTAAAGGAACAATACTGGACTTCTAAGATAGTGAGAGTTTCATAAGCATCTCATAGATTTGTATTCATAAGTGTGGTGTGCTTCAGAATTATGATTACAAACTTACATAGACGTGGTTGAGAGAGAAATCGACTCAAAGATATTTTCCCTCATGCCCTAAAACCAAAATTTTGGCATTCGAGAATACCTTGTAGACGTAACTGGCGGCGGCGGCCTCTTTGAGTACTAAGACCAGCCTCTTAAATTACATCATTATATTCACAGGTCAAATTTAGCTTAAAATTTAGAACCTTTCATTACTTCTACTCGCAGGTTGACATAGACCTCTGCATACACATAATATATATATATATATATATATATATACATATATAGTATACATAGACCCTTCATATTGGAAGAGTACTTAGTCTTCTACAATTATTGCACATAGATATATAGATATAACATAGTCTAGCCCATACATCAAAGTAAAAATGCCTCACATGGGCTATACAATGTTTCATACTAAAATTTAAAACAAAGAAACATAGAAGTCATTAAATTCAAAAACAACTATAATAACTAGAGAGTGGCATCGCTCACGCAAAGTGAGGACCTACCCTACTTTGATGAATAAGCGATCCAAGTCTTCTTCAATTCATCTTCAAAAAGTTCTTCAATGACAAGAACCTAAAATATTAGGGAAAATGAAGAAATAGGATTATCAAACCACTTGTACTAAGTATGAGACCATATTCACACACATCATGAAACATGCTAAAATGGACATTTCATTAACTATGCAATTTACTTTGAAAACCTTTATGCACTTTCAACAAGACTATACTAAATCAATAAGGCATATTGATTAAGTCATAATAGCAACAATCATGAATAAGAGTGCATTTCATCATAACCATAGTAAGACCATTACCCATGAACCCCTATCAAGTCAACAAGTGCAATAACTAAGCAAAGCCCCATAATCTTACTCAATCAAGTAACTCAACAAGAATCATGACCAGTATCCCACTTCACATAATATAACATTTAAGAGTAGATAGCATCATACTTTAACAATATAAACTAACACATATTCATAAGTTACACAAATCAACATGTAGTATCAATAATGTGCAAGTTCACCATATGCATATCATGAACAATTATAAGTATATTCATAGATAAGAACACCCTCTTAAGACTACTTTTCAAGTCTAACTAGTGCTATGTTTAGGTAGAGTCTCATACCCTTACCTAGAGTAAGATTAAAACCTTAGCTTATCCCAGTAAGACCTCATTTCTTTGATTCATTTTACTTTTTGTGAAAATCATGACCTAACCAACATAGATCATATGATCTTATGTGGAATTCGGAGTCATGTAACCCTACACCTAAAGAAAACGGACTACTTGCCAAGGTAGTACAAAAACATGATCATAGCAACTACCGGATCAACTAGCTAGTAAAAATATGGAGGCAACATTGTTCAAAAACTAGTAGATATTGTTGGGACTCTCTTTATGCTACATGCATTATAGTATCCAACTTGAAGAGAACATTAGTGATCCTAACTTCCCTATGTGGGAAGGGACACTCCTAACTCAAGTGCACTCGCTGCAAAGCTAGAGTCCCTTTTGAATTGTCTTTAATGTATTTCTTAATCATCATAGTGTTTGACTAACTTGTTTAATTGTTTAAATTTCTTTAGTTTTAGAAGTTGCATTTTCATGGCATAAATTCCGCCAAACGACAAATAGTTGCATTAGGAAACGGAAGTTACGCGGCTTACCGCGACTTCTCTCAGAAACACCTCAAGAACATACTTGGGAGTATCGAATAAATATTCGGAATGTGGTCATCCGACGTTATTCGATAGCTCCACCCCGATGTTAGTCCGACTTGGGTAACCGTCTATTTGAAAACAATTCTAGAAAGCCTAAGTTAGAGCGAAACCAAAACCAAAATTAGGCATCAGCCTAGGAAGACTTAATACCCAAGGCGTATTAAGTCCATTTTAGTAGAAAAACCGCCAAAATCGCGTCTAAGGTCTTCGATCTCACGACGCATCATGTTGTTTGACATTCGATATATATGTGTATTTAAATGCTTATGTGTCATGTTGCTTAGAATGAGGATATTGTAAACCCACTCCTAGCCAGAAATTCCAAAATATACAGAAGCCACTATTACAAATGTCCGACCAAAATTTTCGAGTCTCAAGTTTCTCACCAAAAAAAAAAAAAAAAAAAAAACCATCTCCCATACCACCACCCTATCGTCTCTGACCCGAACTACGTAGGCAGCCTTTCCCGGCCCGGCCCCTATCACCAAAAATTTTCATTCTCCTCCATGTTTCGGAGGTACGAAGATAAGATCAACGGACGTCGAAAAGCAGCTGCAAGAAGACCATAGCTCAGCGTGATTCAGCTTTCCCGAGATGACGTCAAAACAAACAAATTTCTGTTTGTCCAAAATATATTTTCGTCCTCATTCGTGGGTTAAGATATCCTCAAACAAAGCGACTTGTGTGTTTATCTGTTTTATGTGCGATATTATGCATTTTGTACTCCGGATATGCACTGACAAATTTGCCTTTGAGTTGTTTTTACCTCTCAGGTACCTCTTACTGATCTGTGTCGATAAAGCTGGCAGATCACCACTACTTCACCAGATCAAAAGGTCGCGCAGATTCCTTCCCTGGACCAAACGCAAATACAGACATGGGCGACAACAACGAACAAGTCAGCCTCACAGATGTCGTGGTGGCTCAGCCCACCGTGGCAGAGCAGAATGAGCTTATTGCGCAGCTGATGCAGCAAATAGCTGACATGAGGGTAGAGATGCAACGGAGGCAAGACACTCCTCCGCCCGGATTCGGCCCCAACATTCTCGACGCAAGACCTCCTACATACTTCCCCTCGTCCAACTCGGATCCTACTCAGCACCGTCCATCGACACCCGTGCACAACCCTTCCGGGATAGATATGACAACACAAAATCCCCAATACGCGTCAGTATCCTATCAAACTCCCTCACCACTCCCAAACAATCCTCCACAAATACCACCACACCCCCAAAACACTCAAACAGCCCCACTATCCCAAAATCAAACCCAAAATCCCACCGCCTTCAATTCCCAAACACCGCATCCCCACTTAAACCAAAATACCAATCCCCAAAATTATCCGCAAAACTATCAAACCGCACAGAACGTCCCAAGCCCTTCCATAGCTCCACCCCTTCCTAAAAGAACCACATTCCAAGTCCCTGTCCCGGTCGATCATGAGGTGCACGGCTCCGAGTTGGACCATTATGAGGAGCAAGAAAGAGAGTGGAGGGCGAGGGAAGAAGCGAAGGTAGACATAAAGGAGGAAATCAAGAGGGCAATGAGAGAATTGCAAAGTACTCCAGACGTCGCCTGGCTAAGCTACGCATAACTATGCATCCACCCAGACTTGAACCTACCTGAAGGGTTCAAGATCCCGAAGTTTGATACCTTCGGAGGGGTGGGCAACCCCATGGCACACCTAAGGGCGTATTGTGACCAACTCGTGGGAGTTGGCAAAGACGAAGCGTTGCTGATGAGGTTGTTCAGCCAAAGCCTGTGCGGGGAGGCTTTGGAGTGGCTCACATCCCACGAGAGTCGACAATGGCCCAGTTGGAGCGCACTGGATAAGGAGTTCATCGACAGATTCGCGTACAACATCGAAATAGTCCCTGATCGGTACTCCTTGGAGAAGATGAAGTAGAAGCCCACAGAAAGCTATCGCGAGTTTGCGTACAGATGGAGGAAGGAGGCAGCGAGGGTGAGGCCTCCAATGACAGAGAAGGAGATTGTGGAGGTGTTCATACGGGTGCAGGAGCCCGAGTATTATGATAGAGTCATCTTATTAATCGGCGCCAAGTTCGCCGAGATAGTCAAAGTAAGTGAGACTATCGAGGATGGCCTGAAGTCGGGAAAGATAGCCCGAGTGTCTGCATCGCCTGGGTCTTCCGGACTGGTAAGGAAGAAAAGAGAGGAGGTTAACGCTATCTCGCACGGGGGAAGAAAAATCCCCAGAAACTTACCACGTCCCCAAGGCCGCTCCAATCCTCCATCAAAGCCTCATCAAGCCTACCATCCACACTCAAATCACTCCGGCCACTACAGTGCTGCCCCCCATTATCCAGATGCCCATATTGTGTCGTATCAGAACCCAACCCCGATTCCCCAAAATTTTCCCTCCACATATCAAAACTACCCCCAAGCTTACCAAGTCCCTCCCCATTACCAAAATGTCGCTCCCAGCTGCGCTAATGTACAGCCAAGCTATCGAGCACCGTCCCCCCCATATCAAATACAAACCCCAGCATATCAAAGCCCCCATCCGAATTACCAAGCTCCACGACCAAACGCCCGCAGTTACCAACAAGTTCCCCCCCCCCCTCAGCAGAGCGGGTATGATCCCCCTCGCCCCAGGTTTGAGAAGAAGCCCTCCAGAAGCTTCACTGTGTTGGCTGAAAGCAGAACCAAGTTGTTCGAAATATTGTCTGCGGCTGGGTACATCCACCCCGTGGGGCCCAAGCCCGTGGATATCAATTCCAGATTCTACAGACCAGAGAAGAGATGTCGTGTCTCATAAGCTGCCTATCAATCCAGGGTTCGAACCAGTGAAGCAAAAGACTCCAAAGTTCAAGCCTGAATTGAGTCTGAAGATTAAAGAGGAAATCACCAAGCAGATAGAGTCCCGATTGGTGGAAGTGACAAAATATCCAACCTGGCTGGCCAATGTCGTTCCGGTCGCCAAGAAAGATGGAAAAATTAGAATTTGTGTTGATTACAGGGATCTCAACAAGGCTAGCCCAAAGGATAATTTTCCGTTGCCAAATATCCATATTCTGATTGACAACTGTGCCAAACATGAGATGCAGTCATTTGTGGATTGTTACGTGGGTTATCACCAGATTTTAATGGATGAAGAAGACGCGGAAAAAGCGGCCTTCATCACACCTTGGGGAATATATCACTACAGGGTAATGCCGTTTGGTCTCAAGAACGCCGGTGCTACTTACATGAGAGCCATGACGACCATCTTTCACGACATGATTCACAAGGAAATTTAAGTGTACGTGGACGACGTCATAATCAAATCCCGCGAGAGTTCGAATCATTTGACACACCTGAGAAAATTCTTTGAACGTTTGCGCCGGTACAACCTGAAGTTAAATCCCACCAAATGTGCTTTTGGAGTCCCAGCCGGGAAGTTGTTGGGTTTTATAGTCAGCAGAAGAGGTATTGAGCTTGACCCCTCCAAGATCAAAGCAATTCAAGAGTTGCCTCCGCCGAAAACGAGAAAAGAGGTGATGAGTTTCTTGGGGAGGCTAAACTATATCAGCCGGTTTATAGCACAATCAACAGTGGTGTGTGAGCCTATTTTTAAGTTGCTGAAGAAAGACGCCCCAACTAAGTGGACTGAGGAGTGCCAGACCGCTTTCGATGCTATCAAGAGCTACCTGTCTAACCCACCAGTATTGGTTCCTCCGCGAGAAGGGAGTCCTTTGTTACTGTATTAGTCAGTTTCAGATAGTGCATTTGGATGTGTACTGGGTCAACACGACGAGACGGGGAAGAAGGAAAGGGCTATCTACTACATCAGCAAGAAATTTACTCCGTACGAGTCTCGCTACACTTTGCTGGAAAGAACATGCTGCGCTCTGACATGGCTTGCCCAGAAGCTGAGACACTAGTTGTCTTCATACACCACGTACCTCATTTCCAGAATGGATCCATTGAAGTACATTTTCCAGAAAGCAATGCCGACCGGAAAGTTAGCTAAATGGCAAATGCTGTTGAGTGAGTTTGATATCGTGTATGTGACTCAGAAGGCAATAAAGGCACAAGCTTTGGCTGATCATCTTGCGGAAAATCCCGTTGACGAAGAATATGAACCTCTTAAGACGTATTTCCACGATGAAGAAGTGTCATTTGTGGGTGAAGATATCTTTGAAGCTTATCCAGGTTGGAGATTAGTCTTTGACGGAGCGGTGAATCACCAGGGAAAAGGTGTTGGAGCATTCTTAGTATCAGAAGCTGGTCAGCATTATCCTATGGCAGCCAAACTGCGATTTAACTGCACAAACAACATGGCTGAATACGAAGCTTGTATCCTCGGTTTGAAAATGGCCATCGACATAAATGTTTACGAGTTACTGGTTATTGGAGATTCGGATCTTTTGAATCATCAGGTTCAAGGAGAATGGGCTGTGAAGAACCCGAAGATTGTACCTTACGTACAGTATGTGCAAAATCTGTGCAAAAGGTTTCGCAATATCGAGTTCAGACATACGCCCAGAATACAGAATGAATTAGCTGACGCTCTTGCCACCATCGCTTCAATGATCAAACATCCGGATACTGATTACATCGACCCGTTGGATATAGACTTGAGGGAGCATCCAGTCCATTGTTCGCATGTTGAATCAGAACCAGATGGTTTGCCTTGGTATTTTGACATAAAGAGATACTTGGAGTCTGGGACATATCCAGAAGATGCTACATCTAATCAAAAGAAGTCGATACGTCGTATGGCTCTCAATTTCTTTCTGAATGGAGAAGTCTTGTATAGGAGGACTCCGAATTTGGGTTTGTTAAGATGTGTGGATGCTGCTGAGGCGGTAAGGCTTATTGAACAGATACATGATGGAGTTTGCGGTACGCACATGAACGGGCTTACTTTTGCAAGAAAGGTTCTTCGAGCCGGTTATTTCTGGATGACTATTGAGAATGACTGTTGCAAATTCGTGCAAAAATGCCACAAATGTCAAGTGCACGGTGATCTGATACGGGTGCCACCTCACGAACTTAATGCTATGAGTTCACCTTGGCCATTTGTAGCTTGGGGAATGGATGTCATCGGTCCTATAGAGCCAGCCGCTTCTAACGGACACAGATTCATGTTGGTTGCCATTGATTATTTCACCAAGTGGGTGGAAGCAGCCTCTTACAAGTCAGTAACCAAGAAAGTTGTGGCTGATTTTGTCCGCAACAATCTGATATGCAGGTTTGGAGTTCCAGAATCCATCATTACTGATAACGGTGCAAATCTCAACAGCCATCTGATGAAAGAGATATGTGAACAATTTAAGATTATTCATCGAAGGTCAACTGCCTACCGCCCTCAAATGAATGGAGTTGTAGAGGCCGCTAACAAGAATATCAAGAAGATTTTGAGGAAAATGATTGACAAACAGCGAGGTTGGCATGAAATGTTGCCATATGCTCTACTAGGTTATCGAACGACGGTCAGAACGTCGACTGGCGCTACTCCATACTTGCTAGTATATGGGACAGAAGCAGTCGTGCCTGTTGAAGTCGAGATACCATCCTTAAGGATCATCCAAGAAGCTGAGTTAAGCAATGCTGAATGGGTTAGCAAACGGATTGATCAACTAGCTTTGATTGATGATAAGAGAATGGTTGCATTTTGCCATGGCCAGTTGTATAGACAGAGAATGACCCGCGCTTTTCACAAAAGAGTAAGAGCCAGAAATTTTGAAGTTGGCCAGTTGGTCCTTAAGCGTATTTTTCCTCATCAAGACGAGTACAAAGGAAAGTTCACACCAAACTGGCAAGGTCCCTACACGGTTCGTAAGGTGCTATCGGGAGGTGCTTTGATTTTGTCGGAGATGGATGGAACTGTCTGTCCCAAGCCTATCAACTCAGATGCTGTCAAGAGATACTACGCGTGAAGTCTCGCTTTACGTTTTTCCTTGATTTACTTGTAATCATTCTACTTGCCTGTATTTGTTCAATTTGAATTCTTATCCCTCTTGTAACGAACTACGTCTGACCTGAATTCTCAAGAATGACATACGTAGGCGGCCTATGTCGGCTTCGGTCACCCTATTTACCCCCTTTATTATTTCTTTTGATTTGAACTACGTTCGACCTGAATTCTCAAGAATGAGATACGTAGGTGGCCTTTGTCGGCCTCGGTCGGTTTCTTTGTAAATTTTATTCTTGTTAACCTTTAAGGGGGAACTACCTTTGACCTGATTCCTGCCTCAACGGGATACGTAGGCGCCACAAGGGCTCGGTCATATCTCTCGTAAGATTTCTATTCCCCTTTACAGTAGAACAGGGACATAATTTTTTAGAGGGACTCAAAAATTCTCCAGAAGGAGCCTTCTCCTCAGCGGATCAAACCAAAGACATTTCGATATTTGCGACTGGGACAGAATTTTTGAGAAGATCTCAAAAATCCCGCGATCTGTTCGATAACAGTAGAAAGATAAGCAGGACAGTAAACTGGGACAGAAATTTTGAGGATAGCCTCAAAAATTACGTCATAGGTCTTCCCTACAAGTAAGGAATGCCTCTGAAATTCATTCAACAAGCGTCAGACTCAAAGGAGCGCGTTAAGCCTGATATGACATGACTTGGCAGTGACTTTTTCAAGATACTATTTCTTAAAATTTCTTGTTTTTCTTAAAATTGCCTTTTATGTTTCATTTGTTTTGGCATAAGATATTTTTCCTATCTATCAAGAGTCGGTAAATCGGGAAATCAACCGTAGATATCAAGACAAGGAGCAAACAACCAAAGGGATCGACACAGATCAGTATGTTTAAAACTGACAATTTTTCTGTGGATGCAGGTTTATAGTTTTGCTTTGAAGTTGGCCGAATTATCCCGACGGATGAATACGGAGAGCTCCCGAAGAGGAGAAAACTGTCTCCAAAATCAGTGATCTTACTGAAAACAGGAGGCAATTCATATAGTTTGCGTGAAGATGCTTGTGAATGCGTTTGTTTATTTCAAACCATTCTCAACAATGGGAAATTCACAAAGTATCCAGCCAGATTCAAAGGTGAATCAAACAAGAACCTCAGCCAAATTTCATGGTTGCTGTAGAAGACGCTATTTGCGCTGCGTTATCAAAGCAAGATGATTATTATCGATCGAAACCATGCATTACCTCAGAAGAGACAGCTGCGCAATTACTATTTCATCATTATCGATCAAGTCGATATATATTATTTGGAGATCGTCCTGCCGTTACTATCCACGGGGGCAATATGACTATTCATGCATAGCGGAATCATGCATCGAAGAATCATGCATCGCGGAATCATGCATAGCGGAATCATGCATTGCGGAAATCATGCATCGCGAGTCAATAATTATGCATGACGAGAAGATTTCATGCCTCGTCAAATTTATACATCGCGAGAAGACTTTATACCTCGCAGAAATCATGCATCGCGAAAAAACATGCATTGCAGAAATCATGCATCGCGAGTCAATAATTATGCATGACGAGAAGATTTCATGCCTCGTCAAATTTATACATCGCGAGAAGACTTTATACCTCGCACAAATCATGCATCGCGGAAAAACATGCATTGCGGAAATCATGCATCGCGAGTCAATAATTATGCATGACGAGAAGATTTCATGCCTCGTCAAATTTATAAATCACGAGAAGACTTTATACCTCGCAGAAATCATGCATCGTGGAAAAACATGCATTGCGGAAATCATGCATCGCAAGTCAATAATTATGCATGACGAGAAGATTTCATGCCTCGTCAAATTTATACATCGCGAGAAGACTTTATACCTCGCAGAAATCATGCATCGCCGAAAATCATGCATTGAGGAAATCATGCATCGCGAGTCAGTAATTATGCATGACGAGAAGATTTCATGCCTCGTCAAATTTATACATCGCGAGAAGACTTTATACCTCACAAAAATCATGCAACGCGGAAAATCATGCATTGCGGAAATCATGCATCGCGAGTCAATAATTATGCATGACGAGAAGATTTCATGCCTCGTCAAATTTATACATCGTGAGAAGACTTTATATCTCGCAGAAATCATGCATCGCGGAAAATCATGCATTGCGGAAATCATGCATCGCGAGTCAATAATTATGCATGACGAGAAGATTTCATGCCTCGTCAAATTTATACATCGCGAGAAGACTTTATACCTCGCGGAGACCATGCATCGCGAGAAGATTTCATATCTCGCTGAAATTTAGACATCGCGAGAAGACTTTATGCCTCGCTGACAATTAGGCATCGCGAGAAGAATTCATGCCTCGCTGAACTTTATGCATCATGAGAGGAATCCATGTCTCGTCGAAATTTGCACATCGCGAGAAGGTTTCATCGCGAGAATTTCTGTATCGCGGGAAGATATTCGTACCCCGCAAGAGGACGTACATGGATAAATAAAGAGCAATACTTATCCATTGACCCCGACCGCGTTCTGTTATTTCTTATAAAGGTGAACATCAAGGAGAGCATCGAAGATAACAACAAAAGAAAGACCAATATCGCATCAATATTTATTTATCTATTTCAACATCAAGTATAAAGTACATTGAAGTCTGTATTGCAAATGCAAGGCATAAGCTTTATTTGTTGGACGTCAGACCGATCGAGTCGACGTCGAATATGGAGGAGAACAATGAAATGTCGACACGGTAAAAAGACACTGTCTCCCATCTTAATTTCATTTTAAGCTGACGAGTTTATCTCAGTCTTTGTCGAGAGCATCCGAAAAGGATGAATTCTCCAAAAACCACAGGTGCGGACGACATCAAAAGGGATGCAGCACAACATGGAACTTTTTCTTAGCAGCGAACTGGGACACAGTCCAAAGAGGAATATCACACTCTTAGGACGCGAGCAGAGGAGCGACTTCCACCACGATCGAACCACCCCTCTCGAAGCATGCATGTTTTTCCTTAGTTCTGTCAGTATCTGTCTCGCATCCAGAAATTTTGTTTTATCGGAAGTAGGTTTCCAATCTGAGTGACAATGCGCCAAGAGCTTTGGAAATTATGTCCGTGTAAATTCTTACTTATGGATATGAAGAGCTCCACATTCATGGCTAAGAGGTTACAAGCCTCCTTTTCATACTCGTCAATGTGTCACTGTTCCAAAACCAAAGGTTATCTAGCATAATAGATTTCCTTTTCAATCGATTGAGTCGAACTACACACAGCCTGATTTCGAAGGTTTAAGGATATGTAGGCGGATTCAATGTTGAAAACTCGGCTGTATTCCAACATTCGCTCTCGAATTTTATTCTCAAGCATTTCGATACCTTCCTAATTCGGTATCGAGGTGGCTTTAATTCTATCAAATCGTGTGGTAAATCAAGCTTATCGAACTACAAGTGGCCTGAATTCTCATATAGCCTGAGATATGTAGGAAACCCATTTCAAGGGTTCGGCCAAAATTTCTAAACCCTTTGTCGAATCCTTCCTTTAAAACGAATGAGGTGGGTCAAAATTGGTTTGGTCAATGTTATTTTCCTCGAGTTGCTTGCATCAACCCAAGTAAAATGAGGGACAGCTGTTGACACCCATTTTGACCTAGGCCCACTCCACCCCATCCTCCTCAACCCAATACATATTTAAACACCCACTAAATTAAACCCAAACCCAATTTCCAGCCCAACGCCTAAGCCCAACCTTCCCTTGTAATTATCCTCCGACCCAGCCCCACGACCCGCCACCCGACCCAACACCTGACCCAAAAACCCGGCCCCATCCCTTTCTTCTTCCCCCTTTCCTTACGCCATTCCCAGAAGAGCAAAGGAACAGAAAACCCAGGGAAAAAACGCAGCAACGAACAGACCCAAAAATGAAAATCCCTCCCTTACGCGACCTCTCTCCTCGCGTCCTCTCCCTCTCTCCCAAACTCCATCCCTCGCGCGAGGCCAGCAAAGCAGAAACCCCTACGCGCAGAAGCTCCCAGACACGACAAAACACAGCAAATCCCCTCTCTCACCCACGTCTCCCCCACGCTCTCTCCCTCCCATACGACTTCTCCCTCCTCGAAGTCTCCCCCTCTGCCTCGTTCCACTTGTGCAGTGCTTTTCAGCGAGAGCAGGCTTGCGTGCTCGTCCTTGAGACGAGAGATGATGCCACGTCGCCTAACTAGGACGATTGAACTGATCTCGACCGTCTCTCATTCCTTCCTCTTTCGGAATGGAGTCGAATTTGCAAGAAGAGGGTGTTGCTCCTTTAAGGGAAAGGATTCGAATTTCAAATTCGAATCCGAAGTGGGTCAAGAAATTCGGAATCCCGCCCTTCCTCTTCCGAAAACCCTAATTTTCTCCCTCTACATAAGCATCCTCCACTTTCAGAATATTGGTTGGACGTCTTCTGGTTTAAAAAAAATTACTAAAGGAAATAGCATTCTGCTCTTTATCTACGAAAGGAAAAATCCTTGAAACATTTTGGCTCTCTTCTGTTTCGCGTTTCGTTGTGGGAGAACAGTGAGTTGGAAAGTGTTTCTGGTCCTTTCTTCGATATAGAAGAGTAATCGGGAACTGTTGTGGGACGTCGGGGGGAACTTGATTCATTTTACCATCGTCTTCTTAAGTCCGACAAAGAGAGAGAGTTACGTAACTAAGGAAATTGAAGTTTGGATTCTGTCTCCTTCACTTGTCGGTTCGTCTTCGAAACAGTTCGGAGCTCATTCCGATGGTATTCGTCCCCATCCCCTGCTCATTCTCGTCCCAGTTTTCCGCCCCTATAAAGGTAACATTTGTTTCGACTCTCGATTTTTAGTTGTATCTGTTGTTTACACTTCGTGGCTTAGGTTGGTTTTAGCTGTTGTTGACTCGATGTAGTGCAGAAACCGTTTGAAAATTCGTGGTTATGTTGTTCTGTTTCTGTCGCTTACTGTTTACCTTTCCGAACACCCCGCGTTCATGCTGTTTTTGACGTGATGATTCCTTGCTGTGACTGGAGCTTCTTTCGAGTTAATAGTCGAAACCGTTACATATGATGTTGCTCATTCAGTATGCTGGTCCTCTTTTATTTCCTTTTTTCTTTGTCAAGCATGTTAAATGTTTGGGTGTTGAGTATGTATGGTTTGTTCGCAGTGAGTGTAGAAGATTATACTTGTTGGCTTTGCTTGAGTTCGAGTCCCATCGCATATCGTGGTTGGTTTCGTTACACTCGCTGTTTGTGTCGTTTCGTCTGAATCTCAACTAAAAGGGTCGCTTATAGTAGTATTGCGAGCTGCATTTTACTTATTGATTAGCTGAAGTTAAATGATGAAATCTGTTTTCAAGTCCGCGTTCTCCGGCTGCCACTTCTTTTGTTCTTTTGTTTGAAGGTTCTTGACGTTTCCCCTCCCAAATTCATGATCCCGTTTCAATGATATTCACTGTCGACGACTAGGGAAGGAATTTTGTTTAGTTTTGGTTTGTAATATACACTTGCTAGTTCAAATATTTTAGCCCTCATCGTTGCGAAAACATGCTGTTATGACTAATCTTGTTCGTGATGAATAGTGAGTGTGTATTGTTTGAACCATGTATTGTATTACCATGTTAATCATTTTGACACTTTAATTAACTAGTGACGAATATGTTAAACACCCGTTGAGTTTCAAAAGATGTTTGAACCCGTATGCTCACATTTAAATTCGAAACAGCATGTATGAATTTTCTTTCTTTCCTTTTCTTTCCGCAGCATGGTTTTTTGTCATGTTAGTTTATTTGTTAAGAATGCATCATTTTTAAAAACTTTGATTGAGGGGTATTATAACTTGTTGTTTCCAGTGATATACATAAATGAGTTAGTCCTAGATGATAAAATAACAATAATTATGTATAATCTTTGTGTTTTTTTGTTTTTTTTTTTTGTGTGTTATGCGAGATTCTGCTTATTTTCATACTGACTTCATTTTTGTTGCATGTGAAATACTTTCTCGAGTCCACTTTGGGGCTCTATCTTTTCTACGCATTCGGAAGAGCCGTAAAGGCTCGAAACTCTCTTCATTCGAGTCAAGCCATCAGGATAGATATGCCAAGCAAATCCTACGAAGGTTGAAGAGATTTGAAGAAGACGGATTGGAAGACCTTTCCATTTATTTTATTTTTTGTAATGGGCATAAGCCCTTGTTGTTCTTATTTTATTTTGTCGTATTTCCTTTATATGTTTAGATTAGGACAGGTACAAAATGGGTTAAAAAACCCAAAAAGCAGGTGGGTCCGAGTTTCGGCCAAGGCGAATAGCATCCGAAACTTAGACCCAAATCTCTCTCTCTCTCTCTTTATTATTTGCTTATGTCGTTTTTGTTTTGAATGTCGTATAGTCTAGGATTAGAACCTCCAAACCCCGTCGAAACGCCTCTCTACTTTTATCAAGATTAAACTAAAAACTGAAATATTAAAGATAGATGTTTAAAATTAAAAATTGCTTAGAGTTAGGTTTAAGAGGTTTAACTAAAACGGAATCTCAAAGTGTTAAAATAATTCCAACTCGTAATCTTGTCTAAATTTCTAATAAGTTCAAAAGTTTGAATTCTGCAAGCTCGCTTGAACTTAAAGAGCTTTAACCCAAAAATGAAAGTTGGCAAGATGAATATTTCGAAAACTTATAAAATTTGCCTAATAAAATCTTAAGAAGTCTATAAACAAAAGATTTGTAAAAGTTAAAACAAATTAGTCAAATATTGGTAATCGCCGAAAAACCGTAGTAAGCGGAGCGTCTGAAACGAAAAATTGTTTTGAAACATTTTTTAGGGGGTTCGGGATTCTTATTAGCGTCTTAGGAAGGTGTAAGACACCTAAGACGCTCCGCTTACTACGGTTTTTCGGCTATTAACAATATTTGACTAATTTGTTTTAACTTTTACAAATCTTTTGTTTATAAACTTCTTAAGATTTTATCTAGGCAAATTTTATAAGTTTTCGAAATATTCATCTTGCCAACTTTCATTTTTGGGTTAAAGCTCTTTAAGTTCAAGCGAGCTTGCAGAATTCAAACTTTTGAACTTATTAGAAATTTAGACAAGATTACGAGTTGGAATTATTTTAACACTTTGAGATTCCGTTTTAGTTAAACCTCTTAAACCTAACTCTAAGCAATTTTTAAACTTAAACATCTATCTTTAATATTTTAGTTTTTAGTTTAATCTTGATAAAAGTAGAGAGGCGTTTCGACGGGGTTTGGAGGTTCTAATCCTAGACTATACGACATTCAAAACAAAAACGACATAAGCAAATAATAAAGAGAGAGAGAGAGATTTGGGTCCATGTTTCGGATGCTGTTCGCCTTGGTCGAAACTCGGACCCACCTGCTTTTTGGGTTTTTTGACCCATTTTGTACCTTTCCTAATCTAAACATATAAAGGAAATACGACAAAATAAAATAAGAACAACAAGGGCTTATGCCCATTACAAAAAATAAAATAAATGGAAAGGTCTTCCAATCCGTCTTCTTCAAATCTCTTCAACCTTCGTAGGATTTGCTTGGCATATCTATCCTGATGGCTTGACTCGAATGAAGAGAGTTTCGAGCCTTTACGGCTCTTCCGAATGCGTAGAAAAGATAGAGCCCCAAAGTGGACTCGAGAAAGTATTTCACATGCAACAAAAATGAAGTCAGTATGAAAACAAGCAGAATCTCGCATAACACACAAAAAAAAAAAAAAACACAAAGATTATACAAAATTATTGTTATTTTATCATCTAGGACTAACTCATTTATGTATATCACTGGAAACAACAAGTTATAATACCCCTCAATCAAAGTTTTTAAAAATGATGCATTCTTAACAAATAAACTAACATGACAAAAAACCATGCTGCGGAAAGAAAAGGAAAGAAAGAAAATTCATACATGCTGTTTCGAATTTAAATGTGAGCATACGGGTTCAAACATCTTTTGAAACTCAACGGGTGTTTAACATATTCGTCACTAGTTAATTAAAGAGTCAAAATGATTAACATGGTAATACAATACATGGTTCAAACAATACACACTCACTATTCATCACGAACAAGATTAGTCATAACAGCATGTTTTCGCAACGATGAGGGCTAAAATATTTGAACTAGCAAGTGTATATTACAAACCAAAACTAAACAAAATTCCTTCCCTAGTCGTCGACAGTGAATATCATTGAAACGGGATCATGAATTTGGGATGAGAAACGTCAAGAACCTTCAAACAAAAGAACAAAAGAAGTGGCAGCCGGAGAACGCGGACTTGAAAACAGATTTCATCATTTAACTTCAGCTAATCAATAAGTAAAATGCAGCTCGCAATACTACTATAAGCGACCCTTTTAGTTTAGATTCAGACGAAATGACACAAACAGCGAGTGTAACGAAACCAACCACGATATGCGATGGGACTCGAACTCAAGCAAAGCCAACAAGTATAATCTTCTACACTCACTGCGAACAAACCATACATACTCAACACCCAAACATTTAACATGCTTGACAAAGAAAAAAGGAAATAAAAGAGGACCAGCATACTGAATGAGCAACATCATACGTAACGGTTTCGACTATTAACTCGAAAGAAGCTCCAGTCACAGCAAGGAATCATCACGTCAAAAACAGCATGAACGCGGGGTGTTCGGAAAGTTAAACAGTAAGCGACAGAAACAGAACAACATAACCACGAATTTTCAAACGGTTTCTGCACTACATCGAGTCAACAACAGCTAAAACCAACCTAAGCCACGAAGTGTAAACAACAGATACAACTAAAAATCGAGAGTCGAAACAAATGTTACCTTTATAGGGGCGGCAAACTGGGACGAGAATGAGCAGGGGATGGGGACGACTACCACCAAAATGAGCTCCGAACTGTTTCGAAGACGAACCGACAAGTGAAGGAGACATAATCCAGACTTCAATTTCCTTAGTTACGTAACTCTCTCTCTTTGTCGGCCTTAAGAAGATGATGGTAAAATGAATCAAGTTCCCCCCGACGTCCCACAACAGTTCCCGATTACTCTTCTATATCGAAGAAAGGACCAGAAACACTTTCCAACTCACTGTTCTCCCACAACGAAACGCGAAAAAGAAGAGAGCAAAAATGTTTCAAGGATTTTTCCTTTCGTAGATAAAGAGCAGAATGCTATTTCCTTTAGTAATTTTTTTTAAACCAAAAAACGTCCAACCAATATTCTGAAAGTGGAGGATGCTTATATAGAGGGAGAAAATTAGGGTTTTCGGAAGAGGAAGGGCGGGATTCCGAATTTCTTGACCCACTTGGGATTCGAATTTGAAATTTGAATCCTTTACCTTAAAGGAGCAACACCCTCTTCTTGCAAATTCGACTCCATTCCGAAAGAGGAAGGAATGAGAGACGGTCGAGATCAGTTCAATCGTCCTAGTTAGGTGATGTGGCATCATCTCTCGTCTCAAGGACGAGCACGCAAGCCTGCTCTCGCTGAAAAGCACTGCACAAGTGGAACGAGGCAGAGGGGGAGACTTCGAGGAGGGAGAAGTCGCATGGGAGGAAGAGAGCGTGGGGGAGACGCGGGTGAGAGAGGGGATTTGCTGTGTTTTGTCGTGTCTGGGAGCTTCTGCGCGTAGGGGTTTCTGCTTTGCTGGCCTCGCGCAAGGGAGAGAGTTTGGGAGAGAGGGAGAGGACGCGAGGAGAGAGGTCGCGTGAGGGAGGGATTTTCATTTTTGGGTCTGTTCGTTGCTGCGTTTTTTCCCTGGGTTTTCTGTTCTTTTGCTCTTCTGGGAATGGCGTAAGGAAAGGGGGAAGAAGAAAGGGATGGGGCCGGGTTTTTGGGTCAGGTGGCGGGTCGGGTGGCGGGTCGTGGGGCTGGGTCATAGGGTAATTAGAAGGGAAGGTTGGGCTTAGGCGTTGGGCTGGAAATTGGGTTTGGGTTTAATTTAGTGGGTGTTTAAATATGTATTGGGTTGAGGAGGATGGGGTGGAGTGGGCCTAGGTCAAAATGGGTGTCAACACATAGCTTATTGTAGTTCGTAGGGTCTTACCCTTGTATAATCATCATCATCATCATAGCTCAATAAGAATTGCAAGAGTATTGTTCTTTTATTACAATTCATACAAGTGAGGTTATCATATTAACATTTTCATATCATGATAAGGCGCATTGGTAAATCATTCACCATCCTTATAACATTTGCATCTTAAGCCAACACCTCACAATCATAGTCAAGAAATTTCAATTCAAAATCATACTATCCTATCAATCCTAATACAAGGTATACTCCAATACAATATCATAACATAATCACAATTAACCATAAATTTAAGTAAAGGATAAGTATCACAAGATGTACCAAGTCTCCTTAATAATTCATCATCAAGGTCTTACCATCAACCCTTAAATCTACCCAATAAGGGTATGCCATCATCACTCATCAATAACCAACATGATAAAAAAGTGAATTGAATAACTATATCACAATTCCTCACTAGTTCATAGCTTAAGATAAGATACATAGGTCAATTCACAACATACCTCATTACCCAGATCAACTTATCAAGAACTAGCATAATAGGACTATAAGTCATCCTAATTTAACCATCAACTAATTCAATTGAACTAATACATTATTATTAATATCAAGATAACAATCTAAGTTAAGGGGCAAAGTTTATCTTTTACAACTTAGACCAAACAATCAAGATATATCATAATTAAGTTAGAATACGTTTTAATCTATTCAAAATTTCCAAAAAAGATCATAAACGAATCAATTCATAACATCAATTTTGAGATTTCATGAAACCCACTTGAAAACTTAATTTTTGTATTCAATGATGGAACCCTTTGAAGAATGAGGTCTCAAAGGTGAAATAGTTCTTATACCTTACTAATTGATGAAGATTTATGGTGAAACATGACACTTTGCATACCTTAAACCCTTCACTAGTTTTGTCTTCAATGTTGTTCTTCACTAAAGAGAAAAGAAGAGAGATGGAAGACAATTTAGGTTTGTGAGTTATGAGAGTTTAGTTAGTCTTAATTAGGTTAGGACTTACATAGGGGGTTAATTTAATGAATTATAACTTCCCGAACCCCTAATTAACTTCCTAAATATGTCAACTAGTTCAATGAAATAATTCAAAACGTAAAGAAAAACACATGCCTCACCAACGAGACCACGATCGATGGATCATTCGTAAATTGACGGTCAGTCCCTCTTTTTGTGCTGCACATCCGTTGTTTGATTTAGACATTGTGAAAAAGATGCCCTTGATTTAGACACAACCAAGACGTTCGACGACTAAGTCCCCTATGTGACTCATATGTGGTTCTTTGTGTTTATGTGTAATTAATGAGGTTGTAAGTTACTTAAATTATTTATTATGATGTATGTAGTCAATGTCAAGTTTCATGAAGTTCGGAGGTCAAACATCCAAGAAAGTCCATGACGTTCGAAATTTTTGGCTTGGAACGACATTGTGTATCTAACCATATTTAATCAATTTTTACATGTTCATTTTGTGTGAAATTCATGTGAGAAGTTCTAAACTAATATAAAAGTATGTTTGTGTTGGGAACGTTCGGGCTAACATCCCCAAGGGTCCTTGAGAAAGGACCCTTCTTGCTGCCCAAAAATGTCCAAGATAGCCGAACCAACAGTTGGCAATCGACGCCCAGTGGGTCAGTCAATGCCCCGTTGGTGGGGTATCATGGATTGAGACTTAGGCGTGAGGGAGAGGAATCCCAAAACATTCCTCACACCCTGACCACGGACCAACAGGACAGTGTGTTCGTCAAGGGACGAACCGTAGATAGGCAATCGTTGATGGTCCTTGTCCTTGCGTGAAGTTCACTGCCAAATGAGGGGTGAACTTGTAAATTCACCCCACTCCCAAATAAGATGTTTGGCGGTTCCTAAGAGGTTTCTTGGGTTTTTAAAGTGTGTATAAAATTCTTAAATACTTAGAATAATTCATTTTTCCAAATCAAAACCCCAAAACCCATTAGAAATTCCCTAGAACTCCATTAGAGCCAAAACTCAAGGAAAAGCTTGGATTGAAGAATTTAGTGGAGATTATTCATAAAATTGAATAATTATCTTCGTAAAGGTATGGTATTTAATCCTTGAAACATTCTTCATCAAGCATCCCAACTTTCAAAGATTTTTTTTGTAGTCTTCAAGTTAATTGTTAATTTTTTTAAGATTTATTCCATGGGTTCTTCCAGTAATGGTTTCTAAACATTGAATAATGATTGAATTATTATCGTATTGATGATTTCAATCTAAAATAAACTATTAACCCATGAATTGGATGAACCCTAGTTTTTGACTATGTTATGGGTTACTTGTTATTGATCTAATGTTGATGAATTCTAATATAATTTCACGTGGGCTGTACATTGATGTAATAATGGTAGTAAATTTGATATGTATTAATTTTACCTGGTTCATCAATATTGTCATAATTATGTTGAATTTTTGGTTATGGTCATGGGTAAGGGCCTTGTGATATGGAATGTGGTGTTTTTGACATTGGATTGAGGTGTTGAGGATGATGTGGTGGTAAGCTTCCCTATTTCATTTATATTACGTTTATTAGACTTCAATTTTATTGTGATTGTTATTGTCCATTTATGGTGGCGGTTTTATGTGCTTTACTTACAATTGATATAGCCTTGTCAGCGTTATTTTAAGTAATATGATTATCATGGACTTTTTGGCAAACTACTTGATGTAGTGTTATTATTTGGGTAGTTCATTATGTGAAGTATGATAAGATCTATCTACATGTTAAGTAATATGTAATATATGTGTTCTATATATGTTATGTAGGTGATCATGTTAGACTATGAATGTGGCTTTGTGTGTATGGTCTTACGGTTGATGTATGCTATAAGTACTTGACTATATGATTCTATGATGGTCATATTTATTTTTATATCATAGTATATATGATGACATGAATATGATAGGGTTATTTATATGTGCTTCTAGAATGACATATTAGTCTTGAATGTATGAATGACATGTGACCTTAAATGTAGTTAAGAGGGTCTCTTATGTGGAACCTTGAACCTTGTGGTAAGGTTATCAATGTTGAAGTCGAAAGTCGTAATGGTATAATTCAAAGTAAAGGATTGATAGACATAAGGTTAATTGGATGGAACGTCATCATATTAATCCTTAGTAATGTCATGATGACCTTCATGTGTCAATTGAGGCCACCCACATATTCATAAGTGAAACCAACATTTAATAGTGTCATTAGCATACAAAATCAACAAATACATATCATATACATCCTTCTAAGAGTTCCATCAAGGATAAATAGTGTAACATATAGGTAGAGTCTCATACCACTACCTATACTAAGTCAAGCACCTTAGGTCATCCTAGATAGAGTTTACTTTATTACTTCATTTTACCCTTTGGGAACATCTTCCTTTAATCGATATAGACCACATGAGTCAATGTTGAATCCGGTGTCAATGGAACCTTACACGGACAGAAGGCGGACTACTTACCAAGGTAGTACAAAAAATGAACATAACATCTACGTGGATCCACTAGCTAGTATTTCTATGGGGGAAAAATAGTTCAAGAACTATGAGATATAGTTGGGACACACTTTATGCTAGATTCATTATAGTCTCTAATATCATGAGTACACTAGTTAACCGACCTTCCCTGTGTGGGAAAGGAAACTTCTCACTTCTAGTTCACTCACTGCTAAGGTAGAGTCCCTTTTGAAATGTTTTTACTTAATAATAAAAACTTAATTTAGGTCATTGGGTCAACCCTTATATAGTCATCATCATAGCTCAATAGGAATTGCATGAATATTGTCTTTTCATTACAATTCATAGATCTGAGGTTAGCTTATTTACATAATGACATTATCATAAGGCACTTAGGTAAGTCATCACCATCCTTATACCATTTTATATTATCCAAACAACTCAAAAAGCAAAAATCAAGACATTTAAATTCAACATCATACCAGCGCTGATCAATCTTATCATAAGGTATACATTAATATAACTTCATCATTTAAAACAAGTAATCATAGTTTCAGTAAAGGATTGAGATCATAAGACTTACCCCAATCTCCTTCACAAGCCATAAAACAAGGTATTACCATCAACCATCCAATTGAACACAACAATGTGTATAATATCATTACTCAATTGTAATTAACAGAATAATGAAGTCAATTGAATCACTACACAACGATTCATCACAAGTTCATAACCTAGGGTTACAAACTTGGGTAAATTTCATAATCTATTTAACAAACTACGTTAATTCATCAAGAACTAGTATAATTGAATCATAAGACATCATAATCTAAACATAATAATCAAAAGAAAGCATAAAAATCATTTTGATGATCAAATTCGTGATAGAAGAAAACTGGCTTGAAAATCATCTTTTTTTAAATAAATTTTGGAGGAACCCTTTCGGGAAAGAATCTCAGAGGTGAAAGGAATCCCATACATTTTTAATTGATGAAGATTAATGAAGAAAAATTTAATTCTTTCTTCCCTAAGACCTTGATAAAGACATTCAATGGAGTTCTTCTTTGGGGACAGAGAAAGTAGAGAGAAGGAAGTGCAATTTGTGGTTTGGAAATATGACGGTTGGGTTAGTTTAATTAAGATTGGGGCTTTATATAGGTCGTAAATTAACTTAATTATAACAACCTTAAACCCTAAAAATTTAAATGACCCACCTATTTAATTAATTTAACTAGTTAAAATAAAATAGCTAAACACAGACTTGATCTACGACACCCAGACCTACAGGTCGTAGATCAGTCGACGAGCAGTGTTCACCCACCACCCTGGAATGCGACATTTTAGTAAGAGATTTTCAAATTGGTAATTTCTTAAAATGTTTTTTAAGTGTTTTTCGATGGGGTAAATTGACGCTTCGTTACCTGCAACACGTAGGTATACACAAACCTCAATGACAAATTTTGTCCAAATTGGAGGGTCCTCCTCAAGGACCTTTGGTTGGTCCTTGGGGAGTCGTACCCATATGTTTCGACCCTAAACAAACTCTAATACATGTTAGACACCTTATCACAAATTTTATTAAATTCTAACTCGAAAACCTCGTCAAATAGGCTAAGAAACGCTTGCACTCTTGCACTAGTTTCCGGATGTCATGGAGGAGTATTGACGTTTGATTCTAAAACTTCCAAAATGACTTTTATCAATTATTTTAACTTAAAATAGTGTTACAAACTCTTAGAATTTCATGCTAAGATCTATATTAGGCTTTAGACTTTGGAGTATCACATTATTCCCCCTTAGGAACATTCGTCCCCGAATGACGCTAAATTCATTGAAAACAAGGAATAGATAGAGACTAGCAGACAAACCAACAACAACATATCAAAAAGAGTTAAAGTTCAAATCAATATAAACACATGAAGTTTTTCACAATGCAACTCAAACATTATTTTCAACTGATAAGAGCTCAACATTCTCTAAATGTGTATTCACTTATACCAAACCTTTCTTCAAAACATATAATCATGCTCAATACAACTCATGAAGAACAACACACCAAAATATACCACATAAGTTCAAATCAAGTCAAGTAAAAAAGCTGGTTTTTGAAAACTTTCACTTCATAGGCAAAGTACCGTAGCTCAATGCAACAAAACACATATTTCAATTTTTACCAAAAAAACAAGGCAAAAGGCAACTTGAAAGAAACTCATTATTTTCACTATATATAGGAACAACTAACCGTAGTTATAAAATAGATTAGGATAGTGAGACTTGATGTCTACGTCGGCCTCCGATGTTGCACCCTCAACTAGGTTGTTCTCCTTAACACCTTTACGTAAATAACCTCCTTGTTCCTTAACTCCCTCACATGTATATCACAGATTTAAACTACAACCTCCTCATAGGAGAGCTTCTCTCTTGCACATCTAGACCCTAATTAGGAAGAATGGAATCGGGATCACTAATAAACTTCTGAAGCATGGAGACATGAAATACTGGATGAACCGAAGACAATTCGCTAGGTAACTTCAACTAATATGCAACCTTCTCAACCCTTTGCACAATTTTATAAGGACCCACATAATGAGGACTAAACATTCTTTTCTTGCCAAATCTCACCACTCCATTCATGGGTGAAATTTTTAGATACACTTTATCCCCTCTTCAAATTCTAAATCCATTCTTCTATGGTCGACATAAGACTTTTGCCGGCTATAGGCTGTTTTCAAGAGTTCCTTGTTATATGAACTTTATCCAAAGTCTTATGAATCAATTCTGGACCCAAAAGTTAAGAGTCACCCACATCAAACCATCCAATTGAAGACCTACATCTTCTACCATACAAGGCCTCAAAAAGAGCCATAGATATATATAAATGGTAACTATTGTTGTAGGAAAACTCAACCAAAGGCAAGTGTTTATCCTAATTCTCCTTGAAGTCAATTATACAAGCTCTAAGCATAACCTCAAGGGTTTGAATAGTAAGCTCTACTTGACCATCCGTTTGGGGATCAAAAGAAGTTATTAGCTTTACCTTGGTACATAAACCTTTTTGAAATAACCTCCGAAACCTACATGTGAATAGAGCACCCATATCTGATATGGTGGTTAATGGAATACCATGGAGACTCACAATTTCATCTATGAATTTCTTGCATAACCCTCCACCGAGAATGCAAACTTGACGGGAATAATATGAACGGATTTGGTCAAACTATCCACAACCACCCATATGGATTCATGTTTCTTTTGTGTCCTAGGCAAACCTACCAGGAAGTCCATATTAATATCTTCCCACTTCCAAGTGGGAACTTGGATTTCATGAAGTAAACCACCCGTCTTTTGGTTTTCGACTTTAACTCGTTCGGAATTTGGACATTTTGTAACAAATTTTGGTATGTCCTTTCTCAAGCCTTCCCACCAAAACACCTCTCTATTGTCCTGATACATCTTTGTAGAGCCCGGAGGAATGGGATAACGAGAACCATAATCTTCCTCTAGAATCCGGTTTCTCAAGTCGTCAACATTGGGCATACACAACCTTCCATGATACCTCAACACACCATCCCACCAACCCCCCCCCCCCCAGGATAATTGTCACATCCCCATACCACACCCAAGAAGATATGACATTCTCGTAGTGCAACTGGCGTACTTGATCATTCATCACATATAAACATATGAAAAGTAGTGCGTAATTAAAAAATTTCATAAACATTCTATAAATATTTAAAAACTCTTTCATAGAAAAATCATAGGAAATACTAAGTCTCATGTAATCAAATCTTATACATGAGAATAATATGGGACACAGCTCATACAATATGATTACAGAAATACTTAGTCTATTATAATACTTCAACAAAAGACATAAAAGATGTCTACGCCTAAACTGAAATAAGGACATACTTCAACATCAAATGAATGATTCTAAGATCCAATTTTTTCTTCCCATATGCTCCTCGCCTACCAACCAATATAGATATAGATAAAAGCGTGTAATTAGTAAAGTATGACATAATGCATAAAATCATGAAAATAGAAATTTAATTGAAACAATTATCTTTTTCATTTATATCATGTCATAATCATAAGAATAATATTTCACACCCTAGAAACACACAAGATAACATTTAAGCAATTTACTACATTTTTACCGTAACTTGATAGTGCACCATTTTACTATTACAACGAAGTGTCTTATCTTCACTTTAGACACTTCCTAGCATGTAATCCCATCACTAAAGTCTATCTTGAAACTCACTTAAGTAAGATAAAGAGAAACATCCCATACAACCTCTCAAAGCACACCTAAATGATCCTTAAGACAATCTATAATGAAATCAACACACACCTAAGACATCACACACGTGAAAATGAGCTTCTTCTTTAAAGGTTATTCTAAGTCTCACTTGAGTGAGTTGTAAAGCGAACTCCAATAAAATCCCTACAAGCATACTTAAGATATCCTATAGGCTACTTAGATAAAATCATTCTCAATTAGTACATCAACACACAGATAATATGACATCCTCCTTCCAAGGACATCAAAAGACTTACTTAACTAAATGAAGAAGATAACGCACATGATTGACCTCTTCAAGATTACCTAAATAATCCTTAATACTACCTAAGGTTTAGATCATGTCCACATAATCACACCTCCCCTAACTAGAGTCATTCTTAAGACTTATCTAGGTAAGATACGAAGTGAACATTCCTATGTCCCCTTCACACCTTAATGAGACAAACCTTAACTACTCTAGATAAGTACTTATTCATTTAACATGATTTCTTAACTGAAATCCTTACATTCGTTAGTTCATTTAAGACACATTCATCACATAAGTACATTCAAGAAATGTTATTTGACAAGACCTAGGGACTCTAACTAACACCTTCAAATCCTATTGTGCAATGTCTCGATAGTGTCGCATACAACCATGGAAACCTCATAGAATTGCTCTAATGCTAGTAGGTATCCCATATGATGAGAACAGGCAATAACCGACATAGAGCATGATAGATACACATGGAATCCAGATTTCTTACCTACTCTGTTGAGGGTGTTCTACTTGCCAAGAGTAGAACTAGGACACATCCTATGTAGGCACATTGTTAAAGAATATGAAGGGCTTTTATGTACTCTAGTCTCATTCTCAAGTAGAGCTACATTGTACTCTAGTCTCCTTAACAAGTATAGCTACTTCCCATGACATAATCACTCAGTACTAGCCTTTGTTCTCATACATTAATTGACACTAAAGATCACTTGAATAGGTTCCTTATCTAGATCATACCCTAATCACATTCACCCTACCAAAGAGGTCCACTAAGGATACCTTTCAATGGCGAATAAGATATCTTATCATGACTTTCCTAAGAATGATATGATGTAGTTCCATCCAATCAACCCTAATTCCATCATCCTTTACATAAAGGATACCAATACCGCTCTTCGACTTTAAATTCATAACATAACCTTACCACTAGGTTTAAGATTCCACGTACATGACCTTCTTAACATCATCTGAGATTTCACATAACATTCATTCATACATGAAAATGGTGAACTAAGCCTACCTAGTCAATATATCTCTTATTCACATATCATCTATATATTTATCAAGTAATGGACACAAGTATACCAAAAAAAGACACAACATACTTTACTTTTTAACATATAACGTATCATTCTTTGAAGAACTTAGGAATGACCCATATCATCTTTATGTCATACTATACATTATTTTAACATCATCAATTTAACCATAACAACTCATATAGTCAAGTAGGAACAATCATGTATCAACATCTAAGACTACACATATAAACACATAGTCATAGTCTAATATGATCTCCTAATATACATAAAAAGAACATATACTTTCACATTACTTCACATGTAGATAGATATGATCATACTTCACTTAAATCAACTACAAAAATCATTATAATACTTCAAGTAGTGCCGACAAGTCCATGATCATCATGTTACATAAAGTAACGCCGACAAGGCCACATCATTTGTAAGTAAAACACATAGCAACACCACCATAAGTGGACCATATCAATCACAACATAATTGAATTCTATTAACATAAAATAAAGAAGATTAGGGCAGCGTACACCAAGACATTCTCAACACTTCATTCCAATGCTAAAGCATCCAATTCAATACCATAAGACTCTTACCCATGGCCATGAACAGCAATTCAATACAAAAACTATGATACTCAATAAAACATGGTAAATTCATTGTTGATTCATCAATCAAATTCAACCTAGATATCAACTCAATACAATTATTACATCAATCGATATCTCATAGAAAACTATATTAGAATTTATAAACATGAAGTCCAAATCATTTAACCCATAAAGTAGTTAAAGGTATAGTTCATCAATTACATGAGTTCATAGGTTAATTCATTTAAAATCATCTACTTATCTAAAATTCATTCAATATTCAATGCTTAAAAACCATTAATGAAAGAACCCATGGATAGATCACAAAATTGGACAATTCATCTTTGAAAACGTTAGAAAACTTGTTTGAAAGTTGAGCTTCTCAATGAATAGATTTCATGAATCAAAAACCATACCTTAATAAATATAATCCTCCAATTTTATGAAGAATATCCACTCAATTCTCCATTACAAGACCATACTTGAGTTTCGGCTCTGATGGAGTTCTAGAGAATTTCTAAGGGAATTTGGAAATTTATAAACACATTTAAAACAACAAAAAGACCCCTAAGTAACCTCTCTTTATCTTATTATGACGTGGTATGAATTTACAACTTTACCCCTAACTTAATAATACACTTGCGCAGGAAACCAGTACAATCGACGACTAGAAGTCAATGGACCATTTTACCATAAATGGATCATCCCGTGATCTCATTGTTTGGTTCAGAAACTTGTCTTTGAGAGTTTCATATCCCTAGTATTATGTATTGACCCAGGACATCCATCGACAAGGCGTTGATTTTCCTATTAGGCATCCCTTGCCTTAGTCGTTTGTGGCCTCGTCCTGACAGCCTTGGCTCTTGAGAAGGGTCCTTCTTCAAGGACCCTTAGTTGGTCCTTGGGGATGTTTTACCGGACTTTTACAACAAAAATATGTTCGTTTACGAGTTTAGGATGAATTTCATTCAAAAGGAACATGTAAAACTCAACGAAACATGCAAAGATACAAAAGGTCGTTTCAAGGCAAACCTTTCGAACCTCATGGACGTTCTTTGATTTTTTACCTCCAAACTTCACGAAACTTCACACACATCCTATAAAAACTATAATAGATCATATAATTACCTTATTAAATTATGAAACACACAGTTTTCCGAATAACTACATATAAGGCACATAAGCTACTTAGTCGTCGAACGTCTTAGTCGTCCCTTGATGTTTGATTTCTAATGCACCTAAAACTCTAGACACAGCCTCAATACCACATTTTAGACTAATTTAGGACCATATACCATCATAAAAACCATGGTAGGCTCTAGCTTTACCTAATTTAATTGAGGGTTGGTATAAGAATGACTAATTAAGCTTACTAAGAACCGACTCTTTCAACTCCATCAATGGTTGATGAAGGTGTTGCTTAGACTTCAATAAACCACCAAAGATGATTCGAAGTTATGATAGACCATAAAAACTCCATTCCAAGAATATTATAATGTAACATCCAATCTAGATAACATATAAACATATTTCACTAGGTGTTTCTTCACTTCTTCTACATGAGACAGACTACCCATGGTCATACGACTTAGATCATCCACAACCACGTTGGCCTTGCTGGGGTGGTAGTGAACACTCATATCGCGATCTTTCAATACTTCCATTCACCTTATTTGTCGTAGATTCTACTATTTTTGTGTAAACACATATTGAAGACTTTTGTGCTCAGTATACATATCAACATGGACAACATACAAATAATGCCTCCATATTTTCAAGGTAAATACCACGCCCGCTTTATATACCATGGTTTCACGAGATTATTAATACTTTTTCCTTAAGTTTAGTGTGTTCAAAAGCCTTTTTGTGCTAATTTTTATATAATTTGCTCCTTATTTGCAGGAAATCTTTCAAAAGATGATTGCGGAGGTTTTTGAGTGAAGAAATGCAAAATAGACAACCTACGGAGCTTGTGACGATCTGTCATGTTCGTGACAGTCCGTAGGTGGGAGCGTAGTATAGTTGCTGAAGGAAGATGGGGAAGTCTGACCAAGTGTGGGGTTACGGAAAGGGTGACGGATCATCGTAGCCATAACGGTCCGTCCTGCAGGTTCGTCATGAAGATCAGAGAAGTATTTCAGTACCCATATTCCAAGAGTTCAAGTGTTTTTGAACGGAGACCCTCGACAGACCATTGTGCCTTTGATAATCCGTCAGACGTGCCGTCGAGGGTAATGAAGAGAGTAGCAGAAGAATTTGCAAGTATGGGACGATGGAGTCCATGACGACCTGTTGTAACCACGACGTCCTGTCGCGAGGTCTGTCAACCCAGCCGCGTTTTGACAGATTTCCTGCAAACAGAGTCCTTGTTTAATTAGTTTTTTATTTTTTATAAATAGTTCGAAAAACCTCCTTTTTGAGGTTAGAGTCTAGATTATTTAGTTAGACTCTTGATTATTTTTTAGACCTTTTGTGAGATTCTTGATTATTTTGAGATTCTTGTAATTGATTGTTGGTGATTTTTTTTGATTAATCAAGCGAACTTTCAGATTTTACTCTTTCCCATTGAAGAAAGTACATGAATTCTTATATCATATATTTGAATATTGTTATTATGACTGTGGGTAACTAAACTCCATAACTAGGGTTGTGGGAACCATAGGCAAATAATGAGGTAAAACCTAATTAAAATAACAATTCTAGAATGGTGTCTTGCATGTATTGATAATTCTTTCGCTTAGAAGTCTTTTAATGGATGGACAACGTTAGAACTCGCCTTAATGCTACTTGACGGACCAAAGATATAGATAATAGAAACGAATTATCAACATAGATTTAGTGTATACTGTCTAATAGGCTAGTATTGATTGGTAAGAGGTAATAACTTAGTCAAATATCGAATACGGTTCTTAATATGAGGTAAATATAAGGGTTAGTGTAGCAACACACGTAGCCAGACCAAGGTGCGAAGTGAAATTTTCTAGATGCCGGACCAAGGATTTAGAAATACATAACTTATCACTTTGCATGCAAGATACTAGGAAAGAATTGTATATTTAGAATTATCAAGTTATGAACTTGTGGGGAACACGTAAACCCTAGTTACTTTGATTAATTGATTAAACTCCAACATTCGAAGTTGTTAGTTGTCTCCTTTAATTTCGCTAGTTATTTTCATTTATTTAGGAATAGAAACCCCCCTTTTTATCATTTTTGCTTTCCAAGGAAGTAATTGACTGAACAATAGTAATAATAGATTGATGTTAAGTCTAAACTATTTTCCTCGTGGGAACTATCCCAACCTCATTAGTTGGAGTATTACAAATCTATGGACATCCTTTACTAGGTCTTTCATACCTTTCTCCACATGAGACACACTAGCCATGGTCAAATAACTAGAGCATCCACAACCACGTTAGCCTTGCTGGGTGGTAGAGAATACTCATGTCGTATTCCTTTAAAAGTTCAAACCATCTTCAATGTTTGAGATTCAACTCCATTTGAGTAAACTCAAACCAAAGAAACTTTGAATATCCATTGTAGTCAAAGTTCTTGGCCAATTGTTAAGAACTTCCATTTTCTTCGGATCGACCTCAAACCCTCACTTGAGATAATGTGACCAAGAAACGCAACTAACCTCAATAAAAATTCACAGTTACAATACTTGTCAAAGAGTTGATATATTCCTTGATGACTTGCAATAAAACTTACAAATGGACCATATTCTCATCCTCACTCCTAGAACACACCAACATATCATCAATGAAGACAATCACTAAAGAATCAAGGTAATTTCAGAACACTTTATTCATAAGGTCTATTAAAGTTGTCGGGGCATTACAAAGGACATAACTAGGAACTCGTATTGGCCATACCTAGTTGGAAAGTCGTTTTAGGTATATCTTCACCTCTCACCCTAAGTTGGTGATACCTCGACCTTAAATCAATTTTTGAAAAGTAGCTTGTCCCTTGGAGTTGATCAAATAAGTTGTTAATCCTATAGAGAGGATACTTAATCTAAATAGTGACCTTATTGACATGACGATAATCGATGCACATCCTAAGAGACTGATATGCTCAAATTATACCTCCCTAAAGAAGTATAAACAATAGTTATCAAGTAGAGAACCCAACTAGTAGGTTAGGGTCGAACCCACGAGGGAAATGGTTTAGGCTTAATTTTAGCTCATGATTATATCAATTTAGTCAATGTATTTCCAAAGGAAGTAAGAATGGAGGGGTTTTGTGAATCAAATTTCATTAATGACATAATAAGCAATTTGGACAAAAATAAACTTTGGTTTTGTCAAGATGAGAGAGAAACTAGAGTATATATGTTCCCCAAAGGTTTGTAACGGGGTATTCCTACCAATAGTAATCCTTCCCTAGTGTATTACATTCAAAGTGATAAAGTTGGGTATCTCTAAATCCTTTGTCTGACATCTAGAGAATTTCACCACGCACCCTGATCCGACTACGTGTGTATAATATACTAACCATTACATTTAGCTTATGTTAGACATCATAATCGATGTATGGCTTAATTATTATATTGAACCAATGGACACTAGCCTATTAGATAGTATCACACTAAATCTACGTAAATTATTCATTTCCTATTACTACCTCCTTGGTCCGGAAAGTAGAAACAAGGCGAGTCTAATATGTGTACTCGTTAAAAAATCTTCTAAGAAAAAGAATTATCAATGCAAGCAAAAACACTATTTAAAATTACTTAATTAGTACGAGAACATTGTTGATTACCCGTGGTACCCACAACCCTAGTAGTGTATTTAGTTACCCATGCTAGCAAGATCAACATACACAGTTTTAGATGAAGAAATCATGAACTTACATAACAAGAAGAATAACCCAGAAATCTAACTTGAAATTTCAAGAAATTAATTCAAACCTAATCCGAAAATAAATTAATTGCCCAAGTTGCAACAAAAAATTTCCAATATACAAAATTAGAACAATGACAATAATAGCTAACTCCCAAAATGAGGTTTTAATACCCTTTATATAGAAAACATAGTCCTAAAGAGAAGGGAATTGAAATAACGAATGTTTGTTAAGGTGACTCGGCTTCAAACTATGGAACAACTAATGGACCTTCGATTAACTCCGTAACTCAGGGCTTAGAATATATTTTTCGACTCGGATGGCACTATAATACCTCTAAAGAGACTTTGGTGCAACTAGAGCCTAACATGTTTTTCATGAAAGTCTAAGGTCTTAAAATGTTTTATAATAGTGTTTATAGGAATTTTATCAAGTTTCATGAAGTTTGTAGGTCAAACGTCCAAGAGTGTCCATGACATTTGAAAGGTTTTCCAATAAATGACCTTGTGTGGCTTAGTATGTTTCGTCAAGTTTTACGTGTTCATTTTGGATGAAATTGATGTGAGAGGTCCTAAAATCCTATGCGGACATATTCCTATTGGAAACTTCCCGGAAAACATCCCCAAGGACCAAGCAAGTATCCTTGAATAAGGACCTTCACAAGATCCTAAGGTTGTCTAGATCATCCCAAACGACTGAGGAAATAGACGACAAATATGATGGTCGAAACCCCGTTGATGGCGATTGTGGGTAAAGACTTAGCCTAGGGATGTTAAGGTCCCAAATCAAGTCTCTGATCCAATCGACGTATAGCAAGGATGGTTCTTTTTTGGACCTACGCCCCGTCGATAGGCAGTTTTGGGTTGAGTATACAACTTGTGCAGTTCAATAGTCAAGAAATTTCAATTCAATATCATACAAACCCTATCAATCCTAATACAAGTAATACTTCAACACAACATCATAACTTAATAACAACTAACCATAATTGAAGTAAAGAATATGGATCACAAGACTTATCAAGTTTCCTTCATAATTCATCATCAAGGTCTTACAATCAACCATTAACTAAACCCAACAATAGTATAATATCATCACATATCAATAACAAACATGATAACAAAGTCAATTAAGTTACTATATCACAATCCTTTACTAGTTCAAAGCTTAAGATAGGAGACATAGGTCAAACTCATAATCTAGATCAATTACTCAAGAACTAGAATTATAGGACTATAATTAATCCTAATCTATTCATAATTTATACAATAACATCATCTAGTATTAATTCACCCCATAAAAAATTCAATTGAACAAACATTACACAATTCATATCAAGATCATAACCTATGGTTAAGGGGAATAAGTTATCTTCTACAAACTAGACAAATCCATCAAGATATAACATAATTTAATTAAAATACATGTTAATATTCATTATATCCAAAGAAATAATAAACAAATCAATTCACAAGATCAATTTCGAGATTGGAAAAGACCCACTTGAAAACTCAACTTTTGAACTCAATTTGATGAAACCGTTTGAGAAAATAGGTCTCAAAGGTTAAAGGAATATCATACCTTAATAATTTATGAAGAATGATAGAGAAATTTGACCCTTTTCATCCCTTTAATCAACCCCTGTCTTGGTCTTCAATGGAATTCTTCAACTTGAGATAGAAAGAAGAGAGAAGGAAAAATGTTTGGGTTTGTGAATTATGAGAGCTTAGGATAGTCTAATTAGATTAGGGGCTTTATATAGGTGGTTAACTCAATGAATAATAATTACCCTAAACCCTAATAAACCTCTTAACTAATCCAAATAATTAAATGAATTAATTCAAAACGTGCAGCAAAACACAGATATGAAAAAATAGTCCCTTAAAGAATTTTGCTAAGTGTAAATTTAATTGAGGCAATCGATGTCCCGTCAATTGGACCACGAGTCATTTCTTGCATCCGTTGGAGACACTGTTCATTGACAGCTTTTTGTCACTTTTTCAAGGGTCCTCATAAAGGGACCTTAGTTGGTAATTTTGGATTATTTTTCAAACATTTCGACTATGAACTAACTCTAATATGTTTTAGACACCATTCCACTAATGCTCATCATTTTCAACTCCTAAAAGCTAGTTAAAAGGTTAAGGAGAGCTAGTACATCTTTGAACTAGTTTTAGACATCATGGATGTTCTTTGACGTTTGGTTTCTAGACTTGCTAAATAAATTATATTCATTGAAATATACCTTAAAACGGTGTCTAAATATTTTGACAATCATGTTAGGCACTAGAACACGTCTTAGATTTTCAAAGTGTTACAAGTATATGTAAAGTCGTCCACACTAGTTTCATGATAAAGGTGTGTGGATGATGTTGTGAATATGTGATGATCATTTTAGGGTTAGGTGTGGTACGAGATGTATAATGATGATGAGTAACATTATATCATGACCCTTACCTATATGAACCCTATATGAATGTGTGATCAAAGTATGTTAGGACTCTTCTATTCTAATGACTGAATATGTTCTTGTCTCCTATGATGTACAGTGAGTGTGTGTAGCCTATAGTCCTTCATATTGTATATGAGTATATGAATTGGGACTTGAGGAATGTTGTACATGTGTTGTGATCTTTAGAGAGTGGCTTCCTCAAGGTTCTTCTATAGACATTATGTGATCATGTTGACCAATCTACACACACACACACTTCATGCATGTCTATGAATAAATATAGATTCATGATGACTAAGGAAAGTGTAGTTCTGCTATGCATGATTATCTATTTCCATTCATGTAAAGTATACGATTAATGAAGTTATGAACATGTTTTGTTAGAGGTGTTTCTGTGAAGGTATATCTCACAGTGAATGCAGACACATATGATGTATGATTGTATGAATATGTGAAAGGACATTCTCATATGAAGTAGGGTCTATAATGAAAGAAAATTCTCATCTTATAAACCTTTGAGTTGTATGCGGTATGAAGGATCAAGATCTTAAAGCATTCTTTATGGACTAATGCGTTAAAGGCTTAAATATATATAAAACAGAGTTAGAGTATAGCACCGATTGAACATGACAAATGAGATTGAAACGAAAGAGTTCCTATGTAGCTTGTTATGATGGGAGTCTTTCATATAATTATGAGTTTCATGTTCTCTATATATTATGCATGTCCTAAATACACTATGTTATGCACATTATGAATGATCATTATTGCATGAAATTATTTTTTGTTAAAATTGCATAATTATCATGTTGTTGTGCCCCTTGATATGATAAATGTGCACTTAACTGCATGAGATGGATAGATAACCATGTTTGATAACACTTTTGATATGAGGGTGTTGTCCCAATAATGAAGTTTTGAGTTTACTTAAAATGAGAAATGATGAGTCCCTTGAAAAAGATGTGACTATTCTGAATTAGGAAGTGTTGTTGTAGGCTCACTCTTGAGAAGTGATGATATCTCTATCCAATGTCATAATTGTGTGCCTAAGAATTGTAGCAACTTTCCTAAATGATTTATGGTTATGAAAGCTAATGTAATGTTAAGAAATGAAATTGTATGAAATTACTTCCTATTGTTTTTATGTGTGTGCTATGAGCTGCCATTTAAACTTCATAAGGAAGATGATTGAGCATGCTTTGGTTTGGAGTAAAAAAATCCTCCTTAAAGTGAATTGACCTTTGTGTATTGCTTTTATAAAGACTCTATAATGCCATGTGTGTATGTTGTGACAAGGAGAAGCTAGATCCTCCTTGAACAAAAGTTAGAAATGGTAATGTTATGTTTGAACTTGATTGTATCATGTCTACATTATGAGATTGTAGTTGACCGACATGATTATATTTTTTGTGCAACTAAGTGAATTTCTTAATTTCTCATGAGTTGAAGTGTTGATTTGGCCTATGTGTGCAAAAGAAATCCACTGTATGTATAATTATATAATGAAATAAGGAGCATGCCTAAAATTTGGAGAAGGTAGTTCATCCAAATGGCAATTAGTATGAAAAAACATGTAAGCAAGAAATAAGAAGAAGGAGTAATCCATGCTTGATAATTTTGCTTTAGTTGCATGATAGTATGAAGTTGGTGTTCCTTGTACATTTGGTGCTGAATCTTATGTGTTAACATGTTATATGTAGTGAGCTTCTCTATGGTTCATGGAGTCCTTGAGTTTGTTTTAAAAGATTCCAAGTGTCATTCGAGGACTAATGTTTCCAAGTGGGGATATTGTCAAGACACTAAATGAGTTTAGGTCTCTAGAGGCATCACTTATTTCTAAAAAGGATAATAACATATTAGTTAATTGATTTTCAGTGTGTATACTTTATTTGAAGTGTTTTGGAGGCCAAATGTCTAAGAACAATTGAGACATTCGAAAGATAACCTTGAGACATTCTACTGTGTTCTAGTGTGCCTTGGTATGTTTTAGGTGTTTTTTATGCTCATATTGATATGGAAGGTCCTTAACTTGTTAATGGACTTATTAAAGTTTGAAACATCTGGGAAAGACTCCCCAAGGACCACCCAAGGGGTCCTTGACGAGGACCCAAAGGCTGCCTAGACACTGCCTTGGCAGTGTCAATCTACGCCTGGCAAAGGATGCCCAGTACTCTCATGGACACCCCGTATATTGTGGGTGTGTCTTAAAAATTAGACGTGTGAGAACAGAACCCATAATGCAAGACTAAGTCACCATCGATGAGCAACAGGATAGACAAAAACTTTATCGACGCCCCGTCATCCGTGACCATCGAGTGGACCTCCACCTTCACTACCTGCGTGCTTTCCACTTATGGGGTGAATGGGAAATTCACCCCACTTCCTAATTGGACTATGGCCGGGTTTTTTTAGTTTTTTAGGTACTTTAAGTTAGTATATAAGCCTTTAACCTCAATTAGACTTAATTCTTCAAATTAGACTTTCCCTCTCAGAACAAATCCTCTCTAAAAACCCTCCAATGTATATGAAGCCCAAGAATAACTTGGTTGATGTATTTCCATGGATTCTTCATCAATATTTCGTGGTATCATCATGTAATGAGGTATGGTAATCCTTCATCCCTATTTATCAATTCATCTAAGGAGTTCCTTCCGATGTTTCAAAGAGAATTCATGATCAAATTGTTCATCATTCAATCTAGCCATGGGTTCCTTATCAAAATGATTTTAAGATAATGATTATTATAAATTGATAATTAGATACTAATTTTAATTTTTATTTTACTCCAATTTCATGATGAACCCATAATCCTCTCAAATCTCAATTTAGCCTATAATGTGGGTAATGTGATCCTTTTTAGATGATGATAAATTGTGATTTAGATTATGTTAATGTATCCATAACTACTGTTTTCTATTCAAATTAATGGTGAACTAGTGGTAATTTATCAACGATGATCAAATCTTTGATAATTGGTATGATTTCCTTATTCCTTCAACTTTGTATAGAATTTGTAGTTTAATTGGCCTTGAAGGGCATTGTGTGGTACGTTCCACTTATTATGGAGGTGTTTACATTCTTTTATATGCTTATGTGATATGATCATGTACTTGAAGGCATTATTTGCAAGATTAATTGATATGATGAACTCATGTTTAGGAAGTTGAAGTATTTAGCCTTGATTTTATTATCTTGTTCTAAGTGAATTGATGTTATGTGAAGTATATGAATAGTCTTCTACACTAGTTGTATGATCTATGTGTACGGATGATGTTGTGAATATGTGATTATCATGTTAGGTTTAGGTTTTGTCCAAGATGTCTAATGATTATGAATACTCTTATAGCACTACCTCTTCCTAATATGAACCCTATATAAATGTTGATCAAAGTATGTTAGGAGTCTTCTATTGTAATGATTGAGTATGTTCTTGTCTCCTATGATGTAATGTGAGTGTGTGTAGTCTATAGTCCTTAGTATTCTATATGTGTGTATGACTTGATCATTGAGGCATGTTGTACATGTGTTGTGATCTTTAAAGGGTGGCTTACTCAAGGTTATGCTATAGCCATTATGTGATCATGTTGGCCAATGTACACACACACACTTCATGCATGTCTATGAATAGGATAGCGTTATGATGACTATGAAAAGGGTAGTTTTCCTATGAATGACTATCTATTTCCAAGCATGTGAAGTATATGATTAATAAAGCTATCAACATGTGTGATTACAGGTGTTTATGTGAACGTAGATCAAACATTGTATGCTCAAACACATGATTTATGATTGTATGAATATGTGAATGGAAAGAAGTAAGATAAAAGAGAGGTAATGTATTATGTGTATTGAATATGCCTCAAAGTATGATAAATGGCTTGATGTACTATTATGAGTAGTGTCCATGTCTATATGATGTATGTGAACTTTATTCTGTTTATATGTTCCTATGTTCATGAAGTTTACAAAAAAGACATGTTGCATGATATCAAATGAGATATCCTCTTTAATGCAAGTCTTTGCGTGGTTGTCATACTTAGTTCATTCTTATACTAATACCATTATTCTTCATCTTTTTATACAAAGTGCAGGTGTTGATGGTTAAAGGATGTCGCCTATGTGAAGAGCATGGATACATCTGCCAAGTTTAAGTAAAGGAACCCTTATAATTTAAGAGTTGCTTATGTCAAGTTGTTTCAAAAAGTTTATGTAACAGCTTAGACTTATCTTTTATGTTGTTAAGGGTCGTGTCCCTATTCTATTTTATTGAATTATGTCTTAAGATGGTAAAGAGACTTAGAGTATATGTATGTACTTATGATATTTTATATATATATATATATGAATTTATAATTCTAGCATATGATGTGCGATGAAAAATTTTATGTTTCCGATATTTTTATTACGATTATATAATGAAATATGTCTAAGGGCTTGCATAAGATCTCCGAGATCTCAAGTACGCCGTGTGACGACTCAAGAGTACTCTTTTCTTCTAGGGTGTACTTATGAGTCGTGACACTTAAAGATGGTCACAAGTCGTTCCGGCCAACCTATGTCTATGTCCATAATATTACTCAAGAAGGAGGCACCATATAGGTATATTCTTTTAAGTCTTCTTATTAACCTTCTTTTCATTATACATCGTATCACATTCTTAACCTTCTTTTCATATTCATGGTTTTTCATTCTATACCTTTTTTTTTATATTCAAAGTTTTACCTTCACTTAGGGTTATAGACTCATCAAGAAGGGTCACTAATCTTAGGTCTACCGGTTCAAGACTTACTCTTGAATACCTCACTTAATGTTTCAAGGAAAGTCACCAACTTAGGGTCTACCGATCCTAGGTTTACATTCATACACTCATTCAACACAATTTAAGTACCAAGTAGGGAAAACTAGTCTAACAACACAAGATACAATATCATTCTATAAAGGCTCTTCTTAAACGTTCGTCATCATACATCATCCATTAAAGAAGAATCATAACATTATAGCACCCACACAAGATCATATAGACATCACATGAGTAACTTCACCTCATACATTCATATGCACCATATCATGATCATACCATAATTCACAAAATAATGTAGACAAGGCTATGTTCATTACCATTATAATAATTAAATACTGCCACCATAAGTAGACCATACCAATCAATGCAAATTCAATATCAATTCTAAAACCATAAATTAACATGAAATACTTCATAAATCATGAATTAAAACATTTTGATACAAGAACACGTGCTTAGAATTCGAAATAGGGTTTTAGGGTTTTTGAGATCTTTTGAAAAGCCTTTGAAATTGTTTCCTTAAAAAAGATGAATCAAGGATAAATCACCATACCTTAATTATGTTCTATAATATAAATTAGGATTGAAACCTTGGAGAATTTTACCTTCTTCCTTAGAACTTGAAGTTCCTTCTATGGAGAATCTTGACTAGAGAGAGAATTTAGAGAGAATAAAGAGCTTATAATTTTTTGGAATCAATTGAGGGTTGGGGTATTTTATTAGGTCAATGGGTTTATAATGAACTAATATAAATATATAACACACCCCCAAAGTATCAAAAATGCCACTACATTAGTTGGACCTTTTTAAACATGTCAAACTTATCTGTAATTTTTCAGAATTATCGTCAGACAATAAGTCCTCTTAACGAAGTTTTTTCCTAAAGATTTTTTAAAATAATTTTTGGGAGAGTAGAGTCCGCGAAGCGAACCAAACATTTGGTCCATGGAGGAGCAAGTCTGCAATGCGAACATGTTCCTTTCATGTGCAAATTTTTGCTTCCTTAGGCATCTTGTTGACCAATGGTTGTGTCCTCCTCAAGGACCCTTGGGTTGATCCGTGGGGTATCATAGTCGGACTTTTTGACCCTAAACATGTACCTCTTGTTGTTACGTTCATCCTCTCTAATTTTACACTCCAAAAACACATAAAAAATGCACAACAAACTATTATACACTAGCGCATAAAAAGACTAGTTTTTGGACGTCTTGGTTGTCCTTTGACGTTTAATTAAAAAATCTTTAATACCTTACTTATTAAGCTATTATTTACTATTTTAACAATTTATTAACTAATTAAACATTTGAGATCTCTAGATAAATCTAGTTAATTTTGAGGGTTGTTACATTTTTTGCCCTCATTTTCTGTTTTAGGATGATTTATTACCTTTTTACTTTTCATGCAAATTTTTCACTTATTCGTCGAGGTGTCATATCTCTTCTTGCTACTTTTGGTGTAGCCATATCTGTAAAGCTTTGCGAAAAATCTGGAAATAATCAAACAAAATCATGGAAGGTCAATGCAAAAATACTTTGTCGAGACAGTTGGAGAAATGCGCAACTATTTTGGTGATTTCCCGAGTTTCTTGCACAGAGGAAATAAGGGTGCAGACAAAGGGTAAACAAGAAGAATTTCGGCCAGAAGCCAAATGCATTCAGCAACCTCAGGATTCTCGCCAAAAGTTACAGAATATCTCATCAAATATAGTATTAAATTAAAAGTGAGATTCGGACTTTAGGCGAGCCGCCGAGTGATATGGTGAGATTGACCTACCTCGCCAAATTACCCAATGTGCCTATTTTTGACTCAACTTCTAGAATTCAGACCTGCAGGCCCCCCAATAAAACTAAATCATGCACCACTCAAACTAGGGTATGGCCCAGTATTAATCATGCACAACCCACGATTTTCCATATATTGTAAAGAAAAATTTTCATAAATCAACAATTTAACTTAGTTCAGGTCAATATTTGTGAAACTAACAGGAAATCAAATATTTAAATCCTACCAGAGATGCCCAACACACATCAACAAACTGATATCATTGCATTTGAGTACAGAATAGATAAAAATACCTTTAGGTATCGGGAACCAACCTTTTGTGCTAATTAAGATGAAATTGAGATGCTAGACAGCAATCCATTCCAAATTCGAGCACAACTCAGTAACAAAAATACAATAAAGGTGTCGAGATATAAAGGTAGAGTTGCAAATGTGAGTTTGAAGAATGAAAAGTGAGAGAATTTAAGTAGTTTAAGAAATATAAACCTTTGAACTTAAATATCATCTACTTACCCCCCATTGGGCGACGTTATTCATGGTCGCCCAAACATCTGGCGCGTGACGATTTGTCACTCGCCTCACCAATTTTTAAAGAACTCCCAGTTAATATTGGGAATCCAAAATACAGTGCATATCTCAATCGCCAAAAAGGTTGGAGACTCACCAATAATTTCTTGGGCTCATATGATTTTACAAACTCTAATTTAGAGTTGCCTTGAGTCCAGCGGCGAATTGGATTGGGGTCGCGGACTTCATCACCAAACCGCCGAATGAACACTTTTTGCTCGCTAAACTCATTCTTTCTAACATGTGTCACACTGCAGCATCCATTATTCTTACAACAAACACACCGATATAAAAAGGGTTTTGGGTTACCTCCCAAACAGTGCTAAGTTAATATTGTGGAACGACGCAAGTCCTTACTTACTTTATGATATTGAGATTATCCCTAATGTCACTAGGTAACCCCAATTGTTTTATTGTGCAAAGATGAGGTAATTCATAATTTACGAACTTCTCAAGCAGCTGGAAAGACTTGGAATGAGAACCAATCGCTTGTTTCATCATTTTTATGCTCTCCTTCTTCTCCTCCAGCACTATGTCATGCTCACTTACCTTGAGAATAATAATTGAGAGAATTACTTCCACACGTTTGCTCTCATTGTCCTTGGAATTTCTTTTCTTATAAGAAGGGATGTATTTATCATTCCTTTTGCATTGCACTTTGATGTTCCCTATTACTTTTCCAACTAATCCATGTAAGTCATTAATGTGGACAACATGAAGTCCTTCTCTACTTCATACTTTGTATTAGCCATGTGATCGAGCAGTGGGGCTGCTATCGTATACGGCAGATTTGAAATACCCCTCGAATGAGTTGGTTGAGCAATATCTTGTTTCCTATACCGAGACTTCTATAGAGATGATCCAAGAGGACTTTATAAAGAATGTCATGAGTTAGCCCTATGTTATAAATTTTTTAATTCTCTCCCATGACTCATGTATTTTTTCACCCTCCAATTGCTTAAAGGTTAGGATACAATCCCGAAACATCATTATTTCTAATGAGGGAACTCTATTAGCTCAAATTTGCCACTCAGTATACTCAACCCCCTCTTCCTTAAAGCAAAAGCAGAAAAAGCAAAATTGAATGTAAAGTAAGTTCAAACCAAGACTAAGCAATTACAAAAGTTATCATAACAAAAAATTCTCAAGTGACACCGCTCCCCGGTAGCGGCATCATATTGATCAACTCATCAAAGACATTTCATATTAAGTGTCTATGATCTTTAAACAGTATATATCCCAATTAAGGGTTGGGATCATTGCCACATGGAGTGGTACTAAGAATGTTGCAGGCAAGCACAAATAATAGTCAAAGCTACAAAAAATTATCAAATAAAAATATAGTAAATTAAAGGGATGACGCAAGAGTCAATTAATAATGATTTTTTTGTATTTACAATTAATATTAAAAATAGTAAAAAAATAATAAGGGCTGATAATAGGAAACAGAAAGCTTGGGATGTTATAGGAATACAGGATAAACTACACTATTGGGTACATGCTTTTGATGAGAACATGTTTAACATTTGTGACTAGTCTAGATTTTAGTGGGGTTAAATTATCTCTCGAGTAACTTACCCCGAACCAAATGGGTTTCTCTCGAACACCCATTTTCTGCATTAAGCACAACCTACGCCTTGTCCCACTCACTCTCTCGAGCTGAGTGTATGGAAAAGGACTAGGTTCACTCACTTAATGTGAACCTCATGTCGACCTAATACCACCAGCTTTCAATTTAGTATTCTTAGTTTACGGCCTCTCTCTTGAGCAAGCCAAAAACATGAAGGTGAAATTCTATTTACAACTATAACCCCATTTAGTTCATATAAAACTACCTAAAGTAATCACATTCAAACAACAAATAAACCATCAATCAACAAGACCCAACAGATAATCTAACCCATATTCACAAAATCAAATCCCAAGAATCTGGTTTTAGGTAGACATAAAGAAACTAAGAAAATGATACCAAATCAAAGTAACATCAACTTGTATGATTTATTTATTCTTCAATCAAAGCTATGATGAAGAATTTCCAACACCCACTTTTAATTTTTTCAAGATGAGAATGTTAAAAATTTGTAAGATTCAAGAGAAATGTTCCCAAGATTTTTCCAAAAATCATAAAAATAATTATAAAATTTATGTTCAATACAATGAAAAACTATGGTAAACTAAAAATAATAACACGTATTTATACTTTTCAAAAAGATGTGATGCAAAGGACTACTCAATGCAGCTAGTCAGGATGGTCGATAAACTCAGTGATCCTCGCATTTGTATGTTCATATCTGTCTTACCTTAGTGACAACATATTCGTGTTTTAGATCATTGAGCGACATAGTACTGCTTTGCATAACTACTCGGTTACACACCCACTGCTCTTTTCACCGCCAATTTGACCATTTCCTTCGGGGCTCAGATCACTAGAACAAAAGGCGAGGATGGAACCTTTTGGTGGTACACTGAATGGATTCGGCGTTCCTTATGTCTTCACTTCTTCGATCTTTAAGTTGCCTTTGTTCCTTTTATTTTTATTGAGTCCATGCTTGCTCTCCAAGTGTATGTACCTAAAAATCAAGGTATTTTATGAGTTTCTAATAAAAAATATGCATTTAAAGACACTAAACCTATAAAAATATATCCCTAAATGATTCAAAATCGTGGACTCGTCACCTTTACGGCATTATGTGTTTATCTGTCTCAATGGAATATAAGGTGTGACAAAGGTGGAATCACAGCAGGTCATCGCATGGATGTTACAAAGTTGTATGTGTAGAGTATTTCTTATGGACGTGTTGTGCATTACATTTATAGACACGCATCTATGGGACATGTAGGAGTTGTCTCTTTCCTATCATTTCTTAGATTATTCTATAGAACCAATGTTGCATGGGAATCATATCTAACTTCTAAGTTCTTAATTATAGAAAAGATATTGGTTACGAGAAAGAGTAAAAGTACAAGTATACAAGTAGATGTGGCTACCCAAGAAGGGAACAGCCAACCACCAACTAATCAAGTTGTTCAAAGTGAGGCTTAAGACGAGTCTTTATCACAGATTTCCCCGACACCTCAATCATTAGAAGATCTAAGGAGGGAAGTTGCACCTCAAGAACCCCCTATTAATGCTACGGAGCAAGATTTAATGAATGTAGTCCAATTACTGACTCGTATAATTTCTATCTAGGTCCAAAGATGAGAAGGTCCAGTAGCAAGAACTAGTGGTGTGGATAGAGAAGTTTGTTTGCAGATACGTGATTTTCTTAAGTTGGACCCTCCTTCATTCATTGGGTCAGATCCTAAGGAAGATACACAAGATTTATAGATCATATCCAATGCACTTTGGATGTTATACATGAAAGTGGTAAAGCAACGCTTGAGCAAGTTTTATATAGATTAAAAGGTATGGCTATAGTATGGTAAGAATCCTCAAAGCAATCTAGGGGAATAGATGCACCTTAAGTTATGTTTGAAAGAGTTCAAAAAGATATTCCTTGACCATTATCTGTCATTGGAGGTTCGAGACGCCCCTAAAGATCAGTTCTTAAATCTCCACCAAGGAAGTATAAGAATGAGAGAGTATCATAATGAGAGAGTACAGTCTCAAATTTAATACTTTTATAAGGTATGCTCCTAATGTATTAGCTACTATGGAGAATAGAGTTCATCTATATATGGATATATCAGATTCATATATGGATAGAGATTGTACAATTGCTTCATTGAATAAATATATGTATATATCAAGGATGCAAGCTTTTGCACAAAATTTGGAGGATCAAAGCCAAAGAAGAAGGACACAACACTCGAAAATAGAGCATTCTAAGAGGGCCAGATCCTCGGGGAATTTTAATGACATCCAAAGGTGAGTTTAGGCCCCGGTTCTTTAATAGACCTCCAGGCCATCATTTTGATAATCTACAGCTCGTGCCCCATCTCAATTTCAAGAGTCTAAATGCAGACAGTTTGGACAAAGTTGTATAAGAAAAGGTTCACTAATAGCTGGATTCTAAGTGCAGGGAAGTATGAGCCAATCAAGAACTGCTCAAAATTCATGTAAATAATGTGGACTAAATCATTTATGTGCTTTTAGGTTTTGGACAAATGTTTTTTTTGTGTTGTAAACCAGGTCATATGATGAGAATTTTCCCTCATAGGAGCGTGGGTGGTGTGGCACAACCTTCCAGATGAGTTGCTGCATCATTATCATGGGAACCTTCTTTAGCCAGGGGACATATGCCTACTAATCGTGGTGGAGGAGCTAGGGGAGAAGCTAATTCTAGTGAAGTTCTGAATCATACATATGCTCTAGGGATCAACAAAATTTGGAAGACTCGTAAGGTACATTGTCCATATATTCACATATTGTATAAGTATTAATTGATCCAGGGTATACACTTTCATATATACCTCCATGGATTTCTAGGATGTTTGAAAAAATACCAAAATTATTGGTTAAACCATTTGAAGTGTCTATGTCGGTTGGCAAGTCTATTATAGGTAGAAGGATCTACCATAATTGCATAGTAACAATTTGTGAACGTGATATTTTTGCTGATCTTATTGAACTAGAAATGATAGATTTTGATGTCATAATTAGTATTGATTTGTTGGCTTCTAGCTATGCCACGGTAGATTACCAAACCAATAGTACATTTCCCTTTTTCAAAAGAGGTCTTCCTCGAATGGAAAGGTAACAATGCGGTGCCAAGAGGAAAAAAATTTTCTTATCTGAAGGAAAAGAGGATGACTCCAAAGAATACATATATCATCTCATGAGAATGAAAATTATAGATGCAGAGCAACCAACACTTCAATTCATTCATGTGGTAAATGAATTTCCCAAGTTATTTTTTGATGATCTTCTAGGTTTTCCACCAGAACGAGAAGTAAAGTTTTGCTAAGATGTGATTTCACTCAACCTATCTTCATCCCTCCATATAGAATGGCCCATCATAATAATGGAAGTTGAAGGAGCATTTAAAGGACTTACTCTAAGATTGATTCATAAGTCCTAGTATGTCCCATGGAAGCACAAACTTTCTTTGTACGTACAAACATGGATCGTTGAGAATGCGCATTGACTACTGACAATTGAATAAAGTAACTATGACAACCCAAGAGTACACCTAGAAGATAGGCCATCATTCAAGTCGACACACGGTGTAATGGACCTCTCGGAGGTCTTGCACAACCCCTTAGACAACATTCATTGCATATACATACATACATATATATATACATATGTATGTATATATATATATGTGTGGGTGTGTGTGTGTGAAAAGTAGTGCAGAATTAAAACTTTTAAAAACAATAGAACAATGATTCAAAATCACTTTCATAGTCACAGCCCATACATCAACAAAATAGGAAGTATCAAAGTCCAATAAAATATCATTAGAAAAGAAAAGTAAAACATAGCTATGTCGTCGAATCAATTGAGGACATATCAAAACATTCTTGAAAGGATGCTAATTTCAATCTTAACTTCAAATGACTCCTCAATTTCGAGCTACACCTTTAGACATAAGACGATGTATAGAATTAGTACATAAGAATGCACTAAGTATGGGACATGCCATAAAACCATGCTAAAAGGACATTTGATTTAAAGTATGTTTTCATGCTCTTTTTGAAGAAAACCTCATAAAAACAAAAATAACAATCACTTACAAGTCATCATACACACATATAGGACATATCATTAGTAATCCAGAACATACAACTTTCAACATTTATAAGCCACAAAAGCATATAAATCTCCTACAAAAGGTTATCCTAAGACCCACTTAAGTAAGATATGAAGCGGTCGCCCATACAACCCCTTCACACACACCTAAATGATCCTTAAGATTTCCTAAATTAATATTATTCTATTTCTATCACTATAACAACAACCAAGAATTACTCTAAGACTCACCTAAGTAATACATGAAGAGACCTCCCATACACCCTCTTCACGCCTACCTAAGCAATCCTCAAAGCTACGCTACATAAGTAATTTTTCATTCACATGCACCAACTTATGTCAATCAATAGTCATTACAAAATTTAAGATACATTCACATTTAGAAGACTTCACATAATGGTCTTAGAAGACCTAGGGAAACCCTCATCCTATCATCTTGAAAGCCTACTCGTGCAATGGACAGATAGTGTCCCATTCCACTACCTACACTTTGTAGAACCTCTCAAATACTAGAATGAATCCCATATGATGAGAATATGAATTAAACAACATAGACCATACTAGCGAGGAATGGAATCCTAGGTCTACCTTACTCTGATGGAAGGTGTTCTACTTGCCAAGGGTAGAACTAGGACACATCCCATCTAAGCACATAGGTAAGGAATATCAATAGTTTCTTTGTATTCTAGTCTCTACTTATGTAGAGTCACTCCCTAATCATATTCACTCGGTGCTAGCAATAATCTCATAGAGTAAGTTCAATCACGAGAGATATATGAAAAGGTACCGTATTTTAGTCATTACCAAGTCATCGTCCTCTTACCAAAGATGTTCCACTAGGGATGCCACATAATGGTCAATAAAGATATCTCAATGACTTTCTTAGTTATTAATTCATGCCGTTCTATCCAACCTATCCGTAAATTCACCAATCACACAAGAAAGATACCATTAAGGCTTTAAACTTCAAGGATATAATAACCTTCTTTATAGGCTAAAGGTTCCATATTAATGACCCTCTTTACATGTTCAAGGTCAAATTTCACTCATAAATACACATACATGACAAAGGTGCTTAAGTCTACTAAGACAAGAGTTCATATTCACATTTTTTCATGCATCAAGTATAGGGACATTGGTCTACCGAAAGAAGACACACCTATCATCATCTTATCACATGTATCATGATATCCATGTAGCGCAGATAAAGACATCAACATAGTCAACTATAGCCACATATAATAAACTAGAAGAATTCATGCTTCGACTTCACATAGACACATGTACCACATAATCCTTCACAATGATCACCTATACAAGATAAAACATAATAACATCACAATTTTCAAAATAATGTCGATAAGGCAACGTTCCCTCACAATTATAACACATAAGAACCGCCAGCGTAAGTTTACCATACCAATCAACACAATTCAATGCCTATACTATAGATTATACAAGAGATTAGGTCATCTTACCACCAGTTCATCATAAACACCACCAATCATTAGTCTTCTCAATCAATTCACTTCACGAAGGCTCTTACTAATAGTCATATACACCATTACAAACAATGATCAAAACCACACAATGAACCAATAAGATACGATATAGAAATCATCAAATGAACGATGCCTATATATAATTCTAACATAATCTTTACATAATTCAATAGCTAATCGAATATACACAAGAATTCATTAACATCAAGTCATGATCAATTCACCCATATTAGAGCCAAAAATAGGAATTCGTTAAATGCATGGTTTCATAGGAATTTTTATCTAAAATCGTTCAATTAACATAAATTGTATCATAAAATAATTATTCAAATAATTTTATGCAAGAACCCATGTCTAAAAGATGAAATAGAAGATTCTTTGTTTTTGATCATCTTTGAAAACCATTTAAACTGAATCCTTGAATTGAATAAGATTCAAGGATGAAGCATCATACCTTTATTGAAGAAAATTCCAAGAAATTGATGGAGAAAAACTTGGAAAATATGTGTTGTTCCATGGAGATTCAAAGCTTCATCAATGGAGGTTCTAGAGAGAAGAAATGGAGAGGTTTTCTTTTGAGTTGGGGTTTTTTCTTAATTAGTAACTTTTGGGGTTTAAAAAGACTCAATAACGTTCAATAAGAAGTTCATAAAATACCCAAAATATCCCTACACATATATAGAACCATTTAACCAATTAAAATTTGACTTAAAAATGACGCGACCAAATCTTGGACATGGCTGCGTGTCACGGAGGCACTTCCAATTCTTGGTTATGGAAAATTTTGAGACCGAAAGGTTTATGTTGGCCCCACACACAGGTCAAACATTTTTTCCCTTTTAAGTGTAGTTGAAGCGACGTGCCTTGGACCTCAATTCTTGGATGCCTCAGCAGCTTCATTGGCCCATGTTTGGGTCCTCTTCAAGGACCCTTTGGCTAGTCCTCGGGGTGTCATTCTCGCACGTTTAGACCCTTTACATGTCAGTCTATGTGTAGTAACCATCAATACTAAAATTAACCCTCATACCGTACCCCAAAACTCCAAAACAAAATACTACGACGTACTAATTAGACTTAGAATAGTTTCCAGACGTCTTGGTTGTTTCACTTTCATACTGCCCAAACTAAAATCTAACTCTATAATTCATAATTTTTACACCTTATAAACTCATGAACACATGATAGGCTCTAGATCTAGCTCGTTTTTAGGGTGTTACAATCTCCCCCACTTGGACAACATTCGTCCTAAAATGACACTGAAGCACTTTCAACACTATCAAAAGATAAATACTCAAGACTAGCAGCTCATAATCATACCTCAACTTACACAATACACATAGATAGGAGGAACATCAGCTCCATATAAATAAGAGACTCAAAACACAACAAGCAAGTATAAACTACATCTACAACTCATCGTGCAATAAGACTCACATTTTTTAAATCATCTAAGAGGAACTCCTTATCAACATATCATCATGCTCATATACCACATTTTAAGCACATTATAACCATTTTTCATGAAAACACAATTTAGCTATAATTTTCATATACTTTGCAATAAACCTGAGCACTAGTACACTAATGCAGCATTTAAGCAATTTAATATCAAGGCATGAAAATATGGGAGACATAAGCATATAAACTCACTTTACAACATCAATATAACCTCATTAATATGTAAAAGTCAAGTATAACAATGAAATTCATTTTCATTTACACTCCTCAACAACATGCAACATACTACAATAACATTCTAACTCTCACGCTTGAATAGAAGAGAAGATAACAAACAACAAGTCACAAACCAAAGATTCACCGTACTCCTTCACATGGAAGGAACCCATTACAAATAAAAAAATAAAACTATAACTTACTGGCATTCTCATCCGAATTTGCCTTAGCTTGGAGAACATAGAAGTTATTCCTCTTTGGTTCACCAACATTGGGAGCATTAGGAGGAACTTGATTGGCCTCTCTTCCTCTAGACACAATACTAAGACAATCTCTCACCTTATGACCATCCCTACTACAACCAAAGCACCCACCGGTACTATCTAGACACTTCCCAAAGTGCTTCTTCCCACATGTAGCACAAATAGTCTTAACACCTTGAGAACCACTACCACTCTAAAGTTTGACCTTAGAGGCAATTAACCCATCTTGATTGGAGTTCTCTTCTTAAACCTAGGCTGATTTTTTTCATTGGATCGAACCATCTTCAAATTCATTGAGATCCTACTAAGTTTTGACTCATCAATGGATTGTACACCATAACCCTAGACAAGTTCATGTCATTATGTATCATGGTTTTACGACACTCTTCTTTCACTAGGTCGGCTACACCAGTCACAAACCAACTCATCTCATCCCTGGGTTAGACACCAAGGATTGAATATACCTAGACATGAGAGTAAGATTCAAGGAGTACTCTTCAACACTCATATTACCTTGCCTAAGGTCAATGAACGCCTCAACCTTCACCTCCCTCCTCTCACGGGGAAAATACTTCCTGAGAAGGTTCCTTAAACTCTTCCCACTCTATAGGACCCTACCCAACCAAACTATTGTCATTCAATTGAGTGAACCATACTTGAGAAACTTCCCTCAATTTGTATGAAGACAACTCTATCTTCTCCCTAGAAGTGACCCCCATACACTACTAAAAAAGCGCTTGGCAATGGATTTTAGCGACAAATTATATTTCATCACTAAATAACGACGGATTAGAAAAGGAATTACCATTTCAATGCTAGAATAACAAATGTATTTTTTGAGTTAGGATAAAGTAATGGATTAGCGACAAAATATTTTTTATGTCGCTAAATATTAGCGCAAAAGTTTGGCGCCCAAAATATCCTACAGATAAGCAAGAAATTATTTGTTAAAAATATAATTAAATATTTCACGACGGAAGAAGTGATGTAAAATTTATCATTAAACTTTCAAATACATTTTTTAGAAATTATTTTTTATAGTGATGGAAAAATTTGTCTCTAGAATTAATCTATTAAAATATCTTTATTTGATAGAAACAAATGTTACAATCCGTTACTAAGTTTATTTATGAGATATATTCTAGAGAAAAATTTCATTTCATCATTTGTGTTGTATCTGAAGAAAGTGGGCTCTCAACCTCTCCGATGGAACTCTTATCTGAGATGTGAGCTCTCAACCTCTCCATCTTCCATAGATTAAGTGAGCACATTCTTATTAATCTATCCATCTTGATTCGATGAACTGTCTTTTCAAACTCTTTTTTCCCTCAGTCTTCAATATCTCTATCTGCTTTTGAAGTTTAAAGTAAATTTTCCATTAACAAGTCAGTACTCCTTGACTTCAAACAATTAATTGTTTGGTTTAGTGTTGTATTTTATTTTGGGGACAATAGTTGTTGTGCAAAAGCAAACCTGATTTATATGCAATATTTGAGGTTCCAGTTTTGAGAAAATAGGTTTTTGTGATGTTCCTGTTTTGAGGAAGTAAGGTTGAAATGTTTTAAAAATAGGAGCTTAGAAGTTTGGGTGTAATGAAAATAGTTTTTTTTAGAAAAGATTCAATGACTTATGCGGTGTTTGAGGTTCCAGTTTTCTTCTCTAAGGACTTGATGAAAATTTAATCATTTGAGATAAAGGGTTTCTTTAGCATTAAAACTTAATCATTTTGTGCAGTGTTTGAGTATGCGGTTTACGAGCAATACTTCCACCACCATTTTCCCGCTTTCCTTTATGATTTTTCTCAACATCTAATATAACATCCTTGGTTGTTGCTAACTCAAAATTACTAGTGTCACAAGCAATGTCTATAGTAAAATTATTACTATCTCTTTCTAGTGCACTAGCAAGATGTTTCGATCCATGGATCAAGTGTTGTTACTCTCTTGCATTTATAACCAAGTGTTACTTTAATCTAAAAACTCCAATTCTACAGCAAAGTGCTTAGTCTTGATATCTTATTTCAACACTTATTTACTATTCTTCTTTTATACAAAGTAAATTGCAAACTGATTTATGTTTTATTTTACACTGGATATATCATTTTTTTTGTTTTTTTTTTGTTTTTTTTTACTTTATTCACTTCATTAAAAGTATACTCTTTTTCTCCCCCTCCCTTACCCCCTGACAGTAGGTTTTTTTCTCCAAAAAAATGTGTTGCTTTAATTTTTTCTTATAATTTGGGTTGGATAAGTTTTTTGGTTATAAATAATGTTAGTTTACTAAGGATTGCAATGGGGAATATCAAGGGCGGGAGAGGGTAAAGATTTAATGGGGCAATACTTAAATAGAGCAGCGCATGGTAGTGCAGGGAAGGGAAGGACGAGACATAGCTAATATTTTTAAAAAATTAATAGGGTAGGGAAAGGGTGGGTTCATGAGAGGTTCCTTAGTTTGAGCACTTGTAGCTTTTAAACAGTGCTCATATTGATCTGCCCGAAAGGATGATTTATAAAAGAACAATACACATTGTACATTGTAGATGAGCTTGTTTTCTTAGCGTAAAGATTATAAAATTGGACTTGACTTCAAATATGGGTCTTTAAGTAAGTCATGCAAAATATTAGGCAACTCATTCAATATATACCATATTAAAATGAATTACATGAATGGGTAAGCACAATGTATCAGAATAACCTGCAAAGATAGCACTTATTGCTCGTAAGTATTGCTTAAGATATGATCTGGCTTGTAGACAGACAAAGGAAAGAATTAATATGGCTTTGTAAAAGATTGAAGGTTTACTTCACATGTAGAGTGGAAATATGTTATCTATATACTTTCCACGATCATTATGCTCTAAAAGGTTTGCTGCATGTATTGCCACAACAATAGCTACCACTAATGCAATTGAGCAGCCAAAGAACATATCGGTAGGTTAAAAGTATGTCAGTTAGTAAAATGAAAAAATGGTCCTTATGCAAGTGAGATCAATCAAGATAAAATGAAAATATGGTCCTTATGCAAGTGAGATCAATCTAGATAATATTAAAATATGGTCCTTATACAAGTGAGATCAATCTAGATGTCTCAAAAAAAGTTATACAATACATTTGGTCTCCGATTATACTGGAAGAGGAACTTGATACTAACAAGAATGTATTCTTATACATGAAAAATCCTACTCTATGTGTGTCCCTTTTAGCTTGTCATATTAAAAACATTATTTCTTTTCTTTGATTTCCATTGACAAAATGCTTTATGAATGTGGCCTCCAAAATTTCAATGAGCTTAGCAACCTAAAAAAGCAACAGCCGATGAGAGTTTCAAGCTATAGTTGCAACAACAATGATGGTGATACGGAGATTGTTTTTGAAAGTGAAAGACAATGTTCCTCATCTGAGATACCAAGATAAAATTTATCAATCATCTCCAAGTATGATTTAGAGGCTTTCCTTGAGTTGATCTGTATCAAGAAGCTGCATATTAGAAGCCAAACTATATACAAGTACTTCATATTGTTGAATAGTGATCACTTTAGTAATTGTACTTTATCATACTTTTTCATGATCTTTGAAAATGACAACACATTTCAGAAATTGTAGGACTAAGTAGCAAATAGTTAGTTGAATTGAACACAACAAACAACTATAATTACTCATCAGGAAGAAACATAAATGCAATATTACCTGTATTTTGTTTACAAGTCTACGGTATTGATAAAACTCAACAAAGACATTCTTATTTGTTCTTCAGCTTTTGTAAGCTCGTCATTGCTGAATGATAAGTCAGATTTAGAACACCTGATCATATTTTTCAAAGTCGAGATAGGTGTTGCTGGTTCAATATTTATTTTTTCATTGTCCAAAATCTCTACTGGAGCAGGCCTAAAACCCAAAGGATTCATCTTTGTTAGATCTCTTTTCCCTGATGCTGATTCATCTTCCACGCTTTAGTTTGACTTCATGGAAATAAAAATATTTTTTAATTAAAGAATATCGCTCAGATCTCTTGGACCCAAAAAAAGGAAAGTGCATAGAGTAACTCGGATAAGATCATTAACAAAATTCTCATTCTTATACTATTAAATCTTGTGCCTTACCGTTTTCTTAATAGTTTATCTCAACTTATCATTTTTTAAATAAATGGAATTGATCGGCTTAATCGTGTGATAGTTTTGTTTTAAATGGTTTATATATCAATATTACTTTGATAAGCACATTTTAACCAAATTCCTTATCAAAATCATATGATCTGACAATATTTAGCATTTCAGCCTTTCAACAGGCTTCTCCAGTTCCTTAGTATCTCTTTGTTGTGTTCAAATTTACTATAGATTTCTACTAATTCTTTGTGTAAGGATTCTAATAGAAGTTCATGGTTCTTTTGATAATTTGTTCCTTTATTTATATGATCTTTTTGATAGAATTCAATGATAGCTATTACACTCTTGTACTTATAGGCATCAGTTCTTTTTTTTTATCGGCAAGCCTTGTCAGTGGCAATTTTAATACTTAAGCACACTTTAACTAAGTTGAAAAGCATTTCACTCATGTAGATGAACTTTATTTTGTACTAGTGATAATTGTTTCATTCTAATATACATTGATGCACTTGCTCTCATTATTATGTGTTGTGCTTAATTTGTTGTTTCTCTCTGATTGGTTTAACAACAGTATTACGTTTGTATATATGTATGGCTCGAGTAAAATTTTGTGGAAAGACCTCAGGGAGAAGTAATCCATCTACTTATGTAAGTATGACAACTATTCTCATGCTCACTATAGATCTGATATTTTTATCACAATTAGTGTTGGAAATTTCCAAATTCTCCATATCCTCTCTCATTTTCCAGACAAGATCTAATTTGGAGAATATCACAAAAAACTTTTAAGTACATATTCCATGAATTATATAAGTAAGAATTTTACTTTCTTTACTCTTGTATCTAACTATATTAGTTCAAGGATATATGTACCTTAAATTATACGTATAGTGTAAGGATGTTTTAGACAAAAACTATATTATTGTATTCTAGAAGCTTCTAATGTATTTATGAAGAAATTTCTAAAATCACTTAAAATGATGATAATCAAGATTTTCAATTAAAATATTCAATAAAGTGATTAAATAAAGTGATGGATTTTGCTAAACGAAGAAAAGGGTGTTTTTTGTGAGAGTTTGAGGATATGGTTCTTTCTTGTCTTTTAGAGATCCAAACAACAGGCCAGTTTCTAAGGAACATTGAGAACTCCATTTTTTGGTAAAATTGAAAGGGTTCTCAATTTGTGCTCAATACTAATAATTGAGCAGTGAAAGATCAAAACAGAAATATTGAAATCTATAGTGTGTATTAGTTTTGTTTAGGTATGAAATGAGTTGTTTTCTTAGTTGGGATTATATGGTGCATATACTTGAAAAAGATCTTTTACAGATCTGTCGTATGATTCTTTCTTTTGACTCTTTATATATATGAAGTGTTTGTATTTTCATATGAAGTTGATCATTCTTTGTGGATAATGCATATGTTTATGAAAACTAAATGAAGTCGGGTTCTCTGAATTGGGTTGTTGATGGATTTCTTGACAGCAGGCAAGGCAAACATATTCCTATTAGGATCTTGCACTTTATAGATTGTTTGTTCTTCGACTGTCTAGTTGTTTCATAGTTAGCAACTAAGTGCCCTCGTGATGTCTCAAAATATGTTCTATTGATCTAATTGAAATATATTCTATCCATAGTTTGTTAAACTTCACAAATTGAAATTTGAAGGTCCAATTGTTACATTAATGCTAATGCTTAAAATGTTATGCATGTTGTATTTTTCGTCAAAATAAATTTTATTCCCAATGTTTAATGCTTTAATTTTTCCTCTACTTAATACAGGAAAAAAATTGAAGAAATATTGCGGGAAAAAATTGTCTTGACTCTTGGTTTTGAAGAAAAATTTATTACGAAGATAAAATTTGTACGTCATTATCAGTACTTCCTTCATGTTTTCAATCAACACTGAAAACAAATATGGATGACTTTGTAATGCAAATGTTTCCTGTACTTGCTAATCACATTCTTCCTTTTGTTATTGAGAGGATACAAAAAGGGAGTACTCCAATTGACAACCCATGAACAGTGACACACTTAGTTCCTCCTTCAGCTACTACTAATGAGGATGGGGTTGATCCTTAATTAGTTTCACATGACAATCGTATCATTTTTGTTATATTTTCTTCTTTTTTGAAAAGTACAAATTCTTCAATAAAAATAATTAATGAATGTTTGAAGAACATTTGATATATTGTTTTGGATGTTTTTAATCGAAAATATCATATTTTAATATACTATATATTTTGAACAATATATGAAATTATTTTATATGTTTGTTATTTTAGTGGTATTTAGTAATTTAATTTGAATATATAAGCAGCATATTGAAAACAAAATAAATAAAATTTTCAAGAAAAAAATTAGCAACAAATATGGCGACGGACCAGCGACGAAATTTAAGTGTGCCAAATGTGATGTCTCAAATGACAGAATATGTTGTGACAGAGTAAAGACGAAAAATTTATCACCAATTCATTAAAAATGATGGAATAAACTGTAAATTTAGCAAATAATTTTTAGATATAATAACATATTAGTCAGTAGCTAAATTTGTGACGGAACACATTTTTTGTCACTAAGAGATTACTAAGGAGAGATATAGAAACACTCAATAATTTGTTGCTAATCCGTCGCTAAACCTATTTAGCGATGAAATATCATAGAGTAGCAACTTATTTCGTCCGTCAGTAAAAGCTAATTTTTTTTGTAGTGATAGCACTCAACACCATGTACACACCATCAAGAAACTATTGGGGATCTTCTCCCACCTTAGAGCCAAGGAAGATAGTGGGATTCATTCTCACAAAATTCCTCAATCTAGAGGTCATGGTACTATCAAAAGCATTCACCCTAAGCTCAACATCCCTATTTACCTGCCTGTCATGGTTCGGGCTTGGGCAAGAAGAGCCTCTCTAATCTCCTCATTAGTCATGTTCGGAGGAACCACCGAAACCTCATAACCTTCACCAACTATGGGGACTTGATCAACTTGAGGAACTTGAACACCTTGTAGAACCTGTCCACCTTGGGAAGAAACTTCCTCATTAGTTCCTTCCTCTTAAAATCTTCCTGTCACGACCCGAGACCACACCCTAGAAAAAAGTGGCAATCTCAAATCGTAGACCGACGTACTTGACCTCTCAGAGGTCTTGTGCATGTCATTCTGTGTCGTTCATCGCATATAAGCATATGAAAAGTAGTGCAAAATTAAAAATTTTACACGAATATCATAAAACATCTCGATATAAATCCATAGGAAATACTAAGTCTCAATTCATCAAATCTTAGACTCAAGAATACTTGGGACACTTTCCATACAATACGAATATAGAAATACTTAGTCTATTAAAATACTTCAATGAAAGAAATAAAAGAAATATATGCCCTCGAGTCAAATGAGAATAGACTTCAACTTTCTTGAAAGATCTTCTAATCTAAGCTTATCTCCCAAAACAACATTCACCTATGAATCACTTTAGAGATAAATAAAAGCATGGAATTAGTACAAACACATGTACTAAGTATGGCATAATGCAAAAAAATAATGAAAACAGACATTTATTAGAAATATGCATCTTTTGATTTAAATATCATAATATAAACATACGAAAAACATTTACCACCTTGAAACACATAAGAAATCTCTTGAACAATTTATCACATTTTTAGAAAAACTTTACAGTGAGCTACATCACTGTTACAGTGAATTCCTTCAGTGTAACAGTGAAGTCCTTTAAATTCACACAGGACACTTTCGAGTATGTAATCCTTTCACTAAAAGCTATCATAAGACTCACTTAAGTAAGACAAAGAGAGACCTCCCATAATCCTCTCTTGGCACACATAAATGATCCTTAAGACCTCCTATAATGAGATATAAACACTTACAATACATCAACCACATAAACATGAGATCCTCTTACCGAAGGTGATTCTAAGGTTTCACTTGAGTGAATTGTGAAGAGACCGTTGATACAATCCCTTACACACACACACTTAAGAGTTCCTACAGATTACCTAGGATAAGATAATTCTCACTTAATACAATAGCATACATATAATATGGCATTCTCCCTTCCAAAGGTTATCAAAAGACTTACTCAACTAAATCAAGAAGATAACATCCATGCTTAACCTCTCCAACATTACCTAAATAATGCTTAAGACTACCTAAGTATGGATAATGTCTAATTAATCAACCATCTTTCCTAACAAGAATCATTCTTAAGAGTTATCTTGGTAAGATACGAAGTAACCATTCCTATGCCCCCTTCACACCTTAACTAGACAACCCTTAACTACACTAGTTAAGTACATATTTATGTAACATGATTTCTTAACTTAATGTCATTTTATTCATTATTTAATTTAAGAGACATTCATAACATAAGGACATTTATGTAATGGTCTTGGAGAAGACCTAGGGACTCTCACTAACATCTTCAAAGACTATAGTGCAATTTCTAGATAGCGTCCCATACCACCAACTAAACTTCATAGAACTTCTCTAATGCTAGTAGGTATCTCATTTGATGAGAATAGGAAATAACCAACATAGACCATGGTTGTAAATCATGGAATCCGGAGTTGTAACCTACTCCGATGGAGGGTGTTCTACTTTCCAATGGTATAAACATGGACACATCCCATGTAGGCACATGGTTAAGGAATCTGAAGGTCTTACTTTGTACTCTAGTCTCGTTCTTCACTATAGCTACTTCCCAAGCCATACTCAGTCGGTGCTAGACTTTTTCTCACAGAGTAATTTACATTAAATGTTCATAAAAAGGGGTTATGTATCAAGTTCATAACCTAATCACATTCACCCTACCAAAGAGGTCCTCTAGGTTACCTTACAGTGGCGACAAGATAACTCTCACTGATTTTCCTAAGGAAGATATGATGTTGTTCCAGCCAATCAAACTTAAGTCCATCATTCATTACATGAAGGATATCGTTGCGGCTTTCGACTTCAATGTTCATAACCTTACCACTAGGTTCAAGGTCTCACATAAAGACCCTCTTAACATCATTCAAGGTCACATGTCATTCATACATACAAAACTAAGAGGACTTAGCATGTTAAGTCAAGACATCTCATATTCTAATTCATGCATGTATTAAGTAAGAGAACACAAGTCTACCACACAAGACACACCATACTTCAAATATAACATATCACTTTAGAAGCACCTAGACATAACATCATCTTTAGGTCATCCTATACACTACTATAACATCATCAATATAACAATTATGGACTCATATAGTCAAGTACGAAGAAACATGCATCAACTCTAAGAATACACACATAAATACATAGCGATAGTATAACATGATCACCTAACATCATCAATAGAAGAACACATACTTTAACATTACTAACATGTAAATAGATATGATCATAATTCACATAAATAACTACACAAAGTATGATAATACTACAATGGCGATAGAAAGTCATAATGACTTTTCTAAGGTGTGATATGATGTCGTTCCATCCAACCAACCTTAAGTCAATCATTTCATTACTTGAAGGATACCATTACAGCTTTCGACTTCAATGTTGATAACCTTACCACTAGGCTAATGGTTTCACATAAAGGACACTCTTACCAACATTTAATGTCTCATGTCATTCATACATAGAAGAATAAGAGGCTTTAGCATCCTAAGTCAAGACATCTCCTATTCAAATTCATACATGCATCAAGTAAGGGACATAAGTAAACCAAGACAAGACACAACATATTTCACTTTAACACAGATTACATGTCATCCTAGAAGCACATAGAAATAACTATTATCATCTTTATGTCATGACCGGAATCTAAACCCCAGACGAGACCGGCGTCGTTGACCTCTCATAGGTCGCAGACAAGCCAACATACGTCATTCTTACTTCATCTAGGTTAATATTAGCGGAAGATTTGAAACTTTTTATTTCCTAACATGCTTATTAAGCATTCTATTATATATATAATTGTTAACCATCAACCATCTAACGTTAAGATCATAAAATGAAAGAAGCAGTTTATTATAACGATAAAGATGTACTTGCCAACATGGCACCAATACAATGTTTGAACAAAAACGGGAAAGAAATGCTAGTAGAACGTACTCCACTAGCTCAATCCTACAACTAAGCTAAAATGTAAATGGGCAAGCATGCTCAAAAGCATGAGGGCCTACCAAGTAAGGATGAATGCTCAACATCCGGATAGGTGCAACATTGATCCTATAGCTCACGTTCACCTGTGTCTGCACCTAAAAGTTTTGAGTTGTATAGGTTTAGTACACACTTATACTAAGTATGGATATATGCAAGCATACACCAAGGACATGCATGAGTAATAATAGCTCTTTCCTAGCAACATGATTATAGCAGGTCAAGTCAGTGCACTTGCCAAATTGAGATTATGAAAGTGAGTGAACTTTCCAAATTTTTATTAGGAAAGTTTCTGAGCTTTCAAAATTTGGATTAGGAAAGTTATGCCATTAGATTAACATGCACCATCATACTTAACATTTTGCACACAACACACAACAGCGTACACATAGCACATATCATAATTTATATAACACGTAACGTTGTTCAAATCATTTATTCGTATGCCATGAGATCTTGGAATCATGGATTTGACATTTAGACTTCCCAAAATGAAGGCTCAACATATGGGACCCCAACTAGGGAGTCTGCTTTAGCAAACACAGAGTGTTCTTCTTTCATTCGTACGTACTTCATTTCATTTCATTCATGGGCCAGCGTAAACACCGGTTATACCTAGGATGTAGTTTAATACTTTCATCAAGTTCGTTGTGCAATGACCAAGAATAACTTATGTCATTACTTGATTCTAACACACCTCTTGACTATTCTATCCTAACACCTTTGGTGTATATCATTTCATTATGTTCATCATTTGAGGCAGGCCTCATTCATACATTGGGAACTTTAACTTTAACCGACACAGATCATGTGATCATAATTAAATCAAGTGTTATAAAACCCCACACCAAAAAGAGGTGGAATCACCTGCCAAAGTGACTCAAAACATGATAGCGTACATGGGAATTGAACCCCGCCAGATCCCCATATTGGAATTATAGGTTCAAAGACTAGGAGATATAAGGAGACCCATACCTGTCATGCCGGATAGTCTCATCTCATGAGAGTTATGTTAACCTCCGCCCTTCCTGAAAGAAGGCATCACCACTCATAGAGAGTCTACCGGTGCTTAGTATAAAGTTCCATTACATTCAACTCATACGTCATGGAAGCTGGCTTCTAGTATGTGGACATCATAGCTCAATATATGATTTCTCATCTCATCATTAGTATTAAGTGTGTTAATCTCTATACAATCATTAGAGTGTTCATAGAGATTGGTCTCTTTATTAACTTTACACTCTCATAGATGAGTACATTTTGGTAACATTTACTTAGGCTCATTTGAGATTACTCTTATCTTTTACATTAGCCTCATATCATGTTGTCACCACATTCATCAACATTAGCACATTTGCTCTTCATAATTACTCACCCCTTTTTACGTGAATGTTCATTTAATCATATGTCAATATACTTGGCCATTTCTTTGGTTCACACTCATACTTAACCCTTCTAGGGTTTCTTTATTTCATTACATAATAATCATTTCATCGTATGACAATGCACTTGGCCATTTAATGTGTTTTACATTCGTACGTAACCTTTCTAGGATTACATCATTTCATTACGTACATCTTAGGTTCACTTGTTCTAAACGTATGCTAGACTTATAGGTCTATACATACAAGCCATGAGGTTTCATTTATAATTCGTTTAAGTTATTCATATTTTCCTAAGAATATGTAGTACTATGCATCTTGTATGTATGCCAAGATCTCGATTTTGATATAAGTGGGCAGCATTATTCTTGAAGATTCAATTCATGGATGACTTATGCATCTATACAGAATTCGGGCAAGGGAACCCGGTTTTCAAATCTCTTGAACAACACTTATATTTTTTTAATTCATTTTGGTTTGATCCATACGTCTTGGGGACCCAAGTTCGAGCCCCAATGCCTTCATTTTATTTTTCCCTTAATTTCTCTCTTCATTTTTCACTTAATGGAACAAAGAGGATGTAGGATCGAACCCCCACAAACTCATTTACTTTTTATTTTAATTGCCTTTAAATTTCTCTCATTTGGCCGAGGGGTTGTGTGTTCGAACCCCCATAGCCCCTCTTTAATTTCTTTTAATTTTTCTCCTTAAATCTGCCTAGGATGTCGTGGGTTAAATTCCCACGCCTCACATCTCTTTTATTTCATTTCCTTTTACTCTCCTTCACTATCTAGAGGCCGTGGGTTCGATTCCCACACCTCACATTTCTTTTCTTCTATTTTATTTACTCTCCTTCACTGCCTAGAGGTCATGGGTTCGATTCCCATGCCTCATATGTTTTTTGTTTTTTTCTTTTACTCTTCCTGAAATATGATTGAGAGGTGGTGGGTTCGAATCCCACTGCTCTCATTTCTTATTTTTTTTCTTTAAAGTTACTTTTTCCAGATAATACTACTGTTCGAATCCCTATCACCATATTTATTTTTACTTCTTTCTTTTCATGGTTTTTAACATAGTGAGGTCACGGGTTCAATCCTCTATGACCTAACTTGTTTTAGTTCATTTTTTCAACATTTTGAACTCTCTTTGCTGACCAAAATTCATCATTAGAAGCTGGAAATTTCTTTTAATTTATCAGAATCCTTTCTTCAAGTTACACCTTAGTTCTTAGGGGAATTTTGAAGTGCATTTAGAACGTTTTAGGTGTGTTTTCATGAATTCGTTTAGCCCAGATATTATTCCTCAAATCAACCACATTTCAACTCATATGAACAGCAGATTTACATCAATATGTGTACATGAAATATAAAGAACTATCGTGACATTTCAAGTCCTAAACCATGAACAATAGCCACGGCAACACACACGTAGATACATTTTCGGAAACATCCACATAAGTCACATAATTCCAAACATACATATAAACACATAATCATCACAAAAACACATTTCATCCCTAGTTTTCTACCAACAAACATAACCAACCTATGATTCAACGGGAGCTACTGACAGGTATATGCAACGGGGAAAAATCCTAGTTTTCGGTATGAATATACTAAATCTTAAAGGTTCTCTTGGGAAAGGGACCAAGTGATAAGAGAAACCATACCATTTGACGTTCAAACCTCATCTTGTTGCCCAAATAACCCCTCCAAACACATGTCCATTCAATAGAGCTTCAACCCCATAACTTGACGCACAAATCGCGTCAGCCTGCTTGGTTGTCTTTTTACCTAACGTGTTTGATTAGTTGTGTCGTTTATTATTTTTCCGTTTGTGAGTTCTTCCAGTGTGAATTGAAAGAAATTTTTGGTGTACCTACTTTTTTTGGTAACGTTCTTTTTCGATAAAATGTGAGTGAGAGTGATAGAGACGTGAGAGAGATTATTAGCGTGGTAGAGCAGTTTTTCTTAAAGGCTTAGGAGTCTAGTTTAGTACTTAGTCAAATAAGGTTTCGTGTTATCTTTAATTATTAAAGAATATGAGGTTCGTTTATTTTAAATCACTATAAAACAATAAATCTAAATTAATTTCATTAATTTACCATTAAATTAAAACAATTTAATTCATTGCTTCACGCTATGTTCGCTTACCCGGATGGAGAAAGACTGCGCTGTCAAGAGCCCCAATTTCAGGCCCTCTCTCCTAAAGATGCCTCTCCACCACATTATTAATTAAATAAGTAATTATATACTTTAGGGTTGAATTCCGATACTACCCTTTAGCCCGTACAAATACCCTTTTAATTACCCCTACACCCTTCCAAACCTAAAATTTCTCCCCCCTCTTTAATAGTTCGGTAAAGACTCCTTTGAGTACATCTTTGTATTCGAATCCTACATATTGGTGACCACCTTTCCTACTCAACTAAATCCCCAAGTTGTCCCTTGGATGTAGCCAAGGGTTCCATAGTCTGGTTCTACGTGCTAATCTGTGTGAATACCAGACTACGTTGGCAGTCCAGACCCAGTAAGAGCCATTAATTTAGCATTACATTTTTAAAGATTATTACATTAATCCCCCCCTCAGAACATTCCGTCCCAGAATACACTACTCTTTACTAACATAATAATCATCTATGATTATGCATACATACGTAATTCAATACTCCACCATTGGTGAATTCGTGATTCACATATTAAACTGATTGTGCACATCCTTGAAACCTACTATAGCTTCACATTACTAAACTAAGGAACTCTTTCCTAAACGATCTCATCGACCATATAACATAATAAAACATGTACATAACATCATCAACTAGCAATTATGACTCAAGCATTAAAAAATTAACTCATATTAGCATACCACCATACACAGTCAAGTACATGAAAGACTAATTCGGCTACGCACCGAGACTTCACCAGAGGTGCCTTTTCCCCTACAACCCACCCCTAGACTGTTCGTTCGAAGCATTGATCACCTCTTTGGAGACTCTTCGACTTGGACCATTACGGTTGAACTCTCTCCTTCCGTTTCTGCTTCTCTTAATTCTGGACAATCCTGTCAACTCATGTTAACTCCCTGTTTAACTACAATTATAACAAGCATTAAGAGCCCCTCAACACTCTCCTCCGTGAAGTTTTAAAACTTCCTACTCTTACTCTAGGCTTGGATCCCTATGATAACGATTCTTGGACGAAATTGACTCCCTTTGTGGAGAGTCTCCCTTCTTAAACCTGGGCTGAACCCTGATTTTCAGTACTACTCTTCCTTGAAAAATGTCTTCTCCCCTTGGCATTGACCTGTTCCCTGCCTAGTATGCTTCCTATTCTGTTTTCCTCCATTTGTTGGACTGGACCATAAATCCTGGGAAAGCCCACACGCTGTTCATGCACCTAGCTCTGTTGTACACTCCTCTTCGGAGAGTTCTCAGCAAATCTTAGATTTAGTGTAAATGGGAGGATTTCATCCTCATCAAATCTCTTAACCTTCTACCATGGTGCTTCTCAGGTGGGATCCTCCCCGTTAACACCTTGTTGCCGCTGTGCCTTCGTATTCTCCTTGTAATATTATCTTTTCTGAATTTCAAAGTTTGAATGCTAGATACGCTCTTAAACACCAAGAAATAGAACATTAGATATGTCACGATAATATCAAAAGAAGGGAATTTTCCTACAACACATGCAGTCCTCTAATTCAGGATATTGGAGCATTTCACTAACCATGACTTAGAAACTACTCATGTGGTTGGTTAACAGATTATCTTCGAAATTAACCTATGACTCTGATCACCAACTTTGTCAACGAACCGGATCGACCCAGACGAGACCAGAATTTTTTTGACCTCTCACAGGTCGCACGACAAGCCTACATACTCATTCTTACTAAATCTAGGTTAATTCTTAGCGGAAAATTTAAAACTTTTTGTTTCCTAACATTCTTACTAAACATTCTATTTATATATAATTGTTCAACCATAATCCATCTTACATTATAATAATCAACATGAAGAATCAGATTATAACACGTAAAGATGACTTGCCAAAATGGCAACCAATACAATGTCTAAAAAAGGGAGAGACACCGCTAATGAACCTAATACACTATCTCAATCCTACAACTAAGCAATGTAATTGGGGCAAAGCATCCTCGAAAGCATGAGGGGCCTACCAAGTAAGGATGAATGCTCCGCGTTCCTAATAGCTGCAGCATTGATGCTTGCAGCCCCGCATCCCCCTTTGCATTCACCTAAAACGATTAGAGTTGTATAGGGGTTTTCGTACACAACTTGTACTAAGTATGGGTATATGCCAAGAACACACCAAAGACATGCATGAGTAACGAATAGTCTCTATCCTAGCAACATGATTGTAGCAGGCAAGTTAGTGGACTTGCCATATTTGAGATAAAGAATGTTGACTGAGTTATCAAAATTTGGATGAGGAAAGTTTTCCTTTCCTGAGCTTTCCAACAATGTGATCAGTAAATTTGCCATTAGGTAACATGCACATCATACTTAATACTTTTTGGCACCAACAACACAACGTACACATAACACATATCATAAATTCATATAACCATAACATTGTTCATATCATTTAAATTCGTATGCATGAGATCTTGGAATCAATGGACTTGACATTAGGACTTCTCTAAATTAGGGAATAACACATGGGGACTCAACTAGGGATTCTGCTTATGCACACACCGAGTCTTCTCCTATTTCTTCTATCAATTCATACTTAACGTTCATTTCATTCATTGGATAGTGTCAACAACTTTACCTGGATTTAGTTTAAGACTTTCACATCGGTTTCATTGTGAAATGACGAGAATGAACTAATGTCATTACTGTGTCTACTCACCTCTTGATTATCCTATCCTAACAACTTTGGGTATCGTTCGTTCTTCATTATTGTGCATCATTTTGAAGGCTGGCCTCATTCCTCAATTTGGAACTTTAACTTTACACTAACTATCTCATGTTAAGCATCATGCCATTCCAATATCAACGAAACCCCATAACGAAAAGAGGTGGACTCACCGCCAAAGTGACCCAAAACTGCTAGCTACATGGGAGTTGAACCCCGCAGATCCTTATATGTTGCAGTATCGGTTTTGAAGACTATGATATATCAGGTGACCCATACCCTGCATCCGGACGTCCTCATCTCATGAGAGTTACGTGAACCTCTTTCCCTTCTCTGAAATAAGGCCATCAGCGCTCATAGCTGTCTTCAGTGCTCAGTATAAGAGTAACATTAAAGATTCAAATATCTTTCATAAAAATCATAGCAAAAGGCTACACTCGTTGCATTCTTATCACACAGCGAGTATCTTGTTTCACAACCCATACATCGACACCCTTAGGAAATATCAAAGTCTAATACAATGTCTTTAGAAAGAAAAGTAACCATAGTTATGTCCCGCAACTCAATTGAGGACCATACAAAACTTGCTTGAAAAGGAATGTTACTTCAAGCTTGCAATTTAAAATGACTCCTCTCAATCGCCACCTACCCCTTAGAAGATAAGACTATATATGAAATTAGCACATTTTAGAATGCACTAAGTTGGTGCGTATGCAATCAAGCCATATTAAAAACTCCTTTGATTTAAAGTATGCTTTCATGCCTTTTTGAATCAAACCTCATAAAACAAGTAGAAGAAATCACTTACGTCATCCATCCCAAAGATAAGACGTATCCCAAGAAATCCACAATAAACAAACTTTCATTTAACATTTAGAAACCACAATAAGCATATACCTCCCCCCAATGGTTATACCGAAAAACCCCCTAAGTAAGATATCAAGTTGCAAACCCCTACAACCTCTTCACACTACCAAAGTGAGCCGCAGACTTCCTAAAGTAAGTTATTTCCATTTCTATTATTAGACCCCCCTAACCCTAGATTACTCTAATACTCACCTAATAAAGACATGAAGAGATCGCCCATACCCCCTCTTTAAGCTTACTTAAGCAATCATAATGCTACTCTAGATAATACTTTTTTTCAGTCTACTTTTTTTCATTCACACGCATCAAACTTAAGTCAATCAATAGCATTACGACCCTTAGAGACATTCTCATTTGGAAGATTCATAGATGGCTTGGATGACCAGGGAAACCCTCATCCTAGCATCTTCAAACTTTAACTCGTGCAATGTCAAGGATTGCATCACATTCACTACATACACTTTGTAAAAAACTTCTCCAATACTAGAATGCATCCCACTTGATAGAATAGCTTAGTCGACTAGACCCATCCTAGCATCAAATCCCAGAGTCCTACCCTACTCGATTGAGGGGTGGTTCTACTTGCCAAGGATAGCACTAGGGACACTCCCCTGAAGCACATGGTTCAGGAATATCAAGAGTTCCTTTTACCATTATTTATGACGTAAATAGAGGTCATTCCCCAAGCATATGGACCTCGGTGCTAGCCATAATCTTCAAGATTAAGATAGTTCAATCACTAGAGATATATGAAAAGGTACCGTATATTTTAAGTCATACCAGTCATAAAGTGTTTGTTACCATAGATGGTCCCCTAGGGATGCCACACAATTGTCAATAAGCAATCTCAATGACTTTTTTGATATGGTTTTTCAATGTGTTCGTGCCAACCCTAACCCTCAGTCCATTATTTACACAATAAGGATACCTTTATGGCTTTCAACTTTCAAGGATATAATAACCTTTTTTCTGTTGAAGGTTCAAAACTTAATGACCCGCTAACCTATTTAAGGTCCATATTTTCAACTCAACATAAACATACTGAAAAGGTTCTTAAGCCTACTAAGTCAGAGTTCATTTCCTTCTTTTCATGCAAGCAAGTAGAAGGGATAAGATCCACCCAACAAGACACACATTTCAATCATCTTTATCCACAGTATCATAGCAATCCAGTATACGACATAATAAAGACAATCACCATGGTATTATAGCATCATAATAATCAAATAGAACAACTCATATGCTTGACGTTCACATATACATCTTAACCCACTTAATCCTGTCACATTGATCACCCTCCAAGCTATCAACATAATCAACATTACAATTTTCATAATAATGCTTGACAAGATACCACGTCCTCTCCTCCTCATACCATATTATACACATAAGCACCGCTACCATAAGTTGATCATTACCAATCAACTGATTAAATGCCTATACTTGACTACACAATAAATAAGAGATTTAGGTTCATATTCCACCATTCCTCATCAACAAAACCACCAAGCCTTAACCTTCTCTATCAATTAACTTCAAAAGGCTAGTATCTAGCCTAATATCTACACTAGTCAAAACCAATGAGAAAAAACACACAATGATCCAACAAGATCCATGTGAAAATCCATTCAACCTAAGGGAATCCTATATAACAATTCCTAACTATGATAATCTTTATATAAGTTAATAGCTATCTTAACTAAGGTAAACAGAATTCATTAACATCAAGGCATCATCAATCACCACATTCAAGACAACACCTCCCGGAATTCTGAATGCATGGTTTTCAACAACAATTTTGATCTAAAATATTAAATTAACAATCATTATACCAGAAAACAGTTATTCAAATCATTTCCCAATTCAAGAACCAGGTCGTGAAGTTCGCATCAAGCAGATTTCTTACACGTTTTTTTATCACTTTATGTGAAAATCCAACTGTAATTTGAAGTCCTTGGAATCGTAAAATATGATTAAATATGGAACATATACGCCGTATATTGAATAAAAATTCTATACTTTGATGTTGCAGACATAACTTTGGCAAATTCCTTGCCTGATTCCTTGGACTCTTAAAAGTTTCACATCAACGAGGTGGTGGGGTGGAGAAATTGTTATCCTCTGGAGAGGTTTTCTTTGAGGTTGACTCGGGTGTTATTAGTCTTAATGGACTTGGTACCTTTTTTGGGATTTAAAAGACTCAATAAAGTTCAATAGATGGGCCCAAAAATACACTAAAAGGACCGCATTACACACATAGGACCATATGACCCATTAAAATTTTGACTTAAAATGCGACCACGCGTGAAACTTGTTTTTTTGTGTCCTGAGGTTGCGTCCGGTTCCCCGCGAAGGAACTTCAAAATCTTTTTGGTTCCTGGAACCATGGTTGTAGACCTCTCTATTTTAACCCTGGTGGTGGTGTGCCTTGCCTTGCCACAGCCCTCGGTGGTCCGCGCAATATGGCTCGAGCTGTTTCTGTCTCCGTCTGAAGTGGAGTTGGCCCCAACGTCCTCACGCGGCCGTGGGACATGCAATGCCTTTCGTGGTGGCAACATCTGCCTTTCCGCTCTCACACGGGCTCCGCTTCCATTGGCCGATGTTTGATTCTCCGCAAGGACCCTTTGTCTAGTCCGTTGAGGCGCGTCGTGGCTCTCAAATGTTTAGACCATCGTAAAGTTCGGCTAATTTGTATGAACATCGATACTCAATTTCACCCTCAAACCATACCCCAAACCTACCCTACTAAACCACTACGACCCACTAGTTTGACTTAGACTAGCGGGTGGGTGGTCGTCACATCTTGGCATTTCACTTCCAACTCTTGCCAACTCCTCAAACTGAAGTTTAAAACACCACTAGAAATTCAACATTTTCATCACCTTAAGAAACTCATTACACAAATCCAATATGTCTCTAAATTAACCTACGCTCGTTTTTTTAAGGGCGTTAGAGTTAACAATTAAGACAATACCCTTCCCTAGAATGATTGATTTGTTTTGACAACCTGGTTACAAGGTGTTTTTAATTTGTCTCTTCAAAGAGTCAACTAGATGTTTGTTATCACAAATTGAAGCACATCAAAGGCACAAAGATAATCCCCCAAGTGAAATTTTTCCCCCAAACATAGTAATGTCTTCTTGTAGTTTTTTAGTCCTGTCCTTGTGGCTAAAAATGCACCCCCAAGTTTTATTTTTTGTGATCGGTTGTTGAGAATCGATACTACCGTTGTTCCTTCACGGTGATTTTTTACTGAGTGATAGGGTGTTGAATGATATCCCGTGGTTTCACAGTATTTTTGTAAATATTTCTTCCGTTAAATTCTGTGTGTGTCCAAAAGCCTATTTGTATTGATTTTTATGTCAGTTTCTCCTTATTTGCAGAAATCTGTCCAAATCTGAACGCAGAAAGTTTTGATCGATAAATGCAGAAGAGACCCACCTATATAGCTTGTGAAACGGTCCGTCGAGCTGTTTACGGTCTGTAGGTGGCATCGTAGTGAAGCTGCGGAAGGAAGATGGGGAGTATGACTAAGTGTGGTATTATGTGGAAGTAAATGACGGACCGTTCAAGCCCACGACGGTTTCTCCTTTTGGTTCATCGCCAATGATCATATAGTATTCCCAGTACCCAAATTCCAAAAAGTTTAAGTAATTATGGAACGCGACCTCGCGGACCGTCGTTCTTGAACATCCCCGTCATACCTGTTTCGTCGAGGGTAATGAGAGAGACAGATAGAAGCAAGTTGAGAAGTCATGGGAATGACGTGAGCGACATTACGACCCATCCTGACCACGACGGTCTGTCAACGAGGTCTTCGACCCAGCCTCGTTTTGACAGATTTTGTTAAATAATTAAGAATCCTTCTTTTGTTCTTATTTTTGGTTTTTTTATTTAAATAGGTTCACAAAACCTCGTTTTGGGGTTATACTCTTTGTTATGTAAACTCTATATATTAGAATTGTTTGATTTTTAGACATTTGGAGAATCTTGTATACTCTTGTTCAAGTTTGAAAGGATTAATTGCAGCAATTGTTTACATCTTTTCAGAATGATGTTTGTGATTTTTGTTGATTGATCAGGAATTTCCTGGTTTTTATTCTTTCTCCTCAAGTCAGTGCATTAATTCCTCAATATTCAATTATGATATTGTGATAATGAATTATGGGTACTAAACTCCATAACGAGGGTTGTGGGAATCATGGGTGAATACTGAGATAAAATCTAAATAAACATAACAATTCCAGATAGTTTATTGCCATGTATTGATAATCTTCTTTCATTTAGAAGTATTTGGAAGGTGTCCAACGTTAGAACTCTCGCCGCCTTAATGATCCTTGCCGATAAAATGGATTTAAGATAATGGAAAAGCAGTTCCAACATAAGATTTAGTGTAATACTAATCTAATAGGCCTAGTGTCGTATACTGGTACGAGGTAATAACCTTAGTCAAATATTTGAATCCAATTCTCTTATATGTGAGGCCTAACTAACGGTATAGCGCGTTAGTATTACAGCAATGACACGTAGCCCGGGACCAAGGTGCGGGAGTGGAAGATTTCTAGATTGCCGGGACCAAGGATTATGAAATACATAACTTATCACTTTGGTTTGGCGATGGCAGAGCATACTAGGAGAAATTGTGCTCTTGTCCTTGCATAGTCGTCACCCGCGTTCTTATTCCGCTTGAGAAATTATCAAGTTATGAAACCTCGGGGAACACTTAATGCCCCTAGTTACTTTTTATTAAATTAATTACGCTCTATAGATGGAATCTGTTAGTTGCTGTTACTTCATCTATTTAATTACTTTCATTAATACTAGAAATAAAAAACTATCCCCTTCTTTCTGTCTGTTTGTTTTCTAGGTAAATAATGGCCGTGGGTAACTATAACGAATAAAGTTGCGTCTGAATTAGCGGGGATGGTGTTGCCTCGTGGGACACGATCCCAGACCTCAGTTGTATTTGGGGTTGCTTTACGTTGTCTAGCTATGTGGCCGGGTCTTTACTTCTTATTTGAGAAGTAAGTTTGAAGCGTATCACATTTTTGCCCCTCTGTGGGAAGTAGCTTTTTAGATTAATAAACTTATTCTAGCCTTTAGTCAATATTTCTTGATGTTTAATTTTTATTGTTTTTTTATTTCTTGCAGCACTAACTTTCTGTAGCCAAATACCGGAGAAGAAAAAAACCCTTGTTTTCACCTCTACCACGAATTAGAGTGTACACTACGCACTATGAATCGAAACTTGGGTATTAAACGAGATGTTTCCAAAATAGAACTCCCATCCCTCAAGTTGAATGTTCATGGTCAGTTTATACCCGTGATTCGTCCAAAATCACATGGACACAATCCGCGACACGTCCTCAAGAAGACTACAAAGGTGAGGATAATATTGCAGACTCTCATGGGTTGCACTTGTCCGTTCCCCCTCTACCACAAGTCCCCAACATCACCTTTGTGGTAACCGCTGCTAGAGGTTTGTTTTTCAGGGCTACCTTCTGAGGTACCCCACATGCCCATATAGGTAAGGTTAAGGCATGTTTAAAAGTTGTGTAGGGAGTCCCTGATTGGATTTGGACCTACTAGGAGACTAGAGTCAATTTCCCTCTCCTCACGGTAGAGGCTGCTATTAGGTCAAATGAGCTCCCTTATAACTCAATGTTTTTTTCACTTGGAACCCCCACCTAAGGGTCGTTTCTTAGAACGTATCTACCACCCGTCTCAAGAAAAACTAAACTACAAAGATAGAGTGAACAACTTTGTGGCACTACCCGGAAGTCGTTAGCAGTTCTTGATATAGAATTCACTTTTATTTTTGAGAAGTTTCCCAATCACCATCCACCGCCTAGATGAATGATCACGAGGGAATGCTTCTAATCGGATCGGGGGACAGGATGATAAGATAAAAAAAGCGGTATTTGATACTATAGCGGGTGTGTTTCTTATGGGAGTGTCCACATTATGCCTGAGATTTGCCAAAAATTTATAGAACATCTCCCGTAATAATAAAGCTTTGGAAGTACTAGAAAGTCATAATACTGGAATAAATACCTTCGCATGGTGCAAATCCACACCCAACCCAGAACAGATGGATTTCGTGGGGAATAGATGCTCAATGGAGAATTTGAGCTTTGGTTGGGTATTAATAAACATTCACTGGGGGTGCATAAAAGTTAAATGCAGTTACCATTTACTTGTCTAAACCACCACCTTACCGAAATGATGAATGTTATTATGAGGAGGATTCCTATGCGGTAAATAAACAGACGGGGAAGTTTCCGACCGAGTTTCCAAGGCTCAAATCAGGAGACTTTGTGTCCAAGGTCAATGAAAGTTTAAACACTTCCTACTCTTAACTCTAGGCTTGGAATCCCTATGATAACGATTCTTGGACGAAATTGACTCCCCTTTGTGGGAGAGTCCCTTCTTAAACCTGGGCTTAACCCTGATTTCAGTACTACTCTTCCTTGAAAAATTCTTCTCAACTTGCCTTGACCTGTTCCCTGCCCTAGTATGCTTCCTATTCCTGTTTTCCTCCATTTGTTGGACATGGACCATAATCCTGGGAAAGCCCACGCTGTCATGCAACATAGCTGTTGTACACTCCTCTTCGAGATTCTCAGCAATCTTAGATTTAGTGTAAATGGGAGGATTCATCCTCATAAAATCTCTTAACCTTCTACCATGGTGCTGGCAGGTGGATTCTCCCCGGGAACACCTTGTTGCTCTGCCTTCGTTTCTCCTTGTATATATCTTTCTGAATTTCAAAAGTTGATGCTAGATACGCTCTTAACACCAAGAAATAGACATTAGATATGTCACGATAAGATCAAAAGAAGGGAAATTTTCCTACACACCATGCAGTCTCTAATTCAGGATAGTGGAGCATTTCACTACCATGACTTAGAAACTACTCAATGTGGTTGAGTTAACATATTATCTTCAGAAATTAACCTATGACTCTGATACCAACTTTGTCACGACCGGAATCGAAACCCAGACGAGACCAGATTTGTTGACCTCTCAGAGGTCGCAGACAAGCCTACATACGTCATTCTTACTAAATCTAGGTTAATTTTAGCGGAAAATTTAAAACTTTTTGTTTCCTAACATTCTTACTAAACATTCTATTATATATATAATTGTTCACCATAATCCATCTTACATTATAATAATCAAATGAAAGAAGCAGATTATTATAACGATAAAGATGTACTTGCCAAAATGGCACCAATACAATGTCTAAAAAAGGGAGAGAAACGCTAATGGAACATAATACACTAGCTCAATCCTACAACTAAGCTAGAATGTAAATGGGCAAGCATCCTCGAAAGCATGAGGGCCTACCAAGTAAGGATGAATGCTCGACGTTCAGATAGCTGCAGCATTGATCTTGTAGCCCGCATCCACCTGTGCATGCACCTAAAAGATTAGAGTTGTATAGGGTTAGTACACACTTGTACTAAGTATGGGTATATGCAAGAACACACCAAAGACATGCATGAGTAAGAATAGCTCTATCCTAGCAACATGATTGTAGCAGGTCAAGTTAGTGGACTTGCCAGATTGAGATAAAGAATGTGACTGAATTTTCAAAATTTGGATGAGGAAAGTTTCTGAGCTTTCAACAAATTTGATCAGGAAAATTATGCCATTAGAGTAACATGCACCATCATACTTAATATTTTGCACACAACACACAACAACGTACACATAACACATATCATAATTCATATAACACATAACATTGTTCATATCATTTATTCGTATGCAATGAGATCTTGGAATCATGGACTTGACATTAGGACTTCTCTAAATGAGGGATAAACACATGGGACCTCAACTAGGGATTCTGCTTTAGCAAACACAGAGTCTTCTTCTATCATTCATACGTACTTCATTTCATTCATTGGATAGTGTAAACAAGCTTTACCTAGGATGTAGTTTAAGACTTTCATCGGGTTCATTGTGAAATGACCGAGAATGACCTAATGTCATTACTTGTGTCTAACTCACCTCTTGATTATCCTATCCTAACACCTTTGGTATCGTTCGTTTCATTATGTGCATCATTTGAGGCTGGCCTCATTCATTCATTGGGAACTTTAACTTTAACTAACATATATCATGTTAGCATCATGCATTCCAATATCACGAAACCCCATAACGAAAAGAGGTGGACTCACCGGCCAAAGTGACCCAAAACATGCTAGCGTACATGGGAGTTGAACCCCGCCAGATCCTTATATTGGCAGTATAGGTTTGAAGACTAGGATATATAAGGTGACCCATACCCGGCATGCCGGACAGTCTCATCTCATGAGAGTTACGTGAACCTCTTCCCTTCCTGAAATAAGGCATCAGCGCTCATAGCTAGTCTATCAGTGCTCAGTATAAAGTAACATTAGATTCAAAATATCTTTCATAAAAATCATAGCAAAAGGCTAACACTCGTTGCCATCTTAGACACACGAATATCTTGTTTCACAACCCATACATCGACAAAATAGGAAATATCAAAGTCTAATACAATGTCTTTAGAAAAGAAAAGCTAAACATAGTTATGTCCTCAAATCAATTTGAGGACATACCAAAACTTGCTTGAAAGGATGTTAATTCCAAGCTTCAATTTAAATGACTCCTCTCAATCGCCACCTACACCTTAGAGATAAGACTATATATGAAATTAGCACATTAGAATGCACTAAGTATGGTGATATGCAATCAAGCCATATTAAAAACGCATTTGATTTAAAGTATGCTTTCATGCCCTTTTTGAATAAAACCTCATAAAACAAGTATAAGAATCACTTACAAGTCATAATACACAAATATAAGACGTATCCCAAGAAATCCACAATAAACAACTTTCAACATTTAGAAACCACATAAGCATATAAACCTCCCACCAATGGTTATCCGAAAACCCACTTAAGTAAGATATAAAGTGGCAACCCATACAACCTCTTCACACATACCAAAGTGATCCTCAAGACTTCCTAAAGTAAGGTTATTCCATTTCTATTATTAGACCCCCTACCTAGAATTACTCTAAGACTCACCTAAGTAAGACATGAAGAGATCGCCCATACACCCTCTTTAAGCTTACTTAAGCAATCATAATAGCTACTCTAGATAAGTACTTTTTCATTCACACGCATCAACTTAAGTCAATCAATAGTCATTACGACACTTAAGAGACATTCTCATTTAGGAAACTTCATATAATGGTCTTGGATGACCAAGGGAAACCCTCATCCTAGCATCTTCAAAGCTTACTCGTGCAATGTAAAGATTGCATCACATTCCACTACATACACTTTGTAAAACTTCTCCAATACTAGAATGCATCCCACTTGATTAGAATAGGCATTAGTCGACATAGACCATACTAGCTAGGCATCAAATCCAGAGTCTACCCTACTCCGATTGAGGGTGTTCTACTTGCCAAGGATAGAACTAGGACACATCCCATGAAGGCACATGGTTAAGGAATATCAAGAGTTCCTTTGTACTCATGTATTGACTTAAATAGAGTCATTCCCCAAGCATATGGACTCGGTGCTAGCCATAATCTCATAGATTAAGTTCAATCACTAGAGATATATGAAAAGGTACCGTATTTTAGTCATTACCAAGTCATAGTGTTGTTACCATAGATGGTCCACTAGGGATGCCACACAATGGTCAATAAGCATATCTCAATGACTTTTTTAGATATGGTTTCATGTTGTTCGTGCCAACCTAACCCTAAGTCCATTATTTACACAAGAAGGATACCCTTATGGCTTTCAACTTCAAGGATATAATAACCTTTTTTCTAGGTTGAAGGTTCAAACTTAATGACCCTCTAAACATATTTAAGGTCATATTTCACTCATACATAAACATACATGACAAAGGTTCTTAAGCCTACTAAGTCAAGAGTTCATATTCACATTCTTTCATGCATCAAGTAGAGGGATATAGATCCACCAAAACAAGACACACATTTCATCATCTTATCACATGTATCATAGCATCCAAGTATACACATATAAAGACATCACCATAGTATATTATAGCATCATATAATCAAATAGAACAACTCATGCTTTGACTTCACATATACACATGTACCACTTAATCCTTCACATTGATCACCTATACAAGCTACAACATAATAACATTACAATTTTCATAATAATGCTGACAAGACCACGTTCCTCATAAATATAACACATAAGCACCGCCACCATAAGTTGATCATACCAATCAACTGAATTCAATGCCTATACTACACAATATAGAAGAGATTAGGTCATATTACCACCATTCCATCATCAACACCACCAATCCTTAACCTTCTCTATCAATTAACTTCACAAAGGCTATTATCAATAGCCATATACACTATTCCAAACCAATGATAAAAAAACACACAATGATCCAACAAGATGCAATGTGAAAATCATCAACCTAAGGAAGCCTATATACAATTCTAATATGATCTTTATATAATTTAATAGCTCAATCTAATGTAAACAAGAATTCATTAACATCAAGGCATCATCAATTCACCTACATTAGATACAACAATAGGAATTCATGAAATGCATGGGTTCAAAAAATTTTGATCTAAAAATATTAAATTAACATCAATTATACCATAAAACAGTTATTCAAATCATTTTATGCAAGAACCCATGTCGAAGTTGAAATAGCAGATTCTACGTTTTTTTATCATCTTTGAAAACCAATGAAATTGAATCCTTGAATGTAATAGGATTCAAATATGAATCACTATACCTATATTGAAGAAAATTCTATGACATTGATGGAGAAAAACTTGGAAAATTTGCCTTATTCCTTGGATCTTAAAAGTTTCATCAACGGAGGTTTTGGAGAGAATGAATGGAGAGGTTTTCTTTTGAGTTGAGGGTTTTGCTTAATTGATGACTTTTTGGGTTTCAAAAGACTCAATAAAGTTCAATAAGATGTCCCAAAAATACTAAAAGGACACATACACACATAGGACCATACCAATTAAAATTTGACTTAAAATGCGACCGAATTTGGGACATAGTTGCGTGTCGCGAAGGAACTTCAAATTTTTTGTTCTGGAACATTTTTAGATAGAATGGTTTGTGTTTGCCATGCATCGCAGTGCAAACTTTTTTTCCTTTAAGTGTAGTTGGCACGACGCGCCTTGGACCTCAATTCTTGGCTACCTCGGCGGCTTCATTGGCCTATGTTTGGATTCTCCTCAAGGACCCTTTGTCTAGTCCTTGAGGCGTCGTTCTCAAATGTTTAGACCATGTACATGTCAGTCTATGTGTATGAACCATCGATACTCAATTTCACCCTCAAACCATACCCCAAAACTCCACTACTAAACACTACGACACACTAGTTTGACTTAGACTAGTTTTCGAACATCTTGGTCATTTCACTTCCAAACTCTTCCAAACTCCTCAAACTGAGTTTAAACACTATAATTCATCATTTTCACACCTTAAAAACTCATGACACAAATCATAGTCTCTAAATTAACCTAGCTCGTTTTTAGGGCGTTAGAGTAACAATTAAGAACAAATATCCCTTCCCTAGAATTGATGATTTGTTTGACCGGTTACAAGGTGTTAATTGTCTTTCAAAGATCAACTAGATGTTGGTTATCACAAATTGAAAATCAAAGACAAAGATATACCCAAGAAATTTTCCCAAACATAGTATGGTCATTTGAGTTTTTAGTCATGTCATTTGGCTAAAAATGCACCCCAAGTTTTATTTATTTGATGAATAGGGTGTTGAATCGATATACCGTGGTTTCACGGTATTTTTACTGATGAATAGGGTGTTGAATTGATATACCGTGGTTTCACAGTATTTTTAATGATTTTTCGTTAAATTCAGTGTGTGTCCAAAAGCCTATTTGTATTGATTTTTATGTAAGTTTCTCCTTATTTGCAGGAAATCTTTCCAAATATGAACGCAGAAAGTTTTGAGCGAGAAATGCAGAAGAGACCACCTATATAGCTTGTGACGGTCCGTCGAGCTTGTTACGGTCTGTAGGTGGCATCGTAGTGAAGCTGCTGAAGGAAGATGGGGAAGTATGACCTAAGTGTGGGATTATGGAAGTAAATGACGGACCGTCAAAGCCACGACGGTTCGTCCTTTTGGTTCATCGCAATGATCAGAGAGTAGTCCCAGTACCCAAATTCCAAAAAGTTTAAGTATTATGGAACGCAGACCCTCGACGGACCGTCGTTCTTGGAACGGTCCGTCATACCTGTTCGTCGAGGGTAATGAAGAGAGAAGAAGAAGAATTTGAGAAGTATGGGATGACGGAGGACATGACGACCCATCCTGACCACGACGGTCTGTCACGAGGTCTGTCGACCCAGCCGCGTTTTGACAGATTTTTAATAATTAGAATCCTTCTTTTCTTAGGTTTTGTTTTTATTATAAATAGTTCAAAAAACCTCGTGTTTGGGGTTAGACTCTTTGTTAGTAAACTCTATGATATTAGAATTGTTGATTTTTAGACATTTGGAGAATCTTGAGTACTCTTGTTCAAGTATTGAAGGATTAATTTCAGCAATTGTTACACTTTTTCTAGAATTGATTGTTGGTGATTTTGTTGATTGATCAAGTGAATTTCTGGTTTTTATTCTTTCTCATCAAAGTAAGTGCATTAATTCTCATATTCAATATATGAATATTGTGATAATGATTATGGGTACTAAACTCCATAACTAGGGTTGTGGGAATCATGGGTGAATAATGAGATAAAATCTAAATAAAATAACAATTCCAGAATAGTGTATTGCATGTATTGATAATTCTTTCATTTAGAAGTATTTTGAACGGATGTCCAACGTTAGAACTCGCCTTAATGATACTTGCCGGACTAAGGAGGTAGATAATAGGAAAAGCATTATCAACATAGATTTAGTGTATACTATCTAATAGGCTAGTGTCGATTGGTACGAGGTAATAACTTAGTCAAATATTGAATACAATGCTTAATATGAGGTAAAGGTAAGGGTTAGTAAAGCAATACACGTAGCCGGACCAAGGTGCGGAGTGAAATTTTCTAGATGCCGGACCAAGGATTTAGAAATACATAACTTATCACTTTGCATGCAAGATACTAGGAAAGAATTGTTATAGTTAGAATTATCAAGTTATGAAACCTCTGGGGAACACTTAAGCCCTAGTTACTTTTATTAATTAATTAAGCTCTAAGATTTGAATCTGTTAGTTGTTTACTTTAATCTATTTAATTACTTTCATTAATATAGAAATAAAAACCCCCCTTTACTGTCTTTTGTTTTCTAGGGAAATAATTTAAATAATAGAATAAAGTTGAGTCTGAACTATTTTCCTCGTGGGAACGATCCCAACCTCATTATTTTGGGTTCTTTACTTGATACGACCTCTTTACTTCTTATTTGAGAAGTAAGTTTGAGCGTATCAAATTTTGTCCCCGCTGCTGGGAAAGTAGCTTTTAGATTAACTTAAACTTATTACTAAGCTTTAGTCAATATTTTCTTGATTTTAATTTTTTATTGTTTTTTATTCTTGCAGAACTAACTTTCTTGTATGCCAAATACACGGAGAGAAAGAGAACCCTTGTTTCCCTACGACCACGAATTAGAGTGTACACTACGCAATATGAATCGAAACTTGGGTATTAACGATGATGTTCCAAAATAGAACATCCCATCTCAAGTTGATGTTCATGGTCAGTTATTACCCGATGATTCTGGTCAAAATCAGCAAAGTGGACACAATCCCGCTCCACGTCCTCAAGAATACTACAAAGGTTATGATAATATTGCAGACTCTAATGGGTCACTTGTCTTTCCCCCTCTACCACAAGTCCACACCTTTGTGGTAACCGCTGCTAGAGGTTTGTTTTCAGGGCTACCTTCTGAGGACCCACATGCCCATATAGGTAAGGTTAAGGCAGTGTGTAAAAGTTGTGTAGGGAGTCCTGATTTGGATTTGGACATAATAGGACTAAGAGTATTTCCTCTCTCACTGACGGGAGAGGCTGCTATTAGGTTCAATGAGCTCCCTTATAACTCAATTTTCACTTGGAACCAACTAAGGGTCGTTTTCTTAGAACGTTACTACCCCGTCTCAAAGAAACTAAATTACAAAGATAGAGTGAACAACTTTGTGGCACTACCAGGAGAGTCAGTTAGCAGTTCTTGATATAGATTCACTTTATTTTTGAGAAGTTTCCCCAATCACCGCATAGATGATGAATCACTGAAGGAATGCTTCTATCGGGGACAGGATGATAAGAATAAAGCGGTATTGGATACTATAGCGGGTGGTTCTTATGGGGAGTGTCCTTATGCTGAGATTGCCAAAAATTTATAGAAAATCTCCCGTAATAATAAAGCTTGGAGTACTAGAAAGTCAGATACTGGAATAAATACCTTCGCATGCAATCCACACACAACCCAGCAACAGATGAGATTCGTGAATAGATGGCTCAAATGAGAATTGAGCTTGGGTTGGTATTAAAACATGTCACTGGGGGTGCATAAAAGTTAAATGCATTTAATTACTTGTCTAAACCACCACTACCAAATGATGAATGTTATTATGAGGAGGATTCCTATGCGGTAAATAAGCAGACGGGGAGTTTCCGACCGAGTTCCCAAGGCTCAAATCAGGAGAATTTGTGTCAAGGTCAAGGAAACCAAGGTCGGATCTATGGTAACTATAACAGTGAGGGTCATTATGTCTGAGATAGAAATTACAACCGTGATAACTAATTCAACGGGGGTAGCTATGGTAACAAAAATGATAGGAATGGGCCCTATGTTCCTCCTCAAAATCGTGAAGTTACTCCTAGGGATGGTTGAGATAGTATGGCGCAAGTTAAGAATATGTTGCACAAAATGATAAGTAGTTTCGATGCTAGTGATGAGCACATTAAAGAGTTAAGGAGTGATTTAGTGGGTATTGGGCATAAAGTAGATACACATGCAATATCGATTCAGTAGCTTGAGTTGCAAATGGCCCAATTATCTGCGACTGTGAACACACGACAATCGGTCACTCTTCCTAGCAACACTATCCAAAATCCAAAAAATGATGGACAATGTATAGCAATCACTACTCTGGGTAGTAAGCAAACCATTGACCCACCTATGTCGTCTAATGAGGAAAAAGTGATAAAAGATAATGATGAAGTGGAGAGGTTAGTGGTGAAGTAGAAGATAACACTGGAAAAGATGTTGAAGTTCCTACAAAGGTAACTCTCATGCCTAGACCACCACCCTCATTTCCTCAAAGATTAGTGAAAAAGACCGAGGATGGTAAATATCGGCACTTTATAACAATGTTGAAGAAACTTTCTATCAATGTCCCTTTGGTAGAAGCTTTAGAGCAAATGCCCGGTTACGCCAAGTTTATGAAAGATCTGGTTACAAAGAAAAGATCGGTCACTTTTCATGATGATGATAGAATTCAGCATTGTAGTGCTATTGCTACAAGATCTCTAGTACAAAAGAAAGAAGATCCGGGTGCGTTCAGTATTCCTTGTACCGTCGGGTCATTACATTTTGCGAAAGCATTATGTGATCTAGGGGAAATCATGAATCTCATGCCCTCTCGATTTATAAGAAGTTGGGTTTGGGTGATCCAAAGCCCATAGCAATGCGGCTACTGATGGTCGATCGAACAGTAAAAAGGCCTATAGGGATACTCCACAATATGCTTGTAAAAGTGGAGTCGTTCATATTTCTGGCAGATTTTGTTATTCTTGATTGTGAAGTCGATTTTGAAGTGACTATTATTCTTGGGAGGCCATTCCTCGCTACGGGTAGATCCTTAGTTGATATGGAAAAGGGTCAGATGAAATTTTGATTGAACAATGAAGAAGTGACCTTTAAAATTTGTAGGTCCATGAGGCAGAGTGGTGAGCTCCAATCGATATCTGTTATATCCTACAAACAAAAGATGAAGAAGCACCATGACCAAAAATTTCAAAAACGAGAGTTATGGTTGGGGATTTGGTGCTTTTATACAATTATAGGTTGCTTTTGTTTCCAGGCAAGCTCAAGTCCAAATCGACTGGCCCTTACTTGATTACCAAACTATACCCTCATGGAGCAGTTGAGTTATAAAACAAATAGGGTGTGCGGTTTAAGGTGAATGGACAACGAATAAAAATCAATTTTGGGCATGCTAAATCGGCGAATGAATTGATCGAGGCATACCATCTTGAAGAAGTCTTACTAATCAAGTGTCTTCAATCGTGCCGCGATGTTAAATCATGCGCTGGTTGGGAGGCAACACAATGTTTATAGTTTTCTTTCTAGTAATGGTAGCATTTTCTTTTAATGGGTTTTAAATTTGCAGGTAGCACATCACCAGGATATCTCAGGAGAAGGTCACACTACAACAATCACTGACGGATACATCGATGGACCATCACGCATGCGACGGACCGTTGCATGAATTCGTTGTGCCAGGTACGTCTTTCATTTATTTTAAAAATTAGGGCACACGCAACAGAACCCATGACAGACCGTTGTAGGGGACTCTTTGCGTCATTAATCAGCATAGCCGACCCGACCTGGCTGGGGTATTTTAAAAATTGTCAACATTTAAAAAATCCACCCCTTCATTTCAACCATTTCCTCCCTCTTTCTCACATTTCCCTCCCTTTCAAACTACCAACTTCCTACCTCTCCTGTCTATCAGCTGATCACTTCCCAAAATCCCCAATTCCGAAAATCTCCTTTCTACTGAACGGAGTCTGCTTCTGTGGTTCTTCTCTTGATAACCAAGTGCCTCATTTGCTTATTTTTCTCCTCTTCTCAGGTATGTGTCTCTGATCTCTACCTATTTACATTGCATTTTTTGTTTTTTAATTAGTAGTAGGCTATTTCTTTTTGGTGGGTCTTCATTCTTTGATCCAATTTTGTCTGACCTAGGTTGAGAATCCTCAAATTGCCTTGTTAAAACTAGAGAAATAGGTGCTTTAGCATTGCTAGTTTGCTAGATTTTGGGTTATAAACATGTAGGTTAACACTAAGTATTCCATTTGAGTCACAGGGGATGATTGTGGCATCCTCAGTTATGTCACTGAATGACAGAACGAGGCACTGATGACGGACGTCTTTACCCACGACGAACAGTCATAGGGTTTGTTCCAACACCCCACTGTTCATTTTCTCTAAGTGTCCACCAATAGACACATGCGACGTACCATCGTTCCCACGATGCTTCATCCTGCACAACCGTTCTGGTTGTCAGAGACCCTATTCCTAGGGGTCTCCAACTTTTTGTAAGTGTCTTCTGATGGACATCTAAGATGGACCGTCATTAACACGATGGTCCGTCCTGAACAACCGTCATGGTTGTCAGAGACCATTGTCCTAAGGGTCTTCATTTTTTTCCAAGTGTCCTCTGATGGACATCTACGATGGACTGTCAAACCCACGACAATCCATCCTGCACAACCGTCATGACGGTCAAATACCCCTCTCCTATGGGTCTCCATACTTTTTCTAAGTGCCCCACGACGGACATCGACGATGGACCGTTATTATGACGATGGCCGGTCCTGCAGATCCCTCATAACTGTCAGATACTTTCCTTCAGGGGTCTCCACATAAACAGAGTTGAAGTAAGACATGACGATCCGTCATACTCACGATGAGCCGTCACCTAGTCCATCGTGTTTCACTTTTACTACAGAGATGTCATTACAGTTTTTCTCTTATATTTATTTTGTGTCATTTTTACTTGTCTTTTTTGCTCCTTCTACTACTAATATTGATTCTTTACAGGTACTATCTCTAATGGCACCAAAACAAGATCGAGTTTACACACGTGGGTGTTCAAAGTCTATTGCTCCGTTTGCCTGACTGGTTATAGGCTATAATGATGAGCATGATCCTGAGTACGTGCCCCAAGGAACTTCCACTCCATTACGAGTTGCACGTGTATCCACAGCTATGCCCAAAAAGGTGGCGTCTGGCGTAGTCACTGCCTCCTACTCTGATGACGAGCGTACACTGACCGGCACACCTTTTGGGTCAGATACACATGAAGAACGAGCGTCTGGTTCCTTAGGAGTTTCATGATCGGAGGAAGCCTCCGGGTCTGCAGAAGTCCCTACACCCGCCACAGCTGCACAGTCAGCCTCGTCTGATGAGGCTGACAGTCCTGATTCCACTCCAGGATCACCGACTGGTGCTCTCACCCTGGTTGCCGACCATCCCAACCAGTGGTGTGTCGACGGGCAATACCAAGTGTATTCAGATGCCAAGTTTCTAAATGATAAAGGTGTCATGACATAGACCCTTACACTAAAGAGGCGGGTCCTTACGGAAAGTCTCCCAACCATGCCAGAGATCCACAATCTCTTTACCAAACACCGGCTAGAGTAGACAGCTCATTTTTTAGGCCGCTATAGTGAGGAGTTTTTATGAGAGTTTTACACCTCTTAGGTGGCTACTCTCCGATCACAGATAGAAAGGTGGGCTGCCACCGCCATACAGGACCCACTTGAGCACGTCCGAGTACACGGCATACAGGTTGACATCTCCCTGCCCCCCATCTGCCGATATTTTTATGGTGAGGATGTGGATGCCAACAAGACCCCTCTCACTACTGAGTTTGACTACCGGTGGCAAATTGTAAAAGATGGTCAATTCTTGCGTGAGCCATTGCTGAGAGAGACCACCAAGAGGTGGATGGACTTGCACTTGTCTATTGATGGAGAGGGTGCCGACTGGGTAATGGAGCAAAAGGGAGCCATCAAGAAGGCTAACTTGACCTTCACGACTATGTTCTTATGGTTGATTGTCCGCCACTGCCTTTCCCCCACGGGTGCTGATAATATAGGCACATGAGATCATGCATTTCTGATGGTGGCCGTGATAGTCAGGTTTGAGGTGGACTTAGCTTGTCTTCTATAGGCGGTCATGCACGAGATGGATTTCAAGGTCACAACTACTTACCCTTTTATGTGCATGATATTTTCCTTATGCAGGTCCGCAGGTATGACCATCTAGCACATTGATAAGCTCAAAACTCCGCTGGGCACTATTGATATCGGCCTCATCAGAGATGAGGCAAATGAGTTGGCTCCACGCAGAGGGACCTGTCCAGAGTTACCTCCACTTGGTGAAAATTTGGTTTACACGGTAGCACATCCTCGAAAGGCTACGCAGGCTGCTTTCGAAACCACTGAAACTACTCTGATCGAGTCTATCACGGGTAGTAGCACTGCCCCTATTTCATCTCGCTCAGCCCCTTTCCCCGCTCTGGTCCCGCTTGCTAGGGTCCAGAAACTAGAGGCTCAGATGACCACACTTCTACATCACATCCATCCTTGAATGCAAAGATTTATTGCTGAGGCGGAGGAGCGCTTGGAGCGTAAAATGGTCCAGCACATAGAGCAGAAGATCACTAAGGTTCATCAACGCTTGGACGCTTTAGAGTTGCGGGTGCTAGCCCGGACAGCCCCTCATGTGGACGTGTCGACCCTTCAGGCTGCGGTTGAGAGTCTGCGAGCAGATATTGATATAATTCTAGAGGCTAGGGTGCCTGAGTCTGAGGCCTTTTCTGCAGAGCCTGCTGAGAACATAGTGATGGCTGTCTTATTTGCCACTTCTGAGACTCCACCACCTCTCCCTCGAGAGCATGCCAAGAGGCGCAAGGGTCGAGAGGTGGATGAGGCTAGAGCACAGAAGAAGGAGCGTCGTGAGATGGAGGCTGTGAAAAATGCCTCGCTTGTTGATGAGGAGGCGCGTCCGATCAGGGATGTAGAGTCAACTGCTGGGGCATCTAGCTCCAGAGATGTGGAGACAGCAGGAGGCACTACTGATAGTGTTGTTGCTAATGAGGACACTACTGAGGGTTTCCATACTACATACGTAGTGGATTCCGAGGAACCGTACCCACCAGCTTGCTCATCGTCGGTGCTTTGCGCCCCAGGTTTGCTTCACCCACTCTCGTATTTCAATTTTTTTGTATGCATTAGGGACAATTGCATATCTTTTTTTGAGGTGGGGTAAATGGAAAGTGAGTACTAGGGTGAAGTCTGATAGCCCAATTCACAATCCTCTTTTGGGGTTTTCTTGCCTATGTTCTTTTTCCCTAAGAGACTGATTATTTTTATTGTTGAACCGGCATGTCTATATCTTATGTACATAGTATAACTCTGAAGCATGATGGCTAAAACAAAAATAATAGCGTGATGTAATGAAAATGATGTATTACTAGGCATAGTAATTGATAAATTTGTATCTCTAAGCATGACATACAGTTACACCAGTGCATGACCCTAAGTCTAAAATTCAAACTAGGTGTCTAATAATATGGTAGAGTAATGACATGTCAAGTGAGTGTGAGGAAAATTTAAATAGTCCACTATTTGTACTAAGCTAGAACTTTCTTGATTAGTCTTGCTAAAAGTAAGTTGTAATAGACAATTAGGAAAGGATCATAGGCCCTTGATCAATATAGCCAATTTTTAGCCTAAAAAAATTAATGAAATTAATCTCTGTTTGATCCAAATGATTTGAGCTTAAAAAAGACCTTTCTTTTTCACCCTAACTGATCTTTCTGTAAATAATGTGTTGGCCCTGGTCCCTTCTTGGACATGTGCACCTCAACTTATTCCAAAAGCATAAGTTGAGGGTGGCTAATGCAGTAAACAACCTTTGCGTGTCTCTGACCCAACTTTCGGTATTGTGTACTTTGACTCATGGCAAAGCCATGAGTTGAGGGTGTCTATTATGAGGAATGCTCATGAAAGTGGGGTTGAAATAACAAAAAGAGAGAAATAACAAAAGTAAATTGACTCAAGAACCAGTTGCAACAAAAGTGAAATAATATATATATATATATATATATATATATGAGAAATTGGGCAAAATAAAATGATAAAAAATGGTATGTTTGGCCGATATGTCAGTGCGTGGTGAGTCTGTGTCATGGTCTGATTCCACATAATTCAAGCCTAATATTGATAACATGCATCAACATGATGAGATTGATCGGAATTGATAGCAAAATGATTGCGAAAGCTAAAATATGGATACTATTGTACAATGATTTTGTAGTGAGTCATAGTGCGTCGCTTGAGGACAAACTACAAATTTAAGTTGAGGGTGTTGATATACCATGGTTTCATGGTATTTTTAATGTTTTTTCCTTAAATTTAGTGTGTGTCCAAAAGCCTTTTTGTATTGATTTTTATATAAGTTTCTCCTTATATTCAGGAAATTTGTTCAAAGATGAACGTGGAAAGTTTTAAGCGAGAAATGCAGAAGAGACCACCTACGGAGCTTGTAATGATCCGTCAAGCTTGTGAAGGTCTGTAGGTAGCATCGTAGTGAAGCTGCTGAAGGAAGATGGGGAAGTCTGATCTAAGTTTCGGATTACGAAAGTCAATGACGGACCGTCATAGCCACGACGGTCCATCCTGCTGGTTTGTCGCAATGATCAGAGAGTAGTCCCAGTACCTAAATTCCAAGAAGTTTAAGTACTATAGAACGGAGACCCTCGACAGATCGTCGTGCTTGGAACGATCTGTCATACTTGTTCATCGAGGGTAATAAAGAGAGCAGAAGAAGAATTTGTGAAGTGTGGGACGACGGAGGACATGACGGCCCGTCATGACCACGACAGTCCGTCACGAGGTCAGCCGACCCAGCCGCGTTTTTGACAAATTTCATTAATTAGAATCCTTCTTTTATTAGGTTCTATTTTTATTATAAACGTTAGAACTCGCCTTAATGCTACTTGCCGGATAAAGGAGGTAGTTAATAGGAAAAGAATTATCAACATAGATTTAGTGTATACTATCTAATAGGCTAGTGTCGATTGGTACTAGGTAATAACTTAGTCAAATATCGAATACAATGCTTAATATGAGGTAAAGGTAAGGGTTATTATAGCAACACATGTAGCCGGACCAAGGTGCGGAATGAAATTTTCTAGATGTCGGACCAAGGATTTTGAAATACATAACTTATCAGTTTGCATGCAAGATACTAGGAAAGAATTGTTGTAGTTTGAATTATCAAGTTAGGAACTTGTGGGGAACACTTAACCCCTAGTTACTTTTATTAATTGATTAAGCTCTAAGATTTGAATATGTTAGTTGTTTACTTTAATCTAGTTAATTACATTCATTAATTTAGAAATAAAAAAAACCCTTTACTGTCTTTTGTTTTCTAGGAAAATAATTGAATAAATAATAGTAATAATAGAACAAAGTTAAGTCTGAACTATTTTCCTCGTGGGAACGATCCCATCCTTATTAGATGGGTTCTTTACTTGATACGAACGCTTTACTTCTTATTTAAGTAAATTTGAGCGTATCATGAATCGATTTTTACATGTGTTCATCATAGTATTTATAGATAAAATTTTAGTGTGTTCAAGATCGGAGGAAGACCATGCTAATCCGTTGTTGTAGGTTTTACAAAGTCTTCGTGATTTTAAATTGTATGCAAAGTTCTCTAACTGTGAGTTTTCATTGACATTTGTGGCATTCTTAGGTCATATTATATCTGATGAAGGAATAAAGGTTGATTCTAAAAAGATATAAGCCATGAAAAATTGGCCAAGACCTGCAACACCTTTGCAGATCTGTACTTTTCTTGGACCGATAGGCTATTATAGAATGTTTGCTGAAGGATTCTCTTCCATTGTTGCACCTTTAGCAAAGCTAAACAGATAAAGCAACCAAGTTTAGATGGAGTGATGCTTGTGAATTAATCTTCCAAGAGATAAATCGTAAATTAACTAATACACCTATATTTGTACTTCCAAGAGGCACAACAGGTATGTAGTGTATTGTGATGCTTTATCAGTGGGATTCCGAAGTGTATAATTGACCCATCCCATATTACTCCTACTAAAGATGTACAAGTTACAAGAGATATCAAGTATGAAGAAGTGGTCATTGTTATTATTTATAGACAAGTTAGGAAGTTAAGAAATAAAGAAGTAGCTTTTGTAAAAGTACTATGAAGAAAGAAACCAACAAGTAGAAGGAGTTACATGGGAAGCAAAAGATGAAATGAAATTAAAGTATATGTATCTCTTCCAGAACGATGAGAGAGATGAAAATGTTGAGTTGAGGATTTGACAAGTAAGTATAAGTTTATATGTATTATGGATTAATAGTAGTACGTAACTTAGACTTGAACTTGTTTGAGCTGGATAACCATGCTCACATTTGTGGACGAATGTTCTTAATGGGGGGATGTAACACCCTATATCACGCATATGTTAGTTTTATTCATATGATTCTTGACATAGTCTTATCGTATATGGTAGGGACCATGTCTCTTATATCGTTAGTGTTGCTTAAAATAGATTGGAAGGTGATGTGATGTCTTGCACGTTTCAGCATGTGTACTCCAAGTTAACCCCGAATAAAGTATTTAAACTTGAGATAGTGAGGTGGTAATCGCATTTAATTTTAAAATTCCAGTCCGAAGATATGGAAAAAGGGATTAATATTTAAAGAATGGAATAAAATGCTGAACTTTTTTCTTAGCTTAATTAAGCTACTAGGTGTATCACCTACTTGAGCTACGTAGATCTAGTTAAAGGGTCCAAGGTTAATGGATTATATTTAGGCCTATTTAATGGACTCATAACCTAATTAAGTAAAATAAAATGAAAACAGAAATAAAATCCAGAAGGCAAATCTTTCAAGGCCTAATGTAATTAAGCCCAAGAAAAAGCAAAAAGGTGCATCACCTAATTCGACATTTTGTGCAGTTTGATGTACATACACAGGTTCATCACCTCCTTGACCAATTAGTTGCTGAAAATGGAGTAAAAAAAGGAGGTTCTAGAGGATTTTTTTAATGTCCAATAAGGATCCATTTAAATCTAATATAATCTGATCTTTTCACGCATTTTAACATTTAATAAAAATCATATTTAACTTCAACTCTCTCTCTCTCTGTCTCTCTCTCTATCTCTCTCTCTCTCTCTCTTTTCTCTCAAGTCTTAAAATAGCAGCCTTAAAATTTATTCTAGGAGAACTCCTCGTATTTGCAAACCAACTTCTGAGAAACACTAATATATTTAGCTTAAATCTACTATGGAAGACTAGGAAAATATGTTACCATGCTTAATTATAAGTACAAGAAAGAAGTTACCACAAGCTAGTGCTCTTTTTTTCCTAGTTATTAAGAAATTTTTGTCTTCCTTATTAGGTTTAAGTGTGAAGAGAAGTTGAAGATTCCAAGTTAAAAAGAAAAGTTTCATAAATAGAGGTAAGGTGACTGCTCTACTATTTTTCTCCTTATGCATGACTTCGATTAAGGAATTATGGGTATGTTGTTATTAAAAACTCATGAAATAGTGAGTTCAATATTTGGTTGTTGCGATAAAGAATATTTGGGGTTGTTTTATGTGGAGTGTTGTTAGGCAGTGTGGTTATCTTGGGAGAGAATATATAAGGTATTTATTGGACATATAAGGAGGGTGTGGTGATACATATTTGTTTAAGGGTTGTATGGGATCATTGTCCGTCAAAGTTAGTTATTGTTTTACGCGGCCTACAGGGTAATAGGTATTGATTCTAGTTTATCAAGTTTTATATTATAGATTAACATCTAAAAGGGGAAGTTAAATCATGATAGTTGTACTTGTCAGAGAATAAGGTATGTAAGGCTTGATTTCATATTCTTCGGCATTGAATATCAATTAAGGAAATGGCACAACTAGGAACCTCAAACATTGATAAGGGAAGACTAATGCTTTCATTAGGATTATATTCCTTTCATCTTGTCACGACCCACTAGTACACCCTAAAAGAAGGGAGCACTGTTGAGTCGTTACAAGGCGTACTTGACCCTTCAGAGGTGTTGTACTAGCGTCTTAACTATCATTTATTGTATACAACATGAAAAGTAGTACGGAATTAAAACTTTTCATGACAATAATAATCATAAGGAAATATATTTTATAAAATACTAAAGAGTAGTCTCATCGTCATAAGCCAACTTAAAGAAACAAGTTAAATATCTTAGGACACGGCCACCCATTACGTTGAAAGAAAATACAAAATAAGTCTTATATAAGTATTAACAGAGAACTAAAGAAACATAGACTATTTCCTCGAATATATGAGGACATACAGAGTATTGAGAGAGTCAACTTCCCAAGCCTGCCTTCTAAACTTCCACTTGCTTCCAATCTATAACTATAGAGTGTACAAAAGTATAGGGTTAGTACAAACATTGTACTAAGTATGGCATTATACAAAAATATGCAAAAGAGGATATTGTAGTAGAAATAAAGCTTTCATGACACATAAGTAAAATCTCCATGAATATAGAAGAAAAACAACATATAAATCATTATTTAGAACATAAGGTAAAACTTCCATAATTTTAGCACCAAACGACACAGTGAACTCAAGAAACATGACAGTGAACTCACATTCATTTCATCTTACAGTGAATCCACTCCATTACCACTTACAGTGAGATATTCCACTTGAAGTTTCCGTAACCAATGTTATCCTAAGACTAACTAAGGTAAGACATTAAGAAATCGCCCGTACAATCCCTTCAATACACACCTAAGTGATCCTCAAGACTATCGACCATATGATTACTTCACACGGGTAACAAGCCCACACTCAACATCAAGACACTAAGGATCATACTTACATTTGAGGACTTCAAATAAGAACTCTTCTCCAAGGAAAACCACAAGTTAAACAGAGTGCAGTGTGAGAGTAGCATCCCACTAGTCCCACCAAGTGTTCCTTGAAGATTCCCTTAAATTAGGCACACCACATTCATAATTCATTAACTTCATCATACAGGACATAACCTTAACATGCTTCACTGACATTAGAAACTAAGTCAAATTACTACATTTACATTACATATTGACCCATTCATACATTTTATATAAAGACACACCAAGACTGCCTCTAAATGCCTAATTGTGCAATGAATAGATACCATCCCCTACTACCACCTACCCTAAATAATAAACCCTTTATAAGACTTAGTTCATTACATTTTTTTGTGGGGGATAGATTTAAACAACATACACCATGAGAGATAGACATGGAGTCCCGGTATTAACCCCTAATGAATTATGGATCCCCACTTGCCTAGGGTGGGGTCATTCTTGAGCCTTTACATGGATTATCCATTAGCTACTCCTATGTGGGCGAGTATTTAAGGGATGAGGAGATTTATTCTAAATAACTCATTCTCTACTAAAGAGGAGTACTCATCTCAAGAGGTACATTGGGTAACAACCCTAAAAATGGATATGTTAAGTAATGCTTAATGTGTCTAGAATAACAATGATTAGACTGGGTTCACACGGATTGATGCGCGTAGAACCAAGCCTCGTAACCCTTGATACATCCAAGACAACTAACTTGGGGAGTTATCTGAGCTAGGAAAGGTTGTCTCCAACCATGTAGGACTCTCGAATACGAATATTTACTTGAAGGAGTCTTTACCGGACTTAAAAAGGGAAAATCTTAGGTTTGGAGGGTGTATGGGTAAAATGATCTTTTTCCAGGATAAGGGTAGTATCGTAATTACCCTAAATACATAATTAATTATTTAATTAATAAGCTGGAGGGGCATTTTGGGAAGAGAGGGCCAAAATTGGGCTCTTGAAGTGAAGTCTTGCTCCACCCGGGTTCGAACTTAGGTGGAAGCAATAAATTAAATTGTTTTTAATTTAAGTTGTTAAATTAATGTAATTAATTTATATTTATTAGTTATTAGATGATTTAAAATAAAAGCAAATCAAATTTTAAATAATTAAATAAAACCTTATTTGAATAAATCCTAAACTAGACTCCTAAGCCTAAAAAAACTCTTCTCTCCCACACTCATCTCTCTCTCACGTCTCTATCACTCTAATTCATGTTTTCTCTTCCAAAAGAACTCCAAAAACAGTAGTTAAACAAAAGTTCTTCACATTTGAAGAACTCACATGAAAATATAAGAAAAACAAACGTTAATCAATCACGTAGCCAAAGAGAAGGTTTTTCGTCTATTTTGGTGTTAGACGTGTGTTTGGAGGAGTTCTTAGGGCAGAAAGTCGAGGTTTGAACGTCAAAAAGATATGCGCTCTCTTCTCTCTGGTCCCTTTCCCAAGATACCCCTTAAGATTCAGTCAAATCTAATCTGAAAACTAGGATTGTTCCCGTTGCATGTCCCTGTCAATAGCTCCTGTTGATTCGTAGGTTGGGTATGTTTGCTGGTAGATATTAGGCATGTAATGTGTTTTCATGTTGAATATGTTCATGAATTTTGTTTGGAATCGTATGAATGACAACCAATGTTTTTCCGAAAAGATGTGTATGTATGTACAATGTAGCCGTGACTCCTTTGGTTTGAGGTTCAAAAATAACATGTTATGGTTGTGTTCCTACGTGTACAACTTATACAAATTTTTATGTTCGTAAGTGATGTAAATATGCTGATTTGAGTGCAATTCTTTATCGAATGAAATCTTGAAAATTCACCTAAATAACTCACTAAAAAACTACTTAAAACGTCTAAACAATTAATGTGAAAGAAGTGAGAAAATAGGCTACAAAAATTTCCAGCAGCTTGTTAATGAGTTTCGGCCAAGCTAAGGAGAATTTCATGCTATGAAAAAATGAACTAAAATATGTGAGATCACTAGGATTGAATCGGTGACCTCACCATGTTGAAAATCAATGAAATAAGGTGAGAAAAAGGGAATGTGGCATGTGGGACCCGAACATATGACCTTGGATGGAAAATGAAAAATAAAAAGAAAAGAAATGAGAGGAGTGGGATTCGAACCCACAACCTCTCAGACAGTAAAGGTGAAAGGAAAAAAATGAAAAAGAAAAGAAATGAGAGGAGTGGGATTCGACCCACAACCTCTCAGGTAGTAAAGGACAAAAGGAAAATGAAAACAAAATGAATGTGAGGCGTGGAATTCGAATCCACGACCTCTTAGGTAGATTTAAGGAGAATTAAAAATGAAAATAGAAGAAATGTGAGGCGTGGGAATTGAACCCACGACCTCTACGCAGTAAAGGAGAATTACAATAAAAATAAAATGAGGTTGTGCGGGTTTGATCCCACAACCTTATTGTCAATACGAGATAGTCAAGGAGAAATAAATAAAGAAATAAAAGGGGTTGTGGGGTTTTAACCCACAACTTCCAGCCAAAAGGAGAGAGTTTAAAGAAAAAGAAATTAAAAGAAAATTAGGTTTGGGGGCTTCGATCCCACATCCTCTCAATCCCATTTAGAAAAAAAATGAAGAGAAAAACTAAAGGAAAAATAAAATGAATGTGTTTGGTTTCGATCTAGGGTCCCAATGTCATGAGGACTATAAATAAAATCAATGAAAAATGTAAGAGTTGTCCAAGGTATTTGAACTTGGGTTCCCATGCCCAAATTACCGTATTGATACATAAATTATACGTGAATTAAATGGTCAAGAATAATGTCACCTACAAAGATCGAAATCGAGATCTTGACATACGTACAAGATACATAGGTCTTGTACCACATAACCTTAGGAAGATATGAGTCTCCTAACCAACTAGAATGAAGCCTCGTGGCTTGTATGTATAGACCCATAAGTCTAGCATACGTTTAAAAATAAGTGAACCTAAGATGTATGTAATGAAATGAATTAACCCTAGAAAGGTTAAGTACGAGTGTTAAACACACTAAATGGCTATGTGCATTGGCAGACGATGAAATGATTATTATGTAATGAAATGATGAAAACCTAGAAGGGTTAAGTAATAGTAACACATAAATGGCCAAGTGCATTGGCATATGATGAAATGAACATTCACGCAAAAAGGTGTGAGTAATTATGAAGAGCAATTGCGCTAATGTAAATGAATGTAGTGACAACATGATATGAGGGTAATGTAAAAAATGAGAGCAATCTCAAATGAGCCTAAGCAAATGTTACCAAAACGTACTCAACTATGAGAGTGTAAGTTAATGAAGAGACCAGTCTCTATGAACACTCAAATGAAAGTATTGAGATTAACACACTTAATACTAATGATGACATGAGAAATCATCTATTGAGCTATGATGTCCTCATACTAGAAGCCATTTTCCATCACGTATGAGTTGAATGTAATGGAACTTTATACTGAGCACCGATAGACTAGCTATGAGCGGTGATGCCTTCTGTTGGGAAGGGCGAAAGTTCACGTAACTCTCATGAGATGAGACTGTCCGGCATGCCAGGTATGGGTCTCCGTATATTTCCTAGTCTTCGAACCTATACTGCCAATATAGGGGTATGGCGGAGTTCAATTCCCATGTACGCTAGCATGTTTTGGGTCACTTTGGCCGGTGATTCCATCTCTTTTCAGTGTGGGGTTTCATGACACTGGATTTCAAGATTCTCACATGATCTATGTTGGTTAAAGTTAAAGTTCCCAATGAGTGAATCAGGTTAGCCTCAAATGATGCACATAATGAAATGAACGATACCAAAGGTGTTAGGATAGGATAATCAATAAGTGATTTAGACTCAAGTAATGACATTAGGTCATTGTTGGTCATTGCAAAATGAACCGATAAAATTTTAAACTACATCTTAGGTATAGTTGGTGTTTACACTGGCCCATGAATGAAATGAAATCAAGTACGTATGAAATTAAAGAAGTAGACGCCGTGTTTGATAAAGCAGACTCCCTAGTTTAGGTCCCATATGTTGAGCCCTCATTTTGGGAAGTCTTAATGTCAAGTCCATGATTCCAAGATCTCATGGAACACGAATTAATGATATGAACAACATTATGTGTTATATGAATTATGATATGTGGTATGTTTATGTTGTTGTGTGTTGTGTGCAAAATGTTAAGTATGATTGTGCATGTACTCTCATGGCATAACTTTCCTAATCCAAATTTGGAAAGATCATAAACTTTCCTAATCCAAATTTGGAAATTTCACTTACTTTCTTAATCTCAATTTGGCAAGTCCATTGACTTGACCTGCTATAATCATGTTGCTAGGAAAGAGCTATTCTTACTCATGCATGTCCTTGGTGTGTTCTTGCATATACCCATACTTAGTACAAGTGTGTACTAACCCTATACAACTCTAATATTTTAGGTACAGGCATAGGTGGACGCGCGAGCTACAGGATCAACGTTGCAGCTATCCGAATGTCTAGCATTCATCCGGACTATGTAGGCCCTCATGCTTTCGAGGATGCTTGCCCATATACATTCTTGCTTAGTTTTATGATTGATCTAGTGGAGTATGTTCCACTAGCGTTTCTTTCCCATTTTTGTTCAGTTATCATCGCCGCCATCAACACTGCTCGATCCCAGGTAACGATGTTGTCAGCAGCTATGGGGGAGAGGCAGTGACGGACAAGCAGCCACAAGAACTTTGTTGTGAACGTGAGGTTGGCCTTCTTGATTGCCCCTTTCGGCTCAGTCACCCAATCGGCACCCTCTCCATCTACTGACAGGTGCAGGGCCATCCACCTCTTGGTGGTCTCTCTCAGTGCGGGCTCGCACAAGAACTGGCCATCCTTGACAATCTGCCAGCGGTAGTCGAACTCGGCGGTGAGGGGGGTCCGAGAAGAATCAATACTCTCGCCGTATAGAAACCGGCAGATGGCTGGAAAGGAAATGTCAACTTGTACGCCCCGGACTCGGACCTGCTCCAGTGGGGCTTGTTTAGCGGGGGAAGCCCGCCTATCGGTCTGTGATCGAAGAGTCGCTACGTAGGATGCGTAGAACTCTTGGACTATTTCTTCGCTGTATCGTCCCAACGGACGTGCTCTCCACTCCAAGCGATGCCTGGTGAAGAGATTGTGGATCTCAGGCATCGATGGTAGGCTCCTTATAAGTACCCGCCGCTCCAAAGTGAGTGTTCGAGTCATTACTCCTTTATCAGTGAGGAACTTGGCGTCGGAGTAGACTTAAAACTGCTCGTCGACACACCACCGGTTGGGCTGGTCAGTGGCTGGGGTGGGCACCTGAGCTGGTGAGCCGGATGTAGAGTGTGAACTGTCAGCCTCATCAGAAGAGGCCGACGCTGCAGCGGAGGCGGGTGCAGGAACCTCAGCAGAGCCAGAGGCTTCCTCGGACCAGGATACTCCTAAGGAGCCAAACGCTCCTTCCTCATTTGTGGCTGACCCAGAGGGTGTGCCGTTCAGTGTGCGCTCCTCATCAGACTAGGAGGTTGTGACTACGCCGGACGCCACCTTTTTCGGTGTGTCTCTGGGAGCACGGGCAACACGGGAAGGGGCGGAAGTGCCTCGGGGCACGTACTTAGGGTCACGCTCATCATCAAAACCGATGACCATGCGGGCAGATGGGGCGACAGACTTCGATCGCCCGCGTGCGTAGGTGCGGTCTTGCTTGGGTGCCATAGTATATAGTACCTGTAAAGGATCGATATTAGTACGAGTAGTGTCACACAAGATAGGAAAAACCATACGAAAGAAAACATTTAAAATAGTGTGTCATTGCTATTGAAATTGTATCACACGACGGGCCTGGTGACGGCTCGTCGTGGCTATGACGGACCGTCATGAGGTCCGTCGTCTTTTACTTGGTCTATGTATATATAAAGAACCCTGAAGGAGTCTCTGACTAGCATGACAGTATATGCAGGACGGACCATCACAAGTACGACGGTCCGTCGTAGGACACTTAAAAAAAATATGGAGACCCTTTACAGAGGGGTCTCTGACCATCATGACGGTCGTGCAGGACAGACCATCGTGGGTATGACGGTCTGTCACATGTGTCGTTGAAGGACACTTAGAAAAAGTGAGAGACCCTTAGACACATGGTCTCTGACAACCAGAACGGTTGTGCAGGACGGACCAACGTGAAGACGACGGTCCGTCACATGTGTCCATTGGGACAGGGTGCTAGGGCTTTTGGAACGGACCCTACGACTGTCCATCGTGGGTACGAGGGTCCGTCATCGGGGTCTAGTAGTGTTTTGGACCTATATTTGTCTATCCCAACTACCTAGGAAACTAGCAATGCAACAGTACCTATGTCTAGGGTTGTCAACATGGCAAATTCGAACATTTTGAGCCTAGGTTTAGAGATAATCATATAAAGGAAACAATATACGACGAAGAACTAAGCTAATACTAACTAATAAACAAAAATGCAAGATAAATGAGTAGAAATTCGAGACACATACCTTAGAAATGGAGAAAACAACTGGACAAGTACTCAGTTGGCAAAGTAGACACCTACAGCAGCAGCTCCGACTAGTAGATGATAACTCTAGGGCGTTGGAGAATATTAGGGGGCAATGATCGGTGGGAGGTAATATGGAAGTTGAAAAGAGAGGGGAGATGAGAGGTATAATGAAGTAATGGGGTGAAATGAGGGGTTGGGGGGTTTAAACGGTCGGATTTTGAAAAAAAGGGTCCATTCGGGTTGGGTCGGGTATAACTCATTTATCACGCAATAGTTCCCCGACGACGGTCCGTCGCAGTTGTGAAGACCCGTCGTTGATTCCGTCGTGTGTGCCCTAGTTTCAAAATAGCAGAAAAAACGTTCCTGGTAAGACGGATGCATACGACGGTCCTTCGCAGGCGCAACGGTCCGTCGATGTGTCCGTCAGTGACTGCTGCAGAGTAATTTTCTGCAGAATTCCCTGGTGATGTGCTTGCAAATTTAAAAACCCATTAGTAGAAGAATGTTATCATTACTAAAAATACTATAAGTATTGGGTTGCCTCCCAACAAGCGCCTGATTTAATGTCGCGGCACGACTGGGGACCCTTGATTACTCAGACTTCATCAAGATAGTATGCCTCTATCACTTCATTCGCCGATTCAGCATGCCCGAAATAGATTTTTATGCGCTGTCTATTCACCTATAACCGCAAACCCTCCTTAGTTTCCAACTCAACTGCTCCATGAGGGAATAGTTGGGTAACCGTGTAAGGACCAGTCCATTTGGACTTGAGCTTGCCTGGAAACAAGCGCAATCTGGAATTGAATAAAAGCACCAAATCCCCGACCATAAACTCTCGTTTTTCAATTATGTTGTCATGGTACCTCTTAATCTATTCTTTGTATAGGGCTGAGCTTTCATAGGCTTTCAGGTGAAATTCATCAAGTTCATTCAACCCATTTAACCGTTGCTCTGCAGCTTCGCTCCAATCCATTTTTAACTTCTGCATAGCCCACATGGCTTTATGCTCTAACTCAACCGGAAGATGACAAGCTTTCCCATATACAAGTTGGTATGGAGACATACCTATGGGAGTCTTATATGCTGTTCGGTAGACCCAAAGAACATCATCAAGCCTCCTTGACCAATCCATTCTACTAGCGTTCACTGTTTTAGACAATATCTATTTGATCTCCCGATTCGACACTTCAACTTCCCCACTAGTTTGAGGGTGGTAAGGAGTGTCCATATTATGGCAAACCCCGTATTTCTCCAATAACCCCTTGAATAATCTGTTGCAGAAGTGTGAGCCCCCATCACTAATAATGGCCTTTGGGGTACCAAAACGAGAGAATATATTCTTTTTCAAAAATGCAGTGACACTCTTCCCTTCGTTGTTTGCGAGGGCTATGGCTTCGACCCATTTAGATACATAATCAATTGCTACTAGAATGTACTTCATCCCATGAGAACTCACGAAAGGGCCCATAAAGTCAATACCCCAAACATCAAATAACTCAATTACAAGAATGGGGTTTAGAGGGAGCTCTTGCTTTCTTGAAATACCGCCATCTCGTTGGCATCTGTCACATGCTTTAGCAAACCCATGAGCATCTTGATTAAGAGTTGGGCAATAGTAACCACATTGTAATATCTTATGAGCGGTTCGGATACCACTGTGATGTCCACCAACGGGTGAGGAATGGCATTCCTCTAACACACTCAACATCTTACATTCTGGCACACAACGCCAAATAATCCCGTCAGCACAACTCCTATACAAGTATGGTTCATCCCAAAAGAACTTCTTCACATCGTACATGAACTTGTTTCTTTGATGAAAGGACAAGTCTGGTGGAACAATATCACTAGCCAGATAGTTCATACAATCTGCGAACCATGGGATCATCAATGTCAATCTTATCCCCTAACTCTCTCATAGCTTCATCCTCTAGACGAGACAAGTGATCAGCAACTTGATTTTCAGATCCTTTTCTATCCATCACTTCAAAGTCAAATTCTTGTAGCAGTAACACCCAACGAATCATCCTAGGTTTCGCATCCTTCTTTGCCATAAAATATCTCAATGCTGAGTGGTCAGTCTGCACTATAACTCTAGTACCTAGCAAATAGGAGCGAAATTTCTCAAAAGCAAAAACTACTACAAGGAATTCTTGCTCAGTCACTATGTAGTTCTTCTGAGCTTCATTTAGGGCTTTACTAGCATAGTATATGGGGTGAAGGATTTTGTTTTTCCTCTGTCCCAGTACTACACCAAGAGCCACCCCACTAGCATCGCACATCACCTCAAATGGACTGTTCCAATCCGGAGAAATACTGATAGGCGCAGACACCAATTTTTCCTTTAGCTCACCGAATGTCTTAAGATAAGATTCATCAAAACAAAATTTACAATGTTTCTCCAGCAGTTTGCACAATGGGTGTGCAATATTTGAAAAGTCTTTGATGAATCTCCGGTAAAAACCTGCATGCCCAAGAAAGCTTTTCACACCTTTCACAGAGATTGGTGTGGGAAGTCTCTCTATTACCTCGACTTTAGCTCGATCAACCTCTATGCCCTTTTCTGAAATGCGATGACCCAACACAATACCCTCTTTCACCATGAAATGACACGTTTCCTAGTTTAGTACTAAATTGCAGTCTTCACATCTCTTAAGGACCTCAGATAAATTGGTCAAACACCGCTCGAATGAATCACCAACCACAGAAAAATCATCCATAAAGACTTCTATAGTATCCTCCACCATGTCAGAAAATATCGACATCATACATCTCTGAAATGTTGCGGGTGCATTGCACAACCCAAACGACATTCTTCTGAACGCAAAGGTCCCATATTGACAAGTGAAAGTGGTTTTCTCTTGATCTTCTGGTGCAATAGAAATCTGATTATACCCCGAATATCCATCAAGAAAACAGTACCACCCTTTTCCGGCAAGTCTATCCAACATCTGATCCATGAAGGGCATAGGAAAATGGTCTTTTTCAGTCCATGAGTTTAGTTTACGGTAATCCATACACACCCTCCAACTAGTAACCGGTCTCATTGGAACAAGTTCATTTTTTTCGTTGGGGACCATAGTCAATCCCCCTTTCTTAGGTGCACACTGAACCGGGCATACCCAACTACTATCGGCGATTGGGTAGATTACTCCGGCATCCAACCACTTAATGATTTTATTCTTCACGACCTCTTGCATAGGAGGATTTAAGCGTCTTTGGTGCTCAATACTCGGCTTATGATCAAACATGAGTTGAATTTTATGAGAGAAACCCAGGAGGAATCCCAATAATGTCCGCAATAGTCCACCCAATAGATCTTTTGAACCTTTTTAGTACCTTTACCAAACTTTGAACTTGTTGTTCATCCAGGTCTGATGCAATGATTACCGGAAAAGTGTCACCATTTCCTAAGAATTCATACTTGAGATGAGGTGGGAGAGCTTTTAGTTCTAATTTTGGAGCCTCCTCTATAGATGGTTTCGCGGGTGGGGACTCGCGATTCTTCATACCAAGCTCAAATTTCTTCGGTTTAAACCGAACATCACCTCGGTCAAGAGCCGCAACTAATGACTCATACTCTTCAATACAATCTCTATCAAAGTTCATTATTACTGCCACTAATGCTTCTACACTTAGACGTTCTTCTATTTGTGTCTCAGATGTCTCACCCATGTTGTAGGATATAGCATATGCCGATTGGAGATCACCACTCTGCCTCATGGACCTACAAATATTAAAGGTCACTTCCTTATTGTTCAACCGTAATTTCATTTGCCCCTTTTCCATGTCTACTAAGGCTCTTCTCGTAGCAAGGAATGGCCTCCCAAGAATAATGGGCACTTTAAAATCGACTTCGCAATCAAGAATAACAAAATCTGCTGGAAATATGAATGACTCTACATTTACTAGCACATCGTGGAGTATCCCTATAGGCCGTTTAACTGTTTGATCAACCATCAGTAGCCGCATTGCAGTGGGCTTTGGGTCACCCAAACCCAACTTCTTGTAAATCGAGAGGGGCATGAGATTTATGCTTGCCCCCAGATCACATAATTCTTTCACAAAATGTAATAGCCCGATTGTACAAGGAATAGTGAACGCACCCGGATATTCTTTCTTTTGGACCAGAGATCTTGTAGCAATAGCACTACAATGATGCATCTTATCATCATCCTCAAAAGTGACCGATCTTTTCTTTGTGACCAGATCTTTCATAAATTTGGCGTAACCGGGCATTTGTTCTGAAGCTTCTACCAAAGGGACATTGATACAAAAATGCTTCAACATTGTTATAAAATGCCAATATTTGCCATCCTCGGTCTTTTTCAATAATCTTTGAGGAAATGGGGGTGGTGGCCTAGGCATAAGAGTTACCTTTTTAGGCACTTCAGCATCTTTTGCAGTGTTATCCTCTAATTCAGCATCAACTTCTACCACTTTATCAGATTCTTTTGTCACCTTTTTCTCATTAGATGGCATAGGTGGGTCAATGGTTTGCTTGCCACCGCGAGTAGTAATTTCCATACAATGTCCATCATTTTTCAGATTTTGGACAGTGTTGCTAGGAAGAGTGCCCGGTTGCCGTGTGTTCACAGTTGCAGATAATTGGGCCAATTGTAACTCAAGTTGCTTAATCGATATTGCATGGGTATCAACTTTTTGCCCAATACCCGCTAAATCATTTCTCAACTCTTTATTGTGCTCATCACTAGCATCGAACCTCCTCATCATTTTATGCAACATATCCTCAACTCGCGACATACTACCTCCACCATCCCTGGGAGTAACTTCACAATTTTGAGGAGGAACATAGGGTCCATTCCTGTCGTTTCTATTACCATAGTTACCCCTGTTGAAGTTGTTATCGCGATTGTAGTTTCCATCTCGGACATAATGACCCTCCCGATTGTAGTTACCATAGTTCCGACCTTGGTTCCATTGACCTTGGCGCCAATTCTCCTGATTAGAGCCTTGGGAACTTTGTCGGAAATCCCCCATCTGTTCATTTACTGCATAGGAATCCTCCTCATAATAACACTCATTGTTTTGTGGCGGTGTTTTCGACAAGTATTTGACTGCATTGATTTTTTATGCACCCCAGTGACATGTTTTAGTACCAACCCAAGCTCAGTTCTCATTTGAGCCATTTCTTCACGAATCTCATCTGTGGCTGGGTTGTGAGTGGACTGTACTGCGAAGGTGTTTCTCCCTGTATCAGACTTCCTAGTACTCCAAGCTTTGTTATTCCGGGATATTTTTTCTAATTTTTCAGCGATCTCAGCATAAGGACATTCTCCATAAGATCCACCTGCTATAGTGTCCAACACCGCTTTGTTGTTATCATCATGTCCCCGATAGAAGTATTCTTTTAGTGACTCATCATCTATACGGTGATTTGGAACACTTCTCAAGAATGAGGTGAATCTATCCCAAGAACTACTAACTGACTCTCCTGGTAGTGCCACAAAGTTATTCACTCTGTCTTTGTGGTTTAGTTTCTTGGAGACCGGATAGTAGCGTGCTAAGAAGACATCCCTTAGTTGATTCCAAGTAAAGATGGAGTTGTATGAGAGCTCAGTGAACCAAATAGCAGCCTCTCCTGTCAGCGAGAGATGAAACACTCTGAGACCTATTACATCTAAATCCAAATCAGGCCTCCCAACACAACTTTTACACACTGCCCTTACCTTAGCTATATGGGCATGTGGATGCTAAGAAGGTAGCCCTGAAAACAAACCTCTGGCAGTGAGCATTTGCATCAGACTACTAGTTACCACAAAAGTGTGGCCTATGGGTAGAGAAGGCAAAACTAGTTGCCCATCCGAATCTGCTATGTTATCATAGCCTCTGTAGTATGCTTGGGGCCGTGGAGCGGGATTTTTTCCCCTCTGTTAATGTTCACCCTGAGCATCGGTTAACATCTGACCATGAACATCAACCGGAGCTGGGATTTTCTGGTTCGGATCCTCATCATTTATTCCTAAGTTTAGATTCATATTGCACAGTGTACGCTCTAACTCGTGATCGTAGGGAAACAAGGGTTCTCTTCCTCTCCGTGTATTTGGCATACAAGGAGGATGATTCTAAAAAGAATCAAAAACAATAAAACAAAGTAAATCAGAAAATATCAACTAAACTATAGTAATAAGTTCAAGTTAATCTAAAAGCTATATTCCCCGGCAGCGGCGCCAAAATTTGATACGCTCAAACTTACTTCTCAAATAAGAATTAAAGCGGTCGTGTCAAGTAAATAACCCAACTAGTGAGGTTGGGATCGTTCCCACGAGGAAAATAGTCTAGACTTAACTTCAACTTATTACTATTGTTTGTTCAATGACTTCCTTGGAAAGTAAAAACAATAAAAAGGGGGGTTTCTAGTTCTAAATGAGTGAAAATAAATAATGCAATTGTAAGAGACACTTAACAGCTTCGAATGTTGGATTTTAATCAATTAATCAAAGTAACTAGGATTTTCATGTTCCCCACAGGTTCACAACTTGATAATTCTAACTATAACAATTCTTTCCTAGTATCTTGCATGCAAAGTGATAAGTTATGTATTTCTAAATCCTTGGTCCGGCATCTAGAAAATCTCACTCTGCACCTTTGTCTGGCTACGTGTGTTGCTATCCTAACCCTTATCCTCACCTCATATTATGCATCGTATTCGATATTTGACTAAGTTATTACTTCGTACCAATCAATACTAGCCTATTAGATAGTATACACTAAATCTATGTTAATAATTCTTTTCCTATTATCTACCTCCTTTGTCCGGCAAGTAGCATTAAGGCGAGTTCTAACGTTGGTCATCCGTTAAAAAGACTTCTAAGCGAAAGAATTATTAATACATGCAAGACACTTTTCTAGGATTGTTATTTTAGTTAGGGTTTATCTCATTATTTGTCTATGGTTCCCACAACCCTAGTTATGGAGTTTAGTTACTCATGGCCATAAACACAATATTCAAATATATTAGATAAGAGTTCATGTACTTGCTTCAATGAGAAATAATAAAATCCAAAAGTTTGCTTGATTAATCACCAAAAATAACTTGCAAGAATTCTCAAAGTAACCAATAATCTCACGAGAAGTCTAATGATTATCAAGAATCTCACAATACAATATTTACCAATACAGAGTTTTAACAATCTAAGTGTCTAACTATCAGGTGTCTAACCTCAAAAATAAGGTTTTTCAAACTATTTATAAAAAAACAAAAACCTAATTAAACAAGGATTCTAATTGCTGGAAATCTGCCAAAATGCGGCTGGGTCGACGGACCACGCGACGGACCGTCGTGGTCACAACAGACCGTCATGGACTCCGTCGTCCCATACTTGTGCAATTTCTTCTGCTGCTCTCGTCATTCCCCTCGACGGCAAGTATGACGGACCGTCATAGGCACAACGGTAAGTCGAGGGTCTTCGTTCCAAAACACTTCAACTCTTGGAATATGGGTACTGGGATCAATTCTCTGAACTTCACGGCGAACCTGCAGGACGGACCGTCATAGCTACAATGGACCGTCATAAGCTTCGTAATCCCGCACTTGGTCAGACTTCCCCATCTTCCTTCAGCAGCTGCACTACGCTGCCACCTACGGACCGTCACAAGCACGACGGACCGTCATAAGCTCCGTAGGTGGTCTCTTCTGCATTTCTTCGCTCAAAATCTCCTCATTCAGCTTTGGACAGATTTTCTGCAAAACAAAGAGAAACTTATATAAAAATTAGCACAAAAAGGCTTTTCGGACACACTAAACTTAAGAAAAAAGTATTAATTATACCGTGAAACCACGGTATATCAGAAATCCATATTGATGTCTTCCTAGTTCCAAGTAGGAGTTTGGATTTCTTGAAGTAAACAACCCGGATTTTGGTGTTCGGCTTTCACTTGTTGGCAATTTGTACAGTTAGCATTAAATTTTGTTATGTCCTTCTTCGAACCTTCCCACCAAAACACTTCCCTAAGGTCATGGTACATCTTTCTTAAACTTGGGTGAATTGAGTAACGGGACCCATGAGCTTCCTCAAGAATCCGACTCCTTAAACCATCTACATTGGGAACACATAACCTCTCTTGGTACCTCAAGACACCATCCCCCTAAGGAGAATGACTCATTAATTTTACCAAGAACCGACTCTTTCAAATCCATCAATGTTTGATCAAGATGTTGTTTGGACTTCACCTCAACCACCAATGATAACTCGGAGTTATGATGGACCACGAAACCACCATTCGGAGTATCTTCCAACCTAACACCCAATCTAGCAAACCTATAAACATCCTTCACTAGGTTTCTCTTGGATTCCTCAACATGGGACACACTTCCCATGGACAAACGACTTAAAGAATCCTCTACCACATTAGCCTTACCAGTTGATAGAAAACACTCATGTCATAATCTTTTAACAATTCCAACCACCTTCTTTATCGGAGATTTAACTCCTTCTAAGTAAACACATATTGTAAACTCTTATGGTCGAAATACACATCAACATGAACACCATACAAGTAATGCCTCCATATTTTCAAGGAAAATACCACGGCCGTTAACTCAAGATCATGAGTTGATAGTTTCTCTGAGGCACCTTAACTTGTCTAGATGCATAAGCAACTACTTTCACATGTTGCATAAGCACACACCCTAAATACACTCGGGATGCATCACAATATACAACCAAACCCTTGTTACCCTCTGGTAAAGTCAACATCGGAGCGGAAGTAAGACTATTCTTCGATATTTGGAAGCTTCTCTCACATGCCTCCGACCATTAAAATTTCTTACTAGTATTCAAGGGAGATTCAATGGATGCAAGAACATCCACAAACCTCCGATAATAACCAGTTAGACTCAAGAAACTCCTAATTTTTGTTGGAGTCAATGGTCTAAGCCAATTCTTCACCGCCTCGATTTTCCTTTGATCAACCTCAGCTCCCTCAGTAGAGATGATATTACCAAGAAATTCCACCAACCTCAACCAAAACTCTCATTTTATATACTTGGCAAATAATTGGTTTTCTTTGAGTACTTGTAACACCACCCTCAAATGGTTCATATGATCACCCTTATTTTTAGAATATACCAAGATGTCGTCAATGAAGACAATGACAAATGAATCTAGGTAACTTCGAAACACTCTATTCATGAGATCCATAAATGTCGTCGAGGTATTAGTGAGACCAAAGGACATTACTAAGAACTTATAGTGACCATATATAGTCCAAAATGCCTATATCCTCACCTCTCACCCTAAGTTGGTGATACTTTGACCTTAAGTCACTTTTAGAAAGGTAGCTTGCCCCTTGCAGTTGATCAAATAAGTCATTAATTTGAGGGAGAGGATACTTGTTCTTGATAGTGACTTTATTGAGTTGGCGATAATCAATGCACATTCTAAGGGACCCATCGTTCTTCTTAACAAACAAAACTGGAGCACCCCATGGATAAATACTAGGTGTAATGAAGCGTTTGTCTAGTAAAACTTCGAGTTGAGCCTTCAACTCTTTTGATTCGGTTGGAGCCATACGATAAGGAGGAATTGAAATGGGATTTGTATCCGATAACAAGTCGATACCAAAATCAGTTTTTCATTTGGGAGGAATACCGAGTAAATCATTAGTAAAGACCTTCGGAAATTCCCTCACTACAGGGACCGACTCAATGGTAGAAATTTTGGAGTCTAAGTTTTGGAATCTTACTATATGGTATAAACACCCTTTAGAGATCATACTACAATCTTTCAAACAAGAAATGATACGACCTCTAGGAATAGAATTTTCCCCCTTCCATTCTAAAACGGGATCATTTGGAAACTTAAACTTCACCACCCTCGTTCTACAATCAATAAAGGTAAATCAAGCATGCAACCAATCCATACCCAATATGACATCAAAATCAAGCATATCAAGTTCTACTAGCTCAACATGAGTAACACTATTGGACAATATTACAGGACAATTTCTATAGACCCTTTTTGCAAAAACCGACACACCTACCGTGGTAGTTACTATGAAGGGTTCATTTAGAATGTCGAGACAAATTTAAAACTTCTTAGCAATAAAGGGAGTAACAAAAGATAGTGTAGCGCCCGGATCAAGTAAAGCATATACATCAATCGAAAAGACTTTCGACATACCAGTCACCAAGTCCGGAGAAGTCTCTTGCTCACCCCTTGAGCGAAATGCATAAAAGCTAATCTTCTTAGGAGAAGCATTAGAACCACTTGCTTTCCCACTATCTTTGTCTTACCCCTTCACATTTGGGCAATATGTAACTTTGTGCCCACTTTTACCACAGCCAAAACAATTATTTGTTCCCTTAAGACAATCACCATAATGCTTCTTGCCACACTTTTCACAAGTTTGTTTCTTGGTTTGTAAACTAGAATCCCTTCCTTTATAAGGCTTAGGGTTAGACACCCTATCATCCCTAGCCTTAGGGAATTTGAAAGGAACTTGGTTAGAAACCCTCTTCTTGAACCTAGGCTTGTCTTAGATATCAAGCCTACCCTTTGAAGAACCACCATCAAATGACCTTTCCCTCTTTGCATCTCTACTCTCTCTTAGCCCTTGCCTCTTCCACTTGTTGAGAATGAACAATGAGATGAGAAATGTTCATATTTTCATATAGCATAGCCTAATGGAAATCCTCTTTCAAGTCATCCAACGCTCCAGTCACAAAGCGGTTCATTTAATCCCTAGGATCGAAAATCAAAGATGGAGCATACTTTGACAATTTAGTGAATTTCAAAGAGTATTCAAGAACACTCGTACCTCCTTGACGGAGGTTGATGAATTCCACCACCTTGCTTCCCTCTTCTCCCTAGGAATAATTCTATCAAGAAAATCCTTCTTGAACACCTCCCAAGTCACTGGTCCACCTCTTAAAGGCCTACTATATCTCCATTGGACGTACCGAGCTTGGGGCCACATCTTTGATTTTGTAGGTGGCTAAATCAGCCTTCTCACTAGTAGACAATCCCATAAAATAGTTGATCTTGTTGATTTCATCAATGAACTCTTGAGAGTCTTCCTCAACCTTGGACCCATATAAAGTAGGGGTATTCATTCTAGTGTAATCCCTCACATGGGAGGCCATGGTAGTAATTTGTTGGTTTGCTCGGGGTACAAGCTTGAGTAGTAATGGCTTGGGAATTTTGGAAAGGAGCAGCCCGGATGGCACCATCTGTCAAAAGAGGATCAATCGGAGCTTGGTCATCATTAGCATCTTCTTCAAGAGGAGGGACTTGTTCACCACGGGGAGGAACTCCCACATTAGCAATATCTTCTTCAAGTATGCGTTCCACATTCCTTCGAGTATAAATTGCCTATTATCACAATACAAGGATTAGATGCTAAAAGCACATAGATCTAAACTCTAGAGGCACGGTATTGTACTTCCAAGAAAGTGAGTATTTTTTCGTAAGCATCATAAAGATTTCTATTCATAAGTGTGGCGCGCTTCACAATCATGAATTTGAACCTACATAGACGTGGTTGAGAGAGACAACTACTCAAAGATATTAAATCTCATACTCTGATACCAAGTTTGTCACATCCGGGGAGCACCCCCAGATGTAACCGACGTCGTCGTCCTCTTTGAGGAATAAGACTAGCCTCTTAGCTTACGTCGTTACATTCATAGGTTAAAATGCAGAAGTCTTATAAAAATCATTACTTCTACATTTAGATTTGCATATACCTCTACATATACATAATACTTATATTGAATATACATAGACCCTTTGTATAGAATAAATAACATAGTCTTCTACTTTTATTGCACATAGATACATAAAATATAACATAGTCTCAAAAGCATGTCTCATCTCATAACCATCTAGCAAGAGTATAATAATTTGGGCCTAGACCATACATCAATATAACAAGTCCACATATAGGTCATACAAGAACACATTTTAAATTTTCAAAGTGTTATAGTTGAGACTAATATCTTCACTTCCCTTGAGTAGATTTATTTGATATACTGAAAACTAAGGAAGGAGAGAAGGTGACTCTATGATCTATTTGCAAGAACTAAGCTTAAAATATATAGAACCCAAATGGAAAACTAGGATGGTTATTTGAAGGAGGGAGGAGTGATATTGAGAGATTTGGGACACTTAGGTGATGTTTGGTTACTGGTTAAAGTTATGCAGGTATTAGTTATGTAGGGATTAGTTATGTTTGTATTAGTTATGCAAGGGTTAGTTATGCAGGTATTAGCTATGGAGGGTTTAGATATGCAAGTATTAGCTATTCAGGGTTTAGTTATGCAGGTATTAGTTATGCAGGGTTTAGTTATCCAAGTTTAGTTATGTTGGGTTTAATTATGCGGGTATTACCTAAATGGATATTAGTTATGTAGATATTATTTAGTTACGTAGAAGTTACAATGCATTAATTATTAAATATTGAATATTAAACTTGTTGTAAATTATTAATATATATTATTTACAAAATAATAATAGATGCTAATAAAATGTGAAATATATTGAGTAATATATAATGCTAATATTTGATTAACATATGTACCGTTAAAAATGTAAAATCAATTTCTAATATTAAAAAAATATTTATATTTGCATAAATCAATCAAAATGGTAACTATATAAAAGGAAATGAAAATAATCTATATATAATAAGAAATAAAAACAACACATGTTGACTAGAAACATATAAAGTTTCCAATTAAAAAAATAAAGAAATAAAAATGGCCTAAATATAAAAAAGAAATAAAACAATAAACCTTTATATAAGAAAACATTAAAGTATTAAGTTAAAAACAATAATTTTTTGTGACAACCCCCTCGGGATCCACATACTCAGGTATTGTCTCTGCCATGGGCGGCCATTCGCTCTTTTAATCCCCTCTTATTGGCTCGCATCCTCAAGGGAGAATCGAACCCGTGACCTATGGCTCCTTTACATCCCTCCAAAGGAGATCGCCTCTTACCAATTGATCTGGTAAATATATAATTTATTACTTTAATACATGTATAACTAATACCCACATAACCTATTCCACCTTATGCATAACTTTATACATAGATTCCCTCATAAGTAATGTTGGTATTAATTATGTTGGACTACAAAAATGTAACCAAACATAGTATAAGTCATGTTGACTTTCACCTTAATAAATAACTTTTACCAAACATTGTAAAATTAATACAATGTTTTATACATGAATAGCATGCCCTCTATTATCGTAACCAAACGGCCCCTTAAGATTTAGATGAGGAAAATGAGAGATTTATATCAGATTTTTAGCTTTTTATAAGATTCGTTTTGCTGACTCTTCCCCTCTTTATTTCCACCCATCACTTGGCTTTTTTTTTTAAATGGACCACAAATACTAAGAATGTGATGCACCTACTTAGAAATTTTAGATACCTATTTGTGGGCTTGGATAGATTGTTCTTTGGGGGCATACTTGAGTGTTGGGTGGGCTGTCTATTCTTTTATTTTTCTTTTACTCAATTTGGGCCTCAAATGGGTCCATTAACATAGATAGACCAGCCTTGACTCCATTTAGTTCATATATTCACCTACTTACTTAATTAAGTCAAGCAAGCACTTCAATATTATATCCCATTTCTAGACCTTAATACCTTTAAGTTAACCTGATACTTATATACATTAGGTCAGTTTAAAATTTAGACTCAAATACCACTTTATGATCTCAAGTCTAAATACTTCCATCAACTTCAACTAATCAGGTCTCGTTAAAATCTACGGACAGTTCACTTTAAATCTATTTTATTGTCACTAGTCACATAGGAAATCGAGTTCATAATATAACTACACCACAAGGCAATGCATAAGCGTCATATAAATAGAACTAGTACACGTACAATATAGAGTGTTACACATGCGTGCGTTGGCCAACCTATATCACGGTCAGGCCCCTAAGCCTAATAACATTGACCGAGGAGCCTAGGCCTTGCAAGCCGAATATTTTTTTTTATATTTTTTATAATACATATTTTCTTAATATTTTTTATTTTTCGGACATCTACGGAAAAAAATTTTAATTCAATTTTTAAAATCACTATTTTCAATATTTTAAATTCTTTAGTGCAAGCCAAAAAATTGTTGAGGTGTGTGTGTGTATATATATATATATATATATATATATATATTATTTTTTTTGGACAATGAGGGGAAAAACCATTATTTCTATACTTTAATAATATTGGTGCAAGTCTACAAAAATTTAAGATGTTTTTATCAAAGAAAAAATGTTTTGGTTATTCACAAAGGAAAAACAAAAACATTTTGATTTTTCTTAAAAACCATTGCTTTTTTTATATTTCAAAGTTATTGGTGCAAGTCGAAATTTCTTGTGAGGTTATTTTATATATTTTTAAAAATATATTTCTTAAGTTTTATATTTTTTTGGACATTAAAAAATATATTATATATTTTTCTTAAAAACAACGATTTTTTATATCTTAAAGTTACTAGTGCAAGTTGAAATTTTTTTGAGGTATTTTTTAAATAATTTTATATTTTCAGCCATTTACAAAAAATAATAAAACATTGATCTTTTTTCAAAGACTATTATTTTAATATTTCCAAGTCATTGGTGAAAGAAAAAAAATTAAAAGCTATTTTTATATTTTTCGACCATTTGTGATAATTAATTTTTTGATTTTTTTTTTAAAAACCATTATTATCGATATCTTAGAGTTATTAGTGTAAATCGAAATTCTTTTGAGCTACTTTTATATATTTTTGAAATTTTTCTTGATTTTCATATTTTTCGGTCATTTACGAAAAAACTATTTTTTTTCAAAATAGTTATTTTCGATACTTTAATTTGATAGGGGCCGGTCAAAAAAATTTTAAGGTGTTTTTACATGCACCACTGACTTTAGAATATCGAAACGAAAAAGTATCAAAAGTTTCCTTTTTTTCAAAACAGTCTAAAAATATCCAAAAAGTTCAGTTTCCTTCATAAATGTTTGAAAATAAATAAAAATACAAAAACACCTCAAAAAATTATTGGCCTCCTCAAATGACTTTAGAATATCGAAAGAAAATATGATAAAACTTTTACAGTTTTTCACTGTCTTAAAATATACAAAAAAATTATTTTCCTTCATAAATGTCCAAAAATATTTAGAATATATAAAAACACTTCAAAAAAGTTTTTGACTTGCCCCAATGACTTTAAAATATAAAAGATAATTGTTTTCAAGAAAAATATCAATACCTTATTTTTTCATAAAGATCAGAAAAATATTAAATAAAAAAACACATAAAAATACAAAATACACGTAAAAAAGTTTTGACCTACATTAATGACTGAAAATATCATGAAAAAAATTAGGATTTTAATATTTTTCATACATGTCCGAAAATATGCAAAATTTTATTTTCTTTCGTACATATACGATAATACATAAAAGATAGAAAAAACACATCAAAATAATTTCAACCTGCACCAATGACATTGGAATATCCAAACGAAAAAACAATCAAATTTTTACTTTTTTGGTAACTATCCGAAAAAAACAAAAAAATATATTTCTTTGTGACTGTCCGAAGAATATAAAAATCAAGAAAAATATAAAAAATATATAAAGCATTTCAAATATTTTTTTTAACTTGCACCTAAGGGTGGCAACGGAAATGGGAGGTACCGGTTCCGGTATCGCTCCGTCCCGGTCCGGTTAATCTTGGTAAGGATCAGTAGGTATGGGTTTCGAGATAGGAAACGGGATGGAAATTGGAAATTACCGGTTACTCCCGGTCCTATCCCTTTTTTTTTTTGTTTAAAAAAATCTAGAATATAGTCATTGAGAGTCATTGGGTAACGGGTAGTAGGGCCCACTAACGACTCTTTCACCCACTTTACTCCATCTTACACCCGCTACCTCCCCTAATTTTTCTTAATACTCCAAACTTTTAAAAATTATATTCTCTTCCTTTTTCATACCTATAAATACCCCAAAACTTTCATTTTCACTCACAAAAAATCATCTTTTATTCTCTCAAATCTCTACTATTTAAACTCTTATTCTTATTGATATTACGAATTTGTTCTTTGTAAATTGGGTTTGGAGCCTCAAAATTCAATTTTGAACTTTTCAGTTTCGGCTTTCGGTCATACACGTCCACTTTTTTAAGTAGATGTTCAGTACATTCGTTCTAACTTCCATCTAATTTTTTTCATTAAGTCATTATTTATCTTCAATAATTATTTATTCATTTTGTGAGTAATTATTTGTTTGCATTACTTTTTCGTATTATATATAATAATTTACTCACTTTTAATATTTGAATATGAATTCCGGTAAAAATATTATCGAAAAAGGTAAAAAAACATAGTTGACATGGTTAATGGTATGATAAACTTTAGAGCCACCATAAAAAATCAATAGTTCTTCTAAATTTAAAACTAAAAAATTTAGTGTAGTAAGAATGTATACGGATGATATACACATTTTAATGATAGTGTTTTTGATATTGATAGTAATTTTGGATTAGATCCTTATCATGAACATTTACAAAGAAGGTTTGGTAATTTTGATGAGGAATTGCCTGAAGATGATGAACATGATAATGTTGACGATTATATTGATACGCCTAATTTTGATGATGATGATTATGAAACATAGACACCTGCGACTACCAGTACTCCTAGTCCCTCTCCCAGTCCCCCTCCTAGTCCCGCTTCATATCGTTGTCCAGCTCACGTTCCCCCTGTACATCCTAGTCTAAGGTAAAACGTTCTAAAAAATCAGTTGTGTGACAATTCATGACACAAAATAAACATAAAACACAAGCTATCTGTAATAACTGTAAACATAGATTGAATCATAAAACTGTAGGAAAACAAGGTGGGACGGAACATTTGAGTTATCATGTAATGTCATGTTGTAAAAATGAATTTTTGCATGCTAAAGCTACACGGTAGCCGAATCTAAAAAGAATGGTATCCCCCCCCCCCCAAGTTTACCACAGTCATATAGTAGAGAAAAAGATCTCGAAGAATTAGCTAAAATGATTGTTTGTATGAGTTTGCCATTTAGTTTTGCTGAAATCTTGGATTTATACATTATATTCAAGTTGTTTATAGTCCACATTTTAAAGGTTTTGCTAGAAACACAATTAAAAAGGTTGTATTTGATTATCAAACTCAATATTTTCAATATATTCATTGTTTATTTTAATAATTGTAAAATAGCTATTACTTCTGATATTGACCGTAGTGTAATCGATAATGATTATTTGACTTTTACTGTATATTGGATTGATGAAAATTGGAGTAGGCAAAAAAGAATTTTAGATTATAAATGTTGTCAAATGCAAAAATTTGTTGTTGTATAGCTCAAACAATTTTAGATATTTTAGAAAACTATGAAATTTGTTATAAAATAAGTAGTATCACCTTATCTAATGCTTTAAATAATACAACTGTTGTTGAAATGCTAAAACCTTCTCTTTGTCCTGTTTAATTATGATGATGACTTTCATATTAGGTCTGTTGAACACATATATAATTTGATTGTTAGAGATGATATAGAAATATATGATAATGGTTGCACGAAATTGAAAATGCATGTCATTTTATATTTATTAAATGTCAAATTAAGTCTAGACGTAGAGATTTTCAAAATCGTTATTTTGAATATGATCTTCCACCTAGAAAAATTCTAAAAACAGTGACTACTAGATGGAATTCTTTATATGAAATGCTTGTAGTCATTTATGAATATAAAAAACCTTTACAAATGGTTTAGAATGATCATAATTCAGATATGACATATAGACTTGATGATAGTGATTAGAATGACATACAAGAACTCATAGATTTCTTAAATTTTTTTTATGTAACCACTAAAAGAATATATGCACTTTATTATCCAACCATTTGCTTTGTTTTACCTAATATTTGTTTGATTTCTTCTAAATTTTATAAATTTAAAAATAAACCAAGATTTTTACAATCTATTAATAAAATAATTTAAAAACAATTAAAAATATTTTATTTCTATTTCTCAAATTTATTCAACCTCTTGTTTGTCAAACCCTCATTACAAATATGTAGGTGCATCTAGGGCGGTTGAAAAAATATATTTGATAGTTAAAAAGATGGAATAACGAGTTGTCAAAATTTTAAAGATAGTATAAAATTTGAAGCTAGAAAATGTATGGCTGAAATAATTCTAATATAAATGTGTCAAGTAATTAATATAAATGATTTGGATGCATATGTTAATCAAAATACAGAACCTACTGATGATGTTCTAGAATGGTGGAGAAAACGCGACAAAGGATTTCAAAAACTTCAACCGGTGGTTCGAGATGTGTTAGCTATTCAAACATCTTCTGTAGCTTCAGAAGGCGTTTTTAGTGCAACAAGGTTCCAAATTGGAGAGCATAAGCATTCATTAGCAGCAGATAACTTAGAGATATTGGTATTATTTAGAGACTGGATTACTACCAAGAGAAGAAATTTGGATCGTGAACCACTACCGACCAAATTTGGAAATGACGTTGATGAAATAATACAAGATTATATTGACGACAACATTGAAGCAATGAAAGATTTATCTATTCAACCAATTCCTGATCATGTTACTAGAGAAATGTTAAATGATTTAAGAAAAGATATCTCTAATAACACGAACTATTAAATTTTAATGTGTAATTATCTATTAGTATGAGTATGATAATTCGATGTCTAATTCAAACAAAACCCTTCCTAAAAGGTGGCTGTGTAGATTAGATCTTTTAATATTCTACTAATATTTTTGTAGATAAAATTGCACTGTCAAATAAATATTAATAAAAGTCTAGGCTACTCGTCTTTATTTTTTTTATTATTGTCTTAAATTTGATTTTTATTATTGTGAAATTTAAACTTTTATAGTTTTTAAAGTTTGAAATTTAAACTTTTATAACCTCAAAGTTTGAAATTTTAAAATTATACTTTTAAAGTTAAAAATTTAAATTTTCAAACTTTTAAAGTTAAAAATTTAAACTAGAAACATAAAAGTTTTAAATTTAAATTTATACTAATATTTAATTCAAAGATCAAACGGATATTTAAATTGTATATTAATATTTTGAAAGTTTGAATTTTACAAACTTTAAAAGTTTGAAGAGTATAAATTTTTAACTTTAAAAGTTTGAAAGTATAAATTTTTAAATTTAAAATAATAACAGTTTTAATTAATAATTGATTTTAATAAAAAAAATTAAAAAAATGTCGTTTTTCTCGGGAGCCGGGAACCTAGACGGGTACTACTCTATGTATCTGGAACTATCGGTACCCGTCCCGGTACCGGTACAGTTCCGACTTATGGTACCCGGTTCTGTGTCGGTCCAGTCCGGTAAAGTCGATCCCGATTCTGTTGCTAGACTTACTTGCGCCAATGACTTTAAAATATCCAAGATAATGGGTTTCAATTAAAAAAATATCAAAAGCACATTCCCCCCCACCCCACCCCCCTCCACCCGTATATATCCGAAAAAATATAAAAATATATATAAAAAAACACCCCAAAAAATTATTCAGACTTACATCAATAACTTTAGAACATCGAGAAAAAAATAATAATTTTTTTTTTTACTTTTTTTTCATAACTGTCCAAAAAAATCAAAATATAAAGGATATATAGAAACACTTACATTTATTTTTACTTGTACCAATGACTTTAAAATATCCAAAATAATGATTTCAAACAAAAAAATCAAAACCTTTTTTTCCTTAAATATCCGAAAAAAATATAAAATCAATAAAAATACATAGAAGATACAAAAAAACACTTCAATATAATTTCGACTTGAATAAGTGACTTTAGAATATTGAAACGAAAAAAACAAAATTCTTTTTACATTTTTGTAACTTAAAAATTTTTTTTTTTTTATTTTTTCATAATTGATAGAAAAATATATAACACTTCTATATTTTTTTTTGGGTTGCATCAATGACTTAAAATTATCCAAAATGATTATTTTCGAAAAACAAATAAAGACCTTATTTTTTCTGTAAATATTCAAAAAAAAATTATGAAATGAAGAAAAATACATAAAAAATACAAAAAAAAAAATGTCTTGCACCAATGACTTTAGATTATTGAAACAAAAAAGAATAATGAAAATTATACTATTTTTCGTAAGTGTCCAAAAAAATAAATTGTACTTTTCTTCGTAAATGTCCGGAAAATATAAATCAAGAAAAATTTAAAGAAAACATAAAAACTCTTTAATTTTTTTTTTACTTGCATCAATGAATTTAAAATATCCAGAATAATGATTTTCAAGAAAAATAATCAAAAAGTTATTTAATTGTAAATGTTCAAAAAAGTATAAAATTTAGAAAAATACATTAAAATTACAAAAACACCTTTACAAAAATTCGACTTACACTATTGACTTTAGAATATTGAAATAAAAAAAATAATCAAAATTATTCTTTTTTCGTAACTTTCCAAAAAACAATAAAATTTAGAAAATATTTTTTAAAAAAAAACACCTCTGAAAAAATTTCAACTTGCATCAATGACTTTAGAATATAGAAACAAAAAGAAATTCAAAATTTTTCTTTTTCCAAACTGTCCAAAAAAATACAATAGTTTTATTTTTCTTGTAAATGTCCCAAAATATGAAAATCAAGGGAAAATAAAGAAGACATAAAAACACTTCAATTTTTTTTTGTCTTGCACCAATGTTTTTAATATTTTAAAAATAATAGTTTTCAATGGAAAAATCAAAATCTTATTTTAAAAAAATAATATAAAAAAAACTATAGTAAAAATATAAAAAGCACCTCGAATTTTTTTTAACTTGAACCAACTAGTTTAGAATGTCGAAACGAAAAACGATCAAAATTTACCTATTTTTCTTAACTGTATGAAAGAAAAATCAATGATTTTTTTTCTTCGTGAATGTCCTGAAAATATAAAAATCAATAAAATCATAAAGAAAATATAAAAACAGGTCAATTTTTTTTAACTTGGACCAATTAATTTTAAATATTAAAAATAATTCTTTTCAAGAAAAAATCAAAACCTTATTTTTTTCGTAAATGACAAAAAATATAAAATCATCAAAAGTATATTAAAACTAGGGATAATGCACAAGTACCCCCTCAACCTATGTCTAAAATCTGAGAGACACACTTATACTATACTAAGGTCCTATTACCCCCTGAACTTATTTTATTAATAATTTTCTACCCCATTTTGGCCAATGTGGCACTATCTTGTGGGCCTAACGTTGGTTGACTTCAATTTTTTTTGACTTTGACGATGACTTTAAAATATCCAAAATTATGATATTCAAGAAAAAAAATTAAAACCTTAATTTTCCGTAAATGTCCTAAAATATAAAATTAAAGAAAATACATACAAATATAGGAAAAACCTCTAAAATTATTTTTCTTCGTAGATGTCCAAAAAATAGTAAAATATAAAACCACCTCACTTTTTTTTTGACTTGCACCAATGAATTTAAGATATAAAAAATAATGATTTTCAAGAAAAAATTCAAAACCTTATTTTTTCCCTAAATATTTCAAAAAATATAAAATCAAGAAAATGCATAAAAATAAAAAAATACCTCAAAAAATTTGACTTGCATCAATGACTTTTAAATATTTAAACGAAAAACGATCAAAATTTGACGTTTTTTTAACTGTCAGATTTTTTTTTAGTTTTCTACATAAATGTCTGAAAAAATATAAAAACACTTCAATTATCTGTTTGACTTGCACCAATGACATTAAAATATCTAAGATAATGGTATGCAAGAAAACAATTCAAGACACTATTTTTACCGTAAAATCCAAAAAATATAAAATCAAGAAAAATATATAAAGAACACAAAAAAGAACCTCAATTTTTTTGACTTGTACGAACGACTTTAGAATATCGACACGAAAAATATCAGAGAGTAGTCCCAGTATCCAAATTCCAAGAAGTTTAAGTGTTATGGAACGGAGACCCTCAACGGACCGTCGTGCTTGGAACGATCAGTCATACCTGTTCATCGAGGGTAATAAAGAAAGCAGCAAAAGGATTTGTAAAGTATAGGATGACGGAGGCCATGACGGCTCGTCGTGACCACGATGGCCTGTTACAAGGTCTGTCGACTCGGACACGTTTTGACAGATTTTCAGCAATTAGAGTCCTTCTTTTGTTACGTTTTTTTTAAATAGTTGGAAAAACCTCATTTTTGGGGTTAGACTCTTTGGTGTTAGAATTTTTGTTAGTAGACTCTTGGATATTAGACTTTGTGATTGTTATAATTTTGGAGAATATTAGTCCTCGATTAATTTCAGTAATTGATACACTTTTTCTGGAATTGATTGTTTGTGAGTTTGTTGATTAATCAAGTGAACTTCTGGATTTTATTCTTTCTCATTGAAGTAAGTGCATGAATTCTTATATTACATATATGAATATTGTGATTATGACTATGGGTAACTAAACTCCATAACTAGGGTTGTGGGAACCATGGGTGAATAATGAGGTAAAATCTAACTAAAATAACAATTCTAGAATAGTGTCTTGCGTGTATTGATATTTCTTTCGCTTAGAAGTCTTTTTAACGGATGGTCAACGTTAGAATTCGCCTTAACGCTACTTGTCGGACAAAGGAGGTATATAATACGAAAAAGATTATCAACATAGATTTAGTGTATACTACTATCTAATAGGCTAGTATTGATTGGTACGAGGTAATAACTTAGTCAAATATTGAATATAATGCTTAATATGAAGTAAAGATAAGGGTTAGTATAGCAACACACGTAGCCGGACCAAGGTGCAGAGTGAAATTTTCTAGATGCCGGACCAAGGATTTAGAAATACATAACTTATCACTTTGCATGCAAGATACTAGGAAAGAATTGTTATAGTTAGAATTATCAAGTTAAGAACCTGTGGGGAACACTAAAACCCTAGTTACTTTTATTAAGTGATTAAACTCCAAGATTTGATTCTGTTAGTTGGTTACTTTAATTTAGTTAGTTATTTAAAGTTAAGTCTGAACTATTTTCCTTGTGAGAACGATCCCAACCTCATTCGTTGGGTTCTTTGCTTGATACGACCGTTTTACTTCTTATTTGAGAAGTAAGTTTGAGCGTATCAAATTTTGGCGCCGCTGCTGGGGAAAGTAACTTTTAGATTAACTTAAATTTATTACTAAAGTTTAGTCAATATTTTCTTAATTTTATTTTTTTATTATTTTTTATTCTTGCAGAACTATCTTCCTTGTATGCCAAATACACGGAGAGGAAGAAAACCCTTGTTTCCCTACGATCAGGAATTAGAGCGTACACTACGCAATATGAATCGAAACTTGGGTATTAATGATGATGATCCAAACCAAAACATCCCAGCTCCGGTTGATGTTCATGGCCAGTTATTGCCCGATGATCCGGGTGAAAATCAACAAAGGGGACAGAATCCCTCTCCACGCCCTCAAAAATACTACAAAGGCTATGATAATATAGCAGACTCTGATGGGCCACTTATCTTGGCCCCTCTACCACAAGGCCACACCTTTGTGGTAACTAGTAGTCTGATGCAAATGCTCACTTCCAGAGGTTTGTTTTCAGAGCTACCTTCAGAGGACCCACATGCCCATATAGCTAAGGTAAAGGCAGTGTGTAAAAGTTGTGTAGGGAGGCCTGATTTGGATTTGGATGTAATAAGGCTAAGAGTCTTTCCTCTCTCACGGACGAGAGAGGCTGCTATTTGGTTCACTGAACTCCGTTATAACTCAATTTTCACTTGGAAACAACTAAGGGACGTTTTCTTAGCACGTCACTACCCGGTCTCCAAGAAACTAAACAAAAAAGATACAGTGAACAACTTTGTGGCACTACCAAGAGAGTCAGTTAGTAGTTCTTGGAATAGATTCACCTCATTTTTGAGAAGTGTCCCCAATCACCGCATAGATGATGAGTCACTGAAGGAATACTTCTATCGGGGACATGATGATAATAATAAAATGGTGTTGGATACTATAGAGGGTGGTTCCTATGGGGAGTGTCCTTATGTTGAGATTACCAAAAAGTTAGAGAAAATCTCCCGGAACAATAAAGCTTGGAGTACTAGGAAGCCAGACACTGGGAGAAATATCTTCACAGTGCAATCCACTCACAACCCAGACACATATGAGATTCGTGAAGAGATGGCTCAGATGAGAACTGAGCTTGGGTTAGTATTAAAACATATCACTTGGGGTGCAGAAAAGATACATGCAGTTAACTACTTGTTTAAACCACCACCACCAAATGATGAATGCTATTATGAGGAGAATCCCTATGCGGTAAATGAACAGTTGGGGGGGTTTCCGACCGAGTGCCCAAGGCTCAAATCAGGAGAATTGGCGCCAAGGTCAAGGAAAATAAGGTCGAATCTATGGCAACTAAAACCATGAGGGTCATTATGTCCGAGATGGAAACTACAACCGCGACAACAACTTCAACTGGGGTAACTATGGTAACAGAAATGATAGGAATGAGCCCTATGTCCCTTCTCAAAATCGTAAAGTTACTCCTAGGGATGGTGGAGATAGTATGGCGGGAGTTGAGGATATGTTGCACAAAATGATTAGGAGGTTTGATGCTAGTGATGATCACATTAAAGACTTAAGGAGTGATTTAGAGGGTATTGGGCAGAAAGTCAATACACATGCAATATCGATTAAGCAGATTGAGTTTCAAATGGCCCAATTATCTACGACTGTGAACACACAGCAACTGGGCACTCTTCCTAGCAACACTGTCCAAAATCTGAAAAATGATGGACATTGTATGACAATAACTACTCGGGGTGGTAAGCAGACCATTGACCCACCTATTACGTCTAAGGAGGAAAAGGTGATAAAAGATAATGATAAGGTGATAGAGGGTGGTCGTAAAGTAGAAGATAACACTGGAAAAGATGCTGAAGTGCCTACAAAGGTAACTCCATGCCTAGACCTTCTCCCCTTTCCTCAGAGATTAGTTAAAAAGACCGAGAATGGTAAATATCGGCGTTTTATAACAATGTTGAAGCAGCTTTCTATGAATTTCCCTTTTGTAGAAGCTCTAGAACAAATGCCTAGTTATGCCAAGTTTATGAAAGATCTGGTTACAAAGAAAATATCGGTCACTTTCGAGGATGATGATAGAATGCAACATTGTAGTGCTATTGCTACAAGATCTCTCATACAAAAGAAAGAAAATTCGGGTGCGTTTACTATTCCTTGTACAGTCGGGTCATTATATTTTGCGAAAGCATTATGTGATCTGGGGGCAAGCATAAATCTCATGCCCCTCTCGATTTACAAGAAGTTGGGTTTGGGTGACCCAAAGCCCACTGCGATGCGGCTACTGATGGCTGATCGAACAGTGAAAAGGCTTATAGGGATACTCCACGATGTTTCTAGTAAAAGTTGAGTCGTTCATATTTCTGGCAGATTTTGTTATTCTTTATTGTGAAGTCGATTTTGAAGTGCCTATTATTCTTGGGAGGCCATTCCTTGCTACGGGTAAAGCCTTAGTTGATATGGAAAAGGGGCAGATGAAATTTTTGTTCAACAATGAAGAAGCAACCTTCAACATTTGTAGGTCCATGAGGCAGAGTGGTGAGCTCCAATCGGTATCTTCTATATCCTACAAAGAAAAGATGAAGAAGCACCATGACCTAAAAATTGAAAAATGAGTGTTTATGGTAGGGGATTTGGTGCTTTTATACAATTCTAGGTTGCGTTGGTTTCCGGGCAAGCTCAAGTCCAAATGGACTGGCCCTTACTTGATTACCCAACTATTTCCTCATGGAGCAGTTGAGTTACAAACCAAGGAGTGTGTTCGGTTCAAGGTAAATGGACAACGAATAAAACTCTATTTTGGGCATGCTGAATCGGCGAATGAAGTGATCGAGGCATACCATCTTGATGAAGGCTGAGTAATCAAGTGTCCTCAGTCGTGCCACAATTTTAAATCAGGCGCTTGTTGGGAGGCAACCCAATACTTATAGTTTTCTTTCTAGTAATGGTATCATTTTCTACTAATGGGTTTTAAATTTGCAGGCACATCACCAGGAAATTCTGCAGAAAATAACACTGCAACAGTCAGTGACGGACACATCGACGGACCGTCACGCATGCGACGGACCGTCGGATAAATCTGTCATGCCAGGTACGTCCTTAATTTATTTTCAAAACTATGGCACATGTGACGGAACCAATGACGAACCGTCGCATCTGCGATGGACCATTGTATCTGCGATGGACCGTCGTCGGGGACTAGTTGCATCATTAATGAGCGTACTCGACCCGACCCGGTTGGTGGTAATTTAAAAAATTGGTAACATTTAAAAAAAACCACCGCTTCATTTCACCCATTTCCTTCCCTCTTTCTCCCATTTCCCTCCCTTTTCAACTTCCAACTTCCTACCTCTATTCTCTATCAACTGATCGCTTCCCCAAATTCCCCAATTTCGGATATCTCCTTTCTACTAGTCGAAGTCGGCTGCTGTGGTTTTGTTCTTGATCACCAAGTAGCTTCCTTGCTTGTTTTTCTCCTCTTCTCATGTATGTGTGTCTGATCTCTACCCATTTAGATAGCATTTTTGTTTTTTTATTCATATTAGACTATTTCTTTTTGGTGGGTCTTCATTCTTTGATCGAATTTTGTCTAACCTAGGTTGAGAATCCTCAAGTTGCTTTGTTAAAACTATAGAAATAGGTGCTTTAGCATTGCTAGTTTGCTAGGTCTTTGGGTTAGAAACATGTAGGTTAACAGTAAGAATTCCATTTGAGTCATCCCCGATGAAGGATCGTCGTACCTAGGACGGACCGTTATAGTGTCTGTTCCAACACCCCACTGTTCGTTTTCTTTAAGTGTCCACCAACGGATACATGCGACAACCGTTCTAGTTGTCAAAAACTCTTTTCCTAAGGGTCTTCATTTTTTTCTAAGTGTCCTCTGACGAAAATCTAAGACGGACCGTCATACCCTTGACAGTCCATCATGCACAACCGTCATGACGGTCAAAGACCCATCTCCTGAGGGTCTCTATACTTTTTCTAAGTGTCCTCTAACAGACATCTATGAAAGACCGTCATACCCTCGACGGTCCATGTTGCACAAACGTCATGACGGTCAGAGACCCATCTCCTGAGGGTCTCCATACTTTTTCTAAGGTGACCTTTAACGGAGATCTACGTCGAACCGTCGTTTCCACGACGGTACGTCCTGCACACAGTATGAAAACGAGAGTTTTGGCATACAAGGAGGATAGTTCTAAAAAAAATTAAAAACGATAAAACAAAGTAAGATCAAGAAAATATCAACTAAACTATAGTAATAGGTTCAAGTTAATCTAAAAGCTATATTCCCCGGCAGCGGCGCCAAAATTTGATACGCTCAAACTTACTTCTCAAATAAGAAGTAAAGAGGTCGTGTCAAGTAAATAACCCAACTAGTGAGGTTGGGATCGTTTCCACGAGGAAAATAGTCTAGACTTAACTTCAACTTGTTATTACTATTGTTTGATAAATAAATTCCTTGGAAAGTAAAAACATAAAAAGGGGGGGTTTCTATTTCTAAATGAGTGAAAATAAATAACGAACTTGAAAGAGATACTTAACAGCATTGACAGTTGGATTTTAATCAATTAATCAAGGTAACTAGGGTTTACATGTTCCCCACAGGTTCATAACTTTATAATTCTAACTATAACAATTCCTTCCTAGTATCTTGCATGCAAAGTGATAAGTTATGTATTTCTAAATCCTTAGTCCAGCATCTAGAAAATCTCACTCCGCACCTTGGTCTGGCTACGTGTGTTGCTATCCTAACCCTTATCCTTACCTCATATTAAGCATCGTATTCGATATTTGACTAAGTTGTTGCCTCGTACCAATCAATACTAGCCTATTAGATAGTATACACTAAATCTATGTTAATAATTATTTTCCTATTATCTACCTCCTTGGTCCGGCAAGTAGCATTAAGGCGAGTTCTAACGTTGGCCATCCGTTAAAAAGACTTCTAAGCGAAAGAATTATTAATACATGCAAGACACTATTCTAGAATTGTTATTTTAGTTAGGGTTTATCTAATTATTTGTCTATGGTTCCCACAACCCTAGTTATGGAGTTTAGTTACTCATAGCCATAAACACAAGATTCAAGTATATTAAATAAGAGTTCATGTACTTACTTCAATGAGAAAGAGTAAATTCCAAAATCTTGCTTGAATAATCACCAAAAATCACTTGCAAGAATCTCAAAGTAATCAATAATCCCACAAAAAGTCTAATGATTATCAAGAATCTCACAATACAATGTTTACCAATACGGAGTTTAACAATCTAAGAGTCTAACCGTCTAAGAGTCTAACCTCAAAAATGAGTTTTTTCAAACTATTTATAAAAAAATAAAAACCTAATTACACAAGGACTCTGTCTGCTGGAAATCTGTCAAAACGCGGCTGGGGCGACAGACCTCGCGACGGACCGTCGTGGTCAAAACGGACCGTCATGGACTCCGTCGTCCCATACTTGTGCAATTTTTTCTGCTGCTCTCTTCATTCCCCTTGACGGAAAGTATGACGGACCATCATAGGCACAATGGTCTGTCGAGGGTCTTTGTTCCAAAACACTTCAACTCTTGGAATCTGGGTACTGGGATCACTTCTCTAAACTTCATGACGAACCTGCAGGACGGACCGTCATAGACACGACGGACCGTCACAAGCTTCGTAACTCCACACTTGGTCAGACTTCCCCATGTTCCTTCAGCAGCTGCACTACGCTGACACGTACGGACCATCGCGAGCACGACGGACCGTCATAAGATCCGTAGGTGGTCTCTTCTGCATTTCTACGCTCAAAATCTCCGCATTCAGCTTTGGACAGAGTTCCTGCAAAACAAAGAGAAACTTATATAAAAATTAGCACAAAAAGACTTTCGGACACACTAAACTTAAGGAAAAAGTATTAATTATACCGTGAAACCACGGTATATCAACACCCTCAACTTAAATTCGTTGTTTGTCCTCAAGCGACGCACTATGACTCACTACACAATCTTTGTACAATAGTATCCATGTTTTATCCTTTGCAATCATTTGGCAATCAATCCCAATTAATCTCATCAAATCTATGCATGCTATCACTATTAGGCTTGAATTTTGTTGGATCAGAACATGACACAGACTCACCATACATTAACACCTATCCTCTTCAATTTCTCACCGAGGTGCTAACAATTCCGGTATTGCAACTAGTGTCCTCAATTTAAAACAAAATCCTCATTTTTCACACAATGATTTCAGTTCGAGTATAAGGATTACTTTTCAACACTCGCTCTCAGAACAAAGTCACACTCATTCATACTTATTGCCATAAGCTTGCCCTTATTTTCACTGCCTTAAGTTCTCTATACAACCCTTAGGATCACAATAGGACTTTCTTAGCTAGTAACATAGGCTCAGGGTCAGGTAGGGTGTATTTAGGTATACTTTAGTGACTTTTTGCCCTCCTTGACATATCGGCTAAACCTTCCACTTTCTATCATATTGTCTCTCCCAGTTTCTCAAATTCTTTCACCTAGCTATTTTCTCTTCTTTATACATTTGTGCAAGTGACTCTCTTCTTTTCTTGTTTGTAATTCTTGTATATTTTTCTTTTTCTTTACTTTTCTTTCAACGAATTCTTGAGTCACTTTACTTTTATTTTTTCTCTCTCTTTGTTCTTTCAACCCCACTTTCAAGAGCATTCCTCCTAATAGCCATCCTCAACTCATGGCTTTGTCATGAGTTAAGGTACACAATACCCAAAATTGGGTCAGGGCCATAACGAAGGTTGTTCATGCATTAGCCACCCTCAACTTATGCTTTTGGCATAAGCTGAGGTGCACATGTCCAAGGAGGGACTAGGGCCAACACATTGTTCCCAGAAAATATCAGTTGGGGTGAGAAAGAAAGGTTTATTTTAAGCTCAGATCATTTGGATCAAAGAAGGATAAATTTCATTTGGTTTTCTTTTATTTAGGCTAGAAATGGGCTATATTGAATAAGGGCCTATGATCCTTTCCTAGTTGTATATTACAACTTACTTTTAGCAGGACTAACCAGGCAAGTTTCCTCACACTCACTTGACATCTCATCACTATACCAGTTTATTAGCCACCTAGTTCGAATTTAAGACTTAGGGTAATGCAATGGTGTAACTCTATTTCATGCTTAGAGCCACACAATTATCAGTTACTATGCCTAGTCATGCATTATATTCCAGTTTATCAGGATATCATTTTAACCATCATGCTCCAGAATTAAACTATGTACAAAAGATATAAACATGTCGGTTCAACAGAAAAAGTAATCAGTCTTTTAGGGAAAAAGAACACAGGCAAGAAAACCCCAAAAGAGGGTAGTGAGTTGGGCTACTCAGACTTCACCCTACACTAACTTTCCATTTACCCCACCCCCAACAAAAAAAAACATGCAATTGTCCCCAATGCATAAAAAAATCTAAATACTAGAGTGGTAGGTGAAGAAAACCTGTGGCGCAAAGCGCCGTCGATTAGCAAGCTGGTGGGTTCGGTTCCCCGGAACAAACGTCCTCTGCAATCTGGACACCCTCACTAGTGTCCTTAGCAACAACCGCACCATCAGTAGTGCCTCCTTCTATATATACAGTGTGGGAGCTAGACGCCCCAGCCGCTAACTCTGACGCACTCATCTGGTGCGCCGCCTCCTCAGCAAGTGAGGCTCTCCGCGCAGCCTCCATCTCTCGGCGCTCCTTCTTCCTTGCTCGCGCCTCGTCCTCTGCTAGTCCCCTACGCCTCTTGGAACTCTCTCGGCGGGGAGGTGGTGGAATTTTTGAAGTAGCAAAAAGGGCCGCCAACACGGTGTCCTCAGCAGGCTCGACAGAAGGGGCCTTAGACTCCGGCACCCTAGCCTCTAAGATCGTGTCAATGTCTGCACGAAAACTGTCGACTGCAGCCTGAAGAGTCGACACATCCACCGGAGGGGCTGGTCGGGCTAGCACTCTCAACTCAAAGGCGTCCAGGCGCTGGTTAACCTCAGCGATCTTCCGCTCTGTAAACTGCACCATTTTTCTCTCTAGGCGCTCTTCGGACTCTGTAATTGACTTCTGCATCCACGGTTTGATATGATGCAGAAGAGTGGCCATTTGTGCCTCTAGTTTTTGGACCCTTGCAAGCGGGACCAGTGCTGGTAGAGGGGCTGTGCGAGAGAAGCTTGGGGCTGTGCTACTACTCGGGATAGACTCGACCGGGGTAGTGTCAGTGGACGCCTGTGTAGCTGTGCGGTCCTGGGCTACCGTATGAGCGAGATCATCAGCAAGTGGGGGCAGCTCTGGACGGGGTCCTCTACGTGGAGCCAAATCATTGGTCTCTTCTCTGATGAGGCCGACGTCAAAAGTGCCCTGCGGGGTCTTAAGCTGATCTACATGCCATATGAGCACACCTACGGACCTGCAAAGGGAAAAGATCATGCACGGGAAAAGGGTAGGTAGTAGCGACCTTGAATGCCCTCTCATGCATGACTGCCTGGAGAAGCCATGCAAAGTCCACCTCGAATATGGCTATCATCGCCGCCATCAATACTGCTCGATCCCAGGTAACGATATTATCAGCAGCTATGGGGGAAAGGCAGTGAAAGACAAGCAGCCACAAGAACTTTGCTGTGAACGTGAGGTTGGCCTTCTTGATGGCCCCCTTCGGCTCAGTCACCCAATCGGCACCCTCTCCATCTAGTGACGGGTGCAGGGCCATCCACCTCTTGGTGGTCTCTCTCAGTGATGGCTCGCGCAAGAACTGGCCATCCTTAACTATCTTCCAGCGGTAGTCAAACTCGGCAGTGAGGGGGTCCGAGTAGCATCAACACTCTCATCGTATAGAAACCGGCGGATGGCTGGCAGGGAAATGTCGACCTGTACGCCCCGAACTCGTACCTGCTCCAGTGGGGCCTGTTTAGCGGGGGCAGCCCGCCTATCGATCTGTGATCGTAGAGTCGCTACGTAGGATGCGTAGAACTCTCGGACCATTTCTTCGCTGTATCGTCCAAACGGATGGGCTATCCACTCCAAGCGATGTCTGGTGAAGAGGTTGTGGATCTCACGCATCGTCGGGAGACTCCTTGTAAGTACCCGCCGCTCCAAAGTGAGTGTTCGAGTCATCACTCCTTTATCAGTCAGGAACTTGGCATCAGAATAGACTTGAAACTGCACGTCGACACACCACCAGTTGGGCTGGTCAGTGGCTGGGGTGGGGACCTGAGCTGGTGAGCCGGATGTAGAGTCTGAACTGTCAGCCTCATCAGATGAGGGCGACGCTGCAGCGGTGGCGGGTGCGGGAACTTCAGCAGAGCTAGAACCTTCCTCAGACCATGATACTTCTAAAGAGCCAGACGCTCCTTCCTCATTTGTGGCTGACCCAGAGGGTGTGCCAGTCAGTGTGCGCTCCTCATCAGACTGGGAGGCAGTGACTACGCCGGACGCCACCTTTTTGGGTGTGGCTCTTGGAGCACATGCGACACGGGAAGGGGTGGAGGTGCCTGGGGGCACGTACTCAGGGTCACGCTCATCATCAGAGCCGATGACCATGCGGGCAGACGGGGCGACAGACTTTGGCCGCCCGCGTGCGTAGATGCGGTCTTGCATGGGTGCCATAGTAGATAGTACCTGTAAAGCATCAACATTAGTACGAGTAGTGGCAAACAAGACAAGCAAAACCATACTTAACACAACATTGAAAATAGTAGGTAATTGCTATAGAAACAATGGCACACGACGGGCCTAGTGACGTCCCGTCGTGACTATGATGGACCGTCATGAGGTCCGTCGTGTATTACTTAGACTGTGTATGTGTAGAGAACCCTGATGGAGGGTCTCTGACGAGCATGACGGTCTATGCAGAACGGACAATCACAGGTACGACGGTCCGTCGTAGATGTCTGTCGTAGAACACTTGAAAGAAAAAAATATGGAGACCCTTAGGGGAGGGGTCTCTAACCGTCATGACGATCGTGCAGGACGAACCGTCGTGGGTATGACGGTCCGTCACATGTGTACGTTAAAGGACACTTGAAAAAAATGAGAGACCCTTAGAAACAGGGTCTCTGACAACCAGAACGGTTATGCAGGAAGGAATGTTGTGAAGACGACGATCCGTCACATGTGTCCGTTGAGGAACACTTGGGAAAAATGAGAGACCCTTAGAAACAGGGTCTCCGACAACCGAACGGTTGTGCAGGACGGACCGTCGTGATTGTGGTACAACGGTCCGTCATCGGTGTCTCGTTCTAAATAACAATAAAAGAACTAAGGGTACCCTAAGCATCAACCTTGTAGTGTTTTGGACCTACATGTGTCTTACCCAACTAACTAGGAAACTAGCAATGCAAAAGCACCTATGTCTAGGGTGGTAAACATGGCAATTTCGAACATTTGTAACCTAGGTTAGACAGAATCGTCTAAAGTAAACAACATACGACGAGGAACTAAGCTTAATACTAACTAGTAAACAAAAAAGCAAGATAAATGAGTATAAATTTAGAGACACATACCTTAGAAATGGAGAAAAAGCAAATGGACAATTACTCAGTTGGCAAAGTAGACACCCACAGTAGCAGCTCCGACTAGTAGATGATAACTCTGGGGCGTTGGAGAATTTTAGGGGGCAATGATCGGTGGGAAGGAATGTGGAAGTTTAAAAGAGAGGGGAGATGAGAGGAATAATGAAGGAATAGGGTGAAATGAGGGGTTGGGGGGTTTAAACGGTCTGATTTATAAAAAGGGTCCAGCCGGGTCGAGTCGGGTATAACTCATTAATCACGCGATGGTTCCCCGATGACGGTCCATCGCAGTTGTGATGAACCGTCGTTGGTTCCGTCCTGTGTGCCCTAGTTTCAAAATAACAGAAAAACGTACCTGGTACGACGAATGCATACGACGGTTCGTCGCAGGCGCAACGGTCCGTCGATGTGTCCGTCAGTGACTGCTGCAGAGTAATTTTCTGCAGAATTTCCTGGTGATGTGCCTGCAAATTTAAAAACCCATTAGTAGAGAAATGCTACCATTACTAAAAAGACTATAAGTATTGGGTTGCCTCCCAACAAGCGCCTTATTTAATGTCGCGGCACGGCTGGGGACCCTTGATTACTCAGACTTCATCAAGATGGTATGCCTCTATCACTTCATTCCCCGTTGCTTTATGCCCAAAATAAAGTTTTATTCTATATCTATTCCTCTCAAACCGCACTCCCTCCTTGGCTTTTAACTCAACTGCTCCATGAGGGAATAATTGGGTAATAAAGTAAGGGCCAGTCCATTTGGACTTGAGCTTGCCCGGAAGACAAGGCACCCCAGAATTGTCTACAAGCACCAAATCCCAAACCATAAACTCTTGTTTTGCAATTTTCTGTTCAGTCTCCTTCTTCATCTTTTCTTTGTGGGATATGGCAGGTACCGATTGGAGCTCACCACTCTGCCTCATGGTCCTACAAATGTTAAAGGTCGCTTCTTCCTTATTCAACCGAAATGTCATCTGTCCCTTCTCCATATCAACTAATGCTCTACCTGTAGCAAGGAATAACCTCCCAAGAATAATAGGCACTTCAAAATCGACCTCACAATCAAGAATAACAAAATCAGCCGGAAAGATGAAGGACTCCACTTTTACTAGCACATCATGGAGTATCCCTATAGGCCGTTTCACTGTCCGATCAGCCATCAGTAGCCGCATCGCAGTGGGTTTTGGATCCCCCAAACCCAACTTCTTGTAAATTGAGAGGGGCATGAGATTCATGCTTGCCCCCAGATCACATAATGCTTTCGCAAAATGTAATGACCCAACTGTACAAGGAATAGTGAACGCACCCGGATCTTCTTTTTTTTTGTACGAGGGATCTTGTAGCAATAGAACTACAATGCTGCATTCTATCATCATCCTCGAAAGTGACCGATCTTTTCTTGGTGACCAGATCTTTCATAAATTTGGCATAACCGGGCATTTGTTCTAGAGCTTCTACCAAAGGGACATTGATAGAAAGTTGCTTCAACATTGTTATGAAACACCGATATTTACCATCCTCGGTCTTCTTCACTAATCTCTGAGGGAAGGGTGGTGGTGGCCTAGGCATGGGAATTACCTTGATAGGTACTTCTGCATCTTTTCCATTACTTTTCTCTGCTTCACCACTACCCTTTACCACATTATCATTATCCTTTCTCACATTTTCCTCAGTAGATGGCATAGGTGGGTCAATGGTTTGCTTACCATCCCGAGTAGTGATTTCCATACAGTGCGCATCATTCTTTGGATTTTGGACATTGTTGCTAGGAAGAGTGCCCGGTTGGCATGTGTTCATTGTCGCAAATAATTGGGCCACTTGCAATTCGATCTGTTTAATCAAAATTGCATGTGTATCAACTTTTTGCCCAATACTATCTAAATCACCCCTTAACTCTTTAATGTGCTCATCACTAGCATCGAACTTCCTCATCATTTTGTGCAACATATCCTCAACTCGCGCCATACTATCTCCACCATCCCTAGGAGTAACTTCACGATTTTGAGGAGGGACATAGGGCCCATTCCTGTCGTTTCTATTAGCATAGTTACCGCTGTTAAAGTTATTGTCGCGGTTGTAGTTTCCATTTCGGACATAATGACCCTCACGATTGTAGTTACCATAGTTCCTACCTTGGTTCCCTTGACCTTGGCGCCAATTATCCTGATTTGAGCCTTGGGCACTTGGTCGGAAACCCCCCGTCTGCTCATTTACTGCATAAGTGTCCTCCGCATAATAACATTCATCGTTATGGGGTGGTGGTTTAGCCAAGTAGTTGACTGCATTAATCTTTTCTGCACCCCTAGTGACATGTTTTAGTACCAACCCTAGCTCAGTTCTCATCTGAGCCATTTCTTCACGAATCTCATCTGTGGCTGGGTTGTGAGTGGACTGCACTGCGAAGATGTTTCTCCCTGTATCAGACTTCCTATTACTCCAAGCTTTGTTATTCCGATAGATTTTTTCTAATTTTTCAGCAATCTCAGCATAAGGACACTCCCCATAAGATCCACCTGCTATGGTGTCCAACACCGCTTTATTGTTATCATCCTGTCCCCGATAGAAGTATTCCTTCAATAACTCATCATCTTTACGGTGATTTGGAACACTTCTCAAGAATGAGGTGAATCTATCCCAATAACTATTAACTGACTCTTCTGGTAGTGCCACAAAGTTATTCACTCTGTATTTGTGGCTTAGTTTCTTGGAGACCGGATAGTAGCGTGCTAAGAAGACATCCCTTGGTTGGTTCCAAGTGAAGATTGAGTTGTATGGGAGCTCAGAGAATCACATAGCAGCCTCTCCCGTCAGTGAGAGAGGAAACACTCTAAGCCCTATTACATCTAAATCCAAATCAGGCCTCCCTACACAACTTTTACACACTGCCCTTACCTTAGCTATATGGGCATGTGGATCCTCAGAAGGTAGCCCTAAAAACAAACCTCTGGCAGTGAGCATTTGCATGAGACTACTAGTTACCACAAAAGTGTGGCCTGTGGGTAGAGGAGGCAAAACTAGTGGCCCATCCGAATCTGCTATGTTATCATAGCCTCTGTAGTATGCTTGGGGTCGTGGAACGGGATTTTTTCCCCTCTGTTGATGTTCACCCGGAGCATCGGGTAACATCTGACCATGAACATCAACCAGAGCTGGGATGTCCTGGTTCGGATCCTCATCATTTATTCCCAAGTTTCTATTCATATTGCGCAGTGTACTCTCTAACTCGTGATCGTAGGGAAACAAGGGTTCTCTTCCTCTCCGTGTATTTGGCATACAACGAGGATAGTTCTAAAAAAATCAAAAACGATAAAACAAAGTAAAATCAAGAAAATATAAACTAAACTATAGTAATAGGTTCAAGTTAATCTAAATGCTTTATTCCCTGACAGCCAAAATTTGATACGCTAAAACTTACTTCTCAAATAAGAAGTAGAGCGGTCGTGTCAAGTAAATAAGTCAACTAGTGAGGTTGGGATCGTTCCCACGAGGAAAATAGTCTAGATTTAACTTCAACCTGTTATTACTATTGTTTGATCAATGACTTCCTTGGAAAGTAAAAACATAAAAAGGGGGGTTTCTATTTCTAAATGAGTGAAAATAAATAACGAACATGAAAGAGACACTTAACAGCGTTGACAATTGGATTTTAATCAATTAATGAAGGTAACTAGGGTTTACGTGTTTCCCACAGGTTCATAACTTGATAATTCTAACTATAACAATTCCTTCCTAGTATCTTTCATGCAAAGTTATAAGTTATGTATTTCTAAATCCTTAGTCCGACATCTATAAAATATCACTCCGCACCTTGGTCCGGCTACGTGTGTTGCTATCCTAACCCTTATCCTTACCTCATATTAAGCATCGTATTCCACATTTGACTAAGTTATTACCTCGTACTAATCAATACTAGACTACTATATAGTATACACTAAATCTATGTTACTAATTTTTTTCCTATTATCTACCTCCTTGGTCCAGCAAGTAGAATTAAGGCGAGTTCTGACGTTGGCCATCCGTTAAAAAGATTTCTAAGCGAAAGAATTATTAATACATGCAAGACACTATTCTAGAATTGTTATTTTAGTTAAGGTTTATCTCATTATTTTGTTATGGTTCCCACAACCCTAGTTATGGAGTTTAGTTACTCATAGCCGTAAACACAAGATTCAAGTATATTAAATAAGATTTCATGTACTTACTTCAATGAGAAAGAGTAAATTACAAAAGCTAGCTTTATTAATCACCAAAAATCACTTGCAAGAATCTCAAAGTAATCAATAATCCCACAAAAAGTCTAATGATTATCAAGAATCTCACAATACAATGTTTACCAATACGGAGTTTAACAGTCTAAGAGTCTAACTATCTAAGAGTCTAACCTCAAAAATGAGGTTTTTCGAACTATTTATAAAAAAATAAAAACCTAATTACACAAGGACTCTGTTTGCTGGAAATCTGCCAAAACGCGGCTGGGGCGACGGACCTCACGACGGACCATCGTGATCACAACGGACCGTCATGGACTCCGTCGTCCCATACTTGTGCAATTTCTTCTGCTGTTCTCTTCATTCCCCTCAACGGCAAGTATGACGGACCGTCATACGCACAATGGTCCGTCGAGGGTCTTCCTTCCAAAACACTAACTCTTGGAATCTGGGTACTGGAATCACTTCTCTGAACTTCATGACGAACCTGCAGGACGGACCGTCATAGACACGATGGATAGTCACAAGCTTCGTAACCCCACACTTGGTAAGACTTCCCCATATTCCTTCAACAGCTGCACTACGCTGCCACCTACGGACCATCGCGAGCACGACGGACCGTCATAAGCTCCGTAGGTGGTCTCTTCTGCATTTCTACGCTCAAAATATCCGCATTCAGCTTTAGACAGATTTCCTGCAAAACAAAGAGAAAATTATATAAAAATTAGAACAAAAAGACTTTCGGACACACTAAACTTAAGGAAAAAGTATTAGTTATACCGTGAAACCACGGTATATCAGCATGTCTATATGTTGTGTACATAGTTTAATTAGAAGCATGATGGGTAAAATGATATCCTGATGAAATGAAAATGATGCATGACTAGGCATAGTAATTGATAAATGTGTGGCTCTAAGTATGACATAGAGATACACCACTGCATGACCCTAAGTCTAAAATTCGAACTAGGTGTCTGATAATCTGGTAGAGTAATGAGATGTCAAGTGAGTGTGAGGAAGATTTGAATAGTCCACTATTTTTACTGAGCTAGAACTTGCCTGGTTAGTCCTGCTAAAAGTAAGTTCTAATAAACAATTAGGAAAGGATCATCGGCCCTTGTTCAATATAGCCAATTTTTAGCCTATTTAAAAAAACAAATGAAATTAATCCCTCTTTGATCCAAATGATTTGAGCTTAAAATAGACCTTTCTTTTTCACTCCAACTGATCTTTTCTGGGAATAATATGTTGGTCATGGTCCCTCCTTGGGCATGTGCACCTCATCTTATGCCAAAATCATAAGTTGAGGGTGGCTAATGCGGTAAACAACCTTTCGTGGCCCTGAACCAACCTTGGGTATTGTGTACTTTGATTAATGGCAAACCCATGAGTTGAGGGTGGTTTCACAGTATTTTTAATGCTTTTTCCTTAAGTTTAGTGTGTGTCCAAAAGCCTTTTTTTATTGATTTTTATGTAAGTTTCTCTTTATTTGCAGGAAATTTGTCTAAAGATGAACACAGAAGTTTTTTATCAAGAAATGCAGAAAAGTTACCACCTAAAGAGCTTGTGACGGTCCGTCGAGCTTGTGACGGTCCATAGGTGGCATCACTGTGAAGCAGCTGAAGGAAGATGGGGAAGTCTGACCTATGTGTGGGATTACGAAGTTCATGACGGACCGTCATAGCCACGGCGGTCCGTCCTGCTGGTTCGTCGTGATGATCAGAGAGTAGTCCCAGTACCCAAATTTCTAGAAGTTTAAGTGTTATGGAATGGAGACCCTCGACGGACCGTCTTGCTTGGAAAGGTCCGTCATACCTATTCGTCGATGGTAATAAAGAAAGCAGCAAAAGGATTTGTGAAATATAGGATGACAGAGGCCATGACGGCCCGTCGTGACCACGACGTCCCATCACGAAGTCCGTCGACTCGGACACGTTTTGACAGATTTTCAGCAATTAGAGTGCTTTTTTTATAAGGTTTTTGTTTTTTATAAATAGTTGGAAAAACCTCATTTTTGGGGTTAGACTCTTTGATGTTAGACTTTTTGTTAGTAGACTCTTGGATATTAGATTTTGTGATTGTTATAATTTTGGAGAATCTTTAGTCCTCGATTAATTTCAGTAATTGATACACTTTTTCTGTAACTGATTGTTGATGCGTTTGTTGATTAATCAAGTGAACTTCTGGATTTTATTCTTTCTCATTGAAGTGCATGAATTCTTATATTACATATATGAATATTGTGATTATGACTATGGGTAACTAAACTTCATAATTAGGGTTGTGGGAACCATGGGTGAATAATGAGGTAAAAACTAGCTAAAATAATAATTCTAGAATAGTGTCTTGCATGTATTAATAATTCTTTCGCTTAAAAGTCTTTTTAACAAATGGCCAACATTAGAACTCGCCTTAATGCTACTTGGCGGACCAAAGAGGTAGATAATAGGAAAAGGATTATCAAAATATATTTAGTGTATACTATATAATAGGCTAGTATTGATTGGTATGAGGTAATAACTTAGTCAAATATCAAATAGAATGCTCAATATGAAGTAAAGGTAAGGGTTAGTATAGAAACACACGTAGCTGGACCAAGGTGTGGAGTGAAATTTTCTAGATATCAAACCAAGGATTTAGAAATACATAACTTATCACTTTGCATGCAAGATACTAGGAAAGAATTTTTATAGTTAGAATTATCAAGTCAGCAACCTTTGGGGAACACTTAAACCCTAGTTACTTTTATTAGTTGATTAAACTCCAAGATTTGATTCGTTTAGTTGATTATTTTAATTTAGTTAGTTATTTTCATTCATTTAGAAATAAAAAAACCTTTTATTGTATTTTGTTTTCTAAGGAAATAATTGACTAAATAATAGTAATAATAGATTGAACGATCCCAACATCATTAGTTGGGTTCTTTACTTGATATGACCACTTTACTTCTTATTTGAGAAATAAGTTTGAGCGTATCAATTTCCCCTAACCTAGCCAAAGTTTTTTTTTTACCAAACCCAACTCCCTTTACTTTAAGCAAAAAGGAACCCAATGACAGCTTCCCAAAGCGCGTTAATCCCAGCAGCCACACTCTAACTCTCTTCGTGATAATAGCAAACAAGATCCCAGCAGCGACATCTATGTGTGGCGGACCGCTGGTTCTCTGTCATCTTCCTCGGCCTGCGCAAAGCTCGTACAATCGCTCAGCTTTTGTCTGTGTTTCCAGCTGCTGTTTGGTTCTCCTTAGTGCGAGATCGAGACACGTCAGAGAAGAGACGTTTGGGATCAATCCCAGGCGTCCATTTTTCCTCTTCTAGCTTGAGGTTGAAATTTTCAGAAAAGGATTGTTGATTCAAAATTGGACAAGAGTTTTGAAATTCAAATTTGGGGTGGACCTTTCCCATCTGAAATTTGGTTAGTTTCCCCCCTAAATAGTGACCTAATGCTACTACTATACAAACTCTTTTCATTCACTGACGGAGGGGGATTTTTTTCTGGTGGGAGCGGAGTTTTTAGTGGTTGAACAAAAAAAGCTTTAGCAAAACTAGTTAGAAAGACCTACTGCTAATACTTCCAGAAAAATACAAAGATAACAGAGTTAGTAGTTTGTGGGAAATATTCTGCTCGGATTTCTCCATCACGGTACGTGTTTGAGTTTTCGTGGTGAAGTAATCGCTCAGCTCGTCATCATCCCATTTCAGTGCACCTTTTATGGTAAACTTCATCTCGATTTTAACTCGATAAGATTAATGTTTGTTTACAAGTTGAAGGTCCCACTTGACCCCCTTTGTTCGCTTAAATGCTTCAATTTTAGGTTCACCGTTGTTATTCGATAAAAAGGATATAATACTGATGTTTTAGGTTGGTCAAAACAAGGAATATGTGTCCTACGTGCGATTTATGCTTGAAATTTGTTCTTTTATTCTAAGAACTTTACTCTTACCTGTTGGTTTCTCTTTTGGTGCCAAATATTTTGTTCCAATGACCTTGTTTCTCCTTCCTTAGATGTTTATTACTTTCTATCCTTTCATATGTTGTGAAGTTAGTTGAACCAGTGGCCTTTTGAGCCTTTATTTGGTTTCTAGTCTATTGTTTTCTAAGAGTTTTATAGTTATTAGCTAACTCACATCATGACACTCATCCTGGTTTCATAAGTTAAATTTTTTTCCATCCATGTTTAACTTGGTTTTATATGAGTAAAGAGCCAACTCCTATCCTTCCATGTTGATGGCTTGTTTGTTTTGGTGTAGGATTATCTGAATCGCCAATCCAAGTTCATTTTTTTTGTATCGATCAGTTTAGATTTTGACAGTGAGGTATATGTTTAAAATTTGTTCCATGATCGACTCGTCTAGATCTTTTTTCTTTTGATTAGAGTGTTGTGTTTAGAATTTTTCTCATAAAATTTAAGTTGGTTAGCATTTGATTTCTCTTATTACTATAATAGTTTCTCTAATCCTCACTTTTGGTTTAGTAAGTGTTCTTGAAGCCCCTTTAGTATCAAAAAATATAAAAAATAAAATAAAATCTGTATAGGGTGCTGCTTGCTCGAATCTTTGCTCCCTTTGGCTCATTAATTCCGTTAAAAATTAGACGTTTGGTTTGCAAGATGAATCAGTATGTGATTGGAGTTCCATAATCTTCATTTTCGTTTTGTAATATAGTCATTTGGAGTCATTCGAAGCATGATTTTTTTTCTTGACTCTATACTCTTATGGGCATAATTCGTCAGTCTTTATACCCGTTTGAGCTATATCGTCTCGATTTTTGTTATAATGTGGATGTTATTGTTAGATATTACGGCCTTTAAAAACTTTTGTTTTCCTTTTGGTAATTTTTGTCAGAAGCAGTTGCAATTGATCTATGTTTTTGCTATTATGTCTTCCCAATTAGCTTACCTATGCCAATCCCTAGTTAGTTCCCCAGGTACTTAAATTATGGAAGCATAAAATATGTTCATCGCTTCTTTCCCTATTGTTTTTTACAACCCCTCTCATCCTCGATTTCCCCTGTTATGTTATCCTATTGTAAATATTTTTATAGTCACATTTTTCCAATTCTTTGTTCTGGATAGATATGCAATCTTTTGTTATAATCCATGCGATCGTTTAGGCGTATTGTAATGATCATTCTTAGCTTGATTACTCCGTCCTTATCATCTTGCATGGGTACTATTAATAGTCAGATTCTTTAGATGTATGTTGCGCTTTGTTTATTTTTATTTTAAAGTTTGGCCATCCATACGCTTCTCTACATTTTATTTCAAATATGACCATGTGTCAATTGACATTTTTTACTAACTGTTGCATTTTTTTTCTTTCCTGTAAGTTAACTGACCTTTCAAAAATTGCGATAGTTAGATTATTTATTAACCCCTTTTTTATTCACTTTGCATGTAAATGAGTTCGAGTTCATTATGAGCTCTATCATCTTTTCGCATTCTGAGAGAGAGCCATCAAGGCTCAAGTTCCCGCTTCCGAGTCAACCGATCATTATGTTCGATGAAACAAGTTTTGGAGTCAGAAGAATTCAAAACATGTCGAAGAGTTGAATATTTTTTCCCAAGAAGCCCAAGTTTATTTTCTAAAACTTGTATATTGTTATTTTGGGACTTAAGCCCTTGTCTATGTTTTAGTATTTATTATTTCTCTAGTTTAGGACATGTATAAGTTGAGTGGGCTTAAAGGCCCACAAACAAAAGGGTCCAAATACTGGTCCAGGTGGACAGAATTCGGGTTTGGGACTAATCTCTCTCTCGCTCCCTCTCTCCCTTCTACTTTTCTTATATATTTATTTGTTGATTGATTGTCGCTAGTTTTAAGTTAGAGAATCTCAAATCCCCGCTAAGACGCTATCCTATTTTAATTAAATCAAATCGATCAGGTCAAAATGAATCAAAGATAAAAAAAATTTAAAACATTAAAAAATAGAAAATTAACTCTTCACTTTTTTGAACAACTTTAAATAATTTTTGTCGCAATTTTAAGCATTTTTAGCCAAACTAAGTTAGTTACCGGATAATCGCAAGTAAGCTGACGTCTTAGATGCTTTCAAAATCTTTCTAAGACATTAATAAGAATCCCCGAACCCCTTTAAAGTTTTCAAAATGATTTTTCTATTTAAGTCATTTGAAAACATAGTTTTCTTGATTTTTCTTTAAAAATTAAGTGGCGACTCTAAAAAGTCAAAAAAACATAAAAAAATAAATATTTTTCCAAAAACATATTAAAATAGAAATGGCGACTCTGTTGTGGATTTAAAAGGATTCTAACCTTAAAACTAATGTGTTTTGGCTATGTGAAATTAACTGATTATGTGTTTACTTATCGCTTTATTAAACTGTTGCATTTTATGGCATACTATAACTCCGTCAAATGACAATTGTTTCATTCATCACTTAAAGGACGATTATGCAGATTCGCAGTCATTCCTTAACCAAATCTTTCCCGAGGCAACCTGACTAATGTAGTTGACTACTTGATAGTCAACGGTCGTTAACTGACCCAGCCTAAGTAGTCTGCTTGGGTCACCTTTTCCACTATAAATAAAATCCACTCCTAGTCAAACTAAAATAGAGGGAAACCAAATCCCGAAAGTAGCGCATTGACCTAATATGAGACAACACCCAAGGAGTGTTGGGCCCATTACAAAGACCACCTTGAGTCCAAAACGACCCACGGTCAAAACAGATGTTCATATTTATGTGTTTGAATTTGAGGGATGTATACGTTGTTTGAAAAATCATTGTCTAATGGGGGTAATGATTAGGTTATAGTTTACTTAGGTTGAAGAAAGCTCTTTATAAGCTACTAGTCCATTCAAACACGTTGGCACCTGAAGATAACAAAAAAAAATTAGAAACAAGAAGGATCTTTCGTGGAGACATAGTTTAGGGTCGTAGTATCTCGCTTTCCCTACTATGTATCCCCGTTTTGTTTACTTATCAAGTTTATATAAATTTGGATTTTGGAGAAATGGAGTGTTTAAAATAATGTACACATCCTTCAAATCACTAGGCCTACCCTTGGCACAAAAGGGTCACGTATATGTTTAGGCTGCGCAATATTTGATAATGTGTTATAACTGTTTGTGTAATTATGTTTCAATATTTGGAGATATTCTAGATCACTCTTCTTTAAATTATTTTAGAGCCCTAAGCACAAATGTCAAGTCACTATCAAAAGTGTTTGCACATATCCTTCGAATCTTTAGTTTCTCGAAAAAATTTTAACTTTATTTTTTTTATTATTATTCTCAAAAAGATTCATCGCCTAAAAAAATAAATTAAAAAAATTAAAATTCAAGTGGGTTGAACTACATTGGACCTGAATATCTCCCGTGATATACGTAGGCAGCCTTACAAGGTTCGGTCCCCATTTTGAGAAATTTTGTCTTGTCCAAAGAACTTAGAGTTATCTCTCAATCAAAAAATCAAAGGACGACAATGAAAGATACCATCTCGACTCAAGTCAATATTTTTTATTCACTAATCCAAAGTCAAGTAGACAAATTCCTGTCTATTCAACCATTTCTCTATATTGGTGAGCCAGTTTATCTCCGAATAAAGCAACTCTTATGTGTTTACACCTATGTGTGATATCTTGTATTATTTACAATCTCCAAGCACTAACACATTTGCCTTTTTAGTTTTTTCATTTGTCAGGTATTTAGAATTGATTTGTGTTGATAAGTTGGTTGATCATCTTTATTTCACAAGATATAAGGCCCCTAAAGATTCCTTCCCCGATCAAAATTTGCAAAAAGAAAAGCCAGTAATGGGGGATAACAATGATGAGATCGGAATAAATAATGTTAGCGTATCTCAATTCTCCGCTACCGATCATAATGAATTGATTGTGTAGTTGATGCAATAGATTGCCTAAATGAACGTCGAAATGCAAAGAATGCAAGATTTGTCTAATCCAATTTCACCCTTCAACCCTCCAAGAGATGGAAGACCTCCACTCCACTTTCCTCCCCCAAGCGCGGAACAGGTTAAGAATCTACCCTCTTACCCCACTCAAAATCCTCCAACTATTGACTTAACAACCCCCAATCCCCATCACGCCACAACCTCGTGTCAAGCACCACATCCTACTCAGAATACCAATCTTTAAACCTTACATCTTCCTAAAACCAAAATACAAACAACGCTCAAACCTTTCCCCATCTTCAAAACCAAAATACCAACACTCAAACTTTCCCCCAAAATTATAAAGCCACTCAAAATACCCAGAATCCCTCCATTGCTCCACCCCTACCTCAAAAGAATACTTTTCAAATCCCAATTCCAAATGAACCTTATGCCAATTTTTATGAGCTTGATCATTATAAGGAACAACAGCGAGAGTGGAGGTTAAAAGAAGAGGCAGTCAAGCTGAATATGAAAGAAGAGATCAGGAAATCCATGAAGGAGTTGCACTATATTCCCGAAGTTGATGGATATAGCTATAAGGATTTGTGCATCCATCCGAATCTCGACCTCCTGGAAGGGTTCAAAGTGTCAAAATTTGACACTTTTTGAAGAGCAAGAATTCCATTGGCACACCTGAGAGCCTACTGTGACCAACTCATAGGAGTTGGAAGGAATAAAGTTTTATTAATGAGGCTTTTTAGCCGAAGTTTGAATGGAGAAGCGCTGGATTAGTTTACCTCCGATGAGATAAAACAGTGGTCTAGCTGGAATGCACTAGCCAAAGATTTCATCGAACGGTTTGACTACAATGTGGAGATTATTCCTGATCACTATTCTTTGGAGAGAATTAAGAATAAGTCCAGTGAAAGTTATCGTGAATATGCATATATGTGGAGGAAAGATGCCGCTTGAGTTTGACCTCCTATGTCTGAGAAGGAGATCGTTCAAGTGTTCATACACATTCAAGAGCCAGAGTATTATGACAGGATATCATTAAAGAAAAAATTGCGAAGATAGTCAAGGTAGGTGAGGCTATTGAAGATGGACTTAAAGCTAGAAAGATTTCTCGTGTTGCCACCCCTACTAAATCTTTAGGATTGTTGAAAAAAAAAAAGAGGATGTGTCTTCTATTTCCTGCGAATCTGATGGAAAAAGACACTTCAGAAAATCCTGAACTTACAAAAGTTATCCTCGAGCTTATAAAAATTTAAATCTAGTTTTTTAAACCCAACCAAGTTATCAAACCCCACCAGCGAATTACCATATTCCACCTCCTATTTACCAAACCACTGAGTTATCAAATTCCACCTCTTATTTTCCAAACTCTAGCTTCATATTACCAAAATACCCATCCATATTATCAAGATCCATCAGTTAATTGTTCAAATGTCCAATCAAGTTATCATAATACGCCATCATACTACCAAAGTACCCTTCCTAGCTATCGAGCTCCACAATATTCCATTTTCCAAATAGAAGCACCAACTCACCAAAATCTCAAAACTATTGTCAAGTACCTTCACACTATCCTCCTCGTCCAAATCATGAGAAGAAACCTTCTAGAGTATTCACTCCTTTGGTTGAGATCCGAACACGACTTTTTGAGAGATTGGAATCAGCTGGCATTATACAAACAATTGATCCAAAAAATATCAATGTCAACTCCAAGATTTATGGACCCGATCTTCACTGTGCTTAATATTCAGGAGGTGCTGGGTATATTACTTAGGACTGTATCAACTTGAAACATAAAATTCAAGAATTTATTGACCAAAAGGTCGTCACTCTTCAGACCGCCACTCCAAGTATCACTAGTAACCCCATGTCAAATAAGGGAGGAGTAACTATTAATATAGTTGAAGTCGAAGAAGATTTGAATATAAATAAAGTTATAATGTCAGACAACTTTGAAAAGCTTGAGAAATTTGCATCCTCTCCAACCAAAATAGAAAATCTGAATGTGGAATCACGACACCTCATCAAGCATTTGCTTCGGTACCAAAGAAGGGTCAGAACAAGCGGAAGATTGATCATGTTTTTTAAAAATTATTTCTTCACTCATATCAGTCTTTTCCAATGCAAAATGGTCTAGGGGAAGGAATCGAGTATTTACTCAAAGAAGGTGATATTGTGCTTGAAGAGACGATTGAGACGCCAATCGTACTAGACAACGAGCCAAATGAGAAACGCCTAACTGGACATCCACTCTGCTCTTGATCCGTCGTTAGTATTGGTAGATAAAGATAATTTGTTATGTTATTTTTAAAATTTTTGGGGTGACAAATTAGGCTCGAGACTCATCCCTTACTCTATATTCGTCTCACTATGTTTAAAACTCCCTCCTAATATTTTAAAAAAAAATAACATCTTTTTTTTTTGTTTTCTGTCAAAGTTCTTATTTTCTTATTTCAAAAGAAAAAACTCCTTTACTGCGGATATTCTCTTTACTTGTTTTATATTTTTTATTTAACGATATCTGCATATGATTTCACTAAAAATATTTTCAAATCTTTCAATATCATGTCACGTTACAAGATGAATGAACAAAATGGGATACATGCGGACGAGTTTGAGGACTACAATAAGAAGATCATGGTACCCAAACACGTGGTTAAGTAATTCAGACAGTTCGAAAAGTCACAAAAAGCCCAATTCAGAAGAGATTGGAATAGTGAATCGGGAAAATTATAAATGTGTCAAAGAAATCAAAATTGGTGCCTATCTAACAAAAGCACAAGAGAGAGAACTCATCAGTTTGCTTAGCGAGCACATCGACACATTTGTTTGATAACATTATATGGTTGTGAATGAACATTATATCTCACAAGTCATCAATCTACTCAATTGTTGTCGAAAGATATCATGTTCAAAAGCTCGATTTTTGTCTTTTCTCGTAATCGCTTTTATTCATTTGTAATAGTTTATGCTTAGAATTTATCCTACGTAATGAACTATGCCTAACCTGAATTCTCAGAAATGAGATATATAACCCCATTTAACCCTTTTAATGTTTCCTTTTGTAATGATGTACGTCTGACCTGAATTTTTAAGAATGAGATACGTAGGCGGCCTATGTTCACCTTGGTCGGTTTCTTTGTAAAATATTTAATTCTGTTAACCTTTGCAGGGGAACTACATTTGACCTGATTCCTTCCGCAATGGGATACGTAGGTGCCACAAGGGTTCGGTCATATCTCCCATAAGATTTATATTTCTCTTTATAATAGAAACTGAGACAGTTTTTGACAGGGGCTTAAAAAAATTTTGAGAAGAAGATTTTTTTTCTCAACTAGTCAAGACTGAAGTCACTTTGAAATTTGCAACTGGGACAAAATTTTTGAGAGTATCTCAAAAATTCTGCGATTTACTCACTGCAAGTTATAGATAATCCAAGACAGTTAACTGGGGCAGAAATTTTGAGGATGTCCTCAAAATTTCAACTGGGTTTATCGACAGTCTAGTGTGACTTTGATTACTCCCCAGTGAATAATCAGATAGACCTTCAAGCTCAAAGAAGTTCGCTAAGACCAATGTGACATGATACCTGGCAGTAACTTTTTTTTAAATACTATTTTTCAAAATTTTATTTTTTCTTAAGATTTTCCCTTTATGTTTCATTTGTTTTGGCATAAAATGTTTTGTCTTATCTATCAAGAGTCGGGAGATCAGGATATCAACCAGACATGGCAAGACAAGGACCAGACAACCAAAGAAATCAACACAGATCAGTTGACTTTAAAACTAATGATTTTTCTGTGGACGCAGGTCTATAGATTTACTCTAAAATCAGCCAATTCCGCCAATCGACGAATACGGAGAATTCAAGGGGTAGAAAAGCCCCCCAAAATTTATAATTTTTCAGCGGATGCAGGGTATATTCTATATGGCTTATATCAAAGATTTGGGGACATATTTCATTCAATTTCCAACAACATGAAGTCTATAATGAACATCCAACTATATTCAAGGATGAAACAAATTAAAACCTGGAGGAAAGATATTTTATGGTTTTTCATCAACTAAGAAGTACTTGAAGGGCGTTATCCACATTATTTTATCAGGCATGATATTATTACCACTGAGAAAGTCATCTATAAGGTATTTTCAAAAGCGATAATACCACTGCTCTGAGGATCATTTTCATTTGTATTGTCGATTGAGACGATACTGTCACTCAGAAGATACCCAGAATATCACATATGTTGCTCAATGAAATATCATCCTTGCTCGGTATCGATAGACATCATCCTATATATGGATAAACATCGTCCAACCAACGGATATTCATTAGCATTATCCTACCGATGGATCATTATTATTATCCTACCAATGGATCAACATTATCCTACCAATGGATCGACATAGTCCTACCAATGGATAAACATCATCCTACTAACGGGTATTCATTATCATTATTCTACCAATGGATCAACATCATCCCACCGATGGATATTCATTATCATTATCCGACCAATGGATCTACATCATCCCACCGATGGATATTCATTATCATTATCCTACCAATGGATCAACATTATCCTATCAATGGATCGACATAGTCCTACCAATGGATAAATATCATCCTACCGACGGATACTTATTATCATTATCCTACCAATAGATCAATATTATAATATCAATTGATCATTATCATTATCCTACAATTGGATCAACATCATCCCACCGATGTATATTCATTAGCGTTATCCTACCAATGGATCAACATTATCCTACCAATGAATCAACATAGTCCTACCTATGGATAAATATCATCCTACCTACGGATATTCATTATCATTATCCTATCAATGGATCATTATCACTATCCTACCAATGTATCAACATCATCTGACCAACAGATATTTATTATCATTATCCTATCGATGTATTAACATTACCCTATCGATGGATAAGCAACATCATCCTATCATTATCGTCATACTATAAATGTTGAATCATTTATTTTATTAATGGAGCATCAACATCATCATCCTATCGATGGAGCAACATCATCATCTTATCAATTAAGAATCATTTATCCTTTCAATAGAGAATCAACATCATCTCACCGACGGATATTCATTATTATTATCCAACCAATGGATCAATATCATCCCACCGAGGGATATTTATTAGAATTATCCGGACAATGGATCATGAACATTATCCTATCTATGGATCTTTATTATCATCATCCTATCATGTATTAGAATTATCCTACCAATGGATCAACATCATGCTACTGATGCACCATTGTCATCTTACCAGTGAATAATCATCATCATTATTTTCATTTGCAAGAATGTCATCAAGAGAGTCATCAACATATTACATCAGTATGTATTTTATTACTTCGACATCAAATGAAGAGTACATTGAATATTATATTGCAAACATAAGACATAAGCTTTATTTTCTTTGCGTCAAACACAATGGAGTTGACGTTAAATATTCAAGGAGAGTGACTAAGTGTAAACATGATAAAATACATTATCTCTCCATTTGAATTACATTTTTATGCTAATGAGTTTAATCTAAGTCTCTGTCGAGAGCATCAGGAAGAATAAATTCTCCAAAAGAAACCATAGGTGCGGACGACATCAAAAGGAATGTAGCACAACGTGAAACTTTTCTTGGCAGCGAACTTGGACATAGTCCAAAGAGGAGTGTCAAACTTTTAGGACATGAGCAGAGGAGCGACTTCCACCACAATCAAACCACACCCCTATCATAAGGCATGTGGGTTTTTCTTTAGATTTTTTGTTTCAGCCTCTCATACGGAAAGTTTCCATTCCAAGTGCCAATACACAAAGAGCTTTGGAAATGATGTACGTGTAAGCTCTTACCTATGGATGTGAAGAGCTCCCCCTTCATGGCTAAGGCGTTGCAAGCCTCCTTTTAATACTCGATTTGATTTGTCGCTTGTGCATAACTGAAGGTTATCTAACATAATAGATTCCTTTTTCAATCGATCGAATCCAACTACAGATAGGCTCATTCTTAAGGTTTAAGGATATGTAGGAAAATCAATGTCGAAAACTCAGTTGTATCCCAACATTCACTCTTAAATCCTATTCCCGAGCATTTCAGTCCCTTCATAATCTGGTATCGAGATGACTCTTGAACTCTTTAATAATCGTGCATTAAATCAAGCGTATCAAACTACGGGCGGCCTGAATTCTCATGTAGCATGAGATATATAGGAAACCCATTTCTGAATTCAGACATAATTCCTAAAGTCCGTACCTAAATCCCTTTCCTAAAAGATAAATATGAGGTCGGTCGAATTTGACTTGGTCAATTTTATTTTCCTCAGATTTCTTGCACCAATCCAAGTAAAATGAGGGACAATTGTTGACACCTAATTTTGACCCTCCCGATAATAATTGATTTTTGAGCTTCTCTAATTTCAAACGATCTAATATAATTAGTTTTATAAAGCTATAAGAAAAATATAAAAGTTGACTAATTATTATTAATGAGTTTTGTCGCCTTTAATATTTTCAGTAATTTATGTCTTATATAATTTCGTGCATAATCGACATTTGTTGTAAACGTTCTAACAATCCTCTCAAAAATATTTTATCTTTACTTAAATATTTTAGTTATTAGTTTAGGTATATGATAATTTACATTTTAAATTAACTATGACTACGTCGATTATTTTATTTCGTTAAGATTTAGAAGCTCGTAAATTAATTAATCTTGTATAAATTTTGATCGTCGTGGTCTTTGATTGAGTAGAATTTTTCTGTCAACTTTCCTTTAAATTCACCTGAAACCAAGTTTGGGCCACCTTTCAACCAACCCAATTTCCCCATGGCCCAACAATTGCAATTAACTCCAACCCACTTTTTTATTTCCCCTGACCCAGCCCACATTTTTTTACCCAACCCAACCCCCTTTCCCCTTCAACAAAAGAACCTAGCAATAGCTTCCCAAAGCGCGTTATTCCAAGCAGCCACACTCTAACGCGCTTTGAGATAATAGCGAGCAAAATTCCAGCAGCGACATCTGTGCATGGAGGACTGCTGGTTCTCTGTCGTCTTCCTCAGCCTGCGTAAAGCACATTCCATCGAGCAGCTTTTGTCCGCGTTTCCAGATGCTGTTTCGTTCTCCTTAGTGAAAGATCGAGACACGTCGGAGCAAAGACGTTTGGGATCGATCCCAGGCGTCCATTTTTCCTCTTCTAGCTTGAGGTCAAAATTTTCAGAAAAGGATTTTTGATCCAAAATTGGACAAGTGTTTTGAAATTCAAATTTGGGGTGGGCCTTTCCCATCTGAAATTTGGTCAGTTTCTACCCTAAATAGTGACCTAATGCTAATGCTATAAAAACTCTTTTCATTCATCGAAGGAGGGGGGTCTTTGTAGAACGGAAAAAGCTTTACCAAACTAGTTAGATAGACCTACTGCTAATACTTCCAAACAAATACAAAGATAACAGAGTTAGTAGTTTGAGGGCAATATTCTGCTTGGATTTCTCCGTCATGGTACGTGTTAGACTTTTCGTGGTGAAGTAATCGCTCAGCTCCTCGTCGTTCCATTTCGCTGCACTTTTAATGATAAACTTCATCTCGATTAGATTAATGTTTGTTTACAAGTTGAATGTCCCAGTTGACCCCCTTTATTCTCTTAAATTCTTCATTTTAAGGTTCACCATTGTTATTCGATAAAAAGGATCTTATACTTATGTTTTAAGTTGGTCAAAACAAGGAATATGCCTCCTACGTGCGATTTATACTTGAAATTTGTTCTTTTATTCTAAGAACTTGACTCTTCCCTGTTGGTTTCTCCTTTGGTGTCAAATATTTTGTTCCAATGACCTTTTTTCTCCTTCCTTAGATGTTTATTACTTTCTGTCCTTTCATATGTTTTGAAGTCAGTTTAATTAGTGTCTCTTGAGCCTTTATTTGTTTCTAGTCTATTGTTTTTTTAGAGTTTAATAGTTATTAGCTACCTCACCTCATGACACTCATCCTGGTTTCATAAGTTTATATTTTGGTCCATCCATGTTTAACTTGGTGTTATATGAGTAAAGAGAAAACTCATGTCCTTCCATGTTTATGTCTTGTTTGTTTTGGTGTGGGATTATCTGAATCATCGATCCAAGTTCATTTTTTTGTATAGATCAGTTTAGATTTTGACAGTGAGGTTTATGTTTAAAATTTTTTCCATGATTGACTCGTCTAAATCTGTTTTCTTTTGATTAGGCTGTTGTGTTTAGAAGTTTTCGCATTAAAATTTAAGTTTGTTAGCATTTGATTTCTCTGATTACTGTAATAGTTTCTCTAATCCTCATTTTTGGTTTAGTAAGTTTGCTTCAAGTCCCTTTTGTATAAAAAATATATTAAAAAAATAAAATATAATCTTCATAAGGTGCTGCTTGCAAAAATCTTTGCTCCCTTTGGCTCATTAATTCCATTAAAAATTGAACCCTTGGTTTGCAAGTTGAATCAGTATGTGACTGGAGTTCCCTAGTCTTTGTTTTTGTTTGGAATATAGTCATTTGGAGTCATTCGAAGCATGATTTTTTTTCTTAACTCTATACTCTTATGGGCATAATTCATCAGTTATTATACCCGTATGAGCTATATCATCTCGAATTTTGTTATAAGGTGGATGTTATTGTTACATATTACGGCCTTTTAAAACTTTTGTTTTTCTTTTGGTAATTTTTGCCTGAAGCAGATGCAATTGATCTATGTTTTTGCTATTATGTGTTCCCAGTTATCTTGCCTATGCCAAGCTCTAGTTAGTTCCCCAGGTAATTAAATTTTGGATGAACAAAATATGTTCATCGCTTATTTCCCGGATTGTTGTTTACAACCCCTCTCATCCTCGATTTCCCCTGTTATTTTATCCTATTGTAAATATTTTTTTAGTCATATTTTGCCAATTCTTTGTTTTGGATAGATATGCAATCTTATGTTATATTCCATGCGATCGTTTAGGCGTGCTGTAATGATTAATCTTAGCTTGATTTCTCCGTCCTTGTCATCTTGCATGGTACTATTAATAGTCAAATTCTTCAGATTCATATTGCGCTTTGTTTATTTTTCTTTTTAAGTTTGGCCATCCAAATGCTTCTATATGTTTTCTTTCAAATATAACCATGTGTTAATTTACATTTTCTACGAATTGTTGCATTTTTTTTATTTCTAGTAAGTTAAATTACCTTTTCCTATATTGCGATAGTTAGATCATTTATTAACCCCTTTTTATTCATGTTGCATTTTTTTTCTTTTCAGTAAGTTAACTTGACTTTTCCTATATTGCGATAGTTAGATTATTTATTAACCCTTTTTTATTCACTTTGCATGTAAATGAGTTCGAGTTCATTATGAGCTCTATCATCTTTTCGCATTCTGAGAGAGATCCATCAAGGCTCAAGTTCTCGCTACCGAGTCAACTGATCATTATATTCGATGAAACAAGTTTTGGAGTCATAAGAATTCAAAACATGTCGAAGAGTTGAAGATTTTGGGACAAAAAGCCTAAGTTTATTTTCTAAAACTAGTATATTGTTATTTTGGGGCTTAAGACCTTGTATATGTTTTAGTATTATTATTTCGCTATTTTAGGACAGTTACAAGTCGAGCAGGCCTAAAGGCCCACAAACAAAAGGGTCCAAATACCGATCCAAGTGGACAGAACCCGGGTTTGGGCCCAATCTCTCTCTTTCCCTCTCTCTCTCTCTCTCTCTCTATCTATCTCTCTCCGCCTTTCTATTTTTCCCGTATATTTATTTGTTGATTGATTGTCACTAGTTTTAAGTTTAGAGAATCTCAAATCACCGCTAAGACGCTATCCTGTTTAAATAAAATCAAATCGGGTTAAAATGAATCAAAGATAAATAAATTTTAAATTTTTTAAAAAATAGAAAATTAGTTCTTCACTTTTTTAAACAACTTTAACTAATTTTTGTCGCAATCTTAAGTTAAGAATTTTTAGCCAAACTAAGTTAGTTACCGGATAACCGCAAGTAAGCGGACATCTTAGGTGCTTTCAGAACTTTCCTAAGACATTAATAAGAATCTCCGAACTCATTTAAAGTTTTCAAAATGATTTTTCTGTTTAAGTCTTTTGAAAACATAGTTTTCTTGATTTTTCTTTAAAAATTAAGTGGTGACTCTAAAAAGTCAAAAAACATACAAATATAAATATTTTTCCGAAAACGTATTAAAAACAAGGCTCATCTCTATCAGACCCAAGTTTGCTACATCAGTCTACCTGGACCTACGTCACTAAATGTCACATCGAGGAAAAAATAATATTATTTATCGTCTCTGAACAATCGTGAGTCTATTGAATCACTAGTCTAAGTCTTGACTAAGGACAAACATGCTCCAATATAACTCAAAAGTCAAAATCAGGCCAAACAAAGAAGAAATTATGATCAAACATAGCATGCTAATCTAGTTCCCCACCCCAATACTCATGCAAATCCATATACTCTCACACATTCAGACTCGATCTAAAAGAAAAGGGAAGTCGTCGCATACTTGTAGGTCGGACACGCGCGCTCCAAACTACTCTGCTAGAGCTTTTCCTTTATGAACGACCTCAAATCGCTGCCACATTGTCAAAAACAAAATCACAACGTTGTTACGGTAATTTAGACACTAAATTTGTTAGAAACTGCGGCAGACCAATTTCTGGGCTAAAACCAGAAAAGTGGGACTTGCACCAGAAATTTTTGAATTAACCTCAAAATAAGTTCTAAATAGCTCCCCAAACTTGTGTTCCAAATTGGAACAAAGGTCGGATCGGAAAAGTCCCTACACGAACATGCAACAAAAAACTAGAAATTACGCATAAATGAACATTAATGACAACTGCTATTTAAAAGAAATTACCAGTAACGAGAGCCCAAATTCTAAAACAGTCACACCATGATGATCCTCACAAAAAAACATCACAATCTTGCATTTTGAATCACCAAATTTGGACCTAAATTAGCAAAGAAATCATCTTCCAAAATTTTCCACAAATTGAGCTCGAAAATGAGTTATGGCAACAACCAAAACATAATTCTTACCTCCAACAGAGCTTCAAATACGAATTAACCATTCCAATGCGCTCTCCACAAAAATCCACTCAAGATATCCCCAATAATCACAAAATCGTTCCTAAAATGGCTAATATATCATGTCTCGAAAATTCCCAAGATCAAGGTCACAAAAAGGGTCATGACAGCAGGTATTTCAAAAAAATTACCTCAAATGGAGACCCCCGTATCAGTTTCCAAGCTCACCAACGCGTTCCTTACTAAAAAAACCACAAGATGGACCTTTGAATTATTCAAATCGTACTTGAAATGAGAGATTGATGAATGTTTGAAGTTCATAAATGAAGCTGAAATGTCTTACATAGCTATATAGAACAACTTATTTTTTTATGCCAACTTTAAAATCTCCGAAGCGGTTCTCGGGATTCATTCAGGACCCATAAAAATACAATATATATGCTAACCTACTAAATTTTACATTCCATACTCAATGGCTCAGTTAAAATTTTCATCAGAGGTCATCGCGATAAAAAATGGTTTCCACGCCCAAAGACTATTTTTAACCTGAATCCACCGAGGGGCTTAAAATGAGTCCAAAGGTATCGAGAGTCAAAAAAATGTTCATTCTAGATCAAACTCGACAATCCAGGAATAACCACGTGGTAAGAATTTATATTCAAACATGTTTTCAAAGAATGTTGACCAAAGTCAACAACGATCAATTCTAAGTCTAAAACGCTAAAAATGGTTTAAACCTAAACAAAAATTCTCTAGACTTTAGTCAACCACGTTGCTGGCTTAATATGTCATTCTGGAGCTGATGGATCTGTCAGAATTCTGTTCTGAAGTCTTTTTTCTGATTAATTGACTAAAAGTAACTTTAAGCTTCAAGGCCTCTAAAACACGGAAAGCTACAAAAAAATCCAAACGAATGACTAGGCGACCAAAATGTTAGTGCCAGCAAGTCATAAATAACTTGGGGTCGCTGTAAAAAATGTATAACCGAGGAAAAGAAGGTGGGTACACAGAAATGACCAGGAGGGTCATTACAACATCCACTACTAAAAGAACTTTCTTTCGTGAAACTAAGGATAAGGATATATTTGAGGGCTCAAATAAGGTAGGAAACTGCTCTCGCATCTCCTGCTCAGTCTCCCAGGCAGCCGCCGCGACTGGATGGTGTCTTCTCTAGACCTTAGCTAAAGTAATAGACCGGGAATGGAGCTGACAAACATCTCAAGCGAGTCAATCGAGTCAAGGTGCAGCAGTAGTGGAGAAACCCTCAACAAAATTCCTATAGTATTAAGGCAGTCCAACGAAGATTCTAACCTCAGTCACAGAAGTGGGCCTAGCCTAAGCACGAATGACCTCAATCTTCGTCGGATCCACCATAATACCATCTTTGGGAGCTACATGCCCCAAAAATTTCACAAAATACAACCAAACCTCGCACTTTGAGAACCTGGCATAAAAGTTGTTGGTGTCTCAAAGTCTGGAGCACAATCCTCAGATTTAATACATGCTCATTTCTGCTCCGCGAATATACAAGAATATCATCAATGAAAACTATAACGAATGAGTCCAGATAGTACCTGAATAAATGAGTTATCAAATCCATGAATGCAAGAGGGGCATTAGTCAGCACAATGGACATACTAAGAACTCATAATGGGCATGACGAGTCCTAAATGTGATCTTACAAATACTTGTTGCCCTAATACTCAACTGATGGTACCCGGACCTCGTCGATCCTAGAAAACGCAAAACGCAACATTGCCTTGGAACTGATCAAACAAGTCGTCAATGCGAGGCAAGAGGTAGTTGTTTTTCATCATCACCCTACTTATCTACTTTTAATCGATGCATATCCTCATCACTTCATCTTTATTCATAACAAATAGAACAGGGGCACCACAAGAAGATGTGTTGTTGGTCGGCCAAGCAAGTCAGTAGGGAAAACATCCAAAAACTCACTAACCATCAAAATTGAGACAACAAAGGGGCCTTGCTACATATATCACGAACATAAGCCAAATAGGATAAGCACCCCCAGCTACTAACCTCCGGGCTCAAACATAAGAGATAATCCCAAGTAGTGTGTGACTAACAGACCCTTGGCATACCACCGAGGGTATGCTAGGCATGGGTAAGGTAACGATCCAGGCATAACAGTCCAAAACCGCATTATGAGGTTGCTAACCAATTCATGCCCAAACTGGTGTTAAAATCAATCGTATCAAGTAGAATGAGGTCCACTCGGGTATCATGATCTTGTAGAGTGACAACACAAGATCTACACATCTATCTCCAGCCTGAGTCGAGACATGCAACAGTGCTTCTAGAGGCTCAAGACTCACAGCCGATCGGGGTGAAAAATATATAGATACATAAGAGCAAGTGGAACCCAAATCGAATAAAGATGAAGCTGACATAAAGAAACCATATTTGTGATAACATCATGTGAAGCCTCGGCCTTGGATCTCACTCGAATGGCCTCCCCCTCTGGCATCACCTTTACCGCCCAATCTGCCTTCCCGGGAGCCACCTTAGGAACCCTGCTGATCACTTTTACGGTCATGAAATTTGTCCCCGCCCCTATCTAGGGGTACTTTTTCTGCTGTTAGAGCTGACTGAGTTGTACCAGAAGTGGATGACCTAGCCTCTACCTGGGAAAACTCTAGTCCAATGGTCTAACTTCCCACAATCATAGAACACTTGAAAAGACCGGCCCGGCCCTCAAAGTAGCAACCACTACGACCCGTAGTACCCACATCTGAAGATCTTGTACTCTGATGCGCTAGATGTGATCAACCGGTTTTCCTGAAGCAGTCAATGTCACATCGCTTTCCCTCTAGCCTGCAATATAGGGAGGGCCACCCTGATCGAAGGGATCCTGCTAGTGCTGATCACCACCTAAAGCTTGAAGTGAGGCCTCTACCAGTTGACTAGACTGACCCTACTGGAACTGCTACTGGGGTCTGCACTGATAATCTCTAGACCTATAATGGATTCCACTGTATCTTCCCTCGAAGTGGGGCCTCTTGTTGTTGCCTCCTTGGGCCTCGTGACAAAACTACTCGATAGAGCGAGAGTGATCAACTCTATAAATAAAAAAAATGACTCATTGTAACAAAAAATAGGTATCAAGCCGCAACACGATCATCAGACCTTAAACAAAACATCGGATCCCCTCCTCCTTCATTGGTAATATCAAAATAGCATACCTGGAAAGATCCTAAAATCTCGTCTCATACTCAGACATGGTCATGGATCCTTGCTAAAACTTCAAAAACTGATCGTCGAGCCTATCTCTAAGACTCCAGGTAACAAATATATCTAGGAAGGCCTCTGAAAGCTCCATTAAAGACACCGTAGGGTACCCGACTGGCCTAGTCTCCACATATGTTTGCCCTGGAGGGTCCATAATACTGATAGGCTGTGAAATTTTCCCCTCATGTTTCCAACAAACTCAAGGCATGCAACCGCTCACGGCAAAAAGTCAGAAACTCTTGGGATTCCTCTCCAATTACCCTTGAGAATCTTGGTGGTGCCAATTTGATGAAATATCCAAGCATCCTATGCTCTTAGAATGGTATAACACCTTTTGCAATATCTGGTTGGGCGGTAAGAGGCATTGGGGTTGGGTGCCCTCCTAAAATCAGAGTTGGAGGCCGCTCTAGCTGTATTGGCGGAACTAGACTTGGCTGCTCCTACTATACTAGTTGAATTGAAGCTGATGTCGGGACTGGATGTACACCCCCAAAAGCTGCAAGTAGATAGGAAATAACTTCCTAAAGAGAAGGATTCATGATCGATGCAGCTGGCGGCTGGACTAAACATGGACTCTCGGGCTGAGGGGGCATAGAGGAATCTTAAGGATCCTCTACTAGGTCTAAAACTATATTTTTGTTTGGGTATGGTGTTTGTCACGACCCAAAAACCGAGCCGCGACTGGCACTCACATTTACCCTCCTATGTGAGCGAACCAACCAATCTAAACCTTATCATTTCAATTTAATATTAACATAAAATAATGCGGAAGACTTAAACTCATAAATAAAAGACAATTCAATAACTTCTAAAATTCAACATCTATTAATTTCCCAAAATCTGGAAGTCATCACCACAAGAACATCTATGATCAAATTACTAAACTAGGAGTATTCTAAGAAGCTAAAACAAATAAAAGCTAGTCTATGCCGAAACTTCAAGGCATCAAGACATGAGGAAGGAGATCCAGTCCAAGCTAGAAGCATTAGCTCACCCTGAAGATCCGGTGTGACGAAGACTGGCTTGAACTACTGTTGAGTAGAAGATGACGGCACGTTTGCTGCACTCCACAAATAAACAAAAGGAAAAACATAAAAGTAGGGGGTCAGTACAACCACAAGTACTGAGTAGGTATCATAGTCCAACTCAAAATAGAAAACAGTATATATCAAGTAATATCATAAAATCAACTAATATCCTTAGCATGCAGCATTTACAATTACCATAATCCTTGGTTACAACACCAAGCACATCAATGAGGACTCACGCCTCCTCATCATACTCGTTTGGGAAACATGTTCTTTAGATTGAGTATATTAGTATCTTTCAAGATTCATTATGTTCTTACTCTCATGTCGGTATGTGACACTCCGCTCCTCATTCTATCCTGGTGTCGGAACGTGACACTCCGATCCTCATATTATATCCTGTGTCGGAACGTGACACTCCGATCCTCATATTCTATCCTGGTACCGGAACGTGGCACCCGATCCATATACTATCCTGGTGTCGGAACGTGACACTCCGATCCTCATATTCTATCCTGGTACCGGAACGTGGCAACCCGATCCATATAATATCCTGGTGTCGGAACGTGACACTCCGATCCTCAATTCTATCCTGGTGTCGGAACGTGACACTCCGATCCTCATATTAATCCTGGTACCGGAACGTGGCACCCGATCCCCTAATCTCACTACTTTCGTTCATTAAGCCTTCTTTTATACCAAGGCGTCGTCATTAACAAAGTAGATTAGGGTTTCTTCAAGATTTAAGATTCAATAGCTTTATCATGCTTATTTTATCATAATCATGTATATATATATATAAGATCACATCATGCATACACGCAATTAAGCATATAGAAGACTTAATAATACTACTCAACACATATCATTCGCTATTAAGAGTTTACTACGAATAGTGTAAAAGAAACCATAACCTACCTCCACCGAAGAATCGTGATCAAGCAAGCAAATTCCTCAATTTCTTGTTGTCCTCTTCGTTCCTCTCTTTGATCAATTCCCTCTCTCTCTTGCTGTTCTTTCTATTTTTCTTATTCAAACCCTCTTTCTTTTACCCTAATTATTATGTAATTAAGAATGAAAGATGGAAATAATAACCCACTAATTAACTTAAGGTTACCTTTTAACCCCCAAGTAATTAGACTTATTAACATTAACCTCTAACTTTATAATTAAAGCAGGAATAGTCAAAAACGTCCCTTAAAACGTGTAAAGAAATCCGACCCGAACTGGGATTGCGTAGCCCGTGACGGGCCGTCGCGCCTGAGACGGTCCGTCCTGCTGTCCGTCACAAGGTCCAGAGACTTGTTTTTAAGTGGATGGCCTGTGACGGGCCGTCGAGCCTGCGACGGTCCGTCCTGCCATTCCGTCATGATGTTCAGAGAGTCGATTTTCAGTACCCAATTTCATATTTTCTAAGTGTTTTGAAACGACACCCTCCACGAAGGTCCGTCGTTCCCTTGACGGTCCGTCGTGGCCTCCGTCACCCCTGCCAGTTTTCCAGAATAAAATCTGTTGCTCAAAACGACTAAACAGGTCGTTACAATAGATACCAATTTACCCATCGTTCGTCCCCGAACGATCACAAGAAGGAAAACAAGTGCGAAAAGGAATACCTAAATCCATAAACAGATGTGGGTATCTTTCTCGCATATCTGCCTCCTTCTCCCAAGTGGCTTCTTCAACCGGTCGATTCTTCCATTGCACCTTGATGGATGCAATCTCTCTTGACCTCAACTTGCGAACTTCTCTATCTAAAATAGCAACAGGTTCCTCCTCATAAGACAAATTCTCATCAAGCAAAACTGAATCCCAACGGATAATGTAATTTCCATCCCCATGGTATCTTTTCAACATCGACACATGAAACACCGGATGTACTCCGGACAACCCTGGAGGCAAGGCTAACTCATAAGCCACCTCCCCTACTCTCTTAAGTACTTCAAAAGGACCAATGTACCTTGGGCTTAGCTTGCCTCTTTTACCAAACCGCATCACCCCTTTCATTGGCGAAACTTTCAACAAGACTTGTTCACCTTCCATGAACTCTAAGTCCCTAACCTTTCGATCTGCATATTCTTTTTGTCTACTTTGCGCCGCTAGAAGCTTCTCTTGAATAGATTTCACTTTCTCTATCGAATCCCTCAAAAGATCAGTACCCCAAGGTCTAACCTCGAATGCATCAAACCAACCAATGGGGACCTACATCTCCTACCATACAATGCTTCAAAGGGAGCCATATCAATGCTTGAGTGATAGCTATTATTGTATGAAAACTCCGCTAAGGGTAAGAAGCTATCCCAATGGCCACCGAATTCTATCACACATGCACGAAGCATATCCTCCAACACTTGAATCGTTCGCTCAGACTGACCGTCGGTCTGAGGATGGAACGCAGTACTAAGATCCAACCTAGTCCCCAATTCCGCATGCAATGTTTTCCAAAACTTAGAAGTAAACTGCGTACCTCTATCTGATATGATGGATAGTGGAACTCCATGTAATCGAACAATTTCTGAGATGTAAGGTTTGGCTAACTTCTCTGCATTGTAAGTCACCTTAACCGGAATGAAATGAGCAGACTTGGTTAACCTATCAACAATCACCCAAATAGAGTCATACTTGCCCAATGTCTTTGGAAGACCAACCACGAAGTCCATTGCGATTCTCTCCCATTTCCATTCCGGAATGGGCATTCTCTGAAGTGTTCCTCCGGGCCTCTGGTGTTCATACTTTACTTGTTGACAATTTGGAAATTTGGCAATAAAATCCACAATATCACGCTTCATTCTTCTCCACCAAAAGTGTTGCTTTAGGTCACGGTACATCTTGGTTGCACCGGATGTATCGAATACCTTGAACTGTGAGCCTCTGTCAGAATAGTGTTGATCAAATCATCGACGCGAGGTACACATACCCTTCCCTTAATCCTCAAAACACCTTCCTCATCGATTGTCGCTTCTTTAGCCTCTCCTTGCAACACTTTATCTCGGATCCGGATCAATTTTTCATCATTAAACTGCTTTCCTTAATCTTGTCAAGGAAGGAAGATCTTGCCTCCACACAAGCTAAAAATCCTCCCTTCTCATTTACTTCTAGTCTCATAAAGTCATTAGCCAGAGTCTGAACTTCTCTAGCCAATGGCGCCTAGAAGCTTGCAAGTGAGCTAGACTTCCCATGCTTCCCGCCTTTCTACTTAAAGCATCCGCTACAACATTCGCCTCCCCGGATGGTACAAAATAGTGATGTCGTAGTCCTTCAGTAGTTCCATCCATCTCCTCTGTTTCAAATTCAAATCTCTCTGAGTGAAGACATACTGTAGACTACGATGATCCGTGTAGACCTCACACTTAACCCCATAAATAGTGTCTCCATTGCTTTAGTGCAAACACTACCGCGGCCAATTCCAAATCATGAGTTGGATAGTTACGTCAGCATTTTTATTTTTATTGTCTTGAAGCATAAGCAATCACATTCTTCTCTTGCATTAGCACTGCACCCAAACCCGAATAAGATGCATCACAATACACAATGAAATTCTTGCCTTCCACTGGTAGGTGAGAATTGGTGCAGTAGTCAACAGAGTCTTGAGCTTCTGAAAGCTTTCCTCACACTCATCCGACCATACAAATGGAACATTTTGCTTAGTCAAGTTCGTCAGTTGGGAAGCAATAGAAGAGAATCCCTTGACAAATCGGCGGTAGTAGCTAGCTACCCAACAAAGCTCCTTATTTCTGACACATTAGTAGGTCTTACCCAATTCTTCACTACTTCGATCTTAGTAGGATCCACCATCACTCCATCCTTAGAAACTACGTGCCCCAAGAAGGACACTGCATCTAGCCAAAACTCACACTTAGAGAACTTGGCATAAAGCTTTTTCTCCCTCAACATTTCCAATACAATTCTCAAATGCTCCTCATGTTCCTTCTTACTCTTGGAGTATATCAGTATATCATCAATAAATACAATCACAAAGAGATCTAAATATGGCTTAAAAATCCCGTTCATCAAACTCATGAACGCAGCAGGGGCATTCGTAAGACCAAAAGACATCACTACAAATTCGTAATGCCCATACCTGGTCCTAAAAGCAGTCTTTGGCACATCCGTTGCCCGTATTTTCAATTGATGATAACCGGATCTCAAGTCAATCTTAGAGAAGACACAAGCACCTTGTAACTTATCGACACAGTCATCAATGCGAGGAAGAGGATACTTGTTCTTTATAGTCACCTTGTTCAACTGCCGGTAGTCTATGCACATCCGAAAACTCCCATCTTCTTCTTTACAAACAAAAAACCGGAGCACCCCAAGAGATGCACTTGGTCTAATAAAGCCTTTGCTCAACAATTCTTGAAGTTGGGCTTTTAATTCTCTTAACTCCGCGGGGGCCATTCTGTAAGGGGGTATAGAAATGGGGCGTGTACCCGGTTTGAGATCAATACAGAAGTCAATATCCCTATCTGGGGGCATACCCGGAAGATCTGCAGGGAATACATCAAGAAACTCACGGACCACCGAAACCGACTCAATCGAAGGTACTTGGGTAGTGTCATCCTTGAGATGTGCCAAGAAAGCTAAACACCCTTTACTAACCATTTTCTTAGCACGAATAAAGGAGATGATACGCACCGGATTGGAAGTGTAGTCACCCTCCCACACTAACGGATCTGTCCCAGGCTTGGCTAACGTCACCGTTTTAGCATTACAATCCAAGATCGCGAATTGCGGAGAAATCCAAGTCATACCCAGAATTACATCAAAATCAACCATCTCTAAGATAACCAAATCTACATAAGTGTTACTCCGCACAAAGTTCACCAAACAAGACCTATATACCTTTTCAACTACCACAGACTAACCCACCGGAGTAGAAACACGAATAGGCATATCAAGTAATTCACAATGTAGATTTAGACCATTAGCAAATGAGGAAGATACATAAGAAAATGTGGATCCAGGATCAAACAATACAGAAGCCATGCAATCACAAACCAGAAGATTACCTGTGATGACAGCATCAGATGTTTCTGCCTCTGATCTCCCAGGGAAAGCATAACAATGGGCCCTTTCGTTTGTTTGTCCGTTTCCCCTACCATGTTGTGATGTAGTGGCTCCAGTTTGCCCATCACCCCGGCCATTTTGGTGACCACCATTACCTCGACCACCTCGTCCTCCGGAATGACGGCCTCTGCCATGACCACCTCTACCTCTAACTGTTGGGGGTCTATCGCTCTGTTTTGGACAATACCTCTTGATATGCCCAGTCTCCCCACACCCATAACACTCTCTAGATTCACGCATAGGTCTCTCAGACAAAAGTTGACCGGTCTGAGGTGGACCCCCAACTACAGTCTGTAGTGAAGACTGAATGGGTCGAACTGAGAGTAACCTCCGGAACCCTGTCCTCTAGAGTGGAACTTAAACTCTAAACTCTCCCTTTCCTCGCCTCCCCTTCGAAACCTTTCGATTGTCGATGTCGTGGTGAAGTCGTCTGGCTTCACTCCTTCCACAACCTCTGATCCAAAGTCTAACCACCCAGAAATCTTGGAAGATGTTTGGCCGAGCCAGCCCGCTACCTGTAAGGGTGAAACCCGCAACTCTGACCCTCAACCCCTTAACAAAACGGTACGTTCTTGTGGACTGAAACATAGGTTGGGTTGTATCTGGATTAGTGCACGAAAATTAGCCTCTATCGCATTGACGAACTCCATACTTGCTCTAGGCTCAAAAACTCATCCCTTTTCCTATCCCTCAAAAGTCGGGGAATACTTTTCCATAAACAAACTTTTAGAGAATGAGGCCTTCAAGCTCATAGGTTGTGCCTCTGTTGGTTGAGCATTCCAAACATAGCGACCGCCACCTACATTTTGGCGTTCCCTTGAAATGATAACTCACGATACGCTCACACAATCGCGTTCTACTAATCCCATCTTTTGAGTAGCTCATGACAGATCAACCAGAAAATGCTAGGCATCCCGATTCTGCCCCTTAAATGGAGGTTTCAAATTTCAAGAACCTACTCTAAAATAGTTCATGCTGATTCAATTTGTCATAATAGGGCCCAGTAGTCCCTCCCCATCCACCCACCGACGTGGAAGATGGCCTATGTTCCAATATGGCATCCATAGAGGGGCCATAGTGAGTGCCATTGGTGTTGTACCTGCTGAAACGGACAGGTGTTGGGCTGCGAAGAAACATTGGAGTGCCTGTCCCTGATCGATACCCTACGAAGATAGCACACTCTGATTGATCATTCTCTGGGGTAGGTTTGGTGGCATTTCATCATTCTGGGCTTCCATTTCTCCCTCTTCCCTTCCTCCCTCGTATCACCGCCCGTCGGTGGAGACGTCACTCGCTCCTACACCAGATGGGTAGGTGCTGTCCTCTCCCTCTAGAGGACGTCCCTCCCACGCGCTCCTGCGGCATATGGCCGGTTGCTGACTTCCGGACTATCAGCCCCCAGTGGGGTCAAGATCGTTTCTTGTAGCTATCTTGATTGTGTGTGCGAGTCGTTGCTCCTAGTTCTAACCAAACATCTGCGAAATAAGAGTAAGAAAATGATCAGATAAACCAATTCGTATCGCCCCAATCCAATTGACTCAGTATTAGCACGAAAGAAGAAGAAAAGTGAAATTTTCCTAAAGTCTTAAAGCCTCTCAATGAAAAGTAGGCGTGTCCCCCTACCTTTTCCTTACGATCTACTAGACCTGTTCTTTTGTGATGAAGACCAATGAACCTAAGTGTGACGTCCCCGCCATCCATCCAGGCTGAACGTCACCCAAGGCGTGCTTCCATCATCATGCGCAGCAGCGCAGGAGGGCAGACCGCCCAGCCAGTCCTCCCAAGGGGGAGTCAGCAAACATTGAAGATGCAGTCCGTTACAACATTTGCAGCTTTTACGGGCAGTTACAACAACAACAAAACAAAAACAACACACCGTTACAGCTGTTTACAACCAAGTGTTATTGGTGCGGCCTGTTTACAACAAAAAGCATGAGTTTCCCTTTGGGAGCTTTGCAGCACATGGGGGTCAGACTAGTCAAGGCTAGGAGTCCATTTTTTGGAAGACTTAGCACATGTCTGTGGCATGGACTTAGGGTTTGTATTAGTTAGCATTTATTTAACTCTTAGTGTTTGAGTGAATAAAATAGTAGGGTCATTGTAAATTTTGTAATACATTCACCAATTTGTTAATAAATTCTTCTTCCAAAATCTGGCTTGTGTTTTCTCTTTCTAAGTTCTCTTAGCGATCCAAATTGTGAGGCTTATTGAGTTTTGGTATGATTAGTGAAAGATTCTGAGCGAACCGTCAAGTGCCGCACGGATCTTGTCTAGATTGAAAAGTCCGTGACCAGGTGGTTATCAGAGCAGCGTTCATCGTAAGAGAATGACTAACGAAGGACGACGTCGTTAGCAACACCCCCCCACTCCGCACTGACTGTTTCCAAGAAAAACAAAAAGGGAAGAAGCCAGTCGACGGTACTGAACACAATCTGCGGAATTTCCCCATAGTATTTCTCCACCAAATATCTTTTCAACAAGGGCAAACAGCTCTCCCTCCCCATAATTGTCGATGAATGACATAAACAGAAACACCGCGAGGCCCTTGGACGTTCCTTTCGTTCAGGATGGTTGCAACGGTCGAAATGGCGAGGGCAGGCCTTGAGATTATAGGCCAGCGCTTGAACAGAACGACAGAGATCTCAACGCCTCTTGAGGATACTCTCCTTGATGCGTTTGAGAAGTCCTGACGGAGTTGGAGAGGCAGCGCCAGCAGCCAATCCAAAATAGACAGAGGAAAAGTGCGCATTACTAAAAGCAATCCTAGAAATCGATTTAGAGTGGCAGCACTTGTGCCCAAATCGATCTCTTAAAGGCCTAGGGTGCAGAACTCGATGATGATAGAGAGGTTGGTGGGATCCTCATCACTTGACGTGACAAAGGAAGCCAGAGTTAGAGGCGCCGCACGCCACTGTCTTCAAAGGACGTCCGTGACGCGCAAGCGGGGATACGTTCCTTTGGCACTTGGAAATTAATTTCAAGTGTATGGAACGGTCCGTAGTGAAATGCGAAACAAGATCACCACGGCTGTGTTGTACCTTTCGGAGTTGGCCATGTCTATGGGGAAGCGTAAAGAGTCCTATATTGCAATGGGACAATGGCTCGGTTAACACGCTGTGAGCAGTTCCGGAGGAGTTCAAGAAGGCGTTCTCCCTTAGGCAACGTTTTTATGGGAGGCAAAGCGCAAGATGCGGGAGTTATAGACAGAAGGGCAGCATACGCGCGTAATGTGTGAGTTTACCACACCTTACATTTCAAATCTCCAACGCTCAGGCAGGGACGACGACGCATTGTTTTCTAACTTCTTGATGGCTGCAAAATGGTCCAGAACGGAGTTGGAACGGCGGCATCATGACTATCGAACGCCATTACGCAGGGCTTAAGCCTTGAACAGACTTCAGGCAGGAGAATCTTTCTGCCGATAGAGGAACGATGTAGGCCGATCATGATGATATTGTGGAATACGTGGCGAAGGGTGAGGATCAAAGTCCCCACACAAACCCAGAGTTCGTGACACTACGGGTCAGCGGCAAGGAGCCCGAGATCGTGGCAACACTACGGGATTCCAAGGATGGTTGCTTCATATTCAAGGGCCGCCATGGTTTAACAAGTATGCCCTGAACTCGAAGAGTCTTGGTGCTGTCCTTCTTGAGCGGAAGAAGAGAAGCCCAAGAAGAAGTCTGCGGATACCAAGCAGTTTGGGCCGTGGGGGGTGATCCTATGACGGAGCTGACGATTGAACCCCATCGACGGTGCAAGGCAAGATATCCACCAAGCCGGAGCCGTAAGCTGCTGACAAGGGACTGTGAAGTCCAAAGGCGTGGGCTCAAACGGTCGACTCAAACAACTATCAATGGTAAACCTCCTGTGGATCTTATTCGACCAAACAGACCCTGTTCAGAGGTCAATCTTGTGACCAAGAACGGCAGCAGCAAGGTTGGGGTGTTGCGGGATATATGGCAATCAACGCCCAAATCAAGGCTGCAACGCATCACCAACTCCCATGATTGATTTGCGCACGTGGTGAACACACGGAGGCGATTGGCAATGGAACAACCAAGTTCATCCATTGTCGCCCCCCAGCAATCATTTGATTTATTCTTGGCAAAAGTTCTTCCAAAGCAGTGCCATGCATAATCGATCCTCAGCCTCCAAAAATTGACATCAAGGAGAAAGGGAAGGGAAATATCAGTTCCCATGGTGAAGCTCAGCAAACGTAGTACAGGTGGCTAACAACTGACATCCATGAAGCTCGAAGGGTCGACGTGATAGAAATGTTAACATCAGCGCATACAACCCATTGCAAGTTGCGAGAGAAACATTGGGTTTCTTTGTGAAAGACCCTTGCTACATACCTGCCAGAAAAGGGTTCCAATAGGGACCTGACGTGATGACGAGCGCACAGAGCACTTGCCTCCGTTTAAGGAGGAAGTTTCGGAAGTCGTGTCTAGAAAGGTCGGACATTCGATGAAATGCCTCTCGCGTATTGATCGAGTACTTGAGTTGATTGTCGCATCGCAAACTCACGCCGATACGACGCAATGCTACCGGTCGTCGTCTCATGGGGGGTGGGGATGATTGTGACGTCCCGCCATCCTCCAGGCTGAAACACACCGCAACGGTGATGCCATCAGCAGGCGCAGGCAGCGCAAGAGGTGCATAGACCGCCAAAGCAGTCCAGCAGCCAATCAGTGGTAGTCACAGCAATTGAGAGGCCATCCGTTCCAAACCGTTCAGCTTTTTCGGCAGTTACAGCCGTTACGCTGTACAAGTGTTAGTGGGGGGCGGCTGTTACAAAAATACCTAGGAGTTTCCAGAGCCTTTTTGGAGGCTTGTGCAGCACATGGGCAGACTATTCAGGCTAGGAGTCCATTTTTGAAGACTTAGAGCTTTCTTGTGGCATGGACTTAGGGGCTTGTATTAGGTAGTGTATAGCAATTTGATTTACTCTTAGTGTTTAGAGTAGTATAATAGGTAGGGTCATTTGTATTTTGTAAACATTCACCATTGTTCATACAAGTCTTTCTTCCAAATCTGTCTTTGTTTTCTCTTCCTAAGTTTCTCTTAGCGATCCAAATTTGTGAGCTTTACTTGAGTTTGTGAGTACTTTAAAAGATCGTGAGCGAACGTCAGTGCCTGCACGGAGTCTTGTCTAGATTGAAAAGTCCGTGACATATGCCTGATACCAATTTATCACGACGCCCCAATCAGGTACGCGAACTGGCCACCTCACATTTACCCTCCTATGTAGCGAAGCCAACCCATCTAACCTACTATCAAGATAATCAACAGAAAATAATGGCGGAAGACTTAAACTCATTAATAAAAAAAACGATTCAATACATTATTATGAGTCCCAAAATCTGGAAGTCATCATCACAAAACATCTATCTCAAATTACTTTACTAGGAATGTCTAAACAATAACTAAAAAGCTAAGCTAGTCCATGCCGGAAGTTCAAGGCATCAAGACTTGAAAGAGAAGACCAGTCCAACAGCTAGAACTCATTAGCTCAACCCTGAATTTCCGATGATTGAAGACTGGCTAGATCTGCTTTTGAGTTGAAGTTGACAAGAACGTTTCTGCATTACAAAATAACAAAGAGGAAAACATAAAAGTAGGGGGGTCATAACAACCAAACGTACTTGAGTAGATATCTCGTCCAACTAAAATAGGGCAACTATATATCAATAATAATGTAAATCAACTACAATACTCCACATGTAGCAATAAACAAACATGAATTCATCAATAAACAACCTTAACCACAACCGATTCACCACCACATGAGGACTCCAAGCCTCACTACCATACTCTTTTGGAATTAATTTCATTAGATTGAGTATTTCATTATCTTTCAGAGTCATATCTTCTTCCCTCTTGTTTGTGTGTCGGTAAAACGTGACACTCCGATCCTCTACCATTTTCTATCTGGTGCCAGGGCACGTGGGCACTCCGCATCCTCATTATATAACTGGTTGTACTAGAACGGTGAGGTAAATACGTCCTCATATTTGTCTACTGGGTCGCGAAACGGACACTCCCGATCCTCAAGTTTATCCTGGTACGGAACGTGGCCACCCACTATCCATTTACTATCCTGGTTCGGAACGTTGACACTCCGACCTCATATTCTATCCTGGTACCGCGTGCAACCGCTATTATATACGGTTAGGCTACACCGATCCATATTCTATTCTGGTGTCGGAACTGACACTTTCCTATTCCCTCCCCATATCGTATACCTGGTAACCGCAGTTGGCACCCGATCCCTAATCACTCTTCGTCACAAGCCTTCTTTTTATACCAGGCGTCTCCGTCATATAATCAGTTTAAAGGCAATATATTCGCATTATAAATCGGATGGTTTCTTTCAAGATTTAGCATTCAAGTAGACCTTTCATCATGCTTTTGTTATCATAGAATTATGATTCATAATTATGAGATAACATATCCTAACGCACATTAAGATAGTTAAAACTTACCACTAATATACATTAACAAGTTCATCTATTAAGTACTCGGATTTAAACAGAACCATAACCTACTCCACGCCACAGAATTGTATACAAGCAAACTAATCTTTCTTCCTCTCTTCTCGCTTGGATCTTCTCTCTCTCTCTTGCTGTTCTTTTATTTCTTCCTTTATCAACCCTCTGTTCTTTAAATACCCTAATTATTATGAATGAAGATGAAAGATGGCAAATAAATCCCACTATTAACGTAAGGTTCCCTCTTTAACCCCCAAGTAATTAGACGTATTAACATTAACCTTCTAACTTATAATTACAGCAAATATCAAAACGTCCCTTAAACGTGTAAGAAATCCGCCCGAACTGGGATTGCGTGCCCGTGACGGCCGGCGGCCCTGCGACGGTCCGTCCTGCTGTCCGTCACAAGGTCCGAGACTTTTTTTAAGTGGATGGCCTGTGACGGGCCGTCCGAGCCTGCGACGGTCCGTCCTGCCATTCCGTCATGATCAGAGTCGATTTTCAGTACCCATTTCACTTTTCTAAGTGTTTTGAAACGACACCCTCCACGAGGTCCGTCGTCCCTTGACGTTCCGTCGTGGCCTCCGTCACCTGGCCAGTTTTTCAGAATAAAATCTGTTTGCTCAAAAACGACTACGAACAAAGGTCGCTTTACAATTTGTTATGATGGAGAATATGTGTGTCGATTTAATTAACATGTTGAAAAAGGTGGAATTCATCAGGTTGATTTTAATTATGATTTGTTTGTTTTGATTATGATCTTTGGTTTTTAACATGAGATATTGTTGTCGATTTTTTTTGGTTATTTTTAAGATGCTATATCGATATAGCTTTTTTTTATTAACCGGTGTTTTGGTATATATACCGTAGTCTGAAAAAACAGCATGTAAATGTATATGTGTTTGAGTTTTAATTAAAATTGAAGATTCGCGTAATACTTGATTTATTAACAAAATATGAAAAATTGAATTTGATGGTAAAGTTAATTTAGATCACTAGTCAAAAATAGTATTTATAAGTACTGATGTGGATCGTTTGAAGTAGAAAGTTGTCTTAATCGTGTATGAAAAACCTATATGAAACTTATACTATAAATTATGCAGTTTTTTTTTGTGGAAATTCGAAAATATGTTTCTGTTTGGCATATGAGGGGAAATGTTGATATAATTCTGTATGAATTTTGTATGAAGAACTGTATTTGTTTGTCAAGTTAATTTTTTTGTCAATAATGAACGCTATATTTATTTTTTTTGTTATTTGTGGATATGTGTACTATTATACATTGTTGGTGAAAATAAGTAATAAATTGTCGAAATATGGAAATGCTCGTTTGTTTTGTCTTTTCTGATGTTGTAATGCAATATCGGATTGTTTTTACCTTTATATTATGAATGTGGTATATTATTTTGGTATTAAATATTTATTTTATTTTTTAATTGCATATTTTTTTTGAACTGTTTTTCATGACTCTTAATGTTCATGTTAGGTAAGTACCCATCGACGGTTGTATCGTGTATGTTTGTTGTTGAAGGACCAAAGAAGTACAATCGTAATTTAAATACAAATGTTGTAGATTGTGCGGAGATTTCACCATTATGAATATCACGTGATCTGTAAATTGGCAAGCAGTTCTTAGATATTACAAGAAACTGCATGAAACATATTTTTTGTTGTGGTCTAGCCTAAAAATTTCAGAGTGCATATGTCATCTCTAGTGAACCTATCCATGCGAGAGTATGTGGGATATACCCAGTTATATTTTAAAAGCCTAAGATTGAATGGCAACCCGGTCAAGTAAATTAGTTAGAAATCGCATGTTTGAATGTTGGATGGAGTTTGCCATGGTGCAATTAAAAGGTTAAAAAGGGTTACTTTGTAGTAGATGGTCGTCACGGATTTCATGATTTTTACTTTTGTTACACAACATGTTTTGTTTTTAAGATTGTGAATGTACTTTGTTTTATTATATTTGAGTAGTTGTGATTTTCTTAATATATCTACTTTCATAATATTGAAACACATTTTGTGTCCGTTTTCAAATTTATTCCTATACTAATATAATAGTTAAACATAATAGTACATAGTTCATACAAAAAGCATATAGTATGAGATCACTTATTAAACATATTATTGTATCGTAAAACTCTTGTTTAAATAGTTCTGGCATAGATCAACATATTTCGTACAAGTTCTAACATGAAGCCAAAAAAATATATGATAGTTGTCCTTCAAAACGATAATAACTCAAAATGTGATATCATGTTCATACTAGTAGTAATCCGACTTCATATATATTTCTCCAGACATTAATCAGACTTCATCCTAATTAATAATGGAAAAAGATTCATACAAAAAAGCCACAATTAGAAATGTAATGTCATGCCATACAATTATTACATGAACTTCATACAAAAAAGCCAACAAATGTAAAAATTAATGTCATGCCCAACTACTATTAGTAAGCATACTTCGTACAAAAAGCCAACAAATTAGAATGTAATTTCAAGGCCAGGCAATTAATAATCAACTGATTCATACAAAAAAGCCAACAAATTAGAAATGTCTTCATGCCATACAATTAGTAATCAGACTCTACATCATCAAGTTATCTAGTCAATTTTCAACATCATCCAAACCACTGGTTACTAACGTTTAATATCATAATGAATTTTGTGTGGATTGAGGTATAGTTGTACTGACTTGTGTAACATGTGTAATGAATTTATATTACTTGATGTATTAATGTTGTAATGATTTTGTGTAGAAAGTACCTTTAAGAATTTCAATTTCATGGCTTTGTGTATGAAAAAAAATGATTTGGTTGTCCATTAATATGACACTGTTTGAATGATGTTTGAATGGATATTTAACTTGATGTAGTGTATGAGTCTGATTATAATTGTTGGTGCAGACGAAATTACATTTCTATTTTTTTTGTTGGCTTTTTTTGTATGATCTTTCTTCATTATAATTTGTAGAATATGCTTATTGTCCTGGATGAAATATGTTTATGAAGTCTGATTACCTACTATGATGAACATGATATACATTTTTGATTTATTATCGTTTTAAGTAAGACAACTATCATATATAATTTTTTCATCAATATGTATGAATTTTGTCCGCACTATTATTATCATGTTGAACTATTTTAACAAGCTTTTGATGTACACATTATATGTTTAAAAGTTGTTTCATATATATGTTTTTTGTATGAAACTATTAACGATTCCTTGTTTAAACTTATATTAGGTATAGGTAATAAAATTTTGAAACTGGACGCAAAATGGTTTCAATATTATTAAGTTGGACAATATTAGGAATAACATATTATTCAATGAATTATTATACCAAATTATATTCACCATAAAACAAAACCTTGTTGTGTACCAAAAAGTAAAAAATCATGACCAATCATTTTTTACAAGATAATTTGAAATGTGTTTTCTGTTATGTCCAACTTCACGACATCCTCTACAGTACCTTTGACTTTTGAATTTCCCACAAACATCGGCCCCATCTTCCGCGTTCAATCTGCGGTTTTTTTTCTAAATATCTACTTGGATCGGATACCATCATTTAGCTTGGAAGTATAACTGGTAATAGTCCACGTACTCTCGTAGGGGATAGATTCAACAGGGAGACAAGCGCCTCTGAAATTTTCAGGCTTAAAAGGCAGAACAGAAATATTTTTCATGCAAGTACCTGCATCGAAGAATTGCAATTACATGAATGGTGAATCTCCCGCACTATACACTTGTGTTTTAAAATTTTACTAATCTTATTTGGTCCTTCAACAACCAGTCATACATATCAACTGTTGTGGTATCACTAACACTGGAAAATCAATGCTCCTTAAAAATAGTTCCAAAAAAATATTGGTCATTAAAATAAACTAAAAAGCTTTAATATCAAAAGTATAATACATTCATATGATAAATGTCAAAAAAAATAATACAAACCATTGCTCTCCAAATCCGAAAAACTAGACAACAAACTAGCATTTCATTTTCATACCATAATTACTATGCAATTTTCAGACAACTAACATCAGGTTGATCAATTTTAATAACGATTTTTTCACCACAATTTCCCATTAATATTACCATATTCCCACAAATAATAAATCAACAAAAATACCAAACAAAAAAATAAATATCCTCACATCTTATAACACTCTTATACAATGATTAACGCGAAATTACTAAAACATATCCGAAAACTATACCTATCCCAACATGACAGACCCATCTACCACCATGTTTAAAAACAATACTATTGATAAGTTATTGTCCATCACAATAAATCACATATTTTCACATAAAAAAACGCATCAAGAAAAAAAGGGATAAAAATTCTGCAAATAGGAAGAGTAGAAATGTGATGAGACAACAAAAGAAAAAAATCATGATTACATTATTTGACATTTAAGAAAACTTGAATAATTTAACATCTTTTTTGATTCCGTAATATTGCTAATTTGGTTTATTATCCCTTATAATTAAAATTAATTCAAATCCCAAAATTGGTGCTACTACCAATTATACATATCTGTGTGTTTTTACCTTTTGAATTTATTTAAAATTAAATTACACTGTAAAAAATAAATATTAAACATATTAATTAGTATTTAATACTACTTAATAGTTATTTTAATCACATATAATTTTATTGATATTCTATAACTCGTAATATTTGCTATAAAGTGATTTATTTTAAAAAGTATGTTTATAAACTCGATATAATATAGTCCTTAAATGTGTATGAAGGTGTTATTTTTATCTTATATATTATTATATATATATATATATCTGTAGGATATATATATGTTCTATATGTAATGTCTGTCTCTATTATATCTATATTAATGTCATATCCTATTCGTTGTGTGTTGTGTGCGCGTGCATTGCGTGCCGGTGCTGGGTGGCGGGCGGGCGGGCGTCCGTGTGTGTTTGAGTCACGCGCGTACACACTAATTTTTATTTTGTAAAATCACATTAATACAAAATTGATACCTAGAATTTGAAAATATTTGAACAATAATTCGTACAAAACCACATAATTGGATCATAATCATATATAGCACATTCAAACCTAATATTTAATTTTTGAATCTCAAGTATATACATATATCAATATAATATAATATATTTGACAATTTTTAAATTCTTTTAAAAAAGCACATATGATTCAAATTAGAGATTCAATAGACTTTCAAATATTTGAACAATCAAAATCACATTTTATTAAGATATTATTATATACATAATCTAAAATTTGTATTTCTGCTGGCTAGTACCGTTAGGTTATTTAAAATGCACCTTAAATTATAATTAAGAAACTCGATAAAAACAATAACCAAAAAAATTCCTAAAATTAAATTAGAGAAAAAATCTTTATCTATTTCAACAAAGAAAAAACCAAACAAGCATAAAAATCCCGATTATAGAACGATGCTTCAAGTGGATATCACCATATATCTTCTATTGTGGCCCTTTTGATACTTGTGATCAATTTATCATATCTAAATCCGAGAAAGCAAGAATCAATGGTCCATGCATGATGAATATTCAAAAAAGCAACAAAATGATTTATATACCATCTTGAAAATCATAATTGATACAATTTTCATATGATCCCAAATTTTTCACATTGAACAACACCAATTTGAATTATTCAAAACCACAATTTATTTTCGTAATAAGAAATATTTTTAAATCATACTTGTTTATAATCAATTTCTTATTCACAATTCATTACAAAAGATGAAGAATTTAACAGACAATTTAAATAAAAAAAATGAATATATATGTAAATCTAATCTCAAATCACTATACGCACTTATTACGACAAAAAAAAAATTGATATATAGTAACACCATAGTATCTCAATTTTTCAGCAATCATAAAGGCAATGATTCACATAACTTTTTATTTGGCAGTTTTGATGATTTTGACAAACCAGGGACCTTGTACAGGTACCAGGTTTCTTACTGTTAAGTTTTGAAGATGAAACAACTCAACGAACTTGTAAAGGTACCGTTTGAGACTCCAATTTTCCGGCCGGTTTGAACTTCCATTTGATAGGACAGACGGTAGGTGCACTCTCCTCCCACGACGTCAGAAAGTCGAGACTCTCCAACCAATGCAAGAGAAGAGTTTTAAAGAAGTTACTTGTCCATAGATATACACGTGGCTTCCGTATTAATAATACTTTTTACCTTTAGTTTGTTCCAAAAATCCCTTTTGATATGCTAATTTTATATCAAGTTTCTCCTTGTTTGTGCAGGAAATCTGTCCAGCTAATCGGTTGAGCGAAGATAGCACACACACGCTTGGGTTGTCGTTGTGAAGGTTTGGTGGAGAGAGAAGTAGCTGAAAGGAAATGGGGAAGTCTGACAAAGTGATGGGGTTAAGTCGCTTGTGACGGTTCGTCAGCCATGACGGTCCTCCTGCAGTTCGTCGTGAAGTCAGAGAGAGAATGCATCCCCTACACCCCAAGTTCCCAAGCAGTTGAAGTATTTTGGAAACGGACCCTCGACAGGAGTGTGTGCCTTGACGTCTCGTCACACTAATGCGTATGAGGGCACGAAGAGAGCAGCAAGTAAGACGAACAATTAACGTGGGATGGGAGCACGGAGTCATCGAGGTCCTGTGGCATTACCGACGTCCGTTCGCGTGGTTCCCGTCACCGCCGCGCATTTTGGCGTGATTTCCAGCAAATTAGAATTCGTTTACATAGGTTTTTTTTTATAAATAGTTTCGAAAAAAAGCTCGTTTGTTGAGGTTAGAACAACCTGATAATTAGAATCTAGATATAGAATCCATATTATTATTAGGAATGTGTATTAGTGTTGGATCTTTGAATATCTTGTCAAGTGACTTTTGGTAGATTATCAGCAATCTTTGGAGCGTTATTCCTTTGCTAATTGAATAAGTAATGAATGCGTTATTTAATATATTTGATAAATTGTGTTAGGCATGAGTACTAAACTGCCATAACTAGGCGTTTGTGGGAAACCATAGGCAAATGAGATAAACCCTAAACTAAAAAACAATTTAGATTAATGTCTGCATTATATAATTCTCTTTCGTTAGAAGATCTTTTTAAACGGATGGTCAAGTTAGAACTCGCCTTAATGATGCTACTGCCGACCAGGAGGTAGATAATAGGAAAGAATTATTACATAGATTTGGTCATAATCTAATAGGCTTAGCTAGGATTGGTACGAGGTAAGTAACTAGTCAATATCGAATAGATGCTAGTATATGTAAGTGGGTTAACGATAAGGTGGTTAGGAAAGCAACAACTACGGCGGACCAAGGTGCGGAAGTCAGGATTTTTAGAGCCCCGGACCAAGGATTTGTAAGAAATACAGTAACTTATCACTTTGCAGTGCAAGATACAGGAAAGAAGTTGTTATAGTTAGAGTTATCAAGTAAGAACATCCTTGGGTGAACACGTAAACCTAGTATCATTTGATTAATTGATTAAAAACAACCTCTAATAGCTGTTAAGTGTCCTCTTCTTCAAGTTCGTTTTTATTCTTTTACCTTATTAGAGTATACAAACCCCCCTTTACTTATGGTTTTTTACTTTCCATAGAAGTCTATGCAGCGAACAATAGTACTAATAGGTTAGTGTCAACTATTTCCTCGGAATCCCTCAACTAGTTGGGTTATTTACTATGACAGGACAGCTTACTTTTCATTCTGAGAAGTAAGTTTGGTATCAATTTTGGCAGCCGTGCTTGCCACGGGAACTTAGCTTTTAGAATAACTTGTACTTATTAATAGTTTAGTTGATAGTTTTCTTATATTTTTACTTTGTTTATTGTTGGATTTGTTCTTTCAGTAACTATCCTCCTTGTATGCAAATACACGGAGAGAAGAGAACCATTGTTCCCCACGATCACGAGTTAGAGCGTACACTGCGAAACATGAATCGTAATTTGGGAATCCATGATGATGATCCAAACAGAACATCCAGCTCGGTTATGTTCATGGTCAGATGTGACCCTTACCCAACCTCCTCCGGTGACAGCAACAGAGGGGACAGAATCCCTGCTCCACGCGAGGCCGCCAAGCATACTACAGAGGGCTATGAATAACATCCAGATTCTGATGGGCCACTGGTTTTTGCCTCCTCTACCCACAGGCCACACTTTGTGTACTAGTAGTCTGATGCAAATGCTCACTGCCAGAGTTTGTTTTCAAGGGGCTACCTTTGAGGATCCACCACTGCCCATATAGCTAAGGTAAGGGCAGTGTGGCAAGTTGTGTGGGGAGTCCTGACTTGGATCTAGATGATAGGGCTCAGATGTTTCCCTCTCTCACTGACGGGAGAGGCTGCTATGTGGTTCACTGAGCTCCCATACAACTCCCTCTTTACTTGGATAACTGAGATGTCTTCTTAGCACCTACTATACCGGTCTCCAACCAGAACATCCAGCTCCGTTTGGTGTTGCATGGTCAGATGTTACCCCAACCCTCCGGGTGAACATCAACAAGGGGACAGAATCCCGCTCCACGCGCAAGCCTATCTAACAGAGGCTATGATAACATCGCAATCTCAGATGGGCCACTGGTTTTCCTCCTCTACCCACAGGCCACACTTTGTGGTAACTAGTAGTCTGATGCAAATGCTCATCCCAGAGGTTTGTTTTCCAGGGCTACCTTCTGATTATCCACAATTCCCATATAGCTAAGGTAAGGGCAGTGTGCAAAAGTTGGTGTGGGGAGGCCTGACTTGCGATCTAGATGTGATCTGCTTCCGAGTGTTTTCTCCTCACTGCACGGGAGAGGCTTGCTATGTGGTTCACTGAGCTCCCATACAACTCCATCTCTTTACTTTTGAATCACTGCGGGATTCTTCTTTAGCACCTACTAATCACGTCGGTCCAAAACCTGAACATCCCCGCTCGCCGGTTGATGTTCATGGTCAGATGTACACCCGACCCTCCGGGTGAACCTCACAGAGTGGACATAATCCCCTCCACGGCCCCAAGCCTACTACAGAGGCTATGATAACATAGCAGATTCGGATGGCCACTTGTTTGCCTCTCTAAACCCACAGGGCCATCACGTTGTGGTCCCTAAGTAGTCTGAATGCAAATGCTTCACTGCCATAGGTTTGTTTTTCCAGGGCTAAACCTTCGAGGATCCCCATGCCCATCTAGTAAGTGTAAGGGCATTGTGCAAAAGTTTGTGGTGGGGAGGCTGACTTTGATCTAGCTTTATAGGGCTCAAGGGTTCCTTCCTCACGAGGGAGAGGCCTGCTATGTGGTTCACTGTCTAGCTTCCCATACAACTCTCTTAACTTGTGAATCAACTGGGGATGTCTCCTTAGCACGCTACTATCCTTCATCCAACCAGAACATCCCAGCTCCGTTGATGTCATGGCAGATGTTACCCGAACCTCCGGGTGAACATCACAGAGGGGACAAGAATTCCCGTCCACGCCCCAAGCCTACTACAGAGGCTTAATTAATAACATGCAGATTCGGATTTGCCACTGGTTTTGCCTCCCTCTAACCCACAGGCCACAACTTTTGTGGTCACTGTAGTCTGTGCCAAATGCTCACTGCCCAGAGGTTTTTTTCAGGGCTAACCTTCTGAGGATCCCATGCCCATATAGCTACGGTAAGGGCAGTGTGCAAAGTTGTGGTGGGGAGCCTGACTTGGATCTGATGTGATAGGGCTCTAAGTGTTTCCTTGCCTCCTCACTGACGGGTAGAGGCTGCTATGTGGTTCCTTGAGCGCCCATACGAACTCCTCTTTACTTGGAATCAACTGAGGGATGGTCTTCTTAGCACGCTACTACTATCCGTCTCCAAACCAAACATCCAGCTCCGTTTGAATTTCATGGTCATGATGTTCCCTCCATTTACCTACCACCTCACCTACCCTACCTCCGGGTGAACATCAACAGAGGGGACCAATCCCGCTCCACGGCCCATCCACTACAGAGTCTATGATAACATAAGTCAGATTCGTGATGGGCCCCTGTTTTGCCTCTCTACCCACAGCACCTTTTGTGGTAACTGTAGTCCTGTGCAAATGCCCACTCCAGAGGTTTTGTTTTCAGTGCTAACCTTCTGAGGATCCACTGCCCATAATAGCTAAATTGATAGGCTAAGTAAGGGCCGTGTGCAAAGTTTGTGTGGGGGGCCTGACTTGGATCTATATGTGATAGGGCTCAGAGTGTTTCTCTCCTCACTGACGGAGAGGCTGCTATGGTGTTTTCACTGAGCTCCCATACAACTCCATCTTTACTTGGACTCACTGAGGGGATGTCTTCTTAGCACGCTACTATCAATCCGTCTCCAAGAAACTAGACCACAAAGACGGGTGAAAATTTGTGGTCACTACCAGGAGAGTCAGTTTAGTGTTCTTGGGATAGATTTCACCTCATTCTGAGAATGTTCCACATAACCGTATCGATATGAGTCGCTGAAAGATATTTCTATAGGGGTCAATATGAAACAACAAACGGTTTGACACTATAGCAGGTGCTATGAGATGTCCTTTGCAGAGATCGCTGAAAAATTGGAAAAAATCTCCACGAAATAACAAAGCTTGGAGTAGCAGAAGTCCTGATACCGGGAGAAACACCTTTTCAGTGCAGTCACGCACAACCCATCCACAGATGATATCGTGAGAAATGGCTCAATGAGAACTGAGCTTGGTTTTGTACTAAAACATGTCCTGGGGGTGGCAGAAAAGGTGTAATGCCAGTCAACTACTTGGCTAAACCACCACCTCCAATTGATGAGTGTTATTATGAGGAGGATCCCTATGCAGTAAATGAACATATGGGGGTTTCCGACCAAGCGCCCAAGGCTCAATCCAGGATAATTGCCGTCCAATGTCAAGGGTAACCAAGGCGGAACTATGGTAATTACAATCGTGAGGGTCATTTATGTACGAGATGGAAACTTCAATCGCGACAATAACTTCAGCGTCTCTTAAAAAAGGTTAACTATGGTAATAGAAACGACAAGAATGTACTCCTATTTTCCTCCTCAAAATCTGGAAGTTTACTCCTAGGGAGGTGGAGTAGTATGTCCCGATTGAGGATATGTTGCAATAAAATAATGAGGAGGTTCGATCTAGTGATGAGCAATACAGATTTGAAAATTGATTTAGGGGTATTGGGTCACAAGTTGTCCCCATGCAATAATCAATTAAGCCACTTGGAGTTCCAATTGTGCCCAATTAATCTGCAACTGTAACACACGGCAACCGTGCACTCTTCCTAGCAACACCTGTCCAAAATCCGAAAAATATGGACACTGTATGGCAATTACACTCGCGGGGGTAAGCAAAACCATTGATCCACCTATGATGCCATCTTATGAGATAGGTGACAACAGAATCTGATAAAGTGGTGAAGTTGAATGACTGAATTAGGATAACACTGCAAAAGATGCGAAGTGCCTAAAGAAGGTAACTCCTATGCCTATGCCGACCACCCCCCATTTTCCTCATATATTAGTGAAAAAGACCCGGGAATGGTAAAATAACCGCGTTTTATCAACAATGTTTGAAGCAACTTTCTATCAATTTCCCTTTGGTAGAAGCTTTAGAACAAATGCCCGGTTACGCAAAATTTATGAAAGACTGGTTTACCAAGAAAGATCGGTCACTTTTTGAAGGATTATGAGAGAGCAGCATTGTCGTGCTATTGCTACAGATCTCTGGTCCAAAAGAAAAGATCCGTGGTGCGTTTACTATTCCTTGTAGCAATTGGCTATTAACATTTTGCGAAAGCATTAATTTGATTTGGGGGCAAGCTAATCTCATGCCCCTCTGTCGATTTTCAAGAAGTGGGGTTTTGGGTGACCCCAAACCCACTTCGATTGCGGCTACTGTGGATGGCTGATTCGCCACATAAAACCGACCTAATAGGATCATCCACGATTGCCTAGTAAAAGTGGAGTCATTCAATTTTCCAGTCAGATTGTTATTCTTGATTGCGAGTTATTTTGAAGTGCCAATTATCTGGTAGGCCCATTCCTTGCTACGGGAAGAGCCTTATAGACATGGAAAAGGGGAAAATGAAATTTCTATTGAACAATGGGAAGTGACTTTACTGTGTGTAGGTCCATGAGGCGAGTGGTAGCGTCCAATCGGCATCTGCTATAGAAAAAAAATTCCCCCCCTTTAAAAACCAAACACTGTGTGAGACATTTGAGACACAATAGAAGAACTTCTAGTTGTCGAGTATTAGGGGAGTGATAATGACTTTGATAGCGATTGCATTGAGATTATGAGTCATTATCGGCGGCTCTTGGGCCTGGTAGGTGATTTGCGGTTAAACCAAAGACATTTGAGCTCGATCTGAAACTCGAGTCCCCCCCCGCTAAACCATCTATAGAGGAAGCTCCAAAGTTGAATAAACAGCTCGCCCATCTTCATCTTAGGTATGACTCTTGGGAAATGGTGAAATTTACCACTCCGGTAATCATTGTCATCAGACCTGGATGAACAACATGTTTCATAGTTTGGTGAAGGTACTTAAAAAGGTCAAAGAGCATTGGGTTGGACCATTGCGTACATTATTGGGATCTCCTGCCTGTATTTGCTCTCATAAAAATCCAACTCATTGCCTGATCATAGCCTAGTATTGAGCACCAGAGACGCTTGAAATGTCGGGGGTCCTAGCCAATGTCGTGTGTTGTGAAGAAGGAAATTATCAAGTGGTTGGATTCGAGAGTAAGTCGTGATCGCAAGTCGCCGATATAAGTTGTTGGGTGGGTGTGCTGCCCGGGCTTTCAGTTGTTCGCGCTAAGAAAGGGTAAGACTTGGGTGGTGTCCCCCAACGAAGAAGGTGAACTGGTTCCAATTAGACCAGTTTACTGGATAGAGGGTGTGTGAATGGATTATCGTAAAACAGAACTCATGGACGAAAAAGACCATTTTTCCATCCCTCATGATCAGAATTTGGCTAGACTTGCCGGAAAAGGTGTATTGTTTTCTTTATGGGTATTCTGGGGTATAATCAGATTTCTATTGCATCCAGAAGATCAAGAGAAACCACTTTCACTTGTCCATATGGGACTTTGCGTTCAGAAGAAGCCATTTGGGTTGTGCAATGCATCCCGCAACCTTTCAGAGATGTATGATGTCAATAATTATTCTGACATGGTGGAGGAATACTAATAGGGTTTATGGATGATTTTTCTTTGTTGGTGATTTCATTCGAGCGGTGCTTACACATTTATCTGAGGTTCTTAGAGATGTTGATAGACTGCAATTTTTGGTCCGAACGGGAAAAGGTCATTTTTCTGGTAAAAGGGTATTGTATTGGTTCATCAGCATTTCAGAAAGGGCAAGAGGTTGATCGAGCTAAAGTTGAGGTAATATAAGACTGCCCCCACCGCAATCTCTGTGAAAGTTTGAGAAGCTTTCTTGCATTGCCGTTTTTACCGAAGTTATTTGTCCGCTCAAAGCGCTTTATTCAAAGATTGCACACCGGACCGCATTTTGCAAACTGCTGTTGGAGAAAGATTGTAAAGTTTGGTGGTGTTGATGTAGTCTGTCTTAAGCATTCGTATGAACTAGAAAGCAAACAATTGGTTCTGGCTTCTGGTGGTCGCTCTAGGGGTCATGGATTTCCATTTGGCCCCGGAGTGGAGCAGAGCGCCATTGGGGAGTTTAATTGGGTGGTCGATGCAGTTGGGGGGTAGCGCTTGGGGTGTATGTTACTGGGGACAAGGGGGGAGGAAAAACAACAGACTATCAGCTCGTCAAACCCCATGTTACTATAGTGCTAGTACATGCCCTTAAATGACAGCTCCGAAGACGACAACATTACTAGCAAGAACTTCGGCCGTAGGTTGTGTTTTGAGAAAACTTTCGCTCGCTATTGGCTAGGACTAAGTTATTATGCATACTGCCCATTGGGTCAGCATTGAGATATTTGAATGCGAAAAAGGGATCGAAACCAAGTTGATGGTGGGTCCGCTGGGTATTACTGACTGCGGCAATAGAATTTTGATTTTGAAGGCTGTTGGGATCGAAAGGGACTGAACTCAAGTTGCGCGCTATTTTGTCGCGTCTCAGAGGATTGAACTATGAGAGAGTTAGGGGATAAGCGCGACCTTGATGATATCGTTCCCCGATAGAACATGTTTGGTATAGGGGAGAAGAAGGAGAGAGGGGGCATGCGCACAAGACGTGGAGTCCGGTTCGCAGAGTTTGCGAAGCCTATGCTGATAGTGAGGATTTGTTCCATCAGACTTTGTCCTGGTCACAAAAGGATAAGAAAAAAGGTGCATGTACGAGGTGAAGAATGCGTGGTTGGGATTAACAGACGGGTATAGGTAAATGTGGCGAGCGGGCGTTTCGCGGGGGGGATACCAGAATGTGAAATGGGAGTGGGGGGGAGCATGCATCTTCCACCGGGTGCTGTACATCACATGGATCCGAACCGCCACAAAATATTGCATGTGGTTCTATTGGCCAACTCTTTCATCAGATGCCTCATGGTTTTGCTAAAGCATGGAATCAAATTTTCAATGATGGTTGGTATTTAAGAAGCAGCGTCTCTGGGCCCTCTAAATTCCGCCGATTCTTGTGATTGGAGGATCATTATGATGTGTGGGGTAGTGACGTTTAGGGGCCCTTTGCGTGAGTTCTGCATGTGGATTTAGGGGCGAGTTACCTTCTAAAGGAGCAGTGATGAGGGGAGCGAAAATGGGGGCGAGAGCATAGTCCACGCGCAAACAAGGAATGAAGCGGGGGCTACGGCAGGTGTGAAATAAAGCAGAGAATGTCTTCGGCGGTGGGGGGGGGGCACCTCAAGGGCTTATTATAGGGATTGGCTCCCACGCTGGCACCAGATGATTCAAAGGTTTTAGTGGATAAAGAGAGGGGGGTTCTCCTAGGGGCCACTCCGTACCACCCACGCAAACGAGGTGGGGCAGAGTGTGGAAGTTCCGAGCGAGAGAAGCAACAGATATTTGTCCAAACAGGAACGTCTAGTAAACGAATGGTCAAGGAGCCTTGATGATGCCTTTGGGCCTACCGGACACGGGTGGGGTTGTGGTGGGGGAGCATATAAGACTCCCAGATTGTATGTCTCCATACCAGATTGGGTATATGGGAAAGCTTGTCATCTGGACTGCGGGAGTTGAGAGGTGCGATAAAACAGCAATGTGGGCTATGAAGAATTACAAGGATTTACGAAGCGATGTCGCGAGCACCGGTAAATGGTGATGCACTGACATGATTGGCGCCTAAAAGCCGATATGTGAAGGGCAGCCCTATACAAAGAAGAGGAAGAAGTGACGCTGGATGACGTACAAAATTTAAACAATACAGATTGATGGTGGGGGGACGGTGTTTGCTTTCATTCAAGTCCAAGTGCGCGTGTTTTCAAGGGGCAAACGCAAGTCCAAATGGGAGCTGGGGGCCTTACCGGGGACCCAACGATTCCCTCAGGGCATTCAGGGGAAACCAGAGGCGTGCGGTTCACGTGAATGGGACCGCGCTAGGAGAAAAATCTAGCTCTGGCATGTCGTGGATCGGCGATGAATGAGCGGTGCGTAGCCCTGCTGGATGGTAAAGTCGGAGAATCAAGTGGGGCGGCGCGGGCGGCGGTGGGGAGTCCGTGCCGCGGACATTAAAGTCGGGAGGCGTGGTTGGGAGGCAACCACTACGGGGAGAAGCCGTTGTACGAAGGGGACAGGTCGGCTTTGGTCTATGAATGGGGGTTTAAGTTTTTTGACAGCACGCACCACAGGAATTCTCAGAACACTACTTGCGCAGTGCCACTGACGGAACGACGACGGACCGTTCATTCACTCGAAACGGACGTCGTAGGCATCCGTTCACACCAGGGATGTAGTACTGTCATTTGAATTAGGGCACATACGACGGAACATACGACGGGCCGTCACCCATGTGACGGCCGTAGACCATCGTGGAACGGCGCGCAATTATGCAGTCTACCCGACCCCCGACCCGGCTGGAACCCTTTTCCAAATTTGACCGTTATTTTCCCCCCTTCCATATTCCACCACTTACTTTCATATTCCACTCACCTCCCCTCTCGTTTTCAACTTCCACCCTTCCTGTTCCACACTTCCCCCCGCTGCTCATTGCTCCCACAAAATCACCTCAGCCGTATCACTATCATCTACTGTCGTTTTTTGACTTGCCAGGATCATCTCTATTTGTCTTCCTCTCCATTCCAAGGTATGTGTCTCTACATTTATACTTATTTTTCTGCTTTTAGTTTTGTAGTTATTATTAGCTTATTTTTAGTCGTATATTGTTCCTTTAATCTGCGTATGGTGTCTAACGCTAGGTTCGAAATGTTCAATGTGCCATGTTGATAACCCAAACCATAGGGTAATCTGTGCTTTGTTTAGTTTCTTGGTCGTGGTATAGCCACATATAGGCCCACATAACTACACAAACCATTTGGCTCATCGGTGCGTATGGCACCCCAATCCTCCAGGACTGCTACTCAGACCACGAAACCACCCCGATGACGACCCTTCGCCCTCCACGACGGACGTCATAGGGTCGTCGCACAAGCCAGAACCCCTGCTAAACGTCGCTGTGACGATCGTCTTACCCACCGTTCCGTCCTGCGCGACCTTCAAGTGGTAGTCCGATACCCGGTTTCTTTCTCAGGTCTCAAAATTTTTCAGTGTCGTCCGACGGACACTTGTGACGGCCGTCTTTACCACGACGGCCGTCCCTGCGCGACACGTCATGGGTGTCAGAACCCTGTTTCTCCCAGGTCTCCCTCCAAAAGTGTCTAAGTTTCCTACTACTGACTCTTTGAGGACCGTCATAACCCACGACGGTCCGTCCTGCTTGACCGTCATGATGGTCAGAGATCCCTCCTTCAGGGTTCTTACACTACAAATACCAAGTATAACACTACGGCCCATGACTGCCCCGTCATAGTCACGAAGGACCGTCATCTGTCCCTTGTGTATACCGTTTCAATATAATAAACACTACTTCAATTTTAAATGTCAGATATTGCATCTTGTTTAAACCTTACTCTACTAATATTGACCCTTTTCAGGTACTATCTACTAGCACCAAAGCAAGACCCTGAGCCTACCCACGCGGGCGATCCAAGTCTGTCGCCCGTCTGCCGATTGATCATCGGGTCTGATGATGATAGGGACCCTGAAATGTGCTCCCAGGCACCTCCGCCCCTTTCCCCGTACTACACGTGCCACAGAGCCACCCCAAGAAGGTGGCGCCCGCGTAGTCACTACTGCCTCCCAGTCCTGATGAGGACTGCACACTGACCGGCACACACCCCTGGTCCACCCAAACGAGTAAGTAGCGTCTGCTCCTTAGGAGTATCCTGGTCCGAGGAAGGCTTCAGGATCTGCTGAGGTTCCCGTACCCCCCAGCTCAGCGTCGCCTCTCTGATGAGGCTTACATTCTGATCCACAATCCGGAACCGACCAGTTGGTCCCCACTCCAACCACACCAAGCGCTGACCAGCCAAACCGTGGTGTGTCCACGCCAGTTTTCAAGTGACTTCCTACGCAAAGTTCCCTGAACGAGCAGGAGTAATGACTCGCACACTCACCCTGGAGCGCCGGTACTCACAGGGAGCCTTTCCACGAGCCGAAATTCATAACCTCTTCACCAGGCATCGCTTGGAGTGGACCGAAGCACCGTCCATTGGACGCCTACAGCGGAGGAGATGGTCCGAGAGTTCTACTACCGCCTATGTAGCGACTCTCCGATTTCCCCCCCCCCTCCCATCGTACGGCGGGCGCTCCCGCTACACAGCCCCATTGGAGCAGGTTTCGAGTCCGGGTCGTGCAGTCGACATTTCCCTGCCATCCATTCGCCGGTTTCCTAGAGCTACAGTGTATATGCTACTCGGACCCCCATCTCCTGCCGAGTTTGACTATCGCTGGCAATAGTGAGGATGCCAGTTTCTTTCTACGGAGGTCCACACTGAGGGAGACCACCAAGAGGTGATGGCCCTGCCCTATCATCGATGGAGAGGTTGGCTGATTGTTGTCACCGAGCCGAAAGGGGGCCCATCAAAAAGCAACCTCACTTCGTCGCCACGTTTCTTTGGCTGCTCGTGCTTCACTCACTGCCTTCTCCCCCACAGCTGCTGATAACATAGGTTACCTGGGATCGAGCAGTGCGTGGATGCAGCAATGATACGCCGGCTTCGTAGTGGACCATGCATTGCTTCTCCAGGCAAGTCATGCACGAGAGGGCCTTCAAAGTCACCACCACCTACCCCTTTCCGCAGATCCTTTGCCCTTTGGCAGTCTGCAGGTGTGCCCATTTGGCGATAGATAAGTTTGCGAATCCCCGCCGGTACCGTTGATGTCAGCCTCATCAGAGACGAGGCCAATAGTTGCCCCACGTCGGAGGGCCCCGTCCGGATGCCACCACTAGCAGACGACTTGCGATACAGTGGCCACCAGCCCGTACAGACCACAGACCTCCACAGACCCTACCAACCCTACCCTACCCCGGTCGAGTCTATCCCGGATAGCACACAGCCCCTCTAAAACTACCTACACCGCCCCATTGCTCGACGTACAAAACTGAGTCCACAAATGGCCACTCTCTGCATCATATCCATCCGTGTATCAGAAGTCATAGCTGAGTCTGAAGCGCTTATGGAGGTCGAGAGATGCAGCGTAATATTGCTGAGGTGAACCAGCGATAGATCCTTTGATTTGAGGGGGGTGGGGGGGGTTAGCCCGACCAGCCCCCCGCCTTAATATGTGTCACTCTTCAGGCTTCAGTAGACAGTCTTCGTGCATAGCATCAGTACGATCTTAGAGACAGAGTTTCCGTCTCTGTCGAGCTGCTGAGGATACTGTATTGGGCGGCTTTGTTTCCTTCCTACTCATACATTCCCTCCCCCATCTTCCCCGAGCGATGTCTAAGAGGCGAAGGAGTCCGATCGGGGGATGAGGCGCGAGCAAGGAAGAGAGCGCCGTAGAGTTGAGGCTGCGAGTGAAGGCCTCACTTGCTGAGGCGGAGGCACAACGATCAGATCCTCGCAGATAGCGGCTGGGCGTCTAGCTCCCGTACTGTAGAGACATCAGGATGCCCTACTGAGGTTCGGTGGCTGTGGAGGGCATCACTGAGGGATGTCAGATTGCTTAGGACCCATGAGGGTGTCAGGTTGCCGAGGATGTAAGGGTTCTGGGAAACCGGACCCACAGCTTGTTTATCGACGGCGCTATGCGCCCAGGTTTGCTTCATCACCTACCCCCTTAATCTTTAGATTTTTATGCATTGTGCCAATTGGCCTGTTTTTATTGTTGGGGGGGGTGGTGTAAATGGTAAAGTTAGTGTTAGGGTGAATTCCTGAGTAGCCAACTTCACTATCCTCTTTTGGGTTTTCTTGCCTAGTTCTTTTTCCCAAACAGACGATTATCTGTTTGTGTTTTAACCGGCTGTAATCTTGTGTTACATAGTATTAGAAACTCTGAAGCAGATGGCAATTGATATCCTGATAAACTGAAAAGAATGCATGACCATGCATAGTACTTACATTGTGTTGCTCTAGTCTAAAGAGTTCCACATTGCATTACCCTAAGTCTTTAATTTTACTTTCCACTAGTTCTAATGACTGGTATAGTGATGACGTTAAGTGAGAGTGAGGAAATTTGAATAGTCCACTATTGATATGACTAGAACCTTGCTGGTTTAGTCCTGCTAAAAGGAAGCTGTAACAAACATTAGAAAAGATCATAGGCCCTTATTCAGAAAGCCCATTTTCTAACCCAATAAAAGACAACTCACACTGAAAGTTATCCTTCTTTGACTCCAAATATTTGAGCTTAATTAGACCCTTCTTTTTTTTTTACCCCAACGATCTTTTCTGGTACAACGTGTTGGCCCTGGGTCCCGCCTATGACATGTGCCACCTCACTTATGCCAAAGCACTAAGTTTGAGGTGGCTAATAACAACCTTCGTCTGGCCCCTGACCCAACTTTTGGTACTGTGTACCTTGACTCATGGCCAAAGCATGAGTTGAGGGTGGCTATTACGAGGTAATGCTCTGGAAAGTGAGGTGGAAAGAACAGAAGAGATAGAAAGAACAAAAGTAAAGTGGACTCAAAGTATTTGAAAGAAAAAAAAAAAAACAGAGCGAGCACTCCACAAATGAAGAAGAAGAGAATTGATTCAAAGGGAAAAGAATATGAGAGAGCTGGGCGAGATAAGATGATTTAAGAAGGGAAGATTTTAAGCTGATATGTCCCAGGAGGGCAAAAAGTCACTAGAGTTATCAAAAATGTACCCTACCTACCCTGAGCCGAATGTTACAATCTAAAAAATCCTATGTGATCCTAAGGTTTGTAATACGAACTTAAGTCAGTGAAAATAAGGGGCAAGCTTATGCAATAGGTATAAATGAGTGTGACTTTTGGTTCTGAGCTCGAGTGTTGAAATGTATCCTTATACTCAAACGGCATCAATTGTGTGAAATGAGGCTTTTGTTCTAAAGTGTGAGGACATTATTTTGTCAATACCAGCCTGTTAGTCACCCGGTGAGAATTTGAAGAGGATAGGTGTTAGTGCATGTTGAGTCTGTTCATGTTTCGAATCCACAAAACAAAATTCAGCCTAATAGTGAATAGCATTCAATAGATTTGATGAGATTGACAACGTGATTGTATAGCCAAATTATTGCAAAGGATAAACATAATACCTATTGTGCAAAGATTGTGTATGAGTCATAGTGGCGTCGCTTGAGGACAAAACCAACGAATTTAAGGGTTGAGGGGTGTTTGATATACCGCGGCTTCACGTATCATTAATACTTTTAACTCGTTTTAGTGTGTCCAAAAGCCCTTTTTCAATTTTTATACAATTTCTCTTTTTTTTGCAGGAATCTGTCCAGAGCCAATTGCGGAGATTTTGGAGAGAAGCTGCTGAAGGAAGATGGGGAGTCCTACAATGTGGGATTACGATGCTTGTGACGGTCCGTCATGGCCATGACGGTCCTGCCTTGCGATGTTCCGGCCCGTGAAGATCAAGAAGTTGATCCCAGGTCCCCAAATTCCAAGAGTTTGAAGTCTTTTAAACAAGACCCTCGACGGATACCGTGGGTGCCCTATGGACGGTCCCGTCCCACTTGGCCGTTGAGTAACGAAGGAGAAGCAGAGGAAAAGGCACAAGTAATTGACGACGGAGTCCACACGGTCCGTCATGACCAATGACGGTCCGTCGCGTGGTCCCGTCGACCCCGCACCGCGGTTTGGGCACAGTTCCAGTATTAGAATTCTGTTTTAATAGGTTTTTGTATTTTGTTTTATAAATAGTTTCGAAAACCTCGTTTTTGAGGTAGACACCTGATACTTATATTCTACAATATTAGAACTCATATTATTATGAGAATTATTGATTAGTGTTTTGATCCTTTGTATATTCTTACCAGTACTTTTTGGTGATTAATCAAGCAATCTTTTGGACTTTAACTCTTCTTATGAAGTAATTTACTAATTTTTATTTAATATATTTGAAATTGGTGTTTATGGCGATGAGTAACTAAACTCCATACTAGGGTTGTGGGAACCATAGGCAATAAGGAGATAAACCCGAGCTAAAATAACAATTCTAGAATATGTCCTGCATGTATTCATAATGCTTTTCGGCTTAGAATTCTTTTTATAAGCTAATGATCAACTTCAGAAAACTCGCCTTAATGCTCTCTCCGGACCAAGAGGTAGATAATAGGAAGAATTATAACATAAGAATTTCGTGTATACATCTAATAGGCTAGTAGGATTGGTACTAGGTATTAACTTAGTCAAATATCGAATACGATGCTTAAATGGGGTACGATAGGGTTACAAGCAACACACGTAAGCCCTGACCAAGGTGCGGAGTGAGATTTTCTTAGATGCCAGGGACCAAGGATTTAGAAATAACATAACTTTCACTTTGTCATGCACATACTGGAAAGAATTGTTATAGTTACTTGATCAATTTATGAACTGTGGTAACCCGTAAACCCTCGTTACTTTGATTATTGATAAACCCAACTCTAAAGCTTTTAAGTGTCTCTTTCACTTTCGTTTCGTTCTTTTAGTTCTTTTTACTTATTATGAGATCCAAGCCCCCCCTGTTTTACATTTTTATGTTTTTTTTACTTCTACGTAGTTCTTCACCGAACAATAGTATAACAAGTTAAATTAAGTCCAGACATTTTCCCGTGGAACGATCCCAACTCACTAGTTGTGTTATTTACTTGACGCGAACCGGCTTTCCTTCTCATTGAGAAGTAAGTTTGAGCGTATCACTTCATCCATATAAATTCTTTCTTAAACATCACAGTAGTTTTTGCAACTTGACAATGAATTTTTCAGAACACTTGCAAAGCTATCAGCACAAACGTAGAATTCTTCAAACAACAGTAGAGATCTTTTGGAGCTCTAGTGTAGTTTGTTTAAGAATATATTCCTCTTGGTTTTACATTTGTAACTATTCCTGAAACTATAAAGGAGTCAATGGATAGTATGAAATTTTTAAAAGTTGTCTAGGTGAGATAGCTTGTGGGTATATTTATTTCACTTATGCTTGTTAAACATAGAGATTATTGCTTAACTGAGCTTAAAAACTTCTTCTCCTCACATTTTTTGTAATCGTGTTTCACTTTGCTTGGAAGATTAGTGGAAAAAGATTGAAAATCTGTAGACCAGGTCGTGGTTTTTACTCCCTTACGCAAGGAGGTTTCCACGTAAAATCGTTGGTGTTGTTTAAACTGCCATTTATTTAACTTTCTGTTTTATTACTTTAGTGTTCAAGACCTGGTCCATTGACTGATAAGTGAAGGCACCTCTTCATCAGTGAGGCAGAGCAGGCCTCTCTATTTGGTTAAAACCCCAAGGAGTGATATCTATTCGACATTGCTTCGCCACTAATCTAGAGAAGGTCAGTCCTCAACAAGACCTCCTCATTTCAATGGACATTTCCTACATGTTGGTGAAAGTTAGAATGCATTATTTCCGCATGCTGAAGATATGAGCTACGGGATATCGTACTAGATGATCATTTATTCCGATGAATCGACAAAAGGATGTAGAATAAAACCGAGGCTTGTCCCAAGCCCAGACAAAAATATGATGAAGCTGGTATAAGAAGATAGAAAAGGGAACCAGCAAAAACTCTTCTTATCTATGGATAAGGACCGGATAATTTCAAATCGGGTCGCCGTGAGTCTGCCAAAGAAATCTGGGATTGTTTACAAATAGCTTCATAAGGAACTGAACAAGTCAAGGAATCATAAGATTGAGAAATCTCACACCTCTTTGTATGAAAACTCAGATGATAGAAGGAGAAACATTCATGAGATTTTCAAAAAATTGTCCTTTATTACCAATGAGCTGTTAAGTCTTGGGAACCTATAAGTATGTGAGCAAGCAAGTCGAAAAGTGCTTTGAATTCTTCCAAAGTCCTTGGGCAAGCAAGGTTATGTCATGCTTAAGGCAAGTATTTAAAGGTGCTGACAATGGAATGCTCTCATTGGAAATCTGAATACTCAGAGAGGAATCGAAATCATGATTTTGGTCAAAGAAGGAAGCAAAAAGTATAAGTCCTTGATTGCTGAAATAAAATATGATGAAGATCCATGATGAGTATATGGCCTTATTCTCATCAATAGATTTCAAAAAATATTTGTGAGAAAGAACAAGGGTTTTAGAAGAGGAACGAAGGTCCTCGAATGCTACTCAAAGTGATACCTTCTGCTACTACAAGTGGTGGAAAATCTGGACACTTTATTAGAGAGTGTCCTCTACTCAAAACTGAAAACAGGGAATATCAAAAACCAAGAAGTGACAAAGAGAAGATAAGGGATCTGTCTCGTTACAAAAATGATCGCAAAGCTGCTGCTACTATGTTGATAAAAACGGCCTTGTGCATGGGGTAACTCTTCAGTGAATCAGAAGACGCTGATGTTAACCAATGATGTGTCTATGGGCGGTTCATGAAGAGGAAACCAATTAAATGAAATGTTGCTTTCATGGCTCTACAGAAAAATGAAGAAGAGGCATACACGTGCCTCTTCTCGATATGAACATTATCTGAATAATATTCTCTTAAAAATTGAGAACATTAGCAAACGTTTATGATTGATTCAGTATTTGATTAACCCTCTGAAAGAGACATATAATTTTGAACTTGACTAGTTTGACCGAAAACAAGGTTTAAACTGGAGTAGAAACTGTCACAATGGTGTCCTCTCGAGTCTGATAACAACACTGACTTAAAAAACATTTGAACAATAACTGAAGAAGCTAAAATCTAAATGGAAGGTCAAATGTTTACAGTTTAAATTGAAGAAAACTGAAAACCACTGAGAAAAATCTGGATTGTCTTTGGGAGAAGACACCAAATTAGAAAAGGATATCGCAACTTAGGAGACCTTGAAATCTCTTAAGTGGCAAAGATCCTCTAAGTTGTTGTCAAATGCAACAAATCAGATAATTTCAATAAGAAAGGCCTAGGAAGTTTTAATATCACTTCTCCTTTTAACCGGAAAAAAAAGAATCCACAATATGTATTGTGTCCTGACAATCTTTTGTCTTCATTTGGAAAAATGGGCCCTTAAAGGATAGTTGCAGGATGGGAGACTTCTCATGAAAAACCCTCCATTATGCCTAAAAGGCAAAAAATCAAAGAGAGACCGGGTCCCTCCAAACCTGTTTCAACTGATAGATTTTCAAACAAAATTGTCACTGCTACAATGTCATTTGTTAGAAAGGTTCAAAAACTCCCTAGTGGGACTAGTATACAAACTATCACTCCATTGGCAGCCTTCTGGGGAACCTCAACTCAATGGGTTCAAGATAAACAAGTGATCTCCTTTTGCAATTAGTGAGATGAGCAACAGCCCCTGTGGTATATATGGACCGTGGATGCTCTAAACATAGCTGTGACATATCACACTTTCCTCTCACTCAAGACCCTGACTTCAGGGAGGAAGGTGTCTCGTTTGGTGATGGAAAACAAGGGGTACAGCTGTTGGAGTTTAAAGTGTGAAAGTCTCTCGAAGATTCATAGACAATGTGTATCACATTTTGATGGGTTGAAGACAGTCATTTAAGTGTGTCTCAAATTTGTGACAGGGAAATGAAAGTCAAGTTTACTTCTGAGAATGCACTGTGTTGACTACCTACAAAGAAGGTGATTCTCACTACTTTTTCAAAGTAAAAACATTGGATGGGCCACTAGAAACGCTCATGGAGATGATTCTGACAGTGTCTTATGTTGCTCAAAATGGAAAATGCATGATCTTTGGCATCGTTAGCTAGGGCATTTGCTCATCTTTATGATAAACTGATTTCCTCAGGACCTGGTCCGAGGTCTGCCAAAGTTTGCAGTTTGCCTGAAAATAAATTTGTGAAGCTTTGTGTCAAGTAAAACAAATCAGATCATCCTTTAAGCAAAGAAGCAGTAACCCTCATCAAGACAATGAGCTGTTACACATGGACTTATGTGGAACCTTTGAAGGGTTCAAAGCATAATGGCCAAAAATACATTCTGGTGATAGTTGATGATACTCAAGATATTACATTACAGAGTCCTAAAATCAAAAGCATAAAACACCTAATAATTGGTGTGTTCTTCAAAATGAGTCAACTAAATTGAATCAGTGACTTTGTGCATTCGCTCTGATCAATGGACTGAGTTTTGAGAACTCAAAACTGGATCAATTATTGCATGGAGAATGGTACTATCATAATTTTACTGCTCCAAGAACTGCTCAACAAATTGAGTTTTGAGAAAAACAGAACGCTTGGTGAACATGCCATACCATGATCCATTGAGTCAAATCTCCACAAAGTTTTTCTGTCTGAGCTGTCAACACAGCTGTCATGAAGGTACTGGTACTAACTTACTCTACTGACTCCTCTGAATTCCAGTCAAAGTACATAAACTCCCCAGAAAATGATGGACCACCCTTGATGAAAGAAGAACATGCCGATCAGCCTCAACCAGTCTGCTCTAAGACCAGGGATTGAAACGATAGTTCCTCAAAATCCTCTTGATTACCTTATCTCTCCTTGAACTCTGGAATTCATACTAGATTTAAAAAAACACTAAATCTAGTTTCAGTTTCAGCATTCATATCATCTATTGAGCACGAATTGAACGAGGCATTAAATGATGCAGATTTGGGATCACTCAATGCAGATGAACTTCATCAGTATTGAAAGAAGCAAGGTAATGTACCTGGTTCTCGACCTACCGTGCATGCCAGAACAGTAATAAAGGAAACAAAACCCCAGATGAGTGTTCAGAAACAGCTCGATGAAAATGAGTGATCACTAAAACAAATCCAATCCGGTTTGGTGGTTTCAAGATACCATCATGAAAGTAATACCTACTAATGATGAGACGTTTGCACCTGTTGCCGAAGGATAGAGCCATTAAGAATTTCTAATAGCTTTTTGTTGCATTCATGGGAGTTCAAGCAGTATCAAATGCGATGTCACAGTGCATTATCTGAATGGAGATCTGAAAAAAGGAGGTTTTTGTCAACAAACCTCCCTGGGTTTTTGAAGATGCTGAGCACCAAATCATGTGGTCGCGATTGATAAGGCTCTGGTAATTGCTTAAACTGCCCTAGAGCATGGTAACTGAAAGATTTGGTCAAATTTCCTCCTGCTGAAGAATGGTTTCAAAAGAGAAAAACCAGACAATACTCTGTTCTTATTGAAAATAAACAAGAATTGCTTAGTAATTCAAGTTTCCTGTGGATGATATAAGTTTTGGAATCCCCTTCCGACTTTGTGTGAAGATTCTCACATTATGGGAAAGGAATTTGAATGAGCCTGATGGGGGAACCTGACATTTTTTTTGGTCTAACAAATCAAGCACTCATCCAAATGGGATTTTCATCTGCCCCAGGAAAGTAACATTAATGATCTACGGAATGAATTCAATATTTTTGGACTCCAAACCTATTGATACTCCTACGTGAAACAAATTCCAAGCTTGTTAGTAAAGAGGGAATTTTAACCCTTGTGAATCAACCATGTATAGGGAATCATTGATCCTTGCTAATTTTGACTCTGCAGACCTGATATTGTTTTAATAGTGTTGGAATGTTGCCAGGTTTCAAACATGGTCCGCGTGATTTCACAAACTTGAGGCTGCCAACCGTATTCTAAAGATACTTGAAGAAAACGGGGACCCCCTGGTTCTCTCTATCCAGCAGGTGACACTTTTGATCTAGTGGTTGCAGATGCTGATTTTGCTGGTTATCAATTTGACAGAAGAGTACTTCTTGGCATGGCTCATTTCCTGGATCTTCACTCATTTCTGGGGGAACCAAGAAACGAATTCTGTGGCCTTCCAACTGCTGAAGCTGAGTATGTAGCAGCAGCACCTGCTGTTCACAGTTTGTTAATGGATCAAGCAACACTTGAAAGATTTTGATATAAACATCAAAGCATTTCCTCTTATGTGCGACAATACTATGTGGTTAGTATGGGGGAAATCCATTCACCATAAGAGAACAAAGCATATTGGGTTGATCATTTCTGAGGACAATTTAAAAGGGGAAGATTGTGCTTTAATATTGTCCAACGGAGGAGCAAATTGCAGACATCTTCACCAAGGCCTCCAGTAGCAGATCAATTTGGAGAATAGGCTAAGTGGTATGATGATCTCTAAGTGATGTCCGTAGCTTCCACGTCCCAACAGTTGAAATTTTCCTATATGGCTAATTGGATTACAATGTAGCCTTTTGTGAAATAATTAATATCTTGATTAGATCATTTTGGTAACCCTTGTAAGTTATACTTACATGAAGGACTAGCTTCCAACGACATGCTAGAACAACTAGGTAATGAGGATAAAACACCTGTGTTATGGTACCTATGCCGTGTTCAGTTAGCATTTGTACATTAAGTTAATCTGAAAATTATACCGTTGATAATTCACGTTTCCAGTCATCGGGCATTCTGACCGTTAGTCCCATCGCTTATCCCTCAAGCGACACGTCAAATCACGGACCTGGCACCATTTCAAGTCTTTTTAAAACCCTCTTTACTCCTTTTTGAAATTCTCATCCGTCTTTCAACATTCCTTCTGCTTAAAAAAAAAGGAACCAAGTAAAAGTTAAAAGACAAAATTTGTTCTTCCTTCTTCCTTTTTCTCTTCGAAAAGCTATTTTTTTCTCTTATTCTAGTCAAATATGTCTGATCCTTCTTCTACTCTCCTTCTGCACTAGAGTCCAGATCCAATGCCCCTTCAAGTTCTCAGAAGGATACACCTAACTCCCTTCTATTCCATAGATCTGAACACACTAACTACAATGCCTACGGACCTGGTCCGTGCCATGAATTTGCCTGATAATCCTTTTTGAAGGAGACCTTCGCAAGAATCAATCGTTGAGTCTAAAAGCTCTTGGCAGCACTTGCAGAAATAGTTATTGAAAGTCTTGCTATGAGAGGGAAGAGTCTAGGCCTGAGCAACTAGGCTTTAAAGAAGGGAAGAAGGGAAAAGACACTCCCACTTCATTTTTTGATAAAACTCGAGATATTGGCAGGTATCCTTATCCAAGTCCTTAGACTCTGAAAGTGAGGAGGAACCCCCTAAAATGGAAGGTTGAGAGAAGAGAGTGAAACGTCTAGGAAGGGAAAAAGAGAAGGTTGTTGGGAAGAGGCCCCTAGAAGAAACCACTACTAGTCTGAGCTCGAAAATTGATGGTCGATGTCTTAAAGAGGCCATGCACTGTTCTAACAAGCATCCTAGAATAACAAACGCGTTAAGGTATCAAACTTTAAATGGCCTGAGTCTGATGTTGTTGCCTTGTCTGCTGAGAAGTTGAAAATAAATAAGAAGAAACGGTCAGGAAAACCAAAGTCAAAGGATTTTGAAAAAAGGTTGATAAAACAAAATCGAAAAGGAAAATTTCTGCAGGAAAAAAAAAAAGGAATCACAGGGACCTGGTGCCCAAAACAAACTACGAGAAGTGTCAACAGCAGGAAGTTGTTGACAACCTGATAAGCAATACGTATTGGCTGCGAGAGTTTTTTTGATATGGGAAATCAATCAATTTCCACGGCAGGACTCTCTTACATGATATGGTAAAATTCAATCCTGGCTGTCATCTGTTCAAACAGAAATCTCATATTCCCTCTATGGAAGGAGGAACTTGCGCGAATTCTATTATAAACATCCATTCAAGAAGATGGGCCGTAATCCCCTCACAAGGTACAGACATTGTTGTGCATTATGGATGAGGTCCTGCTAGGAAACACTTGCTCGACTGAGTTTGTGTCCTTGGTTTTTAAGAATACCCATAACAAAAGTTGCTGGTATTTTTAAGGTCCATGACGAGAGAGTAACCATTGGTGTTTCGAGATTTGTTAACAATTTCTCTCCTTCCTAGGACTGAAAAGATGACTTCAGCCAACTTATGCTGACTTGTTTGTGATGGATATGTTTGTTCAGATTCGAAGCTCTGATCTCCCCAGGTCGTATGCTTGAGCAATTTACAAATTGTCATCGAGAGGAAAAGGGATTCATGAATGGGATACCATATCCTTTCTACAGAAGTATTCAAGCATTTTAAAATTCCTCTCAGTGTTGGCGAAGGTTGGGACGGTTAAACACACTGTTTCAGGAGAGTACCCTGGTCGAAAATGTGAGTGTATTGAAGGGAGAGGCACTCCCAAGAGCAGATGGCTCAACTCATTGAAGATCCAGGATGCAACCTCAATCATGAGGTCTTGATGAGCTCAACGGTCGTTTGAGGTGGTAGATTGGCCCGAAATTGCTATACCTCAAACGGAGCTGAACTACTTACTGTCAAACAGACTGAGGGACCTGGTCCTTGTCTCCTGGTTCAAAAAAGCCCTGGAAAAGAGAAAATGCAGAGTTGAAGGCTAAGATTACTGCCTTACAATAGAGGCCATTAAGATACGATGCTGCAATGCTCGACTCACATCTCACATCAAGTCCATGCCTCATCAACTCTCCTCCTTCTAGTGTTAAAAACCTTCTTGTGTCCTTTTTTTGTGTGGCTTATCTTTTGTTTATTGGATTATCAGTTTGACTTAAATGTCCTAAAATGTTATTGTGGGAATGCTAATTTTTAACATTATTCCTCTGTGTTCTAGTTATAATCTACTGTGAATGCTTTTTTCCTTTTCTTTGGTTACTGTAATATATTTTTTATGATGCCAAAGGGGGAATTAAAATTGGTAATTACTAAATGGCCCTTAGTTATATGTGTGAGGGGGAATACAGTGAGGGGGAACCAAGTGAGGGGGAACAAAGCTGGAGTGGTGCATGAGAGTATTGTTTGTCATCATCAAAAGGGGGAAAATGTTTATTTGCAATTTTGATGATTTGCCACTCAGGGACTTGTAAAAGTTACCAGGTTTCCTTACTTGCGTTTTGAAAGATGAATAAACTCGGACCCTGTTAAAGGTACCAGGATCCATGTGACGAGCCGGTTGACTGCCATCTGGAGAAGGTACAGAAATTAGGTGCACTTTTCCCAACGACGTCAGAAAGTCGACTTCATCCAACAACTGGCAAGAGTTTTACGGAAAGTGACTTGTTCCATATAAAAGTCACTTTCCTAAACATCATCAGTAGTTTTTGCAACTTGCAAGAATTTTTTTCAAGACACTTGCAAAGGCTAATCATCAGCAACAAACGTAGAATTATTCCAACAACAGCATAAATCTTTGGAGCATCTAGTGTAGTTGTTAAGAATATAAATTCTCTTGGTCTTACAGTGTTACTATTTTTTGAAACTATAAAGGATCAGTGGTAGTATTGAAATTCTAAGTTGTCTAGGTTGAGAATTCTTATGGGTAGATTTTATTTTATACTTTAGGCTGTAAGCTATAGAGATTATTGCTTGACGTGAGATATAAAAATTCTTTCTTCTCACCTTTGTTGTAATCGTGTTCACTTTTGCTTTGAAGATTGTGAAAACGATTAAAAATCCTGTGAGACAGGTCCGTGGTTTTACTCCCTTAAGCAAGGAGGTTTCCACGTAAAATCGATGTGTTGTTTAAACTGCATTTAACTTTCTATTTATACTTATTAGTGTGTCAAAGGACTTGGTCCACTGACTGATAAGTGAAGGCACATATTCTATCAGGAAACAAAATACTAGAACGTAACTTACCTCCATCCGATCAGTGGTAGTATCATGACTGACTGACTGACCAGAAGGAAATTAGAGAAGAGGTGTCCTGTTGTTTTATAAATCCTTAATGGGGTCATCAGCAGTTGCCCATGTCTTAAGCCATCAACAAGGGTTAATAATGCTTTGCAAATCAGTAACTGAGGAAGAAATTTGCTCAAGTTTTGGTGATGATAATTTCAATGCTGTATTCTGTAAAAAGTCCTGGCTACTGGTGAAAGAAGATATACTAAAAGTTGTTGGGGAGTTTTTCATGCACATCTATAACATTGGTACCAAAGACTGCCAATCCTACAACAGTTAAAGAGTAGATAATAGCATCAGCGATTAGTGAAAAATTGCAGACAATATGATCATATTGGCAATTGAACTAGTGAAAGAGTATCAAAGAACTCCCCTAGATGTATGATCAAGATTGACCTGCAAAAAGCTTATGATTTTCAGTTGAATGGATCTTTCTGAAACAAATTCTAAGAGCTAAATTCCATGCAATGTGTAGAGACTATGATGATAAATGGAGAACCATCCAATCCATTTATGTTGCCAAAGGACGTACTCAGACAAAAAGATGCCGTTTCACCATTCTTGTTTGCCATTGCTATATATCACTTTCCACTCTCAAGGACTACAACAATAATCCTAGATGTGCTAAACTCATTTATTTATGCTTTGTACGTAGATGACCTACTTATGTTTGCAAGAGAATTCTATTACAACATTGATGGATTGTTTCAAATCATTCTCTGCACGCAGCATCTGGACTTCAAGAAAATATGGGAAAATTCTCTATTTGCACTCCAGTAGGGAGCCATTGCATAAACCAACTGGGACTTAGTCATAAACTATGGATTCGCCAGAGGCTTCTAGGTGATAATCCAAAAGTTGCATGGAAGTCCCTAGTAATATTTGGCAAGACCAAAATTCACTCTATGGCTGCAGCTGCAATATAGACTGCAAACAAACAACTGACATATTGATCAACAATGCATGCAAACAATTATTTGTTAATTTGTTGTCATTTCACTCAAGGGGTGTGGAGAAGAATTATGACTTGGCTGCAATGGCAATGCATCAATTTGGGACACTCATCTAGCATAGGCCATATTATGTGCCAAGGGAGATCACTCAATGCTCAAAATGATATATATGCTATGCAGTTTGGATGGAAAGAAATAGGAGCATCTTCGAAAACACAAGGCCTCAATGTGAGGAACTTTCAAAGGACATTGTCTACATTTGTAATGTTTGACCCAATTCTCAAGTCAAGACACTAATCCAACAGCTTAAATTTTAATTAAGGTTGTACACTTGTTTGTTTTGACTTCTTTTTTATAATCTGACATAGTTTTGATATGGTTATGTAAAGATCATATTTGGTGATTAATAGAAATGTCAGTTACGAAACAAGAAAAAGAAAAGATACAAATAAAATAATTATAACCCACTACAAAAATTTCATTTCACTAATAACAAAAAAAAAACGTCACGAAAAAAGAACAATAAATTAACAGAAAAACATATATAAAGAAAAAGAAAAAAAATCAACGAAAAATTTTCATCTAACAATTAACTTTCAAAACAAGATAAACGAAGCTATTGTATCCAAAGTAATCACGTTACTGCTGCAATATCTAAATCGGTACAAAAATTATAAACGACATCAAAAACAAATCTGTAACATTATGAATCTCCGTGTTAAATCAATATTGATGACAATTCATATTTTTCTGATTGAATTAACAATAAATAAAAACAATGAAGATAGCAACAAAAATGATGAACAAAGCAGAGAGATAGAGTGTACTGGTAATTAGGGGTGTGCCTCGTCGGTTCGGTTCGGTTTTTACATATAATAAGGTTCGGTTTATAATAGGTTTTAAAATATGCTAACCATACAAACCATAAGAAATTTTTTATTTCGTCGGTTTTAGCGGTTTTTGATGTTATCGGTTCGGTATCGAGTTAACCCAATAAGAAAATATCGATCAATATAGATATAGTAACGTATGTTATAATTACATGTTATTACCAACTTACCACGCCAAAACTAATAGAAAACTTTTGAAGTTGATCAATTACTAACATCACAAACTTGCAGTAGCTCCTACAATTACGACTGAATTAAAACTAAAAAATAAAATATTCAATGAGACAATCTTGAACAGTTCTTTACCACCAAATAATCAACAAAGTTCGCACCACATTTCCTAACCAAAAAATCACATAGCCTGAAAGCTATATTGAATCTATTTATTTATTAAATCTTTATATTTAATATTGAGGAAGGGTAAAGTAGTAAATAACTAATCGTCTTATTGGGTTATTCGTTTTACCCAATAACCCAAATATGAAAAACCGAAACCAACTCAATACCCAATATTTATTTTTTCTAAACCCATTAAAAACCCAATACCCAATAACATTTTCTCTTTCGGTTTTATTGGTCGGGTTCGTTTTTGCACCACCCTACTGTAATTGTGATAACATTAATTAAACGAGAGATAATTAAGGAATTTAAACAGATTGAGAGATATTTAAGGAATTCTCTCTTAATAATGGAATGAATATCTCCTAATATTATTTATTTAATTCATATTTTTTTTAAAATGGAGAAAACATAAATTTCCCCTTAAACTTGTTTAGAAAAATCAGTTACATTGTATCATTTAAAAGTGAATTTTCTAACCCTTAAAATTGACGTGACAAAAAAATAAAACAAACATAAAAAAATAGGTGCGTTAGATTGAAAATAAAGTAAAAAAAAAAAGTAATAATCCTCTTTTCTACCCAAACCCCTACACCTCTTCTTCTGCACACCCCACCCATTGTCGTCGTCTTCTTCATTCTTTATTTTATCACTTTTTTTTATCACAATCTAAAAATATAATTTTTTTATTCGAAATTAGCTTAATTTTCATAGATTTGTTAGTGAATAATTGTATTTAATCTAGACAAATTTCGATTGATTGTTATCTTTTTCATCTTTTTACTTTATCAAAGAAATTTTGGTTATTAATCAATTTTTGGATTTGGTGGTGATAGAAATTTTATGGATTTGGTGGTGATGGATGGCGGGTGCAAAAATTAAAATAGGTAATTGAAGGTGGTGAAGAAGAATAAATCAATATTGATAAAGTTGGTGGTGATATTTGGTGTTGGGTGACAAAGAAGAAGAAGAATTGAAGGCGATAGTGGTGGTGAAGAACATAATCAAAGCAAAGGTGGATTCGGATATGATTTTTCGATGAAATGAGAATTGAAAATGGGTGAGATTAGTGGATGAAGAAGTTCTTTATTAAGCATTCAAATAATAATTTGTCCTTATTAGAGTACAACTATAGTTAAGAAAAGAAAAATTAGATTAACCCGAAAATAAAATAAAATAGATATATAATTTATTGACACGGCGGCTGACGTGCCGTTGATGTGGCAAGCGAGTGTAATACCAACACACATAATTGTGCGAGTGATGTTACAGAACACCGTTTCAGGGTGGTAAAAAATTTCCTTTGAATAGCTCAGAGTGAATATGTCACTATGATAATTTTACGAATAAAGTGTGTAACTGATTTTTCGGTACAAGTTTAAAAGGGGAAATTGGATGTATTTTTTCCCTTCTTTAAATAAACATATGTACGACCTGTTTAGTCTTTTTGAAACACCATATATTGTATTCTAAAAAACTGGCAGAGGTGACGGAGGGCCACGTACGACCGTCACGGGCACAACGACGGACCGTCGTGGAGGTGTCGTTGCAAAACACTTGAAAAAAATCTGAAATTGGGTACTTAAATCGACTTCCTGCTGACCGTCACGACGAAATGGCGACGGACCGTCACAGCGTGACGGACGTCACGAACTCTTTTGATGGAAATTAGTCTCTGACAGGTTTGCGACACCTGCAGGAACGGACCGTCCAGGCACGACGGCCCTTCACGGTGCGCAATCCCAGTCTGGGTCGGATTTCTTTATAATACGTTTTTTAGGACGTTTTTGACTATTCCTGTTTAAATTATAAAGTTTAGAGGGTTAATGTTATAAGTCAATTACTTGGGTGGGGTGTTAAAAGAGGTAAACCTTAAGTTAATTAGTGATTATTAGTGCCATCCTTTAAAACTTAATTATATATAATTAGGGTAAAAGAAAGAGGGTTTTGTAATAAAGAAAAAATAGAAGAAAGCGAACAACTAGTAGAGAGAGAGAGAGACGAAAGGATAGCACGGATTTTTGAGAAGATAGCTGTGATCGCAATTCTTCGGTGGAGGTAGGGTATTGGTTTTTTACACATTCGTTAGTAAACTCTTAATAGCGAATGAATATGTGTTGGGATAGTATTATTACGTCTTCTATATCTTAATTGTGTGTATGCATGATTTGCTCTTATATATATATATGATTGGTGATAAAATAAGCATGAATTAAGCTATTTGAATCTTAAATCTTGAAGAAACCCTAATCTACTTTGTAATGATGAGCCTTGGAAAAAGAAGGCTTAATGTAACGAAAGTAGTTAGATTAGGGATCGGGTGCCACATTCCGTTACCAGGATAATATGAGATCGAGTGTCACCCGTTCCAACACCAGGATAGAATATGAGGATCGGAGTGTCACGTTTCCGCCCCATGAATAGAATATGAGGATCGGAGTGTCACGTTCCGACACCCCAGGATAGAATATGAGGATCGAGTGTCACGATTTGCCGACAACCCTGAAGTATATGGTCGGGTGCCACGTTCCGGTACCGAGGATAGAATATTGAGATCGAGTGTCACGTTCCGACACCCGGATAGTATATGGATCGGGTGCCACGTTCCGGACCAGTATAGAATGAGGAGCGGCTTGGTCACGTACCGACCCGAGAGTAAAATACTATAATATCTTGAAGATACTATATAACTCAATTCTAAAGAACATGTTCCCAAATGAGTATGATAGGAGGCGTGAGTCCTCATTGATTTGCTTGGTGTTTTGTAAACCAAGTATTATGGTTAATCGTAATGCCGGCATGCTACGGATATTGTTTGATTTTATGATGTTACTTGATATATAATACTGTTTTCTATTTTGAGTTGGCCGATGATACCTACTCATACTTTGTGGTTGTCTGGACCCCCTACTTTTATGTTTTCCTTTTGTTTATTGTGGCTTGCAGCAGCACACGTGCCGTGTCACTTCGACTCACAGTAGTTCAAGCCATCTTGTCACACCGGATCTTCATGTGAGCTAATGCCTTTAGCTTGACTGGATCTCCTTCCTCATGTCTTGATGCCCATTGAAGTTTCGGCATATGATAGCTTTTATTTGTTTTACTTCTTAGAAAAAATTACGCTTAGTTTAGTAAGTTGATCATAGATGTTCTTGTGGTGATGACTTCCAATTTTGGGGATTACTAGAAGTTTTAAAATTTAGAAGTTATTGAATTGTCTTTTATTTATGATTTTAAGTCTTCCCGCATTACTTTTATGTTGATATTAAAGTCAATGATAAGGTTAGATTGGTTGGTTCGCTCACATCGGAGGGTAAATGTGGGTGCCAGTCGCGACTCGGTTTTGGATCGTGACAACATATTTTAATAATTTGTTAGATAAGGTTAGAATTCTAATGTTAGGTATGAAAAAGTAAAAAGTTCTGTTAGAATTAGTAATATGTAATATTTAATATATCATTTAGTAAATTTACTCTAAGAACATTGATAGCTATGAGAAATGAATCATTTCTCACCAATATGTTAAAAAAAATAAAAATTGTATACGTGTATAAAAGGTTACTCTTAGTATTTAATGGTATAATGATATTAATAATTACTTTTTGACATTAATAATCCGTCATTCATAAATTGAGAACTAATTTAATTTCAGTATGTGATACTAAGTGCATATGATTAGAGCTGTCAATATGAGCTGACCCATTTCATTCGGGCTAACTTATATAGAGTTTAAAATGTTACGGGTCAGGTCGAGTTAGCTCATTTTGGTATGAGCCAGTAAATGATCGTCACAATCCACAAGTACGTGGGCTATGGGTTGGCCGGGTTAGTCCTCTTCACTTAAAAATATATTTCTTTATAATCTTTTAAATTGAATTGATTTTAAAATATTATCATAAATATCGACAAGACTATTACATTTGCTTGTCAATCAAATCTACAAATAAAATTATCTTTTTAATATTTAGTAAGTTTAATTTCTAGTAAAAGCCTAATTAGCTAAATAGAAACATTAACCTAATTACTTTTCAGTGATCATAATAAAACACTGACCAAAAAATTGTGATGGGTCAATTTTCTTTGAAAAAATTACATAAACAAAGGTCTTTTATTTTATAAATTTACGTAAAATTTTAATTTATTATCATTCTTTTCAGCTTTTAGCCATACTCACTTATAAAAAGTTTAAAACACATTTATTCCTTTTTCATACAATTTTTAAACTAAACAAAGACATATTCGCTCATATCCTCTGTGTGTGTGTGCGCGCGTTTTCTTTCTCCTCATCTGTCCCAAAAATTAGGGTTTCTTGTTCTTTCTTTCCCATTTTTCTGCATAAATTCTAATGGAAGAAGGTAAAGAAATATCGTCTAAAAGAAGTCTGCGGCTATTTAGTGATGTTGATACTTTGAATTCGAAAGTTTATAGAAAAAGTCGAAAGAATGATCAAGTTTCTTCTCCTACTACTATGGATGAAGTTAATGACGGTCCAAGTTTGGTTTGGAAATCTCACAAGTATCGGGTGAACAGAACAAAGGTAAAAAAAATGAGTTAAAGAGGTGAAAATGTGAAGAAATCAAAAAAAGATGTTTTGATTTGACATGTACGTCGAAGAAACTTGTGGACAGTGATGACGATTTTGAGGATTTAACTCCTCAATTTCATTTTAAAAAATTGAAAAATAAAGATGGACTAGAGAAGCGAAGCCAGTGAAGGATGCAAAAACTCGAAATTGATTGCCTAAAAATGTCATTGTACTAGAGAGTAGATATCCGGTATGTACTAGTATTTTGAATTTATGTTTATGTGTTTTCCTTAGTTCTTTTTTTTTTTAGGTTTGATTTTATGTTGATATTGTCTTGTATTTGAGATGTAGTATGTGAAATTTATCTTTAGTTCAACTTTAGTATTGCAGGATTATAAAATGATTTGTGCATCTATTACAGAGAAGGGTAGCTTTCAGCCTCCTGTTATTTTCAGGAAGTAGAAATTTGGTTTACTTCATGAGTGTGAATTGCCTAGTGAATGTATGATGTGTTGGTGTTGCAGTTCATCTAGGATAACAAACTCAAGATCAAACATGCTCCCATCTCCCTGCCTTAGTTTCCCCCTTAAACTTTTTGCGGGGGAATGAACACGATATGAATTGAAGCCAATTATTGATGGTTATTGACGTTGAAGGTCATGTAAGCTTGTTTTCAAGTGTGTAGATGTTTATTGGAGAACCTTTATGGGAAACATAATATGTATTGCCCCTAGGTTTATTGGTTTCTGTTTTGATGTAACATGTAATTTGTTCAATGTTAGTACTGCAAGTTAGTCTTGCTTTCCTGTGATAGTTGGACAATACTATTGTACTATACAATGGTGTGATACTTTCAATCACACCAATGCTACATGATAAACCTTTAACTTGATTATTTAACCAAAGATTCATAATTTTAGAACCCTCCAAAAAAGCAGGCAAAGAATCAGTACGATTATTATAAGACAATCTTAAATTTTGTTAATTAGAAAAACTCATTAAAGATATCAGGAATAACACCAACAATACTAACATAAATATCATATAAAGATCTCAAAATTGTATTTTCAGTTAAATATATAGGGATTTACCAAGGAGAGAGTCCACTATTTCCACTAATGCTTAATGTTACTAAATAAGAAACCCCAAAAGGATATAGTTGACCAAATATTTTTATTTTACTTAATTGAAAAATATATCCTCTTTGTCCATTGTTTTGTCTAGAATTAGCGGGACATTGTCAAATAGTTGGTAACACTTGTTCGTGTTAATTTGAAAAATAGATGGAAAAGATGTGTAAAAAAGACAACACATCATATATTTGAAATAATATTGTTTCATGTTCTATCTGATCTTTTTCCTGCAGTCACACGTTTAGTTCCAATAAATAACGTGAAAACATAGGTTTAAGTTGCTTTGGAAGTTGGTTTTTCGATAGAAAATAAAGCTTTAACTGTATGATAACTAGATCATTGTTTAGGTTGCTTATGTTGAAGTTGATAAGTTGTGTCTGGATTTGAATATAGAAGTGGTTATTGTTGTAATTCATCTTTAATTCAATTGATTACTACCTTGTTTTGACGCATAGTATGTGAAATTGATCTTTAATTCAACTTTAGTACGTAGTAACACATTTTTAATTCATGTTTAATGCATATGCAGGATCATAAATTCTGGAAACATCCAAATGTTGTGTATACTGCGAGTAGATGGTCATCTTATACTAATCATAGTGTTATTGACCTATTCAAACTATCTTTATCTGATTAACAACTTGAGTTGTTCAGGAATACATGTTTTGGGTACATTCTTGACCTTCCAAAAGCGAACACCGGATCATGTGTTTGCTATTGAAATAAATAACAAAAAGTTTTTTTTGGTCTTAGAGAACTTGGGATAATTACCTGTTTAAATTGTGTTACTGATGACACTCCTATCAATGTTCCCGATTCTAAATGTAGTTTGTTGAGTAATTATTTTCTAGAAAAAATCACAGTTTCAAAGAGTCTGATTTGATCGATTCATTCACTAAGTTACTTTATACGGGTATAAAAAAAAGGTAATTCATTTTAAAAAAATTTAGTTAATTTTGTTATATTGAATAACCTACATAATCCATAATATATAAGCTTAATTCAACCTACGGAATACTCTCTTTTGAGTATTTATATTTTTATTTTTTTTGTTTTGATAGGGGAAAAAAATCTTATACAGTTCTTAAAGTTGTCAGTCCAGCATTTGAATTAGGTATTTGTAATGTTGATGAAAGACTGTGATTTTTCAAATTGGCACATTCTGGACAACAATCATGTGATGAGGTTAGTTGTATAAAATTTAGTTGGACGTCAATATTTGTTATTTATAACCCTTCTAGGAGTCATACTTCCTCTTGAGGTTAATTAAATGTTTGTTTGTTGAGACTGTTTCTTTTTACATTTCAACTCTATTTTTTTGCAGCATATTGATGTCATTTTCTATTACTACAAAAAAAAACTCAATTTATGGGGGTTATTTTGTCAATTTGTGGTGTTTTAAGGATTCCACAAATTAAATTGTGGCGATTTTTAAAAATACTACAATTACTCTTGTCACGAGTATATCTGTAGCGGTTTTGATAAACTTCCACGACGCCCCCACACAAAATCACTACTAAATTTGTGGAGGTTTTCTTGTAAAAAATAATGTTAGTTTAAAACCTTCACAATATGGTTCTAATAATAATAAAAAAAAATTGTAGATTTTAAACTTTTTGTGATTTAAGATCAATATTTACATAATTTGATGTCTTACAAAATTACTAATATTTAAATAATAAAAATGAAATTTGATTTACATTAGCCTTAAAAATAATATAAATAAATAATTTTATTAAATAACACACTTAATGTGAATCAAATTTCACAAGAAAAAATTATATTTATAAGTTTCACAAGTTCAAACTCATGTGAAATAAAAGTAATACAAACTTGTGTATAATAGCTTCAAATTTGCAGTTTAAATCATGAGAAATTCGCAACAAATAAATGCTAAAAAATTCTATAGCATTTGTTTGGAGATTTAGGTTGTTGTCACTCAATCTCTTATCTAAGGTGAAGTAAGCTCAATCCCCAGCATAAAGCTAAACCATTAAAAAAACTATATGTAATTAGATAGACATATTTGATACATATATATTTTTGTAAGTCTTGAAAAAAAATCAAATTTTAATTCATTATAAAAGCAAATTCATATACAACTTTGGTTTGAAAAAAATTGTAAAATTATACATGAGAGAAATCTATTTTCGATGTTTCTCATGCACACTATTGCGAATAACAACGATTTCATGATTATTTTTACGAAAAAAAAAGTAGGTGTACGGAATAGGAAAATAAATATTTTAAAGTTACACTTATAGTGATCACAATCTCATCTGTGAAGTTATCCGTTAATTTACAATTAGTCAAATTCAATCAAGAATAAAACTATTACCTGATATTAAACTAAACAAAAAATAAAATTGATGATTCCGTGAAATAAATTATAGGTCGGCTATAAATAATTTTTGATGCACATAACAAGTCTTTTTTTTTTTAATGTTTATTAACAAGTAACTAATTAATTAATTTGACTTTTGTATTAAACAAGCTCAATTAAAATTAGAATTTAAGCAAAAATAAAATTAATGAATATAACTATAAGACATCTTAATACAAATTATAGTACTACCATATATAAGATAAAACATCAAAGTGAAATTGGATAAATAAAGTAGAAAAAATATTCAAGCTATCTTAATGTATTAAAAAAAATGATCAAAGATTATAATCAAATTGAAATGAAGAAGCAGAATATGTGAATCTATAGAGAAATTAACTCTCTCTCTCTCTCTGTGTGTGTGCGCGCGTGCGTGCGTGCGTGTGTGCGTGCGTGCGTGCGTGCGTGCGTGTGTGTGTGTGTGTTTGTGTGTGTTTGTGTGTGTTTGTGTGTATGTGTGTGTCTGCGTGTGTGTGCGCGTGCGTGTGCGTGTGTGTGTGCGCGTGCGTGTGCGTGTGCGTGTGCGTGTGCATATGCGTGTCTGTGTGTGTGCGCGTGCGTGTGCGTGTGCGTGTGCATGTGCGTGTCTGTGTGTTTGCGCGTGCGTGTGCGTGTGCGCGTCTGCGTGTGCGCGTGTGTGTGTATGTGCGCGTGCACGTGCACGTGAGTGTGCTTGCGTGTGCGTGTGCGTCTGTGTGAAATAGAAAAAATAAAAAAATTGGGTTATTCTAACTTAAGATAATTCACTAATCTCCTTAATAAAACTACTACAAAAAGATTTATATAAGGAGGGTTAAAAAAATGCTACAAAATATATTTATAGTGGAGTTTTAAGAACTCCCTCAAACTAACTGCCATAAATTGAATATTCTTTTGTAGCCAACAGTAATGTTCGATTTACGACGACTTTGTGTTCAACACAAAAATTACTAATTTTTTCTTTCAACTTTTTGATACTCATGAGGATAAGAAGAACTATAAAGTAAAAGATTTTGATGATATTTCCCGGTATGTATGTGGACGTCGTTTTTTAGCAAGTATCTCGTGGAATAAAGTGATTTATATTCTTATTCCACTAAACATAAAAGAGAATCGTCGTTGAATTTTTGTGGTGCTTGATATTGGGCAAAGGTCTTTGGAGGTATATGATTCATTTCCAGCTAGGGGTGGGATGAATTTAAACGTAAAAAATAATGTTAAGATGCTTTTAGCTGTTTTACCATATTACTTAAGCGTAATGAAGTTCTATGATAAGCCTCCTGAATTGAAGGCAACACCAAAATACAGTGAGATAAATGAGTTCGAGAAAACTGAGTTTCATTTCATAACTAAAGGTGTTCCCAGACAACAAGAGGAATCACTATGAGTATTATCAAATAGATATTTTTTTATATATTAAATTGATATTTTGATAGTAATTTTTTATTGAATTTTGTAGGGATTGTGGAGTTTTCGTTGCTGCATTTGCGGAGTTTGTAAATAATGATCAACATATTCTAAATCAACAAGTAAATACAGGAATTCTTCGGAAGAGATTTGGAGCAATATTATGGGAATGCAAGAAGGAAGCAAGCGAGTGACCATCAAAGTGAAGATGAAAGACCGAATAGATAAAGAAAAATAATTATGGTAGTTGGTATGACTATGAAAACTATATGGTGTTAAAACAGCTTGTAGTTAGTATGGCTATGAAAAACTATATTGGTTTATTGTAAGTTTTGGTATTATATACCTAACTGTATTTTGTTTATATGTAAGTCCTCTGTTTGAGGTTGTTCTTTCTTCGTGTCCTTATTTAGGCTCTCATGGTGATTGTTTCAGGATTTGAGATTTTGTACGACCAGCTGAAGTAGGTACATACTTTCTCTGTAATTTCACATTTTTTTGCTTAAAGTCATACTAACTCCTGGAACAAGAATGAAGAAACTAAATCAAAAGACAATATATAGAGTTGTAGTTTATATGATTCATACACATCAACGGGACTTTCAACTCATAAGTGTGATGATGAGTTCCCAATGTATGTCATTCTCTCTCGTGCACTACACATACAGGTAGAATGCAAAAACTCTTAGAAGGTGATGGTAGCAATACAATACAGATGAAAAAAACATAGCTACTTTCAGAGTACACAGTAAGAATGGTCCAAACATAACCTAGGGCATAGTGACAATCTTTTAGTTGGGAAACAAGGGAAAAAGATGATGTGGTACCACACTAGCAAGGGACATTATCAATGAGCTCAAGTCACTGATTTCAAGATCATGAACAATAAGGCAACGCTTGCACATGCTTATCAGAATAAACTCATAGATTCAAATTAACTTTTACAAGAAAAATAATAAAAAATTAAAAATACAAGATTCCTGTAACTTTAAGCAAGTGAAGCATACAAATAATGCAATATATCGGATGTAAGTTCACAGTAACTACTTAATTTTATGTTGATCTCAAAGTATCAAAAAACACATTAATTAAATTGTAAATTTCATTTTATCGAATATCATTTCAACTATATCATATCAAATCTAACTATACACATGAAAACATTCCAGTAAACTGAGTAACATGGATTGTACAACTAAGAAAGCATTCTACTAAACTGAATAACATGAGATTGCAGAAATAAGGAAATAAACCATATAAATAGACATGATCCAAATTCTTAGAGCCGATGAGCTTCTAAAACAGAATGTTAAAACAAATTTTATTTTTATTCTTGATTATAAGGCCTAACATTTTTACAAGTCTTCCTATTGTGATCATGTTGTCCACAATTGTTGCATATAATTTTTGTCTTCTTGAATCCTGAATTAAAGATATATTATACAAATACTAACAAGTAAATTAAACCTGTATCTATTGTGAATGTCTTGCAGATAAATAAGTCAGAAATTGAATAAAAATGACCATAGACAAGTAAAAGTTTCATTAAACAAACTGGTAGAAGAGCACCACTTTGAAGAGAGTGGGTTAGAAAAGATCATACTAATTAGAGAAGAGAACTGAACTAAATACGCGATAGATTAGGGTCAAGAACACAAAAGATAGATGAACATTTTTACTCGGCAAGTGAATTAAACCTGAATAAAAGCTATATTACAAAAAGGCTAACAAGTGAATTAAACCTGAACTAAAGTTATATTAAACAAATGCTAACAAGTGAATTAAACCTATATCTATTTGTGATTATGACTTGCAGATACTACATCCAATAAACAAGCCAGAAATTGAATAAAAATGACCATTGACAAGTAAAAGTTTCAGTTAAACAAACTGTTAGAAGAGCACCATTTTGAAGAGAGTGAGTTAGAAGAGATCATACTAATTAGAGAAAAGAACTGAATATCGAACACTCACTAGGAACTTTAACAAAATGAAACCTCAACATAAATCAACAAATAAAGGATTCCACACAAAAAGAAGAAATTAAACCTTTAAGACCACAGTTGCAAGAACAGACAAAAGGAACAGTTAAATGCAAATTAGGCCAACAAAAATCGTAGATTGCAATGTAAACACCCTAAATGAACAAAGCTTACTCAACACTAACCTTTAAAATTTCCACAAGTGAATTAAACCTGAATTGAAGTTTTATTACACAAATACTAATAAGTGAATTAAACTTGAATTAAAGTTGTATTACACAAATGCTAACAAGTGAATTAAACCTAAATTAAACTTGTATTGTACAAATGACAACAAGTGAAATAAACTTGTATATAATGTGATAGTGGCTTATTGATACTGCATACAATAAATAAACCAGAAATTGAATGAAAATAAACATTGACAAGTAAAATTTTCAGTTAAACTAACTATTAGAAGAGCACCACTTTGAAGAGAGCGGGTTAGAAGAGATCAAACTGATTAGAGAAGAGAACTGAATACCGAACATTCACAGGAACTTGAACCAGATGAAACCTCAACATAAATCAACAAACAAAGACTTCCACACAAAAAGAAGAAATTAAACCTTTAAGATCACAATCGCAAGCACAGACAAAAGAAACAGTTCAGTGGACAGCAGGCCAACAAAAATCACAGATTGCAGTGCAAGCACCCTAGATGATCATAGTTTACTCAATACTAACTTGTAAACTTTCACAAGTGAATTAAATCTGAATTGAAGTTGTATTACACAAATGCTAACAAGTGAATTAAACCTAAATTAAAGTTGTATTACACAAATGCTAACAAGTGAATTAAACCTGAATTAAAGTTGTATTACACAAATGCTAATAATTGAATTAAAGAGTAATTTCTCTAGATAGTCACTCATGTTTTAAAAATTACCTAGTAATATCATTTATGTTTGTTTTAGGACTATAATATCACCCAACTTTACTTATTTTCCTCAAAATATACTTGACATAAAAAGAACATTATCTCTCCTATTAGGATGTCATGTCACATTTTTTTAATTTATTAATAATATTTTTTTAGATTCTTTAAGTGTTTGTGCCCCTGCTTTTCAATATTATTTATACGATGTTTTGTATTTATTTGTTTGTACTTCTCTGATTTGAAAAAGTTATTTAGTTTGTTCTATTTGTAGATAATTTTTTCTAAAACTATAGAATCGGTTTAAGTTATATCTTTTAGTTTTAAATTTATATTTTTTAGTAATATATTTATTATTTTGGATGTCGGTAATATCTTGTAGCTACTTTGAGTATGAAATCAACGATCGATGACGAAAAATACTTTAATTGTGGATATCTTAAGGACCTCTTTACATTAAATTTGTACAAATAAAAAGTAACTAACAACTTAACATATCTATAATCATATTAAAATTTAATAAACTTTCTAAATTCTATCAATCACATAAATTAAAATAATAGATAATGGGCTCGTGCTAGCATAGATATTTGTGCCTAGTGTTAAGCTTACATGTAAGTTTTAAATTTTGCTTGTTTAAAGTAGAGAGTTATAAATCAACATTTTATATACTTTTAATAATTTTAAAATCATAAATATAACTAAATTATGTGTAACTGAAGGTTAGCTCTGCTCTCAATTTCTTGTGAGAATCGACATGGTTTTATTTTTACGATTAACAAAGAGATTATTTGTGCGAAGAAAATTACGCAGATAATAAATGTCACGTACGTAGTATTAATTAATTACTTTTAGAACATATTATCTTTCAAGTTAATAATAAAAAAATGCTTAATTAAATATTATTATTCACGAATTTCATATTTCAATTATTTATTATTTCCTTTATCTATCTAAATTGTTTTTTTCTTAGTATTAAAATAAACTTCGATTTATAATGGTGGTTAAATGTTTGAAATAAATTAGTATTAGGAGCCTACATACATTTAAAGAATTAAAAAATATCATTAATATATTTTTAAAATGTTACATGACATTTCATTAGGAGAGAGATAATATTTTTTGTGTCAAGTATATTTTGAGGAAGAAGGTAAAGTTAGGTGATATTGTAGTCCTAAAACAAACATAAGTGATATTATTAGGTAATTTCTCAAAACATGGGTAACTATCTAAGGAAATCACTTTGAATCAAAACCTAAATTAAAGTTATATTACACAAATATTAATAAGTGAATTAAACCTAAATTAAAGTTGTATTACAAACATGCTAACAAGTGAATTAAATCAAAATTAAAGTTGTATTACACAAATGCTAACAAGTGAATTAAACCTAAATTAAAATTGTATTACACAAATGTTAACAAGTGAATTAAACATGTCTCTATTGTGATTGTGACTTGCTGATACATCATCCAATAAATAAACCAAAAATTGAATAAAGATGAACATTGAAAAGTAAAATTTTCAGTTAAACCAATTACTATTAGAAGAGCACCACTTTAAAGTGAGTGGGTTAGAAGATATCATAATGATTAGAGAAGAGAACTGAATACTGGACATTCACAGGAACTTGAACCAAATAAAATCTCAACATAAATCAACAAACAGAGGCTTCCACACAAAAAGAAGAAATTAAACCTTTTAGACCAATTGGAAGCGCATAAAAAAGGAACAATTAAGGAAAAAGCATGTCAACAAAAACTGCAGATTACAGTGAAAGCACCCTAAACAAATAGAGCTTACTCGATATTAACCTTTAAATTGCAACGACGAGAGAAAATTGCAATGACAGAGAGAAAGTTGCAGGGGCGTGAGAAATTCGCTTGGCGTGGAAAAATCTTGGAGCGAGAAAAAAAAAAGTGAATATTCAATCAAATTGACATATATTGTTAAAAGAATAATACTGACAATTATAGTAATTATTATTTAAAAAGTACACACATAAGTTAGTTTCCCATTTTCTTTTTTCCAATTTCACATCAAAACTAAAAAAACAAAAGTAGTTTAATAGTATTGGCCCTGACACAGACTAACACCCCTAATTTAGGGAATATGACACTTCTTTGCTCTCTCCGTTTTAAAATAAAGGAAAAAGGATTAAAAATATCTTTGAACTATTTAAAAAGAATTAAAATATTTTTATTCACCTATTAAGTTAAAAATATCCCTTCATCTACTTATTTGATCTACAATTACCTTTAAAACTAACAATTTTTTAATTTTTAATTTTTATTATTATTAATAATTGGGCAGAAAAATTGTTGATAATTTTTGTACCCTTATAACTCATACCCACATTCTTTGATCCAAAACCCAACTAAAATATTATCAAAAATAATAAACTTAATCATCTCTTTCTCTTCCCCTTTAAATCAAATTTCAATTTCAAATTTGTGAGAAACTGATAAGATTATAAATGAACTCTTACATAACCCTTCACCCGACACATCCTACACTCTCAAAGCAGCACCAAAGAAACCAATTACTAAACCAACAATCAACCTCCACCCAAATTAGAATGCTATTACTAAACCAACAATCAACCTCCACCCAAATTCCAGTTCTACGTTGCATACAACTCTTCATTTGAAAATAGGTTATTAGGTTTGAAGGGGAGAGAAGAGATAAATGTCTTTTAATTTGATGAATTTTTTAATTTGATTTGGGTCAAAGAATATGGATTTGGGCCAAATGGGTAGAGAAAATTTTGGTGGGTTGAAATTTAAATTTATCTAGTGAAAAGATGTCACATAATAATTAATAAAAAAAAAAGATTGTTAGTTTTAAGAGTAATTGTGGATCAAAAAGATAGATGAAGGGATATTTTTAACTCAATAAATGAATGAAGGATATTTTTTAACATTTTCAAATAGTCCAAGGGTATTTTTAACCCTTTTCTCTAAAATAAATTGTTAGTTTTTCATTTTATATTTCAAAATAAATAAAATGTTCTCTCTATTTTAAAATAAGTAAATTATTGAATAAATTTACATAGATTTGGGGAAAAAAGTTTTAAGTACTTTCTAAGATGAATAATTGCGGAAGAGGGGTACTTATTATGATTCTAGTAGACTGAGCAGTATTTGATATGCCTCGCTATTAAGTGATTGCTCTAAAGAGTTATTTGGTAGTGTATAAAAATAATGCTCAATAATAATGAGAATTGATAATGCTTGCATAACTTATCTTTTTATGCATTATTTAATTTAGTGCATTAAAATTAATATGCATTCAATAAAAATATTCTCCATGAATGTAAAAGCAATATTGAGGGATAATTTGGTGCTTAACCATGCATTAAATTTCTTTGCATCACTAATACTAGACATTCATGGTAACTTCATTGTGCCAGCTCAACTGCATTAACAAATAATAATAAACAAGAAGGGATTAGTCACATACACACTCATCATGTAATGGAAGCAATCAAAAGATCAGGCACTCAAACTGCAAGGAAGGAATTGTCACAATTTCCTACCAAATGCTATATAAACATTTCCCAATCCACAAAATAAACTCATTTTCCCAATTTCCTTTGCCTATGAATGCCTTCTTTTTAAAGCCATCAATCAAACTACATTCATCTTAACCCTATAATACAAGCAAATAGATAGTAGCTTGGAATTCATGTCCACCCATTAACTTAGTAAAAAATGTAGACACTCACTCCCATAACAAAAAAGTTTACCTCTTTATTAGTAATCCTCTGAGTTCTGAGATAATAATATCAAATACCCGCAGATCCTTCATCATAGTAACTTTGGATCATTTTCTTTCAAAATAATCACGCACTACTCCAGCAAATTTTTAAAAGAAGAAACCACAAGAAAATATTGCAAAATGACACCACATCTCAGTTTGCTGTACACAGCTCAAATTTTCTTACATCCATGTCTCTTTCCCAATTAGAATCCAAGATGCTTCAGAGCAATACAGCCTCTAATAATGCTAAATTCTCTAGCCCTACATATACAAACAAGTACTAATACATAAACTCCATCTCTCCAAGAGGCATGTCAGTGCATAGGGCTTCCATTAACACATCCAACTGCAGGCGCTTTTGTCAACTTAAATCTGTAACATAAATAAGTTGGTGGGTAACCAAACACAGCTCTTGCAAAAGACAAAGTAATACACACCTTTAAACAGGGGACAAGGGCATATAAGATGCTCAGTTCTTAAGAGCATGACTGCCAAATAAACCACACATGGTTAGTTAGTAATAACAAGTGACATACCTTAGTAGTAAGATCCAGAACCACCACTTCCCATATAGCCACTGCCACCCATACCACGACTAGAATAAACTGAGGAGCCAACCTGAATATTCATCAGAGAAGAAAAGAACAGGAACAACACAGTTACCATCAGATAAACAATAAATCTTCCAACAGATATTAACAAAGTAGAAGCATACATCACTGCCACGAGACATGTAGTCACCACCATAGCTGGACGAATACATTCCACCTACATCACTTCCACCATAGGAACCTACAAACCAAAACAGAATATAGACAGATTTCTCTATACAAACAAATGTTAAGAGATATAACAAGATTTTACAAGGAACGAAACATACCTCCACCATAGTCCATACCCTGACGACTGCTGTATATCCCATGAGAATCTTGCCTAGAAATGGAGCTCCTGTTGCCGCCATATCCAACATTTGATCTCCCGAGTCTAATAATATGTAAATCAGTCAAGTCGATCAATATAATACCAAAGATTGCGAAAAAGGAAGAAAAATGACTGAACTATAATTAGAAGGCACCTGTCACCATATGCATCTCCATAATGGGAGCCACTTGCACTGCCTAGTTCATAATCCAAACGAGCACGCGAATGCCGCACTCCTGCCATAGCGTAGTGTGGATGAACATCATCCTGGCATGTACAGGAGACGCTTAATTAATTCATATCTTCTAGGGCAAATAAGGAAAATATCTAAGCATAGTATATGGTGAAGATAACTCACCACTGCCGTGTATGGACGTTTCGAACCAGAGACAGAATCATATTCACGACCACGTCCCTCACGGTAAGATGGAGGGGGTCTTTCAAACCGTTGCCCATATCCATCATCGACATAAGATCTCCTTGCTGCAGAGTGAGTACCTCTAGGTAATTCAGGGTAACCAGAGCCACGCGAAGAATACTCATCCCTATAGGATATACGTCTGTCAGAATGAACCCTCGAAGGATACTCAGGTATTGCTCTGCTTCTAGAAGGAGAGATTTCCTCGCGTCGTCCATACTCCCTCTTGAAGTTACTCTTTGGATATGAGGAAACTGCAATTTGGTCATTAATCATCTGGTCATTTATAAAATAAGTAGAGTGGAACCAGAAGATTATAACAGAAGACAGAAATCACATCATACCAGGTGGTCTCCGGTCATATGACCTCCTGGGTGGTGAAGCCATGGATCTGCCCCTAGGAGACAAAGCCATCTCTGCATGTCTATCTCTCAATGCTGTAGGTCTTTTGAAACCACGACCAACTACGGGAGGCATACGCATACTAACTCTAGTCCCTCGGATAGAACGACTATATGGCACTGTACGACCCCAAGGGGCATGGGAACCATGCATAGGCATACGCCAAGGTCGGAACTCTCCTCGTCCACCATATTTCCCTCTACCCATATGCAGGGGTCTCGATAGTCTGGCCCTTACTTTAACCTGAAATATACAACAATAAGAACAACTCACAAAGATCCACATATATTGGGGGACACTTAGATACAGAGAACGAACCTTGTTATCTCCTTCACCCAATTCCTCATTATTAATGCTTTTAGCACATGTAACTGCAGCCTCATGAGTGTCAAAGGTGACAAATCCAAAGTCCTTTCTCTTGGCTGAAGGCCTATTTCTGGCAAGCTCAACTTTTCTTATCTTTCCATATTCTTTAAGAAGCTCCCGCACATGGTCCTCGTTCCAGGATACAGCAAGACCATCAATAAACACTGTTTTAACCTGAACTCAAGAAATACTCCCCCACAGTCATGTCTTGATTGATCAAAAAACAAAGAAACAAAAAAAAAATACCCAGGGTAATCCCACAGCCACAAGTGGGGTCTAAGGAGCATGGCGTGTATGAAGACCTTACCCCTGCCTTGTGAAGGCAGAGAGGTTATTTCCAAAAGCCTCGCTCAAGTACAACTGTTCTAAGCAGTTATAGAAAGGAAATACAGTGGTGAAGAAGCCATGATAAAAATAATAGAGAAAAAAAATAGTAACAGCAAACAACACAAACTGAAGCCAAGAAAAACAACAGATGCAGTAAAAAATGGCAGAATAAAATAATAGAAAGTAATACTACAAGGAAAAACTAAATGCTGTACTACCTAACCTTCAACCCTAATCCCTGACCTCCATACACGCCATGTGTATCATGTTCTGTCTAATCACTTCTCCCTGATTCTTGTTGGCCTACCTTTGACTCTCCTCATACCCACCCCACCATGGCCAACCTCTCACACCTCATCCACAGTCAAATAAAAAAGGGTTGTCTAGCAATTGACTAAAAAGACTCCAAAATCAAGCAGCAAAGACATCAGAAAAGAACAACCACAGAAAGAAAATAACCGAACTAGCCAGACCAAATATTAATTAAAGGGGAGAGACAAAATTTGAACAGCTAGCACCTATCGATAAATCTAACTGATTGAAAAAGGAAAAACTAAAATACATACTGTCCTTATTCTTCTTTTCTTTGCAGTAGGGATAAAAAGCAAAGAATTAAAGGACAACATAAGCAGGGATAAAAAGCAAATCACTGATTATGTTGAAGAACATAATATAACTCTGAAGTCAACTGTGAAATATTTGGTTACCTCCAAATAAGCTGACGAGAACCAAAGCAAAAGCCTTCATTTGGCAATATACTATAACTATAGGTTCAGAGAGTTTACCTGTGACATGATTTCATCCCCAGGATCAATGAATGAATCCTCAAAAGAAACCTTTGCGGGCCTATCAACTCCAAATACAACATCTCTCTTCTGTAACCGCTTAAAAGCATCCATGGCCTCTGAACGTGAAGAGAACTCCAAGAAAGCAAATCCTCGATTCATTCCCTCATTATTAGTGTCTTCGACCAACGTCAAATCCTCTATATTGTCAACACCATAATGCTTCAGCTTCTCTTTTAACTGGGAGAGTAAAGCAAACATCAATGACTAGTTAAGCAGCTCCTCAAAACTGAGAATCATGTATGTTGACAATATGATATGCCTAGCCTACTTACAGCTTCTTTTGTCCAGGTCTTGCATATGTTACCCAAAAACAGAGTATCATTGTCTTGACTTGGAGAGACACCACACTGTTTTCCATTGATCTGGAAATTCCATCATCAGGAAATACCTTCTATGAGGAATTAAAATCAGTCACATAAAAACTATAAAATAAAGAAAATACCACTGGAGTTTTCAGCTCAGTACAAGCTCTTTTTGCTTGTTCAACAGTGGCAAATCGCAGGAATGCAAATCCTTTATTTTTCTTTGTCTGAGAATTCATCAGAAGCCTCACTTCAGTAATCTCGCCAACTTTACTGAAGACCTTTCTGAGATCCTTCTCGGTAGCATCCTTGTCAAGGCCACCAACAAATATTTCAAATTCCTTCCGCTTACGCCTTTCTACAACAACTTCATGATGTTCTTCCTCCTCTGCTGCATCAGCCACCTCAGCATGCTCATCTTCTTCATCACCCTCATTTTCCTCATGAACATCTTCAACATCCTCTTCCGCCATGTCACCCTCTTCCTCTTCACCAACATCTGCCTCTTCAGGTTCTTCCTCTATTTCATTTCCCTCTTCCTGAACACCGTCATGTTCAATCCCATTCTCATCATAATCAACTGTGCCATACTCTTCAGGTTCATATTCAGGGTCATTATCCCCCAAATCTAATCGCTCGCCCTTTTCATAGTGATCGACTGATTCTTTCAAATTGTCCTTCTCTGCCATGAGAAAAAAATTAACCTCCCAGGCCAGTAAATGGTGAAAATAAAATGCTCTTATCCAAGAATAACATAATCTCTTGCAAGTTGTGTAAGCTGTCAACAATGTCCAACTCTATAGAGACTTAACTGATCATCAGGAGAGAGATTAAAGTTACAAGATTTGGCAGAACAGAATATGTGCCAGCAACTGTAAGCTTTCCTTCTTCCTTCATCTCAAATTGAAGAATAAGGGACCCTTCATCCATCCCAGTTAAGCCTCACCTTTTGTCATTATTTTGAGTGTTTTTCCCACAAAGGTTGTCTTGAGACCAACATGTGAGCTGCTCGATGCAAGGCATATGCCTCAACCATCATCTTGGAGATGCCTAACTTTCTATATGTTTCTTAATCGATTGAAGCTTGAAACCGCATACACACACATATATTTAATTACTTACGTTAGCAGGCCATAAGATTTAAGTGATGCTCACAGCTCGCCCTCACCAACCAAGATATTATTATAACTATCCTATCATAACTCGTTCTCTAGGGATAATATTTTTAAGGAATAATTTCAGAGACCTCCCTCGAGGGTTTGGCCTAGTTCAACCTACAGAAACTGTTCAGCATAGTTTTTAACGAACTCGTCCTTATCAACTGAAATTCATTTAAGGGATACAAAAAAGGGTGCAGTGATTTGTATGATTTTTCTCTTCTAATTTTTTTTGCATTTCCTCCCTTTCCTTTTCTATTCGTATTTATTCTATCACTCCTTCCTCTTATTTTATTGATCTTCAAAATCTAAAAGCTTTTATTTTATTGATCTTCAAAATCTAAAACTCGGACAGTTCGGAACGAAATCAAGTCTGCTTATCTCACATAACAATCTAAGTAATTGTTTTATAACACATCCCTCCCTTGTGGTATCAAATATTACATATACTTCCCTTCTTTGACCATTGTGTGTAGCAAAAGTATTTTATATTCTGAAGTAGACAAACTTACCCTTTCAATGTCAAAGTTTTATGTCTTCTTTTATAATAAGTACCTTATTTTATTCGGGTTTATTTTATCCTTCAAAATAACTTCAATACGGAAGATTGATCATATTTAATTTTATAATTGATAATCTAAAATCTAATTGATGAAGCAGTAAATGATCAGCTAGAGTAAAGATATTGAAGTCAAACTCATGATATTGCAGTGTGACTTTTCAATATTGCAAGAGAACATTGTTTTGCTTTTAAGACGATAATGGAAGAGGAAATAATAAGACAATTATACTTTTTTTTCTCTATGTAATGTTATCAAAACCTTTTTTTGGTTTCCTTCCCGTGATTGGGTAAAAGAAACATCAAATGAAATATAGTGTTTTTCATCCATAGAATACTCAATAATAGTTCAAATTGATTTAAGTTCACATTAAAATTTTAAAAGTTACTCCCTCAATTTCAAAAAGAATGACATAGTTTGACTTGATGCGGAGTTTACAAAAAAAGACTTTTCAATTTGGTGATCCAAAATAATAGTTATGTCAAAAGTACAAAAATGTCCTTTAATCTTGTAGCTTTAAACATGCCACGTGGAAAGTTGAAATTAAAGTGTTGCCAAAAAAGTAAAGAAATCATAAAAAGAATTTATATGAAGGGTGTATTTAATTTGTCATGCAGCAATATATATACATGAAGAAGTGTAACAAAAGACAAACCGGTAACATTGTACTAACATTTCGTAACTTCCATCTATCATCTATCTTGTCAAACTAATATTGTGATTTTGCTTTAATATTTACATTCTGGGAAAAAGAACAAGAAAGAAACTAAAAGTTGACGTAAGAGGGGTAAACTTATCCATTTCAGATAATAAATAGTTTTGTTACACGTATTATGAAAGAAGGGAGGTATATGTCTTATTTGAAACCACAAGGGAGGGATATGTTATAAGCCGTTCTCTGAAATTCCATCTCTATTTGGACCCATAAGTATTTTCTGACATTGCTCTTAATTAAGCTAAAGAACTGAGATTATATAACAATTAACATAGCAATTGTCAGCAGTTACGTGAATAATTGAACAGGTATTAATCTAAGTTGTTTGGATTCTTTTGAATCTGCACACGTGTCGGATTCTCCCAGACAGGATATTTTTGAAGAGTTTAAGCAACATGGGAGGTATTAATTCAATAAATTGTGTTTAAAGAGAACAGGTATTAATGCATAAACACAATTTGCATAGCTCTTGCAATACCATTAACAACTAACATGACCTATAAAGTTAATCTTTTTTCTTATCACTACTCTTATCAAAATTGACATAAGCAACACTGTACAAAGTATTAATTCAAGAAAATACCAATTTTGCAAAATGAATACTTACTCTTCTCTGAAACCGCCCCCTTTCCCACAGCATTCACATTCAATGCAGTTTCAGCCGGTTCCTCAGGCTCCGATTGCATGATTTTAAGCTCAGGCTTTTCTTCAGATACCTCCTCCACCGCCTTATTTTTGTCCTCTACTTCCATTGGTTCCTCTACCTTATCAGGCTTTGCCTGAGACTTTGGCGTACCACGAGGTGTGCGGCCACCTCTTTTGGATCCAGACCCTGAAGCCGTCTTTCTCACTGATTTTGGAGGCATAGTTTCAAGAATTGATAAACTAATGTTTTCGAGATGAATGAAAAAACACAACAAGAACAAATAAATACTCTATTTTTTCTGCTTCAAAACCCTAGAACTGCTTTTTCTTCAGAGGCTTCGACCGGTGTTTAATGCTTTTTGTTTTAAAAATTAAAATAAAAATACTGCCTTCTATTTATTATTATATTATTATTATTCAAACTTAAAATTAAAATTAAAAAGAAAAAGAATGACCTTTTTGTTATAAAAGAACTTACTAAAATTAATATACTAAAAGAAGGAAAATTTAGGAAGTAATAATCTTTCAAAAGGTGTATATGTATATGTTTCCTATAGTGGCTATTTATAGCCATACATTAATGCATCACTTGGCCTTCTAATTGGCCAAGTGATGACATATCACTAATGGGAAGGTGTCATATGGCATGCATACACAATCAATAGTGATGCAACTTTCCAATTGTTGGGCCCACGTGGCACTCCAACTATTTTACAACACTCCCCCTTGGATATCTATGTAAAAGAAAGTACATAGATATACATAATACACATTATTTGCTGTCTCATTAAAAACCTTTCTAGAAAAACCCAGTGGGACAAAACCTAGACTAAGGAAAAAAGAGTACAGTGCATATTTTACTCCCCTGATAAAAACCACGATTCAGATGGTTAAGTTTTCGCATTCCAATTTTGTGAACCATCTTCTCAAGAGTTGAGGCTGGTAAAGATTTGGTAAATAAATCTGCTGGATTATCACTTGAACGAATTTGTCGCACATCAATATCACCATTCTTCTGGAGATCATGTGTGAAGAACAATTTTGGTGAAATGTGTTTCGTTCTATCTCCTTTTATAAAGCCTTCTCTTAATTGAGCTATGCATGCAGCATTGTCTTCAAAGAGTATTGTGGGTATCTTGACGTCACACTTCAAACCACATCTTTCTTTGATAAAATGTATTACTGATCTTAACCATACACATTCTCTACTTGCTTCATGAATGGCTATTATCTCAGCATGATTTGAAGAAGTAGCGACAATAGACTGCTTCGTAGATCGCCATGATATAGCAGTACCTCCGTATGTGAACAGATAGCCTGTTTGTGATCGAGCTTTATGTGGGTCAGATAAATAACCTGCATCTGCATGACCAACAAGATCTGCACTATCTTTTTTAGAATAAAACAGACCCATATCACTAATTCCCCTTAGATATCGCAATATATGTTTGACTCCATTCCAATGTCTTCGCGTAGGGGAAGAACTATATCTTGCTAATAAATTAACAGAAAATGCTATGTCGGGTCTCATAGCATTAGCAAGATACATAAGTGCCCCAATTGCACTGAGATAAGGTACTTCTGGGCCAAGAGGTTCCTCATTCTCTTCTTGAGGTCGGAATGGATCCTTACTCACTTCAAGTGATCGGACAACCATTGGAGTACTTTATGGATGTGCTTTGTCCATGTAAAATCGTTTCAAGATTTTCTCAGTATAGGCAGATTGATGGATGAAGACCCCCGTCTACTAATATTCTATTTGTAGTCCAAGACAAATTTTTGTCTTTCCAAGGTCTTTCATCTCAAATTCTTTCTTTAGATATTCAATTGCCTTTTGAACCTCTTCTGGAGTTCCAATGAGATTAATGTCATAAACATAAACAGCAAGAATAACAAACCCCAATGTTGTTTTCTTATAAATATACAAGGACAAATGGCATAATTTATATAACCTTGTTTTATCAAGTACTCACTAAGGCGATTATACCACATGCGCCCTGATTGTTTTAAGCCATATAATGATTTTTGTAATCTGATTGAATACATTTCCCGAGATTTATATGCTTCAGGCATTTTAAGTCCTTCCGGAACTTTCATATAAATTTCATTATCAAGTGAACCGTAAAGGTAAGCTGTAACCACATCCATTAGATGAATTTCAAGATTCTCATGTACAGCTAAGCTGATGAGATATCGAAAAGTTATTGCATCCATAACAGGTGAATATGTTTCTTTATAGTCGACACCGGGTCGTTGAGAGAATCCTTGTGCAACAAGGCGTGCCTTGTATCTTACAATTTCATTTCTCTCATTTCTTTTTCGTACAAAGACCCATTTATAGCCAATTGATTTAACATCACTAGGCGTTTGGACTACTGGTCCAAAAACCTCACGCTTAGCAAGTGAATTTAATTCTGATTGAATTGCTTCTTGCCATTTTGGCCAATCACATCTTTGTCGACATTCTTCGACAGATAGAGGTTCAAGATCCTCATTTTCTTTCATAATGTTAAGTGCAACATCATATGCGAAAACATTATCCACTATGATTTTTGACCGATCTAAACTTATCTCATCACCTGTAGAACTTATTGAGAGTTCTTCATTTACTTGAGTATCGGGTTCACTGATCTCTTCAGGAATATCATGATTAATCAAATCTTAAATTTCTTCGTGAAATTCTTTTGTAGTGTCATTTTTTATACTTCTTTTTCTAGGATTTTTATCTTTTGAGCCTAATGGTCTACCACGCTTCAGGCGTATTTGTGATTCAGAAGCTATGACACTTGTAGATGGTCCTTTCGGGACGTCGATTCGGATAGGCACATTTACTGCAGGAATATGTGATTTTGTTATCCTTTTTGAATTAGTAAATGCGTTTGTCATTTGATTTGCTATGTTTTGCAAATGGATGATCTTCTGGACCTCTTGTTCACACACAGGGGAGCGTGGATCAAAATGAGATAATGATGAAACTTTCCATGCAATTTCACTTTTAAGTTTCTTTTTCTCTTCCCCTAATTGCGGAAAATTTATTTCATCAAATCGACAATCTGCAAATCTTGCAGTGAATAAATCTCCCGTCAATGGCTCAAGGTAGCGAATTATGGAGGATGAATCAAACCTAACATATATGCCTAACCTTCTTTGAGGGCCCATCTTTGTGCGCTGAGGTGGTTCTACAGGCACATATATAGCACATCCAAAAATTCGAAGATGAGCAATATTTGGTTCATGGCCAAACACTAATTGTGATGGGGAGTATTCATTATAATGAGTCGGTCTGAGACGAACAAGTGATGCTGCATGTAAGATAGCATGACCCCAAACAGTAGTAGGCAACTCACTTTTCATAAGTAGAGGTCTTGCTATCAATTGTAAGCGCTTAATAAATGACTCAGCAAGGCCATTTTGAGTATGAACATGAGCTACAGGATGTTCAACTTTTATCCCTACCGATACGCAATAAGCATCAAAAGCTTGGGATGTGAATTCGCCAGCATTATCGAGGCGAATCGTCTTAATGGAATAATCTGAAAATTGCGCTCTTAATCGTATTATTTGTGCCAATAATTTTGCAAACGCCAGGTTGCGAGATGATAAGAGGCACACATGTGACCATCTTGAAGATGCGTCTATTAGGACCATAAAATATCTAAACGACCCACTAGATGGGTGAATAGGTCCACAAATATCTCCATGTATTCGTTCTAAAAATTGAGGGGATTCAATGTTAACCTTCATTGGTGATGACCTAGTAATCAATTTGCCTTGGCAACAAGCAGCACATGAAAATTCATCATTTGTAAGAATCTTCAGGTTCTTTAATGGATGTCCATTTGAGTTTTTAATGATTCGTCTCATCATTATTGATCCAGGATGACCTATTCGGTCATGCCAAATCACAAAAGTCTTTAAGTAAGTAAGCTTCTGATTTACGATAGAGTGTGCTTCGATCGTACTTATTTTTGCATAATATAGGCCAGAAGATAAAGTTGATAATTTCTCCAACACATATTTCTGGTCTGAGACAATCTTGGTAATACCAAGGTATTTAACATTCATTTCATTTATTGTCTCAACATGATATCCATTTCGGCGAATATCTTTAAAACTTAACAGGTTTCTTGGGGATTTAGAAGAGAACAAAGAATCTTCTATGACGAGTTTTGTCCCCTTAGGCAGAAATATAGTAGCTCTTCTGGAGCCTTCTATTAAGTTTGAATTACCAGAAATTGTAGTAACATTTGCTTTTCTTCTAAGCAAGTAGGAGAAGTATTTCTCATCTTTGAATATGGCATGCGTTGTTCCACTATCAATTACACAAATATCTTCATGATTGATCATTGAGGTATCCATATACTCTTCAAGATAAAAGATATAAACTAAATAAACATTATAATATTATTACAAAACAAAAATATTACACAACCTTTTAGTTATTTACAAGTCTAGCAAAACATATTCATACTAGTTCAAACAAACTACGAAAATGAAATATATTTATATTATCACAGATCCATCACCTATCAGGTGATCTATCTTTCCTTCGGGATTCTCAAAGAAATCCGCTACATCTAGATGCATGGGTTCAATAGTATCTTCCGATATAAAGTTGGCTTCAGCGTTATTTTTCACCTCCTTCAGGGAAGCTTGATATAGCTCAACCAGGTGCCTTGGCATACGACAGGTACGTGACCAATGTCCTTTTCCTCCACATCGATAACATTTGTTGTCTGAATTTTTCTTCTGCACTACATCATATTTTTCATTCTTCTTTTTACACTGCTGGTGTTGAAGGTTATTATTTAGTGCAAGACGATCACCATGATTGAAATTTCTTCCTCGACCACGACCATGGCCACGACTGGGGCCACAACCTTTTTACGCCTAGATTGGTGAAAATTTGCCGTATTTACTTCAGGAAATGGCATAGAACCAGTAGGTCGACTTTCATGGTTTTTCATCAGTAAATCATTATGTTGTTCAGCAACAAGGAGATGTGAAATTAATTCGAAATATTTTTTAAATCCCATTTCTCGATATTGCTGCTGCAGAAGCATACTCGAGGCAGGAAAAATGGAAAACATTTTCTCCAGCATATCATGGTCAGTGATATTTTCTCCATATAATTTTAATTGTGAGATAATTTTAAACATGGAAGAGTTATACTCACTAATAGATTTAAAATCTTGAAGTCTCAAGTGGATCCAGTCATAACGTGGCTGTGGAAGGACGACCAACTTCAGGTGGTCATATCTATCTTTTAAATTGTTCCACAATACCATAGGATCCTTAACAGTAATATATTCCATTTTCAAACCTTCATCAAGGTGATGACGGAGAAATATCATCGCCTTGGCACGGTTTTGATTCAATGCTTGATTATTTTCTTGGATGGTTTCTGCTAGACCCATCGCATCAAGATGAATTTCTGCATCGAGTACCCATAATAGATAACTTTTTACCGATATGTCTAGAGCAAGAAATTCAAGTTTAGAGCGATTAGACATTATTAAGAAAAGGGAATTTATAACTCCGAGGCTTTTAAAGTCTTTACTTGAACTGGCAGAGACTCGTGCTGATAACGTGTTATAAAAGAACTTACTAAAATTAATATACTAAAAGAAGGAAAATTTAGGAAGTAATAATCTTTCAAAAGGAGTATGTATATGTTTCATATAGTGGCTATTTATAGCCATACATTAATGCATCACTTGGCCTTCTAATTGGCCAAGTGATGACATATCACTAATGGGAAGGTGTCATATCGCATGCATACACAATCAATAGTGATGCAACCTTCCAATTGTTGGGCCCACGTGGCACTCCAACTATTTTACAACACTTTTTTTAATTTCATATTGTAAGTTATTATTGACTTTGTGTACCCTGTTTTGTTATTCAAATAAATTATATTTTTCTTCTTATTACATAATATCACATGCCTACAAATTAAATGATGAATCTAAGAAAAAAATAAGTAGTACATAATAAAAATTATTATAAAAAATAGGATAAAAGATAGATTTTATATATATATATATATATAAGGAGAATCAAAACAAGGTGATGTGGATGTATGACCTTCATTTGTTTCTTCTTTTTTTTCTTCATTCTTTTCATGACATAATTGTTTAATAATTAAAAAATTCAATCATATTTAATATTGTAAATTATATGAAATGAGTTAAAAAAAATCTCATCTATTGACATTTTCTACTTAAGTAGCATGTCTTTTCAATTTCTTTTTGACTATTTTTATAGCTTATTTTATCTATAAATATCAATCATATATGAATATGTTGCATGTTCATTTTCATTTTTTCATTCTTTCTTTTAGTAGTATAATCTTTTAATTTTATTTTCTTCATCTTTTTCTTCATCAATCATGGACTTAAGTTATCAAAAAAGAAGACATAGAAAAGATGATGTCATGATATGACATTCACTTTGATGAAGATCGTAGATATATTCTTGAAAGGTTCATCACATTATTTGGTACAAGTTCAACAAAATGAAGAAATAAATTTAATTATCTTGGAGATTCATGCATAGAGAGTTATAATAGTATAAAAGTTTGAAAGGTTTTCAAACATTTGAAAATTCATTGTTGTATTATTTTGATTTCAATTAATATTATTTTGTTCTCTTTTATTTTATTTCTTCATTTTGAACAAAAAATGATTATTCTATTCATTGTTGTTGTTGTTGAAGATGAAAAGTTGCACATTTTTGTTTATATATATATATATATATATATATATATATATAATATATATATATAATTTCTATATAATTAATTTTTAAATTTTTCCATGGTGAATTAAAGATATATTACCTATGATACGCTTTTTTTATATCTACTAATATTGTTGTCCCTAAAAATATTTGCTATGGTCTATTATATTAGTGTCAATCACAAAATAAATGAATACATATTCTTTTTAGTATTGAATATTCTTAATGATATATTCTAATTGAACACACCCGATATCACTTTGTTAGATTGACTACATTGTTGTTGTTTTAATTAAACATATAAAGTTTGCATTTTTTAAGTTAGTAATAAAATTAATTTCGAGTGGGACACTTTTTTTTTATTGTAATTTGTTATTAATATCATTTTAAGTCTCTTACCTTTTCATTTTCTCCTATTAAATAAATAAGGGAGAAACTAATCTTACAAACATAATTAGAACTTTGAATTTTTAGCATTCCCTAAAATTAATCTCATTAATTTCCCCTTCTTAAACTAAGAAATATGCATCTCTTTATCTTCATAACTTATATTTTCATAATCTCTATAACTCCTCATAGCTCTCAAATTTTAAATGTGTAAACTTATGATATTTATTGTGTTTCATTATGAATATCTTTATAAATGTGTATTATAAGACAATTCTTTTTTAAGCAAATGTTGATATATTTTAATGCATATTATACTCATGATGAGGAAAATGTTATGAATTATACGTATTGATTTTTTCTTGCTTTTTAGTTACTCATATTGACCTTCCACATTAGAATGTTATGCACTTTCATCTTAGGAGTCCACCATTATGACCTTCTTATAGTATCGAAGAAATGTCTATGATTTATATATATATATATATATATATATATATATATATATAAAAGCATGATGATTTAGGACGACCAAGGACACTCTCGAAAATCTGAATGTATTGAAGGGTAAAATAGTAATTGTGTGATGAGCAAGGTCTAGAAGGATTACAAAAGTTCCTTTTCTTTCTTGACAAAAAAAATCTACACTGAGAAATAAATTTTGATATTATTCCTCAATGTCAGATTTTAGAAATATCAGTTCTTAATAACAGAAGTGTCTGGAGGTCTTCAAAATGCTATATTTTGCTCTTTTAATTCATTTCTCTATTTCCTGATCTTAGGTAAGCTTTTATCTCATCTCCAATTTTATTCAACTCTTTTCATATTTTCCAATTTAATAGTTTATTCTGTTAAAACTTTCCCTTTTAGTGCTCTTCAGCATAAATTTTCTTCCTTTGTTTCTCTTTAATTTGTTGATATTATTTTTGTCATACTTCATAGACTATTTTTTTTCAGTTGGAACTTTATCTTATTTATCGGGTGTTTCATTATCAAGTTTGTTTTTTTAATTTTTTGCTCAAATTTCTTTTAGTCCAATTCAGCATCTAAATTTCATAATTGATGTCATTATTGTTATCCTAATTACCCCCTATATCATAGTTAAATTGAAAACTCTAAACTCTTGTTCATCTTCTCATTCAATTCTCCACGCATATATATATATATATATATATATATATATATATATATATATATATATATATATGTATATATATATATATATATATATGTATATATGTATATATATATATATATATATGCATAATATGAACTTTTGGGTTAGATGGAAGCTCTTTATAAGAAACAATGCACTTGCTTTGCTATGAGTTTTTAAAATGATTTTTTTTCAAATATTTTAATCTCTCATTAATTATTTTTCACAATGCTACTTTCAATAATTTTTTTCAAGTTCTCTTCATCTTCTCAAGCCCCTCACCATTTCAGGTAAGTTTCCTCTAAATTTTCATCCTTAACTTTCTTTGATTATGTCAAATTTCTCAATTTATGATTTATATCCACAGATGATGTCATACTTACTCTGATTTCGTTATAAAAAAAATAGCTAATATGTTTCATGTTTTATTGATTACAACATCTATTTCCGCTGACTCAAATAAGCTGAAGTGTTTTATTATTTTTTGGTTATTAGTTGTGTTGCATTTGAATGATATATAGTTTGCAAAAAGATGATGATGTTAACGTAATTGTTACTATCTCTGAGGCATACCTTGTCTGAAAAAAGATATATAATTTGCACGAATGCAAGAAGTGATACTCTTTGTATGAATCATAATTCTGGAACCATCTTTTCAGGACATTTCTTTTGAGTTCTCTTCATATTCTCATCTAAGTGTTGCTATTTATATTTCTTACAAATAGGTAAAATGTTCCAGTGAAGCTTTCTATTTATTGCTTACAACTTCAATACTTTTATCTTTAATTATTTTTGGTATACTGTCGGACTGGGATAACTTGTTTGAGACTAAGACATAGTAATTGATGTAAATAATTGTAACACTGCTAAGAGAGAATATATATATATTATATCCATCTACTTCATAGTGTTAATTTATCTAACATATTGATTTGGCTTGGGTGATACTTAAAAATGTCGCTTACTTCTTATGTTTGTTCTTTTTTGTTTTGCATCATGTATCTGTTTTTGCTGCTAAAACTTTGAACAAAATACCAAGTATTGTTTGGATTCATTGTATGAATTTATATTGTGTGGTAGGTTTATGTTTTGGTTATAACCAAACTTATTTCTTTAACTATTAAAGTCACCTCTGATTTTTCTTTCCTATTGAAAATTTAGCTTGGACAAGAGTTGTAAGAATATTCTACTGGATAATGTTTATATGAATTAGAGAATGATTGTGATTCAACTTTATCATGACAAATCAATTTATAGGAATAGATTTCATTTGCTTTTAAATTGAACCATCTAATTGCTACTATAAATCTCCTTTGTACGATTAATGGTTCCATACAAACTTAACCTTTAGTTATGTTCCTTCAACTTATGTATAATGTTATCTAATGTGAATTACATATGTATGATTTATTGTAAACTCCTTCGAGTTCTTTCACAGTTGCTAGATCTCACTACTTCCTTTGAAGCAAAACCTACATCACAAGCTCTTCTTTGTGGAATTAATCTGTACGGAGGGAGGATTCCTGCATGTAAATTTTGATGATTAAGTTTAGTTCTTTCTTCCTTCTCCGCATTTTCTCTGCCATTTCAACTTCTTTCTTTTTTTCATTGCCTTTAAATGAAGTTTTTTTCGAATTCTTAATCCATATTCAAGTTTCCTTCATCGTTTTTCTGAATCAGTCAGTGTCATTGATTCAGCTATAAACATAAATACTCAATCGATTGTCTATAACCATATATGAGATCTGAAACAAATCAATAGCTAAGAAATTCTCATCAATGGAGACTCGAACAATTATTTTCACCAACTTTAGCTGCCTGTTAATTTTTTTCATCAAGTCAGATTTAGCTATCAATCACCAAAAATCCCAAAAATGGGAAATCAAAATAATCAAGCATCAACAATGGTGGATTTCAAAGCTTTGCACTAAAAAATATTTCAATTCAGTATGAAATTTCAAATTCCAACGTCAAAAATAGCAAATCAAATATCCGTATTCAAATTTCATTTCCAGAGGTTCCAACATTTTGGATTCTTGAAATGCCTACCTACACAAAGTTTTTCTTGTTAGTTGATTCTGAGTTACTTTCTAAGGTACACTTATTTAGCTATGCATAAGTTTGAGAGTGTTTATATTAGTGTTTTCTTGAGCACCTAATAATAATATAAGTGTACTAATATGACTATGATTAGTTTTCTTACATTGAACATTGATAATTCATGTTACAAGATATTGATACAATATCTTATAATTAAACAATACCTTACAATATCCTTATAATTAAAAGCAATTTTTTGAGTAATACTATAAGATACATATTAACATAACTTCATCCAACTTTTACCATTACAAGCACAATTAGTACTCGAATTCTTTTTTACGAGAGAAGAAAATTGGAATTTCATTTAATCTTCTTCATAAATGAGATAACTAAGCATGAATTTGGTGTTCTTATAAGTACAACAACAGAAAATCAATGAAAAGTGAATCCCGATTTAGAAGATTAGAGTGTACGTAGACCTTATTCCTACCTTGAATTTTTAGAATTCACAACACTTATTAATTCAATTTATAGGATTTATGGTGCGTAATGAAGGAAAAAGGATAAGCTAGCTGTAACGATCTATTTAGTCGTTTTGAGCAGTAGAGTTTATTTCTGGTAATAACTGTCTGGGTCGACGGATCCCACGACGGATCGTCATGGGCGCGACGGACCGTCGAGGATGTCTCGTTCCAAAACACATAGATCCTGAAAATTTGAGTACTGAGATCGACTCTCTGAACTTCACGACGGAACTGCAGTATGGACCGTCGTAGACACGACGGACCGTCATAGACCTTTGGGTTATATTGAGTCTCTGAACTCTGTAACGGATGTGCAGGACGGACCGTCGCATGTACGACGGGCCGTCACGAGTGGCGTAATTCCACCTGGGTCAGATTTCTGCTAAAGTTTTAAAGGGGTGTTTTGGACTATTCCTGATTATAATTATAAAATTTGTGGGTTAATGTTAATAATTTAATTACTTGGGGGTTAAAGGAGATAACCTTGAAATAAATAGTAGGTTACTTTTATCATCTTTTATACTTAATTATTTGATAATTGGGGTAAAAAAAAAGGGTTTGAAAAAGAGAAATTTTTTAAAAAGAAAAGAAGAGAGAACGAGCGAGAGAGAGAGAGAGAAGAACGAGGAGACAGCGAGGACATTGGAGAAGTAGATTGCTTGATCACGATTCCTCGGTGGAGGTAGGTTATGGTTTATGCTATGTGATAGTAAACTCTAAATAGTGAATGATATGTATTGGGTGATATTGTAAAGTCTTCTATATGCTTAATTGTGTGGTTGCATGATGTGATTTTGTAATTGTGATGGATTTTAATGATGATACTGTGGAATCTTAAAAACCTTAAATTTACTCTATTAATGATGATGCCTTGGTATAAAGGAAGGCTTGATGAACTAAAAGAATGAGGTTAATGGATCGGGTGTCACGAACCGACACGTAGTATTAGGGGATCGGGTGTCACGAACCGACACGTAGTATTAGTGGATTTTGATGTAATTCTGGGTATGACTAGGCTTTCTCCAAATTTTGCAATTTTAGATTGTAATGCAAAAACTGTGACATTGGCCAAGCCTGGGACAGATCCGCTAGTGTGGGAGGGTGACTACATTTCCACCCCAATCCGTATTATCTCTTTTCTTCGCGCTAAGAGGATGGTTAGTAAAGGTTGTTTAGCCTTCTTGGCTCATCTCAGGGATGATACTTCCAAAGTACCTTCGATTGAATCTGTTTCGATAGTCTGCGAGTTTTTGGATGTGTTTCCTGCAGACCTTCCTGGTATGCCACCAGATAGGGATATCGATTTCTGTATTGATCTGGAGCCGGGTACTCGCCCCATTTCCATCCCCCCTTATAGAATGGCTCCAGCTGAGTTAAGGGAGTTAAAGGTCCAACTTCAGGAGTTGTTAAGTAAAGGTTTCATTAGACCAAGTGCATCCCCTTGGGGAGCTCCTGTTTTATTTGTGAAAAAGAAGGATGGAAGCCTTCGGATGTGCATAGACTACAGGCAGCTGAATAAGGTAACTATTAAGAACAAGTACCCTATTTCTCGAATTGATGATTTGTTCGATCACTTACAAGGTGCTTGTGTCTTCTCTAAAATTGATCTGAGATCCGGTTATCATCAATTGAAAATACGGGCAGCAGATGTGCCGAAGACTGCCTTTCGAACCAGGTATGGGCATTACGAATTCTTAGTAATGTCTTTTGGGCTTACGAATGCCCCTGCTGCTTTCATGAGTCTGATGAACGGGATTTTTAAGCCATATCTGGATCTCTTTGTCATTGTATTCATTGATGATATACTGATATACTCAAAGAGCAGGAAAGAACATGAGGAGCATTTGAGAATTGTATTGGAGTTGTTGAGGGAGAAAAGGCTTTATGCCAAATTCTCCAAGTGTGAGTTTTGGTTAGATTCAGTGTCCTTCTTGGGGCACGTGGTTTCTAAGGATGGAGTGATGGTGGATCCTTCTAAGTTTGAAGCAGTGAAGAGTTGGGTAAGACCTACTAATGTTACAGAGGTAAGAAGCTTTGTTGGTCTAGCTAGCTACTACCGTCGATTTGTCAAGGAATTTTCTTTTATTGCTTCGCAACTAGCAAATTTAACTAAGTAGAATGTTCCCTTTGTATGGTCGGATGAATGTGAGGAAAGTTTTCAGAAACTCAAGACCTTGTTGACTACTGCACCAATTCTTACCCTGCCAGTGGAAGGTAAGAATTTCATCGTTTATTGTGATGCATCTTATTCTGGGTTGGGTGCAGTGCTAATGCAGGAAAGAAGTGTAATTGCTTATGCTTCGAGACAATTAAAAGTGCATGAACGTAACTATCCAACTCATGATTTGGAGTTGGCTGCAGTAGTATTTGCATTAAAGCAATGGAGACATTACCTATATGGGGTCAAATGTGAAGTCTATACAGATCATCGTAGTTTACAGTATGTTTTTACTCAGAAGGATTTGAATTTGAGGAAGAGGAGGTGGATGGAACTACTGAAGGACTACGATATTACTATTTTGTATAACCCAGGAAAAGCTAATGTGGTGGCAGACGCCTTAAGTAGGAAAGCAGGGAGCATGGGTAGTTTAGCCCACTTACAGGTTTCTAGACGCCCATTGGCTAGGGAGGTTCAGACTTTGGCTAATGACCTCATGAGGTTGGAAATACTAGAGAAAGGAGGACTTTTGGCCTGTGTGGAGGCAAGATCCTCTTTTCTTGACAAGATTAAGGAGAAGCAGTTTACTGATGAGAAGCTGAGCCGAATTCGAGATATGGTATTGCGAGGAGAGGCTAAAGAGGCAATAATTGATGAAGAAGGTGTTTTGAGGATTAAGGGAAGGGTATGTGTGCCCCGTGTTGATGATTTGGTTCACACTATTCTTACAGAGGCTCATAGTTCAAGGTACTCTATACATCCTGGCGCAACCAAAATGTATCGCGACCTAAAGCAACATTTTTGGTGGAGTAGAATGAAGCGCGACATTGCTGAGTTTGTTGCCAAATGCCCGAATTGTCAGCAAGTAAAGTATGAACACCAGAGGCCTGGAGGAACACTTCAGAGAATGCCCATTCCTGAATGGAAGTGGGAAAGGATTGCAATGGATTTCGTGGTTGGTCTTCCAAAGACATTGGGTAAGTTTGATTCTATTTGGGTAATTGTTGACAGATTAACTAAGTCTGCTCACTTCATTCCGGTCAAGATGACTTACAATGCAGAGAAGTTAGCCAAACTTTATATCTCGGAAGTTGTTCGATTGCATGGAGTTCCACTCTCCATCATATCAGATAGAGGTACGCAGTTTACTTCTATGTTTTGGAGAACATTACATGCTGAATTAGGTACTAGACTGGACCTTAGTACTGCATTTCACCCCCAGACCGATGGTCAGTCTGAGCGAACGATTCAGGTGTTGGAGGATATGCTTCGTGCATGTGTGATAGAATTTGGTGGTCATTGGGATAAATTCTTACCCTTAGCAGAGTTTTCATACAACAATAGCTATCACTCAAGTATTGATATGGCTCCATTTGAGGCACTGTATGGGAGGAGATGTAGGTCTCCCATTGGTTGGTTCGATACATTTGAGGTAAGACCTTGGGGTACCGATCTTTTGAGGGAGTCGTTAGATAAGGTAAAATTCATCCAGGATAAGCTTCTAGCAGCTCAGAGCAGACAAAAGGAATATGCAGATCGAAAGGTTAGGGACTTGAATTTTATGGAGGGTGAACAAGTCTTGCTGAAGGTTTCACCCATGAAAGGGGTGATGCGGTTCGGTAAGCGAGGTAAACTTAGTCCAAGGTATATTGGGCCATTTGAAGTCTTGAAGCGTGTGGGGGAGGTGGCTTATGAATTGGCGTTGCCTCCAGGACTCTCAGGAGTGCACCCGGTATTTCATGTGTCTATGCTGAAAAAGTACCATGGAGATGGAAACTACATTATTCGTTGGGATTCAATTCTTCTCGATGAGAATTTGTCTTATGAGGAGGAGCCGGTTGCTATTCTAGCTAGAGAAGTCCGCAAGTTGAGATCAAAGGAGATTGCATCCATCAAGGTTCAGTGGAAGAATCGGCCAGTTGAAGAGTCCACTTGGGAGAATGAGGCTGATATGCAAGAAAGATATCCACATCTTTTTACAGACTCAGGTACTCTTTCTCTCCCTTGTTTTTCTATCCGTGATCGTTCGGGGACGAACGATGGGTAAATTGGTATCTATTGTAACGATCTATTTAGTCGTTTTGAGCAGTAGAGTTTATTTCTGGTAATAATTGTCTGGGTCGACGGATCCCACGACGGATCGTCATGGGCGCGACGGACCGTCGAGGGTGTCTCGTTCCAAAACACTTAGATCCTGAAAATTTGAGTACTGAGATCGACACTCTGAACTTCACGACGGAACTGCAGTATGGACCATCGTAAACACGACGGGCCGTCACAGACCTTTGGGTTATATTGAGTCTCTGAACTCTGTGACGGACGTGCAGGACGGACCGTCGCATGTACGACGGGCCGTCACGAGTGGCGTAATTCCACCTGGGTCGGATTTCTGCTAAAGTTTTAAAGGGGTGTTTTGGACTATTCCTGATTATAATTATAAAATTTGTGGGTTAATGTTAATAATTTAATTACTTGGGGGTTAAAGGAGATAACCTTGAAATAAATAGTGGGTTACTTTTATCATCTTTTATACTTAATTATTTGATAATTGGGGTAAAAGAAAAAGGGTTTGAAAAAGAGAAATTTTTTAAAAAGAAAAGAAGAGAGAACGAGCGAGAGAGAGAGAAGAACGAGGAGACAGCGAGGACATTGGAGAAGTAGATTGCTTGATCACGATTCTTCGGTGGAGGTAGGTTAAGGTTTATGCTATGTGATAGTAAACTCTAAATAGTGAATGATATGTATTGGGTGATATTGTAAAGTATATGCTTAATTGTGTGGTTGCATGATGTGATTTTGTAATTGTGATGGATTTTAATGATGATACTGTGGAATCTTAAAAACCTTAAATTTACTCTATTAATGATGATGCCTTGGGATAAAGGAAGGCTTGATGAACTAAAAGAATGAGGTTAATGGATCGGGTGTCACGAACCGACACGTAGTATTAGGGGATCGGAGTGTCACGTTCCGACACAAGAGGAACAAAGAGAATGAATCTTGAATTATGCTAATATACACCGATTTGAAGAACTTAATTCTTAAGTGAGTACGGTGTGGAGGCTTGAGTCCTCATAGATGTGTTTGGTGTTGTTGCAAATGATTCTTATACTGGTTGCTATCACCTGTTAAGTATTTGGTTGGTTTTATGTTATTATTCGATATATATTGCTTTCTATTTTGAGTTGGCCGATGATACCTACTCAGTACTTGTACTGACCCCTACTTTTATTTCCCTTCTTGTTGTTTGTGGAGTGCAGCAAGTGCACCAGTGACTTCGTCTTGTCCGCAACTCTAGCCAGTCTACAGCACGTCAGATTTCAGGGTGAGCTATTGTTCCTAGCTCGGACTGGATTCTCTCATTCACGTCTTGATGTCCTTGAAGCTCGGACATGGACTACCGTTTTATTCTTTATTTTAGTTCTTAAATATTCTTAGACTTATTAAATTGAGGATAGATGTTCTTGATGTGATGACTTCCAGATTTTGGGGATAGGAGTTGATAAATTTTCGAATGTTTATTTATTGGTTTTGTTAATAATATTTTGAGTCTTCCGCATTATGTTGGGGTTTAGATTTGTTGGTTCGCTCACATAGTAGGATAAGTGTGGGTGCCACTCGCGACTCGTTTTGGGTCGTGACACTAGCTTTCAACAAATTATCACAAATAATGTCATAATTTTCAACAATTTGGCCTGATTTACGGTATCATAGGAATTTTTGTGCCTTTTCATCGGTTTTAGCTTTTGGTATGCAACAAATTTCTCCTTTACATTCTCTTTCTTTCGTATTTTGGCATTCAGGTATTGTATCTTTGTAGTTTCTCTCTATCAAATTGTGACCTCCCCTTATGGACTATATACTCCAAAAAGAAAAAGGTGACATAATTTTTTTCTATTTCCCCGTATCTCCCTTAAGTTGAGCAATACATTAGTTTTATTGTTGCTTCCGCAATAAATAATTTTGTTGTTACTTTAAGTTCTCTAAATGTCCATAATGTTCTATTTCTACTAACCATATTGCCTCCTTCAGAAACATTTTTAAGGTTAATATGACTCAATATGGTTTCCATTTCTCCCTCTCTTCTCGATCATGTATTTACATCCTCGGTTTAAAAACTTTAATGTTAAATAATTATTCATAAGAAGGTATTTTGAATTCCATAGGATTGCCTCTTGCTTATTTCGACTTGTTATATGAGTAGATATATTCAGTGTGACCTATCCACCTGAGATTATTGAGGAGGTGTGAATTGTATAAGATGTTGTGTTTACTAATTTTATATTCAGACAATTGCTACAAAATTTCCAATGTTATGAGCACTTGTCTAATATTTTGTTCAATTAGACTGTGCATAAAAAGAGAAGGAACTAAAGTTTTAAAAAATATATAATAAGTTGTGATATGACTATTGTCAATGGTCTTTGACACTATGAATTGTTTCCCTTCTCACATTAGAGATGATCCAATACTTCCCGAATAATCCACATCAAAGATGAGGATTGTATGAATAGGTTAACGTCAATTCCACTAGGAGAACTATGTTCCTGTTATTTTTGCACAAGATGTAATTTCCAGTGACATGCTAAGGAAAAATGAATGGTAAGATTGACACTAAGTACTAAGTACTAATTAGTAAATTATTTTGCCAAACATTATTTTGATGGTTGATCTGGAACCATTGTGCATTCTCATGTTCAACTATGCATTTTAATTATTTTTATTAATCAAATTGTTTCCGAGAATAGATAATTCTCATGTTCAACTATGCATTTTAATAATTTTTATTAATCAAATTGTTTCCGAGAATAGATAGCTTAACTCATTTGTTAATTTTTGCTATTTCTTCCTTTTTTTTTTTTTATATGGGTTAGTAATCCTGTTTGCATATTTTAATTTGTTATTTGATGTTTGTTCTGTTTTTATGTGGGTTTGTTCTTTTTAATTGTGAGGAATATGCTATATAATTTTTTCAGCACATTTTGAACTTATATTTTCAAAGTTTGTCCACTCAAGGATTGTCTACGATCAGATTGTATTTTTGTTATCCTTGCGAGTATTTTAAGTGATTAAAAATTTAAGATTGGGTAAACCGTGAATTACGGGAAGGGAAGTGTCATTGAGCTTCCATGTGGAGTAAAACGTTCATCAAGCCATACACTATGAAGGTAATGGAGCAAAAAACATTTGAACTATACCTAGATAATCCTTTCTTGAGTTATCTCAATATGAGTCTTATACATTTTTTTTTGGTTAATTAATGTAGGTTGTAATAAAGATGAGGAGTATATAAAAAGGTTCTTCTAATTTCGAATTTTTCATCCCTCTGGAATACAGTTCTTGGTTGTCCAATATATTGAAAATGACATATTATTTCGGGGAAAGAATGTATTTGAGATGGGATATATATGTATCCTAGAGAAATAAAGATGTATCCGAGAGAGAATTATAATATCTTAAGTTGTGAATTTATATAATTTTTTCAACAAAGTATGTGAAATTATATCGGGCCCGTATTATGGGCCTTATATATATATATATATATATATATATATATGAAGATTAAGAATAGAAAATTAAAAAAATATATATTAAAATTAAATTTTGAAAGAACTTTATTAAGACCATGCAATACAATGTCACAAGTTCTCAACTTGTATTGCTACTTATTCCTTAAAAGAAAAGAAAAAGAACTACGATAAAAGATATTTAATTTATTTCCAAAATAAAAATAACAATTAAAAAAAATAGTGTAATTTGATGAACCACGTCTTTATTATTGTATTTATTATTTTTTATCCCGCTTTAGTTTATCTATTTTTTATTTCATGTCTATTTTATATGAAAACTGAAAAAAGTAATTGAAAAACAAAATCTAATAAATGAAAATATTGATCCATAATGAAGATTTTGTAATTTTTGTGTCAAAAATGTTCCTTTTTTGCTTTGGTCTACTTACTATGAAAATCATACTTATGTACTCCCCCGTTTAAAAAAAGGATGACCTAGTTTGACTTGGAACAGAGTTTAACAAAAAAGAAAGAAGACTTTTTAATATTGTGATTCTAAATTAAAGTTATGTCGAAAGTATCAAAATGCTCTTTAATCTTGTGGTCTTAAACATGTCATGTGGAAAGTTAAAGTTAAATTGTTGCCAAAAAAGGAAAGGGGTCATTCTTTTTTAAACAAACTAAAAAGGAAATATGGTCATTCTTTTTGAAACTGTCACGACCCAAAACCGAGCCGCGACTGGCACCCACATTTACCCTCCGATGTGAGCGAACCAACCAATCTAAACCTTATCATTTCAATTTAATATCAACATAAAGTAATGCGGAAGACTTGAACTCATAAATAAAAGACAATTCAATAACTTCTAAAATTCAACTTCTATTAATTCCCCAAAATCTGGAAGTCATCACCACAAGAACATCTATGATCAATTTACTAAACTAAGAGTATTCTAAGAAGCTAAAACAAATAAAAGCTAGTCTATGCCGAAACTTCAAGGCATCAAGACATGAGGAAGGAGATCCAGTCCAAGCTAGAAGCATTAGCTCACCCTGGAGATCCGGTGTGACAAGACTGGCTTGAACTATTGTTGAGTCGAAGATGACGGCACGTTTGCTGCACTCCACAAATAAAAAAAAGGAAAACATAAAAGTAGGGGGTCAGTACAACCACAAGTACTGAGTAGGTATCATCGGCCAACTCAAAATAGAAAACAGTATATATCAAGTAACATCATAAAATCAACTAATATCCTTAGCATGCAGCATTTACAATCACCATAATCCTTGGTTACAACACCAAGCACATCAATGAGGACTCACGCCTCCTCATCATACTCATTTGGGAAACATGTTCTTTAGATTGAGTATATTAGTATCTTTTAAGATTCATTATATTATTTACTCTCGTGTCGGTACGTGACACTCCGCTCCTCATTCTATCCTGGTACCGGAACGTGGCACCCGATACATATACTATCCTGGTGTCGGAACGTGACACTCCGATCCTCATATTCTATCCTGGTACCAGAACGTGGCACCCGATCCATATACTATCCTGGTGTCGGAACGTGACACTCCGATCCTCATATTCTATCCTGGTGTCGGAACGTGACACTCCGATCCATATACTATCCTGGTGTCGGAACGTGACACTCCGATCCTCATATTCTATCCTGGTGTCGGAACGTGACACTCCGATCCTCATATTCTATCCTGGTACCGGAACGTGGCACCCGATCCCCTAATCTCACTACTTTCGTTCATTAAGCCTTCTTTTATACCAAGGCATCATCATTAACAAAGTAGATTAGGGTTTCTTCAAGATTTAAGATTCAATAGCTTCATCATGCTTATTTTATCACAATCATATATATATATAAGAGCAATCATGCATACACACAAATAAGCATATAGAAGACTTAATAATACTACCCAACACATATCATTCGCTATTAAGAGTTTACTACGAATAGTGTAAAAACCATAACCTACCTTCACCGAAGAATTGCGATCAACAAGCTATCTTCCCAAAGCTACGTTCTCCCTTCTCCCTTGATCGATTCTCTCTCTCTCTTGCTGTTCTTTTTCTTTTTCTTATTCAAAACCCTCTTTCTTTACCCTAATTATCATATAATTAAGTTTTAAAAGATGGCACTAATAATTCACTAAATAACTTAAGGTTACCTCTTTTAACCCTCAAGTAATTAGACTTATTAACATTAACCCATTACTTTATAATTAAAGCAGGAAATAGTCCAAAACGCCCCTTAAATTAATTAATCAGGATTCCGACCCCGCCTGGGACTACGCAGCCCGTGACGGGCCGTCGTTCCTGCGACGGTCCGTCCTGGCTGTCCGTCGCAAGGGTCAGAGAGTGAATTTGCACTGGACTCTTGTGACGGTCCGTCACACCTGTGACGGTCCGTCCTGCCATTTCGTTACGAAGTTCAGAGAGTCGATTTTCAGTACCCAATTTCAGATTTTTCCAAGTGTTTTGAGACGACCCCTTCACGACGGTCCGTCGTGCCCGTGACGGTCCGTCGTGGCATCCGTCACTTCTGCCAGTTTTTCCAGAATAAAATCTGTTGCTCAAAACGACTAAACAGGTCGTTACAGAAACGGATGGGTAACTCTTTTGAAGTATATTAAAATATAATTATCAAAATAAATAAAATAGTGAATATAAATATTTAATATATAATTTATGAATTTTAAAATTAGGACAAATATATATGCGAAAAAATTTATTCATGCATTTGATAAATTAATTACTTTTTGTTAAATATGTATCTTTTGAAAATTTTAGATAAAATATGAATACAAAAAAAAATGAGTTAATTTTTAATATATTATAAAGATAAAACACAAAATTTTGTACATAAAACCTTTATCATTAAATTTTTAAATTATATTTTAATATACTTAGTTATGAGTATATATCTTAGGGTGACCATGTATTAATTTCATATAGAAAGAGGTGTAATCATTGATTTGAGAACACAAGAAGTATATTTGAAATGAAAGCATATTATCTGAGTATTCAATTTAATTATTCTATATATATAATATGTGAAGATATTTATTATCTATCAAATATTTTCTCGTATTTTATATGAATCTATTTATCTTTATATTTCATATAAAAGATATAGATAAAAATATAGTAAACGAGTTAATAATTGTAAAAAAAAACATATTCTCATTCGAGCTTGAATATATTGAAACTTAATAATCAGTAGCGTAACATTGTGGATAACATTCTGAAAAAACATATTTGACGAGTGATAACATTTATCTTTGATATAAATGCAACTAAAGAATCTAAAATACCAATAGATGTGATGCATGCTAAAATCGTACAAATTTAAATTGTATGTTTGAAACAGGAACAAGAACGATTGAAAAACGAATATTCAAAGGAGTTTTATCATATCAATATGAAAAAGAATAATAAGATGTATAGATGTATTTCATTAGTATTTTTCAATTACTTCATAATACAATTCTTAAATACTCGAGAAAAAAGGTACACCGGAGTATATTTTATAATATAAAGATTCAAACTCATTGATATTCCAACAAAATGTACAAACTGACATATTAAAAACCTGTCCAAACAAAAAAATACCAAGAGAATATATCTTGACATATTGATTAATAATGTACTATCACTCATTTAATAGATTATAGATATTAAATTTTTTAAGTTTGATTTCAATCGTCATCTCAAAACGATCTTCATAATTAATATATAATTAAAAAAATAAACTGATAATATTATGTTTGAAAATAAACAGAACTATATAATTGATTGGACAAAAGTAATTCTTTAAAATTTATTTTAAAGACCGCGCAAAGCGCGGCCATATTCCTTAGATAAAGATAAAATGAAAAGAAAATATTAACGTACAACGATAACACACCAAATCGGTCATTAAATAAAATGGTCTTTTTGGCGTTATCTAAAAATGTATTTAAATGAGAAAAATGACCGAAATATATTCGAACTTTGACCAAAATTATTGTAACAATACCAAAATTTGGATATGACTTTTTACCCACTCACTATTTAATAGTATATTTTAAAGGTATGTATGTGCAGATGTGCACATTGTAAATATTACATAATTATATATAGTATCGTGTCCATGCGATCACATATAAACCTTTAAAATACACTATTAAATAGTGTAGGAATAAATGTTCGTCATAAAGTTTGGTATTATAACAATAATTTCGGCTAAAGTTGGAGTGTTTTTAGACTCTTTTCCCTATTTAGATGATAAGATACAATAGATTTTAACTAAAAATCAAAATTAATTGTTGTTTTTAAACTAACAATAAAATACAATGGGTACAAATCATCCAACAAGGTGTTAAGATAACAAAATTAAAGGACATTTTGGTACATTTAATATAACTTTAATTTGACACAACAAAATTGAAACATCTTCTTTATTTTCTTAAACTCCATGTCAAGTCATAATAGATCGTTCTTTTAAAATGAAGAAAGCACTAATATTTGATTAAATTTTATCACAACTATATTAAAATAAAAATAAATTAACTATGTCTACAAATTAGTTAGTAAGATATTGTTTCATTATAGTATGTCTTCAATTATCAAATGTAACATTTTAAAAGGTATACTTGATTTTGCATACGTGAATTAAGGACACATGAATTATATCAATCAAATAACAAAGTTATTGTAACACCTCGGATTTGAGAAAGGGTAAACTTTCAGCCTTGAAGAAATCTAGTGTCGAGATTAAAAATGCCACCTACAATCCGGCGTTTGATATACGATTTGTAAGTAGGTCCTTGGTTGGCAAGTCAATTTTTCTAAGATGTCAAGTTTTCTGTTCAATGGCCCAGTAGGACGGCCCGTCGTTCAATGCACGAGTCGTAGATAGGGTTGTAGGTGAGTCCCAAGATATTCAGGATCAAGCAAGATCCAAGGCCTGGACCAACGAACTGTCGTTGGAACCATGGTCCGTGTATGAGGTTTCGTCGATCAAGGCCACATATCATGACCTCTGATCCAAACGACGCCCTAACAAGACCCCGTAGTTTGATCGACGGACCGTTGGTCTGACATTTGGGTTGGCAGTTATTATTTTTAGGGATTTTTGGGTCTTTTTCTAATTATTTTATCCTAATACTATGTCGTTTTACCCTTCGTCAAAACCCCTATATAAACGTTTTACCCCCCAAAATTTCCTCAATTGAAATCGTCCACTCAAAATTCACAAAAGAAGACCTCTTAAATACTTCTCTCTCTCTAGAAGTTGAAGAAGAAGAAGGGATCAACCTAGGGTTTTCAGTCAATTCTCCAATTTTGTAACATCTCGTAACTCGTAATAGCCAAGAATAAGCTAAGAAAAAAAACTTATCACTTTTGGAAAGAAAAGGGAAAATCTGGAAATTTTCTTAAGTTTAAAAAGTGAGTTTTGGTCATTTTCCAACGGTAATAACTTCTAGCTCAGGATGAGTTAGAGGTAGTTCTTGTTATGGTTAGAAATATCCGTCCAACGGCGCCGAGTTTGTGAAATTTCGATATCATATGAGGGAGATATGCCTTTCGACAATTAGGTTGTTGAATTAAGAAAGTCCAATCCGTAGTTAAGGAAGGGAAAACTAGTCTTTTTTCCCACTTATTTCCTAATTCGTTTTAAGGGTTTAATTGGGGTAAAAACAACTTGTAGTTTAGATTAGAAATGTTCTTCATGCTTAGTGCTTGGGAGAAAAGAGAAGAAAAGAAGACGAAGGGAGAAATATCAAGATTTTTCCAAGAACGCCAAGGGATTCTAGTGGAATTCGTCGGGGGTGATCCCTATTAAGGTATCTGTATCTTTCATGTTGGATTAATTTATCCGCACGCCAATCTTGCTTCAGTTTTGTAGTTTTGGAGTTGTTTACGTGATTAGATTGAGTTCTTGATAAATCTTGTCGAATCCTTTTGATTGAGTTGATTGAATACCCATTGATGTTGATTAGTAGTTTACGATGTTGTTTTTGAGTTAGATCTGTTGGGTATTGATAGTATTTATGATTCTAAGGGTTTGGGGATGAAACCATGGAGGCTTAGGCAATTTAGAGATTGAAAACGAAGAGAAAAATTTGTCAAACTCACCTGGGCAAGCCAGGCGTGTCGCACCTGCAGTATGCCAAAACCTGGCTTCAGTCACTGCTCGTGCCACTAGTGCGAGGCTAGCGCAGCGTGCCACCAGTGCTCCCCGGATCGGCGTCTTTAGTTCAATTTTCGTAGTTTAGTCCTTTTAAGTCCTTTCAAGGTACATTAACACCTTCCCATGATTCTAATTACTTCATATGGTTTCTAAACACCTGGAAATCATTACAGAACTCAAACAATAACCTTGAATCGATAATTCAATTCAAGGATGTTTAGAGTCAAATCTTAAGTTAAGAAGTAATTTAAAGTAAAGTTCTTAAAGGTTTTCAAGAGTCTTATTTAAACATTTTAACTTTGTTTTAAGACTCAAAATTCAAGCTAAGTAAAGACTTAAGTTGAAATTTTTTTTCTTCAAAGGTATATGAGGACTAAGTATTCCCATAGATACTTTAAATATTTTTCACATTTAAACAAGTAAGGAAACTTTGATTTCCAAGGAGGCTTAGGGTGAGTTTTCCAAAAAGAACTATAGCATTCTATAAAAAGAAAGCAGGGAAAGTAAGGTTTCCAAGATAACCTTTTAGATAAGTATTTTGAGCACTAATCTCAAACCATATAATCAGTATGTTTTTAAAACATAAGAGCCAACATACTTTATTAGAGTAGTATTGAGCACCGGTATGGGGGAGAGTTTAGACAACTCACAGCCCCCATAAACCATGTAGCCACCATGGGTAGAAAAGGGGTCATACTTCTTAGATGAATCCTTTTCAGAGTGGACTAGTGGATCCATTAGGCAGTTCAGGTCTTATACCTTTGGTCGGGTATAGAATGAGCTGGAAGCTTGAGGTAGATCGTTGTATCATCACTATAGCTCTTAAGTGATGGTTGTCGGTTCCAGAAACTCCCACAAAAGTTATTGTATTCTTATATACCATCAGTTTACTTGTATTTAACATACATACCAGAGTTAATTGTATCTTTGTATACATTCAGAGTTTACACCATGTTTTAGATAGCTTTCTTTATATTGCACGTGGTTTTAAATTGCGTTATATTGAAATGAGTTAGTTAGAGACAATGTAAGTGTTCCTTCTTACTCCAGTTGGCCTGCATTGTATTATGATGCACAAGAAGGTAACTATGATCAACATTCGGTATATTGTTAATCCAGCGAGCAGCTTAGAGTCAGTTGGTGAGCCTCCCTTAATTCCGGAAGATATCTTTAACATTCGGTTATTTTTTTTAGTTTTCAGTTGTTAGGATGATTTGGGGTCCTATCCCAACATCCCTCGTTATTTTAGAGGTTTCATAGATAGATGTTATTAGTATTCTTTCTCTTTTCCTTTCACTTGTAATCAACTAAGACTTGGGTTGTCATTTTGACTAATTATTATCTTTAAACTATTTCATTGAGTTGTATTTTAAGTTTTCGCTGAGTTAAGTAAGCCAGTCAAGGGTTCACTCAAGGACAACAATGATCATTGGGTGCCAACCACTTCTAGGGTGTAGACTCAGGGCTTGACAAGCTTGGTATCAGAGCACAGAGTTCAAGAGTTTTAGAGAGTCTATGAAGCTGTATCTGTAGAGTCTTAGTCATCGGTGTGAAGTGTGCTACATCTATTATTTGGAGGCTACAACATTTAGGACTTTCTCACTTCTTTTATATTGTTTTTTGATATACCGTGGTTTCACGGTATTATTAATACTTTTTCCTTAAGTTTAGTGTGTCCAAAAACCTTTTTGTGCTAATTTTTATATAAGTTTCTCCATATTTGCAGGAAATCTATCCAAAGATGAATGCGGAGGTTTTTTAGCGAAAAAATGCAAAAGAGACCACCTACGGAGCTTGTGATGGTCCGTCATGCTCGTGACGGTCCGTAGGTGGAAGCGTAGTGCAGCTGCTGAAGGAAGATGGGGAAGTCTGACCAAGTGTGGGGTGACGGAAAGCGTGACGGACCGTCGTAACCATGACGGTCCATCCTGCAGGTTCGTCATGAAGATCAGAAAAGTATCCCAGTACCCATATTCCAAGAGTTCAAGTGTTTTGGAACGGAGACCCTCGACGGACCGTTGTGCTCGTAACGATCCGTCATACCTGCCGTCGAGGGTAATGAAGAGAGAAGCAGAAGAAATTTGCAAAGTATGGGATGACAGAGTCCACGATGGACCATCGTGACCATGACGTCCCATCGCGAGGCCCGTCGATCCAGCCGCGTTTTGACAGATTTCCAGCAAATAGAGTCCTTGTGTAATTAGGTTTTTATTTTTTATAAATAGTTCGAAAAACCTTGTTTTTGAGGTTAGACTCTGGAATATTAGGTTAGTCTCTGGATCATTGTTAGACCTTTGAATATTGTGAGACTCTTGATTAATTTGTAGACTCTTTGAGAGATTATTGATTATCTTGAGACTTTTATCATTGATTGTTGGTGATTTTTGTTGATTAATCAAGCGAACTTTCTGATTTTACTCTTTCTCATTGAAGTAAGTACATGAATTCTTATACCATATAATTGAATATTGTGATTATGACTATGGGTAACTAAACTTTATAACTAGGGTTGTGGGAACCATATGCAAATAATGAGGTAAAACCTAACTAAAATAACAATTCGAGAATAGTGTCTTGCATGTATTGATAATTCTTTCGTTTAGAAGTCTTTTTAACGGATGGCCAAAGAATTCGCCTTATTGCTACTTGCCAGACCAAGGAGGTAGATAATAGGAGAAGAATTATCAGCATAGATTTAGTGTATACTATCTAATAGGCTAGTATTGATTAGTACGAGGTAATAACTTAGTCAAATATCGAATATGATGCTTAATATGAGGTAAAGATAAGGGTTAGTATAGCAACACACGTAGCCGGACCAAGGTGCAGAGCAAAATTTCTAGATGCCGGACCAAGGATTTAGAATACATAACTTATCACTTTGCATGCAAGATACTAGGAAAGAATTGTTATAGTTAGAATTATCAAGTTATGAACCTGTGGGGAACACGTAAACCCTAGTTACCTTCATTAATTGATTAAACTCCAAGGTGTTAAGTATCTCTTTCAATTTTGCTAGTTATTTTCATCTACTTAGAAATAGAAAACCCCCCTTTTATCATTTTTGCTTTCCAAGGAAGTAATTGACTGAACAATAGTAGTAAAAGATTGAAGTTAAGTCTAAACTATTTTCCTCGTGGGAACGATCCCAACCTCACTAGTTGGATTATTTACTTGACACAACCGCTTTACTTTTTATTTGAGATGTAAGTTTGAGCGTATCCAATTTTGGCTCCGCTGCCGGGGAAAGTAGATTTTAGATTAACTTAAACTTATTACTATAGTTTAGTTGATATTTTCATCTACTTCTTATTGTTTTTGATTCGTGCAGAACTACCCTCCTTGTATGCCAAATACACAGAGAGAAAGAGAACCCCTGCTTCCCTATGATCACGAATTAGAGCGTACACTACACAACATGAATAGAAACCTGGGAATTAATGATGATGATCCAAACCAGAACATCCCAGCTCCGGTTGATGTTCATGGTCTGTTGTTACCCGATGCTCCGGGTGAACACCAACAGAGGGGACAAAATCCCGCTCCACGGCCCTAAGCATACTACAGAGGCTATGACAACATAGCAGACTCCGATGGGTCACTTGTCTTGCCCCCTCTACCACCAGGCCACACCTTCTTGGTAACTAGCAGCCTGATGTAAATTCTCACTACCAGAGGTTTGTTTTCAGGGCTACCTTCAGAGGATCTACATGCCCATATAGCTAAGGTAAGGGCAGTGTGTAAAAGCTGTGTAGGGAGGCCTAACTTGGACTTGGATGTAATAAGGCTCAGAGTGTTTCCTCTCTCACTGACAGGAGAGGCTGCTATATTTTCACTGAGCTCCCGTACAACTCAATTTTCACTTGGAACCAACTAAGGGATGTTTTCTTAACACGCTACTATCCGGTCTCCAAGAAACTAAACCACAAAGACAAAGTGAACAACTTTGTGGCACTACCAAGAGAGTCGGTTAGTAGTTCTTGGGATAGATTCACCTCGTTCTTGATAAGTGTCCCGAATCACCGTATAGATGATGAGTCATTGAACGAATACTTCTATCGGGGACAGGATGATAATAACAAAGCGGTATTGGACACTATAGCAGATGGATCTTATGGGGAGTGTCCTTATGCTGAGATTGCTGAAAAATTAGAGAAAATCTCCCAGAACAATAAAGCTTGGAGTACTAGGAAGTCAGATACCGGGAGAAATACCTTCGCAGTGCAGTCCACTCACAACCCAACCACATATGAGATTCGTGAAGAAATGACTCAGATGAGAACTGAGCTTGGGTTGGTACTAAAACATATCACTTGGGGTGCAGAAAAGATAAATGCAGTTAACTACTTGCCTAACCACCGCCACCTAATGATGAATGCTATTACGCAGAGGACTCCTATGCAGTAAATGAGCAGACGGGGGGTTTCCGACCGAGCGCCCAAGGCTCAAATCAAGATAATTGGCACCAAGGTCAAGGGAACCAAGGTCGTATCTATGGTAACTATAACCGTGAGGGTCATTATGTCCGAGATGGAAACTACAACCGCGACAAAAACTTCAACAGGGGTAACTACGGTAACAGAAATGATAGGAATGGGCCCTATGTCCCTCCTCAAAATCGTGAAGTTACTCCTAGGGATGGTGGAGATAGCATGGCGCGAGTTGAGGATATGTTGCACAAAAAGATGAGGAGGTTCGATGCTAGTGATGAGCACATTAAAGAGTTAAGGTGCGATTTAGCAGGTATTGGGAAAAAAGTCGATACACATGCAATATCGATTAAGCAGATCGAGTTGCAAATGGCCCAATTATCTGCGACTGTGAACACACGGCAATCGGGCACTTTTCCTAGCAACACTGTCCAAAATCCAAAAAATGATGCACACTGTATGGAAATCACTACTCGGGGTGCTAAGCAAACCATTGACCCACCTATGCCGTCTAATGAGGAAAAGTTGAGAAATGATGATTATAAGGTGGTAAAGGGTAGTGGTGAAGCAGAAGAGAGCACTGGAAAAGATGCAGAAGTCCCTATGAAGGTAATTCCCATGCCTAGACCACCACCACCCTTCCCTCACAGATTAGTGAAAAAGACCGACAATGGTAAATATCGGCGTTTTATAACAATGCTGAAGCAATTTTCTATCAATGTCCCTTTGGTAGAAGATCTAGAACAAATGCCCGGTTATGCCAAGTTTATGAAAGATCTGGTTACAAAGAAAAGATTGGTCACTTTCGAGGATGATGATAGACTGCAACATTGTAGTGCTCTTGCTACAAGATCTCTCGTAAAAAAGAAAAAAGATCCGAGTGCGTTCACTATTCCTTGTACAGTCGGGTCATTACATTTTGCGAAAGCATTATGTGATCTGGGGGCAAGCATAAATCTCATGCCCCTCTCGATTTACAATAAGTTGGGTTTGGGTGACCCAAAACCCACTGCGATGCGGCTACTGATGGCTGATCGAACAACGAAAACGCCTATAGGGATACTCCATGATGTGCTAGTAAAAGTGGATTCATTCATACTTTCGGCAGATTTTGTTATTCTTGATTGTGAATTCGATTTTGAAGTGCCTATTATTCTTGGGAGGCCATTCCTTGCTACAAGTAGAGCCTTAGTTGATATGGAAAAAGGGCAGATGAAATTTCGGTTGAACAATGAAGAAGCGACCTTCAACGTTTGTAGGACCATGAGGCAGAGTGGTGAGCTCCAATCGGTATCCGCCATATCCCACAATGAAAATATGAAGAAGGAGAATGAACAAAAAATTGCAAAACAAGAGTTTATGGTTGGGGATTTGGTGCTTTTAGACAGATCTGGGTTGCCTTGTATTCCGGGCAAGCTCAAGTCCAAACGGACTGGCCTTTACTTGATCACCCAAGTATTCCGTCATGGACCAGTTGAGTTAAAAACCAAGGAGGGAGTGCGGTTTAAGGTGAATAGAGAACAAATAGAACTCTATTTTGGGAATACTGCATCGGTGAATGAAGTGATAGAGGCATACTATCTTGATGAAGGCTGAGTAATCAAGTGTCCTCAGTCGTGCCTCGACGTTAAATAAGGCGCTTGTTGGGAGGAAACCCAATACTTATAGTTTTTCTTTCTAGTAGTGGTAGCATTTTCTACTAATGGGTTTTAAATTTGCAGGCACATCACCAGGAAATTCTGCAGAAAATTACTCTGCAGCAGTCACTGACGGATACAGCGACGAACCGTGTCAACTGTGACGGACCGTCGAATGAATCCGTCGTGCCAGGTACGTCTTTTTGTTATTTTCAAACTAGGGCACACGCGACAGAACAAACGACGGACCGTCACAAATGAGACGGACCGTCGTCTTGGAATCGTCGCGTCAGTAATGAGGCGTACCCGACCCGACCCGGCTGGGGTTTTTTAAAACAAATTCAACATTTAAAACCCCCAACCCTTTCACCCCATTCCTTCACTCTTCCTCGTATTTCCCTCCCTTTTCAACTTCCAAAATCATCTCCCTCTTCAACCAATCATTTTCCCCAAATTCTCCAAAGTCCTAAAAGTCCTCATCTACTAGTCGAAGTTGCTGCTGTGGGTGTCTTCTTGATCACTAAGTACCTTTTCCTCTTGTTTTTTCTCAAATTCTCAGGTATGTGTCTCTAATTTCTACTCATTTATACTGCATTTTTGTTTATCAATTAGTATTAGCCTAGTTCTTCTTGATATGTTCATTTTTTTTATTTTTTAAAATAAAATTCTGTCTGACCTATGTTAAAAATCCTCAAAATTGCCGTGTTAAAACCCTAGAAATAGGTGCTTTAGCATTGCTAGTTTACTAGGTATTTGGGTTAGACAAATGTCGGTTATAACACTACCAATACGATTTGGGTCATAGGGGATGAATGGGGCACCCTCAGTTCTGTCACTGAGTTGCAGAACGAGACCCCGATGATGGACCGTCGTACTCACGACGGACCGTCGTACTCACGACGGACCGTCGTACTCACGACACACCGTCGTTGGGTCCGTTCCAACAACCCTAACACGCCAATGACAAATTCTTTCCAAGTGTCCTTCAACAGACACCTACGACGGACCATCATCCCCACGATGGTCCGTCCTGCACAACCGTTTTGGTTGTCAGAGACCCTATTCTTAAGGGTCTCTCACCTTTTTCCAAGTGTCCTTCAACGGACACATGTGACAGACCATCATTCCCAAGACGGTCCGTCCTGCACAACCGTTCTGGTTGTCAGAGACCCTATTCCTAAGGGTCTCTCACTTTTTCCAAGTGTCCTTCAACAGACACATGCGACGGACCGTCATACCTACGACGGTCCGTCCTGCACAACCGTTTTGGTTGTCAGAGACCATGTTCCTGAGGGTCTCTCTCTATTTTTCTAAGTGTCCTCAAACAGACAAGTACGACGGACCGTCATACCCACAACGGTCCGTCCTGCATGACCGTTATGATGGTCAGAGACCCCTCTACTAAGGGTTTTCCATATTTTTTTTCAAGTGACCTCTGAAGGACACCTACGACGGACCGTCGTACCTGTGACGGTCCGTCCTGCACATAACGTCATACTTGTCAGAGACTCTCCTTCAGGGTTCTCCATATAAACAAAGTCTAAGTAAGACACGACGGACCCCATGACAGTCCGTCGTACTTACGACGAGCCGTCACCTGGCCCGTCGTGTTTCACTGTTACTGTAGAAATGTCATTTCATTTTAATTATTTTGTGTGGTTTTGCTTGTGTTGTTTGATCCTTCTAGTAATAATATTGATCCTTTACAGTAACTATCTACTATGGCACCAAAACAAGATCGAGTTTATGCAGGAGGGCGATCGAAGTCTGTCGCCCTGTCTGCCCGCCTGGTCATTGGCTTTGATGATGAGCGTGACCCCGAGTACGTGCCCCCAGGAACTTCCACCCCATCCCGCACTGCACGTGCTGCCAGAGCCACACCCAAAAAAGTGGCTTTCGGCGTAGTCATTGTCTCATAGTCTGATGAGGAGCGCACACTGACCGGCACACCTTCTGGGTCAGCCACTAATGAAGACGGAGCGTTTGGCTCCTTAGGAGTTTCGTGGTCGGAGGAAGGCTCCGGATCTGCTGAGCTTCCCGCACCCGCCACCGCTGCAGCGTCAGCCTCGTCTGAAAAGGCTGACAGTTCGGAGTCCACACCCGGTTCACTAGCTCGTGCTCTCACCCAGGTTACTGACCATCCTAACCGGTGGTGTGTAGACAGGCAGTTTCAAGTCTATTCCGATGCAAAGTTCCTGAATGACAAAGGAGTTATGACTCGAACACTTACATTGGAGTGGCAGGTCCTTACGGGAAGTCTCCCGATGATGCTTGAGATCTACAATCTCTTCACCAGACATCGAATGGAGTGGACAGCACGTCCGTTGGGACGTTATAGTGAAGAGCTGGTGCGAGAGTTCTACGCATCCTACGTAGCGACTCTCTGATTGCAGATTGATAGGCGGGCTGCCCCCGCCAAACAGGCTCCACTGGAGCAGGTCCGAGTACGTGGCGTTCCGGTTTATATCTCCCTGCCTGCTATCCGCTGGTTTCTATACGGCGAGAATGTTGATGCTAATCGGACGCCTCTCACTGCCGAGTTTGACTACCGATGGCAGATTGTCAAAGATGGCCAATTTCTGCGTAAGCCATCGCTGAGAGAAACCACCAAGAGGTGGATGGCCCTTCACTTGTCTGTTGATTGAGAGGGTGCCGACTAGGTGACCGAGCCGAAGGGGGCCATCAAGAAGGACAACCTGACTTTCACGGCGATGATAGCCGGGTTTGAGGTGGATTTTACGTGGCTTCTACAGGCGGTCATGCACGAGAGGGCTTTTAAAGTCACAACTACTTACCCTTTCCCGTTCATGATATTTTCTCTATGCAGGTCTGCCGGTGTGCCTATATTGCACGTTGATCAACTCAAGACCCCACTGGGCACAGTTGGTATCGGTCTCATCAGGGATGAGGCCAATGAGTTGGCTCCACGCAGAGGGCCCCGTCCAGAGTTGCCTCCTCTTGGTGACAATCTGGCTGAGATGGTAGCATAGGCCCGCACGGCTACGCAGGCGGCTTCCACTAACACTACCCCTAGTCGAGTCTATCCCGGGTAGTAGCACTGCCCCGAGCTCCTCTCTCGCTCAGCCCCTTTCTATGCTCTGGTCCCGCTTGCTAGGGTATAGAAATTAGAGGCTTAGATGGTCACACTTCTGCATCACATCCAATGTAAACATAATCATTAACGTCTCGCTTAATGTCAATGTAAAAGTCAATGTAAATAACAATGTAAACGTCAACGAGAACTATCAACGTCAACGTCAATGTGAATATCAACAAAAATGTCAGCGTTAATGTTAATGTCAATGTGAACGTCCACATTAACTTTAACATGAACGTGAACATCAAGATAAACGTATACTTGAACGTTAACATGAATGTGAACATAAACCATAATGTCAACGTCAATGTTAATGTAAACATCATCTTGAACTTCAATGTAAACATCAGCATAAACATCAACATCAACGTGAACATGAACATCAAGATCAACCTCAACATCAATGTAAACATCATCATCAACGTGAACATGAACATCAAGATCAACCTCAACATCAATGTAAACATCATCATGAACATGAACGTCAACATAAACATCAATATAAACATCAACATAAACATCAACGTGAATGTGAACATCAACATCAACATAAATATCAACGTCAATAAGAATGTAAACGTAAACGTAAATGTAACATGAACGTCAAAGTAAACATCAGCTTGAACTTCAATATAAACATCAATGGAAACGTCAATGTCAATGTAAATATGAAAATCAATGTCAATGTCAACGTCAACGTCAATATGAACATCATCATGAATGTCAACTTAAACATTAACGTGAACGTCAACATTCAGGTCAACGTGAATGTGAACATCAACCTCAACGTCGATGTGAACTTCAACGTGAACATCAACATCAACATAAAGGTCATCTTGAATGTCAACGTAAATATTAACATAAATATCAATAAGGATATGAACATCAACTCAACATAAATCTCAACATCAGTGTTAATGTCAACATGCACATCAACGTCAACATCAACTTACACATCAACATAAAGGTGAGCGTGAACATCAACGTGAATATCAATGTCAATGTGAACTTAAACAGGAATTTTAAGGTGAACGTCAACATATATCTAAACGTCAACATCAATGTCCACATAAGTGTCAACGTAAACGTAAATGTCAACATCAACATTAACGTAAATGTAAACTTAAACTTTAACGTGAAATTTAATGAGAACGTCAACATCAATGTGTAATATAAACATAAACGTGAATGTGAACGTGAATAATAACGTAAGCACGGATTCAATATCAACGTCAATGTAAACTTCAATTTAAACTTTAATGTTAACAACAATGTAAATGTAGAGTGAATGTTAATGTGAACATCAACATGAACGTGAATGTCAACATGAACGTGAACGTGAACATGAATGTATACGTCAATGTCAACGTGAATATGACCGTAATGTCAATTTGAACTTCAACTTGAATGTCAACGTTAAAGTCAATGTCAATGTAAATTGTAAATGTGAACATCAATGTTCACGTGATCATGAACATGAACATACACATAAACATTAACATAAATGTTATCATTACCAACAATGTGAACACAAACATCAACGTGAATGTCAATATCAATGTCAACATCTACATCGACGTCAACGTCAACATTACCATCAACGTCAACACAAATGTCAATGCAAACATCATCTTGAACATCAACATCAATGTGAACACGTAAACGTGAATTCAACATGAACATCAACATCAACGTTAATGTCAAAATCAATATTAACGTGAACATCAACATCAACATTAACATCAATGTAAACTTCAACATCAACATTAACGTCAATACAAATGTGAAAGTGAATATTAACGTGAACGTGAACGTCAACATAAATGTGATTTCCACATCAACATCAAGGTGAATGTAAACGTCGATGTGAAAGTAAATGTCAACATAAATGTCAGCATAAACGTCAATATTAACATGAAACTGAATGTTAACGTCAATGTGAATGTGAACATCAACGTGAACGTCCACTTGAACGTCAATGTCAACGTTAATGTCAACATAAACGTGAATGTCAACATCAATATTAACGTAAATATCAACTTAAACCTTAATGTGAACATAAACTTCAACGTCAATACCAATATAAATGTTAATTTCAACGTGAATGTCAACATTAACGTGAACATTAATGTAATGTGAATGTGAACGTGAATGTTAACTTAAACCTGAATGTCAATGTGTATGTCAACATCAATATTAACGTGAAGGTTAACATGAACATCAATGTAAATGTGAACGTCAATGTCAACATCAATGTAAACAACACCGTAAATGTTAACGTGAAACTGCACAAGAACGTCAACATAAACATCAATGTCAACCTGAACGTGAACATAAACATCAACGTGAACATCAATGTGATCCTAATTGTAAACGTCAATGTGAACGTCAATGTGAACATCAACATAAACATCAACGTGAACATTAACATGAACGCGAATGTCAATGTGAACGTGAACATTTACGTCAACGTCAACATGAATATGACCGTAAACATTAACGTCAATGTCAACAATATTGAAAACATCGATAAAAGTGTCAACATAAACGTAAACATCAACATCAATATTAACATAAATATCAACGTAAACCTCAGCGTGAACGTCAATGTCAATGTGAACGTCAACATCAACATTAATTCAACATAAATGTGATGCGAACGTCAATGTAAACATCAATGCAATGTCAATTCTAATGTCGACCTGAACGTTAATATGTACGCTAACATCAATGCTAACGTGAATTTCAATATGAACATGAATGTGAATATGAAAGTCAACCTCAATTTGAACGTCAACATGAACATGTACTTCAATGGAAACATAAACTTGAACATCAATGTGAACGTAAACATCATCTTGAACGTTAATGTAACCATCAGCATAAACATCAACATCAATGTAAATATGAACGTCAAAGTAAACATTAACATCAATGTGAACATCAACTTTAACATAAACATAAACGTCAACATGAATGTCAACATGAACGTGGATGTACATGTGAACATCAACGCAAATGTCAATGTGAACGTCAACCCTTACATCAACGTGAATGTGAACTTCAACATGAACATCAATGTGAACGTGAACGTCAACGTGCATGTAAAATTAAATATGAACGTCAATGTAAATATTAACTTGAACGTGAATGTGAACATCAACATAAATATGAACTTCAATGTCAATATCAATGTCAACTTGATCATCAACGTAAACGTCAATGTGAACATCAACGTGAATGTTAACATCAATGTCAACGTAAACCTCAATGTGAACATTAATAAAAGCATCAATTTGAACTTCAATATCAATACGAACCTGAAGGTGAACATCAATGTCAATATGAACGTCAATGTGAACGTTAACGTCAATATAAACGATAACATCGATATGAATGTCAACTAAATGTGAACATAAACATCAACGTGAATGTGAGCGTTAACATAAATGTGAACGTCAATGTCAATGTTAACGTGAATGTTAATGTAAACATGAATGGGAACATCAACATTAACGTTGACATGCACGTGAACGTCAACATCAATGTATACGTGAACTTAAAATTAAACGTCAACGTAAATGTCAATGTAAATGTTAGCATAAACGTCAACATCAACGTCAACGCCAGCATAAACATGAACATTAATGTCAATATAAACATTAACGTTAACATCAACGTGCGCATCATCATGAATGTCAATATTAACGTGCACGTGAACATCAATGTGAACGTCAACATTAACGTCAACATGAATATGAATATCAACCTCAACATCGATGTGAACATCAACATGAATGTTAACATCAACGTGAACGTTATCAAGGTTAATATAAATTTGAATGTAAATGTGAACATCAACTTCAATGTAAACATCAATGTCAATGTGAATATCAACATACACATAAACGTCAACGCCAATGTATGTGTAAATGTCAATATCAACGACAACGTAAACATCAACATCTAAGTCAATATTAATATAAATGTCAACTAGAACGTCAATATGAATGTATAAATCAACGTCAATTGAACATGAACATCAACATCAACATCAATGTTAATTTAAACTTGAACGTCAAAATGAACGTGAATGTAAACGTAAATGTGAACGTCAATATGTACGTCAATATAAATTGTAACATGAACATTAATGTCAACGTAAACTTCAACGACAATGTCATTGTTAACGTCAATGTCAACGTCAACATCAACATCAGTGTGAACGTCAACGTGAATATCAATGTTTACATTAATGTTAATGTCAACATGAATGTGAACATCAACTTGAACATAAACGTCAATGACTACGTGAACTTCAAATTTAATGTTAAAATCAATGTGAGTGTGAACATAAATGTCAGTGTGAATGTCATCATAAACGTTAGTGTAAATGTCAATGTAAACGTCATCCTAGACATGAATTTGAACAAGAACGTTAACGTCAATGGGAATGTCGATGTCAATGTGAACCTGAACATTAACGTCAACATCAACATCAACATCAACCTAAGAGTCATCAAGAATGTTAACGTGAATGTGAACATCAATATCAATGTGAATGTGAACATCCCTGTCAACATCAATAAAAACGTTACCATGAATGTCAACGTCAACTCGAACATAAACGTGAATGTCAACGTCAATGTAAATAACAATGTGAACATGAATATTAAAGTTAATGTGAACGTCAACATTTACATTCATGTTAACGTGAACTTCAATGTTAATTAACGTGAATGTCCACATCAACATGAAAGTCAACGTCACTAAGAATGTTAATGTGAATGTCAAAATTAATGTTCACGTTAACGTGAACATCAATGTTTACATTAACGTTAATGTGAATGTCCACATAAACATGAACGTCAACCTAACTATGAACGTGAATGTGAACGTCACCGTAAATATGAACGTCAATGTCAATATGAACATAAACATCAACTTCAATGTAAATGACAACATTAACGTCAATGTTAACGTTAATGTGAATGTTAACATGAACGTCAACGTAAATGTCAATGTGAACATGAATTTTAACGTCAACGTGAATAGGACCGTCAATGTGACTTCAATTTGAACATCAACGTGAACATCAATGACAATGCCAATGTGAATGTAAATATCAACATCAACGTCAACATCAATGTAAACTGCAAATGTGAATGTCCACATATACATCAATGTTAATGTGAAGTTCAACGTCAACATCAATGTGAACATGAACGTGAATTTCAATATGCACGTAAACTTAAAGGTGAATGTCATCATAAATGTTAACTTGAATGTGAACATGAACAGCAACATGAATGTGAACAACAATTTAAATTTCAACATGAACTTGAACATCAACGTGAACGTCAACGTGAATGTCAATATCAATGTCTATGTAAGCCTCAACGTCAATATCAACATCAACATCAATGTAAGAGTCAATGAGAACATCAACGTCAATGTGAATGTGAAGGTGAACGTCAATGTCAATGTTAACGTCAACGTCAACATGAATGATAACATCAACATGAACGTTAACATAAATGTGAATATGAATGTGAGTATTAATGTAAATGTGAATGTCAATGTATACATCAGTGTCAATGTTAACGTGAATACCAATGTAAATATCAACGTGAACATCAACATTAATGCTGACATGAACGTGAACTTCAACGTGACATGAACGTCAACATCAACATCAATGTGAATATGAACTTTAACGTAAACATCAATGTAAATGTCAACATAAACATCAGTATAAACGTCAACATCAATGTCAAAGTAAACATGAACATCAATGTCAATGTAAACATTAACGTCAACACTAACGTCAACATCAATGTGCATATCATCATGAATGTCAAGATAAACGTCAATATGAACATGCACGTGAATATCAATATAAACGTCAATGTTAACGTCAACATGAATGTGAACATCAACCTCAATATTGATGTGAACGTCAATATAAATGTGAACATCAACGTAAATGTTATCAACATTAACACAAACATCAATGTAAATGTGAACATCAACGTCAATGTCAATGTGAACATCAACGCACACATAAACGTCAACCTCCCTGTACATGTAATCATCCACGACAACAACAACATAAATATCAATTTCAACATCAACATCTACGTCAAGATTTATATAAATGTCAACCAGAATGTCAACATGAATGTAAACGTCAACGTCAATTGAACATGAACATCAACGTCAACGTCAATGTGAATGTAAAAGTAAATGCCAATCATGAACATCAAATTGAACGTGAATATAAACATAAACGTGAACGTCAATATGAATGTCAACATCAATTTTAACATGAACGTCAATGTGAATGTCAACTTCAAAATCAATGTCAATGTGAACGTCAATATGAATGTCAACGTGAATGTCAACGTGAATGTCAATGCTAAAATTAATCTGAACATCAACTTCAACATCAACGTGAATGAATACGTGAACTTCAACTTCAACTTAACGTCAATGTGAGTGTGAACATAAGCATTAGCGTGAATGTCATCATAAACGTCAGCGTAAATATCAACGTAAATGTCAGCCTAGACAAGAACGTCAATTTGAACGTGAAATTTTATGGGAATATCGATGTCAATGTGAACCTAAATGTGAACATAAACATCAATGTGAATGTCAATATGAACCTGTACGTCAACATCAACATTAACCTAAGAGTTATCAAGAACGTTAACGTGAACGTGAACATCAACATCAATGTAAACTTGAATATCCATATAAACGTTAATATGAAAGTCAACGTCAATATGAACAAGACTGTGAATGTCAACGTCAATGTAAATGTTATGTTAAAGGTAATGTGAATGTCAACATTTACGTCAATGTTAATGTGATTATTAATGTTAACATTAATGTTAATGTGAACGTCAATGTTAACATTACGTGAATGTCTACATCCACGTGAACGTCAACATAAATATGAACGTGAATGTGAACATAAATGTAAATGTGAACGTCAATGTCAATGTCAACATCAACGTCAACTTCAATGTAAACGACAATGTGAACGTCATCATTAACGTTAACATGAATGGCAACGTAAATGTCAACATGAACGTGAATGTCAATGTCAACGTGAATAAGACCGTCAACGTGAACTTCAATTTGAACATCAACGTGAACGTGAACGTCAATGTCAATGTGAACGTGAATGTCAACATCAAAGTAAATTGCAAATGTGAACGTTAACGTGAATGTGAGCATTAACATGAAAGTCAACATAAACGTTCACATCAAAGTTATTATAAACGATAATGTAAACGTAAATATCAATGTCCATGTTAACGTCAATGTCAACATCTACATCGACGTCAACATCAACATCAACAAGAACATCAACATCATCAATGTGAACATGAACGTGAACATCAACATCAATATAAAAGTCAATGTAAATGTGAACATCAACTTAAATGTCAAAGTAAACATCAACGTCAATGTCAACATCAATGTTAACATAAATATGAACATGAATTTCAATGTAAACGTGAATGTGAACCTTGACGTAAATATGAATTCCACGTCAACGTCAAGGTGAACGTCAACGTCAACATCAACTTTAACATCAACATTAACGTAAACATATACATGAATATCAACGTCAACATCAACATCAACGTGAATTTAAATGTCAATGTAAATGTCAACATCAATGTTAATATCAACGTCAATTTCAAATGTGAAAGTAAACATAAACATTAACATGAACGTCAAGGTAAATATGAACGTCAACGTAAATTTGAACGTCAATGTAAACATGAATATCAACGTAAATTTGAACATCAACGTAAACACGAACGTTAACATCAATATAAACATCAAGGTACACATAAACGTTAACGTAAACATCAACTTAAAAGTCAACACCAACTTCAAAATCTACGTCAACATAAATGTAACGGTAATATCATATAGGAACATGAACATCAACGTCAATGTCAATGTGAATGTCAACAAAAATGTCTATATTAATGTGAACGTCATCCGTCAATGTGAACGTAAACATTAATATTTACATGAACGTAAACTTCAACATAAATGTGAATGTCAACATAAACGTAAACTTGAACGTCAACTTCCACATAAACTTAAACGTCAACGTGAATGTCAACATAAATGTCAGCTTGAACTTCAATGTAAACATCAGCGTAAATTTCAACGTTAATCTAAACATGAACATCAACGTCACAATCAACATTAACATCAACGTCAATGTGAACATCATCATGAATTTCAACAATAACATCAAACAAACATGCACATTAACATTAATATGAACGTCAATGTTAACGTCACCGTGTATGTTAACATCAACCTCAACATCGATGTGAACGTCAACGTGACCATGAACGTCAATGTAAACATCAACATAAATATTAACATAAACGTCAACGTGAATGTGAACATTAATATCAATGTAAATCTTAACGTCAATGTGAATGTCAATGTGCACGTAAATATTAATATCAATGTACAAGTCAACATGAACGTGAACGTGAACATAAATTTCAAGATCAATGTCAATGTGAAGATAAACGTGAACGTCAACGTATACCTAAATATCCACATCAATATCCACATAAGTGTCAACATAAACCTAAACATCAAAATCTACATTAACGTAACTGTCCACTTTAACCTTAACATGAACGTCAACGTCAACGTCAATGTGAACGTCAACATCAATATCAACATCAACATAAACGTGAACGTTAACATGAATGTAACAACCCTAAAAATGAATATGCTAAGTAATGCTTATTATGTCTACTATGCCTACGATTAGATCGAGTTCACACGGACTGATCCGTGTAGAACCATACCTCTTAACCCTTGCTACAGGAAAACCATCTAACTTGGGGAGTTAGTGGATATATAAAAGGTTGGGTCCAACCATGTAGGGATCTCGAATACGAAGATTTACTTGAACGAGTCTTTACCAGACTTAAAAAAGGGAAAATCTTAGGTTTGAAGGGTCTAGGGGTTAAATGGTCTTTTTCCTATCGAAGGCTAGTACCATAATTACCCTATATATGTAATTAATTATCTAATTAATAAGGTAGAAGAACAATTTTTGGAGACGGGGCGAAAAATAGGCTTATGAAGTGAAGTCTTGTTCCACCCGATTCGAACCAAGGTGGAACCAATGAATTAAAGTAATTTTTATTTAAGCTATTGAATTAATGCTATTAATTAATAATTATTATTCATTAGCTTATTAAAAATAAAATAAAAATCACATTTTTATTAAATAATCAAAACCTGATTGACTATGTCCTACAAGTAGACTCCTAAATATCCTACAACTCCCACTCTCTCATGTTTATCTTTCCACTCACATGATAAATGTCTCTTATTGTTTCTTCACGTACTTCTATCTGCAAAAAATAACATACAAAATCAGAAAAATAAACCAAGTTTTACACACTTGAAGAACTCACACGAAATTACAAGGAAACAAACGTTAATCGCACACTAGGATAACGAAGGTTGTCATTCGAGTAAAGTTGATATTGAGGAGGCTTAGACGTGTTATTTGATGAAGTTTTTGGGCATCAAATCAAGAGTTTAACGTCAAAAAGTTATGGGTTTTCTTATCTCTTGGTCCCTTTTCCAAGAGACCCCTTAAGGTTCATAGTATTCGTCCTAAAAACTAGGATTGTTTCCCCTTTTGCATGCCCTTGTCACTAGCTCCCAATTAATCGTAGGTTGGGTATGATTGCTGGTAGATTGAGGTTTATATTATATTTTCATGATGGATATGATTATGTTTGTGTACTTGAAATCGTATGAAACATAACATATGTGTTCCGAAACTATGTGCATGTCTGTGAAAAAATGTGGCAGTGACTATGTGTTCTCGGATTAAGGCTCCAAAATTGATAATGTTTTGGTTGTTATTTTACGTGAACAAACCTATATAAATTGTGATTTTCATTAACATGAAAGTGTTCCGGATTTATGTATCAATTTTTTGTATAAATGAATCGATGAACAATTTACCCCATTATAAATGATCTACAAATTACCCTATTAATTCAAGTGTAAATGTTAAAGGATGTGAGCTGGAAAATGTGATAAAGTTTCCAGCAAATTATAAGTTGATTTCAGCTTAACACAGATGTATAAATCTTGAAATTAAATGGGTATAAATTACGTGAGGTCATTAGGAATCGAACTGGCGATCTCAACCTTGAAAATCACTAAAACGTGAAAAGGTAAATGGGGCCAAGTGGGACTGATCTTGGGTGTGCTGGCTGAAAAGCAAAGTACAAAAATTAATAAAAATAAAATGAGAGGCGTGGGAATCGAACCTACGACCTCCAGGAAGCAAGTGGAAGCAAAGGAGAAAATAATAATAATAGAAAAGGAATGTGAGGCGAGGGAATCGAACGCACGACCTCAAAGTTGTGAAGGAGAGGAAAGGAGAAAAGGAAAATAAAAAGAAAAGAAAGGTAAGGTGTGGGAATAGAACCCATGACCTCTATGAAGGCTGCGAAATAAAAGAAAAATAAATAGAGGTTGTGGGGGTTTGATCCCACAACCTCATAGTCTATACGAATTGGTCAAGGAGAATTTAATGAAAAAATAAAAGGGGTTGTGGTGGTTTGATCCCACAACCCCTCGGCCAAGTAAGAGGAGATTTCAAGGAGAAAATAAAGAGGGAATTATGATGTTGGGGCTCGATCTAGGGTCCCAATGTTATGTGGACTAAAACAAAAATCAATGAAAAATAGAAGTGATGTCCAAGATATTCGAACTTGGGTTCCCTTCCCAAATTCCGTATTGATACCTAAGTCATACGTGAATTAGATGTTCAAAAATAATGTCATCTACTTAGATCAAAATTGAGATCTTGTCATACATACAAGATGCATAAGTCTTGTACTACATTATCTTAGGAGGATATGAATCACTTAAATTAACTAAGAATGAATCCTCATGGCTTGTATGTGTTGACCCATAAGTCTAGCATACATTTAAAAATAAGTGAACCTAAGATATATACAATGAAATGATGAAACCCTAGAAGGGTTAAGTACAACTGTAAAATACACTAAATCGCCAAGTGAATTGGCATATGATGAAATGAACAATGAAATGATGAAACCCTAGAAGGGTTAAGTAAGAGTGTGAAACACACCAAATGGCCAAGCGCATTGGCATATGATGATATTAACATTCACGTAAAAAGGGGTGAGTAATTATGAAGAGCAAATGTGCTAATGTTAATGAATGTTGTGACAACATGATATGAGGCTAATATAAAAGATGAGAGCAATCTCAAATGAGCCCAAGTAAATGTTCCCAAAACGTACTCACCTATGAGAGTTGAAAGTTAATGAAGAGACTAGTCTCTATGAACACTCTAATGAATGTATTGAGATTAACACACTTAATACTAATGATGAGATGAGAAATCATCTATTGAGTTATGATGTCCCAATACTAGGAGACAACTTCCATGACGTATGAGTTGAATGTAATGGAACTTTATACAGAGAACCTGTAGACTAGCTATGAGCAGTGATGCCTTCCTTCAGAAAGGGCGGAGGTTCACGTAACTCTCATGACATGAGACTGTCCGGCTTGTCGGGCATGAGTCTCCTTATATATCCTAGTCTGGGAATCTATACTGTCAATATAGGGATCTGGCGGGGTTAAATTCCCATGTACGCTAGCATTTTTTGGGTCACTTTTGCCGGTGATTCCACCTCTTTTATTGTGGGGGAGACACTAGATTTCATGATGCTCACTTGATATATGTCAGTTAAATTTAATGTTCCCAATGAATGAATGAGGCCAGCCTCAAATGATGCACATAATGAAATGAATGATACCAAAGTTGTTAGGATATGATAATCAAGATGTGAGCTAGACTTATGTAATGACACTAGGTCTTTCTTGATCATTGAACAGTGAACCCGATGAAAGTCTTAAACTGCATCCTAGGTATATCTGGTGTTCACACTAGCTTATGAATGAATGAAAAGAAGTATGTAAGAATTAATGAAACAAACTTTGTGTTTACTAAAGAAGGCTCCCTAATTGAGGTACCATATCTTGAGCCCTCATTTTGGTAAGTCTTGATGTTATGTCCATGATTCCAAGGTCTCATGGCATATGAAAGAATGATATGAAAAGATGATATGTGCTATATGCAATATGATATGTGTTATGTGTAAGATGTTATGTGTTGTGTGCAATATGATAAGTATGATGATGCATGTTACTCTCATGGAATGACTTTCCTAATCCAAATTTGGAAAGATCACTGAATTTTCTAATTAATATTCGGAAAGCTTATAACTTTGCTAATCCCAATTTGGCAAGTCCACTGACATGACTTTTCGTTATCATGTTGTTAGGAAAGAGATATTCTTACTCATGCATGGACTTGGTGTGTGATTGCATATACCAATACTTAGTACAAGTGTGTACTAACCCTATACAACACTAAAATTTTAGGTGCAGGCAGAGGTGGATGCTAGAGCTGCAGGTTGATGCTACAACTATCTGGACGCGGAGCATTCATCCGGACTTCGTAGGCCCTCATGCTTTCGAGGATTATTGACCATTATATTCTAGCTTAGTCATTAGGATTGGGCCAGTGGAGTACGTTCCACTAGCGTTTCTTTCCTCTTTTGTTCACACATTGTATTTGTGCCATTTTGGCAAGTATACTTTTAATGCTATATTAAACTATTTCTTTCATATGATCTTAATATTATATGATTTATGTTAAACAATTATAAATCTAATTAAATGATTAGTATGTATGTTAATAAACAAAAACTTCAAATTTTCCGCTAAAATTAACCTAGACGAAGTAAGAATGACCTAAGTAGGCTTGTCTGCGATCTCTGAGAGGTCAATGATGTCGGTCTCCTCTGGGTTCTAGACTCCGGTGGTGACATTGGATGTGAACATAAGCGTGAATTCAACGTCAACTTCAATGTGTACTTCAATGTAAAATTCAATGTGAATATCAACGTAAATGCAAAGTTAATTTTAACTTGAACATCAATATGAATGTGAATGTCAACGTGAACATGAACGGTAACATTTATGTATACGTCAATGTCAACGCGAATTTGACCGTCACCTTGAACGTCAACAGAAATGTCAATTTTAACATCAACGTGAATGTCAATATTAAACTCAATGTCAATATGAACCTCAACGTAAGTTATGAATCTGAACGTTAACTTTTACGTGAGCGTGAACATGAACGTCAACATAAAGATTAACATTAATGTTAGTGTCAATGACAATGTGAACACAAACGTCAACGTGAATGTCAATATGAATATCAATATCAATATCAATGTCAATGTCACCATCTACGTCGATGTTGATGTCAACATTAATGTCAACGTCAACATAAATATCAATACAAACATCATTTTAAACATCAACGTCAATGTGAACACGTAAATGTGAATTCAACGTCAACATCAATGTCAATTTGATCATCAATGTCAACATGAACGTGAATGTGAACGTCAATGTCAATGTCCACATCAATGTCAACATAAACGTCAATGTCAATATCAACATCAACATCAATACGAACGTCAACATAAATGTGAACGTGAACATTAATATGAACGTGAACCTCAACGTAAACATGAATTCCATGTCAACGTCAAGGTGAATGTCAATGTCAATATGAATGTAGATGTCAACATAAACGTCAGCGCAAACGTCAACATGAACATGAATGTGAATGTCAACATCAATGTGAATGTGAACTTCAACGTGAGCGTCAACTTGAAAATCAATGTGAACATAAACGTCAATGTAAATGTTAAAATGAACATCAATATGAAAATAAATATTAACGTGAATGTCAATGTCAACGTGAACATCAATATTAAAGTGAACATTAATGTAAATGTGAATGTGAATGTTAACTTAAATGTTAACGTCAATGTGCATGTCAACGTCAAAGTTAACATGAAATTCAACGTGAATATCAATGTGAACGTGAACGTCAATGTCAACGTGAATGTAAATGGCAATATGAACGTCAACGTGAATGTGCATGTGAACGTCAACATAAAAATTAACGTCAACATAAAGGTGAACATAAACATCAACGTGAATGTCAATGTGAACTTAAATGTAAACGTCAATGTCAAGGTCGATGTGAATATCATCGTAAACATCAATGTGAACGTGAATATCAAAGTGAACGTAAAAGTTTACGTCAATGTCAATGTGAATTTGAACATCAACGTCAATGTCAATATAAACGTTAACGTCAATGTCAATTTGAACATCAACGTGAATGTCAACATCAATGTGAACGTCTATAAAAGTATCAACGTAAACATACACGTCAATATCAATATTAACATAAACATAAACGTAAACCTTAACATGAACGTGAATGTCAACGTGAACATTAATTGTAAATTTTAACAGAAACTTCAAGATGAATTCAACATAAATATGATGTGAACGTCAACGTAAACGTCTATGCGACATCAATGCTACTGTCAACCTAAACGTCAATGTGTACGTCAACGCGAACGTTAATGTGAATTTCAATGTGAATGTTAATGTGAACGTCAATATAAACCTCAATTTAAATGTCAACATAAATATCAGCGTGAACGTTAGCGTGAACATCAATGTTAATGTAAATATGAAGATGAACATAAATGTGAATGTGAACATCAACGTGAACGTGAACTTCAATGTGAACGTCAACGTTAATGTTTACTTGAACATCAACGTAAGTGTTAACGTCAATATAAGCATCTACAAGAATCTCAATGTTAATGTCAATATCAACGTGAACATCAATGTGAACGTCAATGTAAACATGAATGTCAATATCAACTTGAACGTCAATGTAAATTTCAACGTCAACACAAACATAAACATCAACATGAACGTCAAGGTGAAAATGAAATTAAACGCAAATGTGAATGTGAAAGTCCATTTCATTGTGAACATCAACATATATACAAATGTTAATGTCAATGTAACATTAACGTGAATGTAAATGTCAACATCAACTTGAGTGTAAATGTAAATATCAACATGAACATCAACATAAATTGCGAATGTGAATGTTAATGTGAACATGAACGTCAACATAAACATTAACATCAAAGTTATCATCAACGACAATGTGAACATAAATGTCAACGTCTACATCAACATCAACGTAAATGTCAACGTGAACATCTACGTCGATATCAACATCAACGTGAATGCAAACATCAATAGGAAAATACATCAATGTCAATGTCAATGTAAATGTCAACATAAATGTCAACGTTAATGTGAACATCAATGTCAACATCAAATGTGAACTTCAACATGAACGTCAACATCAAGGATAATATGAACATGAACTTCAATGTGAACGTGAACATCAACGAAAACGTAAACTTTAACGTCAATGTTAAAGTTTACGTAAACATAAATGTCAACATGAACATCAACATAAACGTCATCTTGAACTTCATTGTAAACATCAACGAAAAATTTCAACGTCAATGTAAACGTGAACATCAACGGTAATGTCAATGTCAATGTCAACACAAACATTAACATCAACGACAATGTGAACATCATCATGAATGTCAATATAAATTTCAATGTTAATGTCAACGTGAATGTGAACATCAACCTAAACGTCAATATAAATGTCAATATTAACGTAAACGTAAATATCATCTTGAACATCAACATAAACATTAACATAAACGTCAAGGTGAATGTTAATATCAATGTCAACATCAATGTGAATGTTAATATCAATGTAAACATCAATATACACGTCAACATGAACGTGAAGGTAAAAATCAATGCCAATGTCAGCGTGAACTTAAATATGAACATCAAGGTGAACATCAACATATACCTAAAAGTCACATTCAACATCTACATAAGTGTCAACGTAAGCATCAACATCAATATTAACATAAATGATAACTCAAACCTTAACAGGAACATGAACGTCAACATAAATCTGAACGTTAACGTAAATTTGAACATCAACATGAACATGAACGTAAGCATGAATTAAAAGTCAATGTCAACATGAACTTCAATGTAAACTTCAATGTGAATATCAACGTAAATGTAGAGTTAATGTTAACGTGAACATCATATGAATTTGAATGTCAATGTTAATGTCAACTTGAACGTGAATGTATACATCAACGTTAACATGAATATGACAGTCAACTTGAACGTCAACATGAACATCAATTTGAACATCAATGTGAACATTAACATTAATGTCAATGTCAACATGAACGTCAATGTAAATTGTGAATGTTAACGTTAATGTTTATGTAAGTGTGAACATGAACGTCAACATAAACTTTAACATCAACATTATCGTCAATGACAATGTGAACACAAACATCAACATGAATGTCAATATCAACATCAACATGTACGTCGTCGTCAATCTCAACATAAATGTCAATGCAAGTATCAACTTGAATGTAAATGTCAATGTGAATATGTAAATGTGTATTCAACATCAACATCAATTTTAATGTCAATGTCAACGTCAACCTGAACTTGAACATCAATGTAAAAATCAATGTCAACATCAACGTCAATGTCAACATCAACATCAATATTAACATCAACATCCACATGAACGTCAACATAAATATCAATGTGAATATTAATGTGAATGTGAACCTCAACATAAATGTGAATTCCACATCAACGTCAAGGTGAACGTCAACCTCAATGTGAACGTAAATGTCAACATAAATCTCAACGTAAACGTCAGTATGAACATGAATGTGAACATCAACGTCAATGTGAATGTAACATCTTTGTGAACGTCAAAGTGAACGTAAACTTTAACGTTTACGTGAACATCAAGATCAATGGAAACATATGTGTGAATGTCAACGTTGTAAAATTTCTAAAAATGTATAAGATAAGTAATGCTTAATGTGTCTAGAATGCCTATGATTAGACCGAGTTCACGTGGATTGATGCGCATAGGACCAGGCCTTTGAACCCTTGCAACAGCAAAGCCAACTAACTTGGGGAGTTAGTTAATCTAGGAAAGGTTGGGTTCAGCCATGTAGGGCTCCCGAATATAAAGATTTGCCCGTATGATTCTTTACTGGACTTAAAATGGGAAATCTCAAGTTTGGATGGTCTAGGGATAAAATGGTCTTTTCCAAGAATAAGGGTAGTATCGTAATTACCCTAAATATGTAATTAATTATTTAATTGATATTGTGGAGGGGTATTTTGGGTAGAGAGGGCAAAAATTTCGCATTAAGCAATGTCAACGTGAACTTAAATGTGAACATCAACATATACCTAAACGTCACCATCAACATCCACATAAATATCAACGTCAACATCAACATCAATATTAACATAAATGACAACTCAAACCTTAACGTGAACGTGAATGTCAATATAAATATCAACGTGAACGTCAATATCAATCTAAACGTCAGCGTGAATGTGAACACCAAGATGAACTTGAACGTAAGCATGAATTCAAAGTCAACGTCAACGTGAACTTCAATGTAAACTTCAATGTGAACATCAACGTAAATATAGAGTGAATGATAACATGAACATCATCTGAATATGAATGTAAACTTCAACGTCAACTTGAACATGTATGTATACATCAATGTTACCATGAATATGACCGTCAAATTGAACGTCAACATGAATATCAATTCGAACATCAACGTGAACATTAACATTAAAGTTAATGTTATCATGAACGTCAACGTAAATTTTAAATGTGAATGTTAAAGTTTACGTGAGCGTGAACATGAAAGTCAACATAAATGTTAACATCAACGTTATCGTCAATGACAATGTGAACACAAACGTCAACGTGAATGTCAATATCAACATCAACATCTACGTCGATGTCAACGTCAACATAAATGTCACGACAAGTATCAACTTGAATGTCAATGTCAATGTGAATACGTAAACATGTATTCAACATCTACATCTATTTCAATATCAATCTCAACGTCAACCTGAACCTGAACATCAATGTCAACATCAATGTCAACGTCAACGTTAATGTCATTATCAACGTAAACGTCAATGTTAACATCAACATCCACATGAATGTCAACATAAATATCAATGTAAATATTAAAGTGAATGTGAACCTCAATATAAACGTGAATTCTACGTCAACGTCAAGGTGAACGTCAAACTCAATGTCAAAGTAAATGTCAACATAAATGTCAAAGTAAATGTCAACATAAATGTCAACGTAAACGTCAATATGAACATGAACGTGAACATCAACGTCAATGTGAATGTGACATCTTTGTGAATGTGAAAGTGAACGTAAACTTTAACATCAACGTGAACGTCAACATCAATGGAAACATATGTGTGAATGTCAATGTTGTAACAATTCTAAAAATGTATAAGATAAGTAATGCTTATTGTGTCTAGAATGCCTACGATTAGATCGAGTTCACGTGGTTTGATGCGCATAGAACCAAGCCTTTGAAACCTTGCAACAGCCAAGACAACTAACTTGGGGAGTTAGTTGAGCTAGGAAAGGTTGGGTTCATCCATGTAGGGCTCCCGAATATGAAGTTTTGCCCGTATAAGTATTTACCGGACTTAAAAGGGGAAATCTCAAGTTTGGAGGGTCTAGGGGTAAAATGGCCTTTTTCTAGGATAAGGGTTGTATCGTAATTACCCTAAATATGTAATTAATTATTTAATTAATATGGTGGATGGGCATTTTGGGTAGAGAGGGCCGAAATTGCCCATTACGCAAAATCTTGCTCCACCCGGGTTCGAACCCAGGTGGGAGCATTGATTTAATTAGTTTTAATTAATTTGGTAGATTAATTTAATAAATTAATACTTAATGACTTATTTAAGAAATTATGCAAATCATATTTTTATTTATTCATTGTTAATTATTAATAAATTTGACTAAGTCTTGCCAACAAGTCCTAGTTCTAAGGGAACACTACCTCATACTTCTGTCTTTCACGCTTATCCATCTACCTCTCACATCTATTTTCACGTTTTCTATGTTAACAAAGAAGCAACAAAAATCAGAAATGACAACAAAAGTACTTCACACTTGAAGAACTTATAAAAATACAAACGACAAAAACAATCCATCAAGGTAAAGCTAAACGTGACATTTTCGACGTGTAAGGTGGGAGTTTCTGTGTTGGACATTGGGTTGGTGGTGATTCTGGGCAGAAACTTTGAGTCTTGAACAACACCAAGAACAGGTATGGGTTTTCTCTCATGGAATCCTTTCTCCAAGAGAAATTTCATTCTACAAAATTCAACATATAAAACTAAAGATGTCCCCTTTATTGTCGAATTCCTTGTGCCTAGTCTCCCTCCGATTTTAATCTAAATTCGGTTAGAAATCATGTTCTTGGTATGGTTTCTTATAGCTACGTGTGAAATATGATGTTCTTTGTGATTTTGTTTTTGTAAATACGAAGCATGTTCAATGATGTGAACCGAAAAAGATGTTGTGCAATGTGTAAAATGTTTGTTGTTGTTGTCCATTTTGAAGCCTTAAAATGGCTTGTTTAATGATTGAAGTTAAGGTACAAAACATGTGTAATTTGTGAAGTTTAAATGAAGTGTAATGTGGTTGATCTTAAGTGGAAAAATCTAAGCTTAAAAAACAATGACTGTACACTTAAAAACGCGTTAAACAAATTGTGAAAATACCACAAAACGAATGTATGAATGTTGTTAAATCATGTCTAGAAAATTTAGTCAAAATTCCAGCACTTGGTGATGATGTTTCGGCCAAAACACTTGAGGTTTGAGAAGTTCAAAATAACTTTAAAATATGTGAGGTCAGTGGGGATTGAATCCAATACCTCACTACATGAAAGCTGGAAAAAAATGAGAGGTGTGGGATTCGTACCCACAACCTCTCGGCAAAACAAGAGAGTAAAGAGGAATTTTAAAATAATAAAAATAATGAAGGAGTGGGTAGTCCCTACCGTATTACAAAATCTTGAACAAATGTTTGCAAGGAAACACTTTAGCTATGTCTAATTTACTAAAGATAGAATATGAAGTGAAGGCATCCTCGAATTCAAGAGGACCTACCAAAGTCTGGAGGTACTAGTCAAAAAAACTTCAACTGATCTTCAAATCTTCTACAAGGACCCTCACCTATAAAAATAGTAAATGTATATAGGTTATTACACACTTGTACTAGGTATGGGCGTATGCACATAAACACATAAATACTATGCATGATCAAGGAAAGCTCTTCCTATAGCAACATGTTGTTTCTTGAATGTGAAGTCACTATACTTTCCTAATTCGTTATTTGTGATTCATGCTATGAATATGACATGTTTTCATTCATTTAAAGCACAAAACTCATTTTCTATATGAACATAAGACCTCAGAATCATGAACATAATTTTAGAACAACTCAAACAAAACTTAATAATTTTTCTCCCTTAGGTCGAGAGCTTACCTTTCCAGCCTTAGTTTATTTTTTAGTATTTTCTTCTTTGTATTGTGTAGTTCAATGATTTCCTTTGATCCTATGTTTTGCTTAAAAGTTCAATGATTCATTGTAGTCCCATACCTATAATAAATCAAGTAAGTAATCCAACAGACTATGAAAATCATTTGTCTACCCTACTCATAAATTATATTTCTTATTTTTGTTAAATTTGGCATAATTGTATTTATAAGTCAATCTTTATTGGCTATGCCCATTCTTTCATCACTATGCTTACTTAGTTCACTTTGAACTTACTTTTATTCTTCTTTGATCTCATGTTGACTTTGAACATAATTTTCTTTTTTTCATTCTTTCTTACTTTCTTAAAGAGATCTTTAGCATTTAAATGACTTAGATCATATGAGCTAACATGAAATTTAGTGTTTTCCCCACACTGAAGAAGAGGTGGTTCGCCGTCCAAAGTGAACCTAGATCATGTGAGTTAAAATGAAATCCAGTGTCTTCCCCACACTGAAAAGATGTGTTTTACCGGCTAACGTGAAACTAAATCTGGAGCATTTAACCTACATAGATCATTTGAGCTAAACCTGAAATCCAGTGTCTTCCCTTCACTGAAAGAGGTGGTTCACCGGCCAAAGTGAAACCGAGCACTACCTAGCAGTCTTAGGTGAAATCCACTGGCTAGTACCTATGATGACATCATAGTTCAGACACTAGGAGATTTCGGAGACTCTAATCCACCTTTGTGGTAGTTTCATCTCATGAGGCTTACATGTTATTGCACAAGATCATTGCTAATCTATTATTGCTTTGCTCAATTTATTATACTTTACATCTTTTAGATTTGAATCATGCATTATGGAAGCTCGCTTCTAGTATAAGGTATAATTAGCTCAATGGATGACTGGTCATCCATTTTCTATACTTTATGAATATGAACTTAAATCTTACAGTATCATCATGGTACGAGTGAGACTTGTCTCACGGTTTCTATCACCCTCTTATGTGAGTATCGTAGACGTAATTGTTTAAGTGTAAGTGAGACTTGTCTCACTTCCATTAACACTCTATATTATGTCAATTTGATAACTCATAGCTTTTACTCATTTCATTACTCACCTTATCTTGTTCAACATTAATTGATAGTCTTGTACCGTTCTTTATGGAAGCTATAAGGACTTATTCAAAATGCTATTATGTTGACAAGTTTATGTGGATAGGGTATGTTGGGACTTATCCCAATTATTAGCACACCCTATATTATGAGTCCATTGGGTTAAGATTGGTATGACATAATGTATTTTTTTTAAATTATTGTTGGCCAACTTATTGGCATAAATCAAACTATGATATTATCACTAGACAAGTCAATTATTTCATTAATACATTATAGTAATCTCATGATGTTAACAAGCCAACTTTTTACCTTTGATTATCCTATAAGAACAATTCAATAACAAATTATAACATTTCATATTCTCGAACACAAGTAGGCATTACAACGTTTATTATCTCACGTAAATAATACCCTAATCATATGGATCTAACATATAGGTTTCATTCGACATTATATATCACAGAACCTACACATAATGTTCAGTTAGCACCACATACCTACAACATGCTCGAGTTTTATATTATACGTACTACTAGAATAAAAAATTGGGAGAACTAGGGATATGAACATTTGATTAATCAGGAACAAACCTAGTTTCAATTTTCTTGAATTCAAAAACGTTTGAAAAGCCTCTTGGGGAAAGGAATCCAAGAGAGAAATCCCATACCTTACTGTAGAATTTAATATATGAAGATCACCTTGCACTTTTGTAAGACCCGAAAATAATATAGGGTTTCTAGAGCCTAACATGTTTATATTATGGTTCTAAGGTCGTAAAATGGATTATCATATGTTTTAGAGTCATTTTGTAATGTTTTATGTATTTGAAATTCGTACGTCAAGGGATTGCCAAAACGTTCGACAACTAGTCAACCAACGGACCAAACGACGGCCTGTTGGTCAACCAAAAAACCGTTGGTAAGGTCTCGTCGACAGAACTAACCTTGGGCAGGTATCAATACAAGAATAGTCTAAGTAACAGTCGATGGAAGACTAGGTACAGTCTGTTTACTGACCAACGCCCCGTAGGTGCCTCCGTCGATGGTGGTCTGTAACATGCAGGTTGCGTCTCTTTTAATTAAAGGGGTGAATGGGAAATACACCCCATATACTAACCTGAATCTAATAGGTTTATTTATCTACTTTTGGGTGTGAATATAAGTCATCAAAAACGTGATAACCCTATTCTCAAATCTTCTCACATGATTGAAGCCTTTTCCTTAAAAAATATTTCCCTTCAAACCACCATTGTTGGTGAATCTAAAGAAATGCTTGGAGCTGGGTTTTATATGGATGAATCATCAAGTTTTAGAGGTTTTCAACTAGACAAAGTAATGGTGATCCTTCATCTTTAGTTATCCTTCCATCTAGAGAGTTAATCTCAAAGTTTTTAAAGAGAAAAATATGACCAAGTGCTTCTTCTTCATTCTAGCCATGGATTCTTTCTTAAATTGATTTTAAAAGCATAATATGAATGTAATGATGATTATCTACTGATTCGGACGCAATTTTCAATCCTATTGCATGATGAACCCATGCTCTTTCTCAAACTTGATTTTAGTCTATGTATGGATTTATGATCTTGATTTGTTATCGATTACGTTGAAGTGGCTATATCTACTGTTATTTGCATGAATTGATAATGATTTTATTATGAAGGATCAATGTGTATCCATGTATGAAGAGTTTAGTATGCCTAGCTTAGTATTCTAGTAATTCACCGTAACACGACCCTTTTATGATTAAATATTGAACTCGATTATGTTGTGGTTCTTGTAGCTACTGTTTTAGGTCAATATTATGGTTGAATTGTAAATATAAAACTTTTGTGATCAATATTAAAGAAGTTGTGGTGTGAATTTGTCTAGGTTCTTCTAATCTATGGTGTTGCAATTTGTTATCTTGACGTTCGATTAGTTTTATATGAATTCATCATGGTTAATGTCTATAGCTTCTTCCTATAAAGTAATATGAGGATTAATTATATGTAACAAATACAATATGGGTCAATTCATTATAGTTTGAATAGGATTAGCCTATGTAAACTTACCTTCCACGAATTCCTTATATGAAGCATGCCTGTGTCGACCTTAATGGCAAGTCTAGTAGTGTCTCATCTAGACTTTATTTCATTAGCTACAAACTATCATTTAATTTATTGGACAAATATGATCTATAGTCCATATACAAGAAATTGGCTAATGGTCTATGTTCTTTTACTTCCTAGAACATGTGAGATGTCTTATATTATGTTATAGTGTGATCTGGTAGCAACTTGAACATAGCTTCTTTTATGATTAAAGTACATTTAGATACTTACCTATATATGATTTGTTGATGAACAAGGTGTATTGATCAATGATGATCAAAGGGTGAGAAATCGGTAAGAATGCTTATCTCTTCTACTTTCCTTATAGTATTGTACGTGATAAATCCTTGTATGGCATTGTGTGGTATGGTCCACTTATTGTGGCAGTGTTTACTTTATTGTAAATATATATATGTATTTACCATGACCATGAAGGCACATTGATGACTACATGAACATTTGCTTAGGATGCTACAATGTGATGATTCTATCTACTTTCCTATTCTAGTTGTGATCTAGGGTGTATGGCTATTGTATAAGCATGTGCATATCCATGTCAGGGTAAAGAATAGGTGCTTACATGGATGAGTTAAAATGTCTAATAATCCTTTACCTATATACCCCTATGTGAATGCATGAATAGAACAAGTTAGGAGTCCTAAGTGTAATATGAAGTTTACTTGTCTCCTATGCTATTGTGTGTTGTGTGGTCTATTCTTGGAAGTGTTATGTGGTCTAAGAGAGTGGATGCCTCGATATGTTATTTTTTCCATTGTGTGATCAGGTTGACCAATGTACACACACACTCACTCATATGCATGTTACAAGTAGTATAGGTCATCGTGTCTAAATGAAAGGTAGTTCTCATATTCACTAATGCCTACTACTATGTATGTTAAGATGATGGTTATAAAAACATAATATGTGTTTCCTTATCTAGGATGACTTGATAGGTGTACTTGTATGGGCAAGGGTATGGGACTTTGCCTATGCATTGCACAGGTGTACCTTAATGGGATAGTTCTAGTTTTTGTTTCTATATGTGCATGAATATGAATGTATGGTCATGTGTGGTTTTAATGTGTTATGTGAAAGTTTTGTTCACATCTATGTATACAATAACACATATGAATGATGATCTAGTTAATAGAGGGACAATGAGAGGTGTGCCCATGATTACTCTAAAACTAGATAGGTGCTTGAATATGCTATAAGCATATGAATAATGATATCCTAAGCATGTATTTAAATTAAAAAGGTAATAAAGGGTTTTCAACAAAGGGAACTTAGATTAGTACCGAGTGAACTTGACATTAAGAGGTTTTGACTTTCCTTGGAGGAAGATGCACCATTTGTCCCTTATAGATTGTTGACTTACCTTATAGGAATACTCACATAAGGACCCACATGAGGTGTTGACTTTCCTTGGAGGAAGATTCACTTATGTTTTCTCATGAGGTGAGGCCCCAATTACCATTTGGTATGAAAAGGTAATACCTATATCTTAGTTCCATAAACTATGCTTTCCACATAGGATATAGAAAGGTGAATTCACTTAGGACGCTAGGATATATGTTAATATTCTATCTTGGCTAGGTAGGAACACCTTCCATTGGTGTAAGGCTGTACAATACCAAATTCCATGTTCAACACCCATGGTCTTAGTGTCGGTTATGGCTATAGTTTCCCTAAGGTAAAATTGACAATCAAAGTAATTGAATAGGATCCTAACTAGGAGGACTTAAGTTAATCTACTTAGAATAGGTGGAAGTAATGAACCAACCTAGACAATGCACAAGTAACTCCTTAGGAAGTTCTAGGAAGGTGAACTAATGTTAATGCTTATGTTCATATGCATGACTTTGTAGTATTGGTCTACTTCTTATGAAGATGTACATGATATTAGTCTTTATGCATGATGTTGATCTTGTTGACTATATGATGAAGGTCTTGACTGGACTATGTATATGTTGTATTATACTTCTATGATGGTATGTGTTGTCTTGTGTAGATGATATGTAGGGTTTTCATTGTGATCCTAAGGTGATACATTGCACTAAATTTCCAAAAATGGTTACTTGTGAGGTTAATGTATTAAAAGAAAGAGTTCAATGTTAAAAAAATGAGCTCACTCTAAAGTGACCTCAAATAGGACTTAAATTCTATATGTGCTTTTCTATGATGTTTGGACTTTTACTGTGTTTCTATGAAGTATGAAAATGATGTAAATGCTATTGTTTAAAGGTTTTATAAATATTTACTCAAAAAGACATGAAGTATTATTTCAAAAAAATATCCCTGTTTAAATGCATGTTTTTGCATAACTGCCATACTTACTGCATTCTTGCACTAATCCCACTCTTCTCTACTTTTTACACAAGTGTAGGTTATGGATGCTTAAAATATGTCTTGAATGGTGAAGATGTCTACAAATAATTCCTAAGCTCAAGGAAAGGAATCCTTAAGTCCAGAGATTTCCTACGTTATAGTTTACTGTAAAGACTTATATATTATACTTATGTTTATGTTTTAAGGGTTGTGTCCCTAATATATTCAAATGTTGTTGAGTATAGGATATCAAAGAGACTTAGGTTCAAAATATGTAATATGACTTATATTTTATATGTATGTGAAGTGCAGTTTCTAACATAAAAGTGCTATGAAATGTTTTAAATTTTCCGCTAAATTTACTATGTCGATGCGATGAATGATATCTATGGGGTTGTATAAGACCTCGGAGAGGTCAAGTAAGACATGTTACTTCTAATGGGTGCTCCCGCTCCCCGATTGTGACAAAAGTGGTATCAGAGCACAATGTTTTAAAAAGCGGTTTAGGATCAAAGAAGTCTCATATTTCCACGTCTAGTAGAGTCTTGTATCATTGGCGGTTAGTCGCGACATGTCAAATTGTAAGAGGCTATAGGACGATTTAGTTTCCCTTCTTCATCATTCTCATATCTTACCATAGAACTTAAATCTATAAGATCTCTTTTTATGTTTTCTTGTCAGGTAGTTTTTTTAGATATGATTGCTTGGATGTGATTATTCTCTATGTTTGAGGGAGAAAAGGTGAGTTTAAATACTTATCTTGGTTTTATGGTTTTAATGTGTATGTGTGAAGGTGTATTTTAGTATGTTTTGATGATGTGATGTCAATTATGTCTATATATGAAGTCTATATGAAATAGCATGTTCACTTTGAAAAATGTATGTCATGTTATAGTCAAAGCATGTTAGAAGATATTGTGGATGACATGAGTTCCCTTGGGAATTATGTCCTACTATATATTTTTGTATGATAGTAGACTTCTACGAATTGAACATGAAATGCTTAATAATACCTATGGAAACTTGCTACCCTAAGAATATGTACTTAAAAGTGTTGAGTGTTTCCTTTTGTTTCTTTGTGGTATATGATAAGTTTCCTAGTATGGATTAGAGTCCCTTGTATAGACTTGATCCTATGTGATATAATAGTATGCTTGTCTTGGTAAATCTTTCTACGTCATATTGTCATGCTTTTCCCATCAATTTCCTAAATGTTTCGTTTTTGGGAAAGTTGAAGCATGTCCACTGTAAAGCTAAATAGTTTACTGTAAGATTATGGAAAAAACAACTAAATTGTTCTTTAACTTGATGCTTTTTAAATGTGTATGGAATTGATGCATATGAACACGATACTGAATGTAAAAAGTAGTTTTTCTATTTGGAATGAAGAATTAGAGTCTTATGGCCTGATGAGTAGTAGATTTGTTTCTAACTTCTTATTTTGCTATGAGTTCCTTGATGTAGTGGAATTGATGTTTCTCTAGAGTTTAGGGTAGTACTTTTACCTTTGTAGAGTGATGATGTGGGTTTGATTGACCTAGAAGTTACCTTACATTAATGTTGAAAGAAAAGAAAAGTCCTTGTGACTAAGTCTCCTTGTTGTCTTCCCCTAATGATGTATGACCTTGGTATTTATTGTACTATATGAAAACTTTATGTGGTTCAAATGGATGACCTAACTTGATAATTGGGGATTAATTTCCTAGGAAGATGAAGTTTAGGTTTGCCTTGGTTGACTTACTGTAAATTCCTTCTAAAGTGGTAATCACTTTTAAGTGATGAAAACAAAGGTTGTTTAGTCAAGATCCTCTTAAGGTGGGATTAAGTTGCTTTTAAGTGGGTTTACCCTAAGTGGGGGATGGGGATGGAGTAGTAAGGTTGCAGATATTTTTCTACCATTGACCTTCTATTTTTGGCTTCAACTTCAATCTATTAAATTTTTAGTAAGCTTGTTTATGAATAAGAGTTTTGCATAAAGTATGAATTGCATGACCCTTATATGTTTGGGTATGTATTATTGACATTACCTTGAAGCTATTATGAATGTTCCAAATTGCATTAAGAATTTTTTTTTTATAAAATCCATGTTTTCTCATGTCAAATTGCATCTTGATATGCTATTTGTGCATTTGAATTCATGACTTAAGATAAGAAACATGGTAGAAGTCACTTGTGAGGTGTAATGTTTATTCTAGAAATGGAAAGTTGAGTCTCTTTCAAATAAAATGTATTAAGTCTCTTAAAAACTATGTAAGTTTAATGATTTGGAATACATAATTGTAGGCTCATTCTTTAAAAGTGAAAGCATGTTTAGCTAAGTGTTAATGTGTGTGCTTATAAGTTGCATTTTTTCCCCAAATGAGGCTTAATGTAAAAGTGAGTACTATTTTAGAAAAGGATATTTTCTAAAATTACTTCCTATTTGTTGTGATTTTATTGGTGTGACTTACCATTTAGACTTCACTAGGAAGGAATCATGAGCATGTCTTTGTTTAAAGTTGAGAATTTCTCTTTTTAAAAGGAATTGACCTTGTACATTTCTAAGGTATGAACTCATGGTACATTTAAGTGTGTTGAGGAGAAGTACATTCCTCCATGGACACCACTAAGCCTGGTATGATTGAGTATGACCTTCATGGATCTAGGTCTAAATAATAAAGATCTTTGTGATTCAACTAACTCAAGTCTATATTGTTTGAAGTATGAGTGCCTAAAATGCTTCTTGAGTGTTGTTGAAATCTTCCTATGTGTTAGTTGCAATAAAGAGTGAGTGAGTAATGGTTTTTCTTGATTTTGTGAATTCATTGATAAAATTATTTGATGTTTTTATAAATGTTATGAAGTTCTATATGATGCATTGAAATACTTGTTGTGGTTAAAGAGCCCTAAGTGTTATTCGAGGACGAATGTTACTAAGTTAGGGATATTGTAAGACCCCAAAATGAGATGGGGTGTATAGATCCTAAACTGTTTTTATGAATTTTATAAAGTACTAAAATGTATTATAATATGGTTTAGAGGCAGTGTGTAAAGTTTGAAGTTATATGGAAGTCGAACGTCAAGGGACGACCAAAATGTTCGACGACTAGTCGCCTATTTTCCTCATGCATCTATGCATGCTTATACTTGTGTTTAATGAGCTTGTGAATCCTATAAATGAGTTGTAATGATTTTTAATGATGTTATATGGAGTTTCGAGAAGTTTGGAGGTCAAACGACCAAGAACGTCCAAGGTGTTCGAAAGGTAGCCCTTAAGATGCTCAATGTGTATCTTGATGGGTCCTAGCCTGTTTGGACGACTTGCAGGTTTTTTTTAGGGTTAAACTTATGTGTAAGGTCTAAAACATGTTAAGGGGTGTATTTATGTTTGAAACATCCGGGTACGACCTCTAAAGGGCCCCACAAGAGGCCCCAAAAGAAGGGCACAAGGCTTATTGAGACACTTCCTTGGCAGTATCAATGACGGACTAAACGACGGCCATTTGGTCAACCAAAGTCCCGTGTATAAGTTCTAGTCGAATGGAACTTATCTTGGTCAGGTATCAATCCAAGAAATGTCTAAGTAACAATTGACAGAAGCCTAGGTACGGTGCGTTTACTGACCAACACCCCGTAGATGCCTCCGTTGATGGTGGTTGTAACCTGCATGTTGCGTCTGTTTTAATTAAAGGGGTGAATGGGAAATTTACCCCACGTCGTAAACTTACTCTAGTAGGTTTATTTATATACTTTTGGGTGTATATAAATCATCAAAAACGTGATCACCCTATTCTCAAATCCTCTACCCACAGTTGAAGCCTTTTCCCTCTAAAAATATTTCCCTTCAAACCACCATTGTTGATGATGCTCAAGAACTTCTTGGAGCTGGGTTTTATATGGATGAATCATAATGTTTTAGAGACATTAAACTAGACAAAGGTATGGTTATCCTTCATCTCTATTTATCCTTCCATCTGGAGAGTTATTCTCAAAGTTCTTAAAGAGAAAAATATGATCAAGTGCTTCTTCTTCATTCTAGCCATGGGTTCTTTCTTAAATTGATTTCAAAAGCATAATATGAACGTATTGATGATTATCTACGGATTTGGACATGATTTTCAATACTATTGCATGATGAACCCATGCTCTTTCACAAACTCGATTTTAGTCTATGTATGGATTTATGATTTTGATTTCTTACCGATTAATCTATGATTCTATTACGTTGAAGTGGCTATATCTACTGTTATTTACATGAATTGATCATGATTTAATGATGTAGTATCCATGTGGATCCATATATGGCGAGTTGAACATCCCTAACTTAGTATTCCAGGAATTCACTATAACATGGCCCTTTTTATGATTAAATGTTGAACTCCATCATGTTGTGGTTATTGTAACTACTGTTTTAGGTCAATATTTTGGTTGAATTGTCGATATAAATCTTCTGTGATCAAAATAAAGAAGTCTTGGTTTGAATTTATCTAGGATCTTCTAATCTATGAAGTTGTAATTTGTGATCTTGATGTTAGGTTAGTTGTTATATGAATGGATCATGGTTAATGTCTGAATCTGCTGCCTATAAAGTAATATGAGGTTGAATTATATGTAACGAATCCAATATCATTCAATACATGATAGTTTGAATAGTATTAACCTACGTAAACTTACCTTCCATGAACTCCTTATATGAAGCATGCTTGTGTCGACCTTAATGGCAAGTGTAGTAATGTCTCATCTAGACTATGATTTCATTAGCTACTTCCTAGCATAAACTTTATTGGTGAAATATGATCTATAATCCATAAAAAAGAAATTGTCTAATGGTCTATGTTCTTCTACTTCCTCGTACATGTGAGATGCCTTGTATTATGTTATAGTATGATCTTGTAGCAACTTGTACATGGTTTCTATTATGATTAAAGTACATTTATCTACTGCCGTATATATGAATTGTTGATGAACAAGGGGAATTTATCAATGATGATCAAAGGGTGATAAATTGGAAAGAATGCTTATCTCTTGTACTTTCCTTATTGTATTGTAGTTGATAAAGCCTTGGTAAGAATGGCACCAACACAATGTCTGAAAAAAATAAGGAAAAAACGCTAGTAAAATATACTCCACTAGCTCAATCCTGTAACTAAGCTAGAATATAATGGGAAAGAGTCCTCGAATGTATGAGGGACTACCAAGTCCGGATGAATGCTCTACGTTTGGATAGCTTCAGCGCCGATCTGTAAGCTCTAACGTCTACTTGTGCCTGCACCTAAAAGTTTAGAGTTGTATGGGATTAGTACACACTTGTACTGAGTATGGGTATATGCAAGCGCACACCAAGGACATGCATGAGTAAGAATAGCTCTTTCCTAACAACATGATTTATGGAAAGTCAAGTCAGTGGACTTGCCAAATTGGGATTAGGAAAGTCATGGGACTTGCAAATTTTGAATTAGGAATGTCAGGGGACTTGCCAAATTTTGTTTAGGAAATTCATGTCATGAGAGTAACATGCATCATCATACGTATCATATTGTACACTACACATAAAATCTAAACACATAGCACATAACATATTGCATATAGCACATAACATATTTCATATCATTCGTTCATATGTCATGAGACCTTGAAATCATGGACTTGAAATTAAGACTTTCCAAAATGAGGGCTCAAAATATGGAACCTCAACTAAAAAGCCTTCTTTAGTAAACACAGAGTCTGCTTAATTCATTCATACGTACTTCATTTCAATCATTCATAAGCTAGTGTTAACACTAGCCATACCTAGGATGTAGTTTAAGACTCTTATCGGGTTTACTGTGCAATGATCAAGAATAACCTAGTGTCATTACTTGAGTCTAGCTCACCTCTTGATAATTATATCCTAACACCTTTCGTATCGTTCATATCATTTTGTGCATCATATTGAGGCTGGCCTCATTCATTCATTTGGGAACATTAAATTTAACCGACATAGATCAGGTGAGTATCATGAAATCGAGTGTCAGCCCCACACCGAAAAGAGGTGGAATCACCTGCCAATGTGACCCAAAACATGCTAGTGTACATAGAAATTAAACCGTGCTAGATCCTTATATTGGCAGTATAGGTTCAAAGACTAGGAGATATGAGGAGACCTAAACCCAGCATGACGGACAGTCTCATCTCATGAGAGTTACCGAACCTCCGTCGTTCCCAAAAGAATGCATCACCGCTCATAGCTAGCCTATCGGTGCTCACTATAAAGTTCCATTACATTCAAATCATACGTCATGGAAGCTGGCTACTAGTATGAGGACACCATAGATCTATAGATGATTTATCATATCATCATTAGTATTAAGTATACATTAATCTCAATACTTTTGTTAAAGTGTTCATAGAGAGTTGTCTCTATTTTAGCTTTACACTCTCATAGGTGAGTACGTTTTGGTAACATTTACTTATGCTCATTTGAGATTGCTCTCATCTTTCACATTATCCTCTTATCATGTTGTCACCACATTCATTAGCTTTAGCATATTTTCTCTTCATAATTACTCACCACTTTTTACGTGAATATTTATTTCATCATATGCCAATGCACTTGGCCATTTGGTGTGTTTCACACTCTTACTTGACCATTCTAGGGTTTCATCATTTAGTTACATACATCTTAGGTTCACTTACTTTACACGTATGAGAGACTTACGAGTCTATACATACAAGCCATGAGGCTTCAATTATAGTTCGTTTTAGTGACTCATATATTTCTAACATTATGTGGTACAAGACTGATGCATCTTGTTACTATACCAAGATCTAGATTTATGTTGACAGCATTATTTTTGAACATTTATTCACGTATAACTTATGTATCAATACAAGGGAACCTGATTTCGAATCCCTTGGACAACACTTACATTTGTATTTATTTTAGTTTGATCCACACGACTTGGTGACCCAAGATTGAGCCCCAACGCCTTTTATTCATTTTCCCTTAATTTTATTCTTTAGTTTTCATTCGTTTAGAAATGAGAGGATTTGGGACCGAACCCCCACAATCTCATTATATATTTTTTTCATTTTTCCTTAAACTAATTTTTTGTTTTGACCAAGAGGGTGTGGGATCGAACCCCCACAGCCTCATTTTCTTTTCTTCTTAATTTCCTTTATTTTGCCGTGTGGTTGTGGGTTCGATTCACACATGCCTCAATTTTAATTTTTCTTTTAATTCTCTCTAATGTTTGATAGAGGGGTTGTGGATTCGAACCCCACACACCTCATTCTTATTTTTTTTTCTTTTAAGTTTAGGTCAAATCACGCGGGATCTAATCCCACATGCCACCTTATTTTTAACTCAAATTATTTCAATGATTTTTAACATGGTGAGGTCACGGGTTCGATCCTAAGTGACATCACTTATTTTTCTTCATTTTACATAGCTTATTAAACAACTTTACTTGGCTGAAATTAATCAACAAGGTTCTGGAAATTTGAATTACATTTTTCAGCTTCTTTTCATCAACATTTTAAGTTAATTTTTAGGGAATTTCGTGAATCATTTAGCTAATAGTTTTTAACTCTAATAAGCCACATTATACTTCACATGAACATCACGATTTCTACATGATTTTCCATGTGAAATAACCATAAAACATGTAATTCCATGCTCCATTCCATGTCCAAGATCCACGGCAACACACACTTTGCACACATACTTATCACATAGTCTTGAAAAACATACATTAATAATCATATAAATCCAAAAACACTCAATAGAAATGATCATCACAAAAACACATTACATTCCTAATTTCTACCAGCAAACATATCCAACCTATGAATCAATGGGAGCGAATGACAGGGACATGCAACGGGGAACAATCCTAGATTTCGGATTACAATAGACTGAATCCTAGGGGTCTCTTGGGAAAGGGACCAAGAGTAAGAAAACACGTACCTTAGCATGGAAAAAAGGCCATTTTACACCTAGACCCTCCAATCTTAACATTTCCCCCTTTTAAATCTGGTAAAGACTCATTCGTGTAAATCTTCATATTCGGGAGCCTTACATTGCTGGAACCAACCTTTCCTACGTCAACTAACTCCACAAGTTAGTTGGCTTGTCTTTCAAAAGGGTTAGAGGTCTGGTTCTACGCGCATCAGTCCATGTGAACACGGTGTTATCGTACGCATTCTAGACACATTAAGCATTACTTAGTATATCCATTTTTAGGGTTGTTACATTATCCCTCCCCCCTTAGGAACATTCGTCCCCAAACGACACTACTAACTATCTAGCGTAATGCCAGTCAGATCATAACATAATTACTATTCACAAACAAGCAATATAAAAAAAGAATGGAGAGACAAGGAAACTTAGACTTAAGAGTAAGAAGTCTAACCTTAAGAGCTAAAAATATGAGGGTAGCGGGATCTCATATTAGCCTCGGCCTGCCACGTAGTACCCTCAACAAGATGATTCCTCCACAATACGTTCACTGTGGCAATCTTTTTGTTCCTTAACCGTTTGACCTATTTGTCTAAGATCTCAATAGGTACCTCTTCATAGGATAAGTCTTTATCGACCCCCAAACCTTCAACATGTAGACATCGATGGTGCATCACCCAAGAACTTCTTTAACATAGAAACATGAAAGACCGGATGGAAAGAAGCTAGTTCCACAGGCAATGCTAACTCATAGGCCAGCTCACCCAGACGTTGTAAGATCTCATATGGCCCAACATACCTCGGACTCAACTTCCCCTTCCTTCCAAACCTCATCACCCCTTTCATAGGTGATATCTTCAAATAGATTGGGTCACCAACATCAAACTCTAAGGGCAATTTTATGTTGTCTGCATAAGACTTCTGCCGACTTTAAGTAGTAGCCGACCTATCCTTAATCACCCTGACCTTCTCTAAGGCCTTAGGAATGATATATGGACCCAAAATAGATGAATCTCCAATCTCGAAAAACCCAATTGAAGACCTACACCTCCTACCATATAGTTCCTCAAACGGTGCCATGCAATGCTGGAGTGATAACTATTATTGCACGAGAACTCTATCAAAGGTAGATGGTCATCCCAGCTACCCCTGAAGTCAATCATATGCGCTTTCAGCATATCTTCCAATGTATGAATGGTGCGCTCTGCATGACCATAAATATGCGGATGAAAGGCAGTATTAAGCTTCACCTGTTTTCCTTATCTCTCCTAGAAGGATCTCCAAAAAATTGAAGTGAACTGAGCTCCTCTATATGATAGGATAGACAAAGGAATCCCATGAAATTTCACAATATCATTAATGTAGAGTCTCTTACAATCCTCGACTCTCTAAGTAGACTTCACCGGGATAAAGTGGCCAGACTTAGTCATCGTGTCCACAATAACCCATATGGAGTCATGTTGTCTCTAGTTTTTGGAAGACCAAACACGAAGTTCATATTAATGGCCTTCCACTTCCAAGTCAGAACCTCAATAATATGAGTAAGACCTCCAAGCTTAAGATGTTCTGCCTTAACCTTTTCACAATTACGACACTTGGCCATATATTCTGCAATGTCCTTCTTCATGCAATCCCACCAATAGATCTGCTTAAGATAATGATACATCTTGGTGGAACCTTGATGTATTGAATATCTGGAAAGATGGGGCTCTAAATTGATCCTCGCCTTCAAATCATCCATATTTTGTACACACAGCATGTCCTGGTACTTAAGTATGTCGTTACCTCTCAAAGCAAAAGACTCATTCATCTTAATCAGCACTGAGGTTTTTGACTCTATCAAAATAGGATCAAGATGCTGACCCTTCTTGACTTCAACCACCAAGGACGATTCAAAACTATGATGAACTGAAACACTCCCACTAGTAGAGTCAACTACCCGCACACCCAGTCTGGCCAGTCTGTGTACATCTTTCACCAACTCCTTCTTTCCATCCTCAATGCGGGCTGTACTTTCAATGCTCATCCTTCTCAAACCATCAGCTACAACATTAGCCTTACCTGGATTGTAGTGAACATTCATTTTATAGTCCTTCAACAGCTCCAACCATCTCCACTGACGAAGATTCAACTCTCTCTGCGAGAACACGTACTAGAGACTCTTATAGTCTGTCAACACATCCATGTGCACTTTGTACAAGTAATGCCTCCATAGTTTCAATGCAGTGACCACAGATGCAAACTCCAGGTCATGAGTGGAATAATTGTTCTCATGAACTTTGAGTTGTCTGGACGCACAAGCTATCACCTTACCACCCTGAATAAGAACACAACCGAAACCAAACCTAGATGCATTAAAATAAACAGTGTAATTCTCACCACACTTAGGAAAAGTAAGCATCGCGGCTGAAGTGAGTCTTTCCTTGAGCTCCTGGAAACTCTATTCACAAGTCTCCGTCCATTCAAATATTCCCACCTTCTTAGTCAAAGATGTCAGTGGGGAAGCATTGGAAGAAAAACCCTCTAAGAACCTGCGGTAGTAACCAGCCAATGCCAAGAAGCTACAGATATTTCTGTGAGTAGGACGTTCTTTTCATTTTTAACACCCTCAGTCTTCTTGGGGTCCTCTTCAAAACCCTGATCGGACACAACATAAGCCAGGAAGGTCGCTGATCTTAGCCACAATTCACACTTGCTGAATTTGGCATACAACTGATGTTGTCTAAGTACTTGCAAGGTTATTCTCAAATGTTGTTCATGTTCTTCCTTGGTTTTACAGTAGATTAGAACGTCATCAATGAATACTATGGCGAAAGTGTTATTCACGGAAGACCCTGTTCATGAGATCCACAAATATAGCAGGTGCATTCGTAAGACCAAATGACATAACTAGGAACTCATAGTCACCATAACGGGTACAAAAGGCTGTCTTTGGCATATCTCCATCCCTAACCCTAAGTGTATGGTACCCTGAATAAAGATCAATCTTCGAGAGGAAACTAGACCCTTGGAGTTGGTCGAATAAGTCATCTATTCTAGGAAGTGGATACTTATTCTTGATAGTGACTTTTTTGAATTGCCAATAATCGATACATATTCTAAGGGTTACATCTTTCTTTGTAACAAAAAACACTGGAGCTCCCCAAGGGGATATGCTTGGCTGAATGAAACCCTTATCACTGAGATCTTTTGACTACAACTTCAACTCTTTGAGTTCAGTTGGATACATTCTGTAAGAAGGAATTGAAATTAATTTCTTTTTGGGTTCTAAGTCCATACCAAAGTCAACCACTCGAGGGGGAGGAACTCCAGGCAAATCTTCAGGAAAAACATCTTGGAACTCATTCACTACAGGCACTGAATCTATGGAAGGAATGTCATGATCTAAATTATTAACACTCACAAGATAACATAATAACCCCTTGGACATCATTTTGTTGGCCTTAAGGTTCAAAATAAAGGGATTAGGACGACTCGAGTTGTACCCCTCCCAGACCAGCTGTTCTTAATTAGGGAAAATAAATCTCAAAACCCTACTACGACAATCCATACAAGCATAACAAATATGAAGCCAGTCCATGCCAAGAATAACATCAAAATCATGCATTGGTAACTCAACTAAGTCTGCACACATAGTCTTACCACTTAAAACTATTGGGCAGTCCTTGTATACACTATCAGTTCTTACATTTTCTCCTAAAGGTCTACTACGCACTATAGGATCACGAAGAACAGGCAATATCTCAAAAGTGAGAGCAAGTAAAGAAGTTACAAAGGAAAGCGCAGACCCTGGATCAAGTAAAGCATAAACAAACGTTGAGAATATTTGCAGCATACCTGTGACCACATCAGTGGACTTCTCCTATTCCTCCTTGCTTTTCATGTAGTAGAACATGCTCCTCTTAAGAGGCTTGGCTGCTGCTGCACCCTGTGAATTAGTCCTAGCTTAAGCATTACCTCTAGCCTGATCCCTCTTCTGTGGGCAGTCCTTAATCATGTGCCCGCTCTTACCGCAAAAAAATCAGGCATTACATCCCTATTTTTTACTAGTAAACATATCCAACCTGCGAATCAATGGGAGTGAGTGACAGGGACACTCAACAGGGAACAATCCTAGTTTTCGAATTAGAATCGACTGAATCCTAGTGGTATCTTGGGAAAGGGACCAAGAGTAAGAAAGACCTTACCTTATTTTGACGTTCAAACCTAGAACTTGCTTCCCAAAGACCTCCTCCAACTCACGTCCAAATTTGAGCTTCAACACAAAACTTCGGCGGAAAAACCCTCCATTTGTCTAACATTTTGGATATGTTTTTATTATATTTTTAACGTGAATGTTCTTAAAGTGTGAAGAAATTTTTGTTGTTGGTAAACTCTTGTATTTTGGAATGGAGAACGTAAAAAGAAAGAGAGATTTTGATGTGACAGAGAGAGAGAGTTAAACGTGAAAGGTTATTTAGGCTTAGGTAAAGACTTAGTCAAATTAGGACTCTTTCAAACCTTTAAAACAATCTGATTTTTCTTTTTTATATAATAATATAATAGATATTAATTTACCAATTTAATTAAAACAATTTGAATCATTGCTTCCACCTAGGTTCGAACCCAGATGGAGCAAGACTTCACTCAAAGGCCAATTATCGTCCCTCTCTCCCAAATATGCCCCTCCACCTTATTAATTAAATATTTAATTACATATTTGGGGTAATTACGATACTACCCTTATCCTGGAAATTTACCATTTTACCCCTAGTCCCTCCAAACTTAAGATTTCCGCTTTTTAAATCCGATAAAGAATCATTCGGGTAAATCTTCATAATCGAGAGCCCTACATTGCTGGACCCAACCTTTCCTAGCTCAAAAAACTTCCAATTTAGTTTGATTGGCTGTCACAAGGATTCAGATGTCTGTTCTACGTGCATCAATCCGGTGAACTCGGTCTAATCAAAGGCATTATAGACACATTAAGCATTACTTAGCATATCCATTTTTAGGGTTGTTACATCAATGCAATGAATGATATATATGGGAGTGTATGACATGTTACTTATAGGGGGAGCTCCCTGCCTGTGACAACTTTGCACGAAAACCTTGAAGGACTGCCTTGAAATTGCTAAGGTTTTTCTTACGTTGTTCACTATTTTTCAGTCATAGGTTTTCTAATGATTAAAGGTGATTCTAGGCCTTTGTATCTTAATATTGAATACTTAAACTTAGGCTTATTAACTTTTTTTTTTTAAAAAAAATTACCTAATTACCAAAACGCTCCTCCTAAATTGACTAAAAATAGGAGAGCATTTGACTTAGCCAAATCTTAAATTTTCTTGAGTGTTTCGGCTTTGACTAGGATGTTAATTAATTATTACTAATTTAATTAATTATGTGACCTAGGGTATTTACTAAAATACCCCTAAGTCACTAGGACCATAATTAACTTCTTTGGACCATCCTAGGTTAGGTTCTAGAATGTTTCTTTAGTTAGTTAACACTATTTAGTTTATTTTGGTCATTGCTAGGCTAGTTAGCTCGTTAGGTAAGTTAATTAGAGCCTAGGAATTGTTAGAAAGCTAGGACCCATGTGGATTTACCCACACGCGCGCCTACCCCCTAAACGCCCTAACTGAATTTGATTGGGGCTTGGTCGCTTGGTCTATTGCGCATGTGCTTGCAGATGTGTTGATGCACATTTCTTGTCCAAGGATCCTCATTATGTCCTTGGGCACTTCTTAATATACATTATCATTTTAAATTATCATGTGATATGGTACCTAGGCTTAAAAATAGGATTCCTCGTACCTAATGTGTACAACTAAGAAATTAATATTTTAGCTTTAGGGTCTTCATTGCAGGTACAATTCCTAACAAGCTTAGATTGGAGCATTCTAACATCAAAGTATATCTTAATACATAGAAATTGTCTAACACCCTTAAGCTAATATTCTCTAATATGCCCAATATTACTCAATATTGGGCATTGAGATGACTATGTATCTTAATACATATTAAAAACCTAATAGACCCTTCACTAGACAAGTACATTTTCTGGAATGTTACAGTGTTGAATCCCCTAAGAGGGATACTCATCCAATGTATTCCCATGAGAGGAGACCCCAATTGCCAAGTGAGATGTAGAGGGAGAATATATATCTCTTAGTTCCATAAACTATGCTAGCCACATGGTATCTAGCAAGTGATATCACCTAAGATGTCGGTATGTTACTCATGTCTTACATTGGCATATAAGATGCCCTCTTTTTGATGTGAGGGGATGACACCAAATTCCATGTTTCGCAGCCATGGTTTTAGTATCGGTTAAGGCTATAGTTTCCATAAAGTAAAACGGACAATGGAAGAAAATGAATAGGATCCTAACTAGGAGTACTTAAGTTAGGTTACTTAGGATTGGTGGCAGTAATGAACCCATCTAGACATTGCACAAGTATCTCCTTAGAAAGTCCTAGGAAGGTGACCTAATATGTATGATTATGTTGATGTCTATATGCATTACTTTGTAGTTCTTTTTCTACTTTTCATGAATATGTGCATGGTATGAATCTATGAAATGTGATATTATCCTTATATGCACTATGTTTGTCTAAGTGACTATATGATGAAGGTCTTGTATTAACATGAATGAAGTTGCTTTCACTTACTTGTTTATGCATGAATTGAATGTTAAGGTTTGTGGTATCATGAAGGGTTTACTAAGAATGTATGGGGTTATGGGGATATATATGTTCATTTCATTAGTAGTACCAAGTTTGGGGTCATGAGCAAGATCTAATAATGATTTATATGCAAAGAAATAAATATATGTGTTACTTGATGTAGTTTACTGTAATGTTCCTAAGAACTTGACCTAAATTTGTCTTTTACAGATTGTACTAATATGATGTTATGTTTTGTCTTAGGTAGGTTATATGTATGTTTCCTTGTGGCCTTAAGGTGATGCATTTCACCAAGTATCACTAAAGTGTTACTTCGGAAGTTAATGAACAAAAGAGAAGATAGTTCACTATTAAGGGAAAAAGTGCTTACTCTAATGTGCCTTCAAAATGCAATAAATTCTCTATGTGATCTTGTGTGATGTTTTTCCCTTGAATATGTTTATATGAAGTATGTGAATGATATAAATTCTATGGTATAAAGGTTTTATGAAGATTTATTCAAAAACACATCAAGTATGATTTCAAGAAAATGTCCCTTTTAAATGCATGTTTTTGCATGGTTTCCATACTTAGTGCATTCTTGTACTAATCCCATTTTTCTATACTTTTTACATAGTGTGTAGGTTATGGATGCTTAAAGGATGTCTATTATTGAGGATCTTGATATGTGATTCCCAAGCTCAAGGAAAGGGGTCCTTAAGTTCCAAGGATTCCCTACTTATGTCTTAATGTTAAGTTTATTAAATGTCCTATAATTATGTTTTATCTTTTATGGGTCGTTTCCCTAATGTATTCTGAAGTTGTTGATTCTAAGATTGAAAAGAGACATAGAGTCTAAATATGTATTATGACTTATATTTTGTATATATATGAAGTGATGTTTCTAGCATATGATGTGTTATGAAAAGTTTTAAATTTTCCGCTAAATTTACTATGTCAATGCGATGAATGATAACTATGGTCTTGTACAAGACCTTCGAGAGGTCAAGTACGCCATGTTAGTTCTAGGGGGTACTCCCCGGATGTGACAAACGCGATATTAGAGCATTCAGTCTTAAAACTAGTTTAGGGTCCAAGAAGTCTCATATTGCCACGTCTAGTAGAGTCTTGTATTATTGGTGGTGAGTCGCGACACATAAAATTGTACGAGAGTCTATAGGACAATAGAGTTTCTCTTCTTCATCATTCTCATATCGTTCCATAGAACTTAACTTGATAAGATCTCTCTCTTATGTTTTCTTGTGCGGTGGTCCTTTTAGATGTGATTGCTTGGATGAGATTGTTCTCTATGCTTGAGGGAGAAAAGTTGAGTTTGAATGCTTATCTTGGTTTTATGGTTGATTGAGTATGTGTGTAGGTTAATTTTGGTATTTTTTTATGATATGATCCCATTTATTACTATATACGAAAACTTATGTGAAATGGAATGTTATTTTGAAAATTGTATGTCATGATATAGTTAAAGCATATTAGAAGTTATTATGGTTAAAATGGGTTCTTTTGGAATGATGTTCTCCTATATGGTTTTACATGATGGTAGCCTAATACTACGATTTGAACTTGAAATGCTTAGTGACTACCTATGGAAGCACGCTACGCTCAGATTTTGTGCTTAAAAGTGTTTAATGTTTTCCTTTGTGTACATGTGGTCCTTGATAAGTTGCCTAGTATTGATTGGAGTTATTTGTATAAACTTGATCGTAGGTGTGATGATAGCATGCATTCTTATTTAGGATGAGTTGGTAAAGTTTTGTATCTCGTATTGTCATGCTTTTCCCATTAATTGCCTAATTGTTGCATTTTTGGAATTTGAAAACATGCTCACTATAATGATAGGCAGTTTACTGTGAGATTTTTGGGAAACCAACTAAATTGTCCTTTGATTGGAATTTGTTGAAATGTGTATCGAATTGATGCGTATGAACATGATAATGAACGTAAAATGGAGATTTTCCATTTGGAATGAAGAATGAGAGTGTTGTGGTATTATGAGTCATGGATTCGTTTCTATCTTCTTATTATGTTGTGAGTCCCTTCATGTTGTGGAATTGGTGTTTCCCTAGAATTGAGAGTAGTGTTCTTATCTTTGTAGGGTGATGATTTGGGTTTGTTTGACCTAGAAATTACATTGCATTAATGTTGAAAGAAAAGAAGAGTCCTTAAGACTAAGTCTCCTATATTGTTTCCCCTAATGATGTATGACCTTGGTGTATATTTTATTGTAAAAGAACATTTTGTGGTCCAATAGTATGACCTAACTTGATAATTGGAGGATAAATTGCCTAGGTTATAAGTTTTAGAATACTTTGGTGTTCTTATATTAACATACTGTAAATCCCTTCTAAAATTGTAATCACTTTTAAGTAATAAAATTGAAGGTTGTTAAGTTAGTTTTTTTTTAAAGTTTGGGTTAAGTTACTCTTAATTGGGTTTACCCTAAGTGGGGGATGGTGATGGAGTAGTAAGGTTGTAGATATTTTCTATTTGACCTTCTATTCTTACATGAACTTGAATCTAATGAATTCTAAGAAAGCTTATTCATGAATAAAGTTTTGCATAAAGTGTGAATTGCATGAACTTTATACGTTTGGTATCTATTGATTAACATTACCTTAAAGATATTGTGTAGATTCAAAAGTGCATGAAGGATTTTTTTTGATAAAATCCATGTTTTATCTTGTTGATTTGCATCTTGATATGCTAGTTATGCATTTGACTTCTTGAGATAATATAAGAAACATGGTAATAGTCACTTGTGAGGTATAATGTATATCATTCTGATAAAAATTTGTTGATTCAATTAACTCAAGTCTATGAGCATTGAAGTATGAGTGTTTAATTGTGTCTTGAGTGTTATTGAAATCGTCCTAAGTGTGACTTAAAGAATAGTGTAATATGATTTCTTAATGAATTGAGGTGTAACGACCATGTTATGATTAGGAGAAGGATGTTCCTCCTATGAACATGATAACAACCTATGTTTTTGATGTATTAAAGAGTGAGTGAGTAATGGTTTTGCTTGCTTTTGTGCATTGAGTAATAAAATGATTTGATGTTGTTATAAATGTTATGAACTTCTGTATGATGCATTGAAAACCTAGCGGTGATTAAAGAGCCCTAACTGTCATTCCAGGACGAATGTTCCCAAGTGGGAGATATTGTAAGACCCCAAAATGAGTTAGGGTGTCAATTGCCTAACATGTTTGTCTTATGTTTATGAGGTCCTACAACGACTTATATTATGGTTTAGAGGCAGTGTATAAAGTTCAAAGTTATTTGGAAGTCGAACATCAAGGGACGACCAAAAGGTTCGACGAATAGTCACCTATGTGTCTAATGTGTCCATGCGTGTTTATATATTGTATAATATGAGATTATGAAGTATTAAAATGATTTAGAATGAGTTTAAAGATGGTATATAAAGTTTCAAGAAGTTTGAAGGTCAAACGACCAAGAACGTCCAAGGCGCTTAATGTGTGTGGTTATGAGGCATAACCTATTTGGACGAGTTGCGAGTATTTTTTTGTGGTGAAACTCATGTGGGATTTATAATACTTGTTAAGGGTTGTATTTATGTTGGAAACTTCCCGGTAAGACGTCTAAAGGGCCTCGCAAAAGTCCCCACAAGAAGGACCCAAGGCTGGTCGAGACACTGCCTTGACAGTGTCAATCAACGGACCAAACGACGGCTAGTTAGTAAACCAACGTCCCGTTGGTGAGGTGTCGTCGATGGAAACTTTTATTGGGAAGGTCTCAAAAAAAAAATTTCTACGTACCAATCGACTGAAGCCAAAGGACAGCCAATAGACTGACCAGTAGCCAGTCGATTGGGTCCGTCGATGGTGGCCTATAGCTACTATATTGCGACTATTTTATTCAAGGGGTGAATGGGAAGTTCACCCCACGTCCTAAACTGATTCTTATTTATTAATTTACCCATATTTGGGTGTATATAAAGTGTCAAACACGTGAATTACACATTCCAAAACCTTTCCCACGAAATTGAACATTTCCCTCCAAAAATCTTCTTCCTAGAAACCACCATTGTTGGTGAGGCTCAAGAACAGCTTGGACCTTGGACTTACATGGATAAATCACCAATTTTTAAAGGTTTTTAACTATACAAAGTTATGGTGATCCTTCATCTCTAGTTATCCTTCCATCTAGAGATTAATCTCAATTTTTTCAAAGAGAAAAATATTATCAAGTTCTTCTTCTTCAATCTATCCATGGGTTCGTTCTAAAAATATTTTCAATTATTAAATCATGTTGAACGTGATTTTACTCCAATTGCATAATGAACCCATGCTCCCTACCTAAATCAATTTAGTTCTTTCATGGGCTTTGTGATCTTGACTTGTTATCGATTAAATTGTGATTCTATTACGTTAAATTGGTTATATATACTGTTTTTTACGTGAATTTATGATGAATTGATAATGAAGGATCCGTGTGGATAAATATATGATGTTTTGGACATAGTTAGCCTAGTTTCCAAGATTCACTATAACATTGGTTTTTTAATGATATAGAATGGAAATCGATTATCTGATGGTTCTTGTAGCTACTGACTTAGGCTAATAATTTGGTTGAATAGTGAATATAAACGTGCTATGATCAAAGTAAATAAGGCTTGGTATTAATTGATCTATGTGTTCTTAAGCTATTAAATAGTAACTTGTGATCACTGTACCATTGGTCTTTAATTGTTTGAAAGTGGATTTCAAGTATGTTAATATTCTTAGGTATACTGCCTTATATTTATGATATTAATGATTTGTGGGTATTAATTCTTGATGATCAAAGAAAAGAACTCTTGGCATGTATTGATCTAGGTTCTTATAGTTTACAATTTGAATGTTGTAATGAAATCTAAGTTCTAGGTTAAATGAAGCATGACTTAAACGTGATCTACATAGCTTTAACTACTGGACTATGTTGGAAATATTTCTATATTATGAATGTTAGCTATGGTAATCAAAGTAAATCATATTAGTTGATGATCTAAGGCTCTCTACTTTCTAATACATATGAGATGCCTTGTATTATGTTATATTATGACCTTGTAGCAATTTGTACATGGTTTTATTTTATGATTAAAGTACATGTAGATATTGCGCTATATATGAATTGTTGATAAACAAGGTATATTGATCAATAATGATCAAAGGGTGAGAAATGGGTAAGAGTGCTTATCTCCTCTACTTTTCTATATTAATGTACTTGATAAAGCCTTGTATGGCATTGTGTGGTATGGTACACTTATGGTGGAGGTGTTTACTTTATTGCGCTTATATATGTGTTATTTATGTCCTTTAAGGCGGATTGATGAATCTATGAAGATGTGGTTATGATGATTACACTATGTGAAGTTTATGCCTACTTTCCTATTCTAGTTGTGATTTAGGTTTTATAGCTATTGTATAAGCATGTGTATATCCATGTTAGGGTAAAGTATAGGTGCTTGCATTGATGAGTTAAAAAGGTTAATAATCCCTTACCTATGTACCCCTATGTGAATGCATGAATAGCACAAGTTAGGAGTCTTAAGTGTAATATGAGGTTGACTTGTCTCCTATGCTATTGTGTGTTGTGTGGTCTATGTTTGAAAGAGAATTATGGTCTAAGAGGGTGGTTGCCTCAATGTTTTTTTGATATCCATTATGTGATCATGTTGACAAATGTACAATACACTCACTTTACATGCATGTTACAAGTAGTATAGGTCATGGTGTCAAAATGAAAGGTAGTTCTCATATTAACTAGTGTCTACTACTATGCATGTTAAGACGATGTTTACGTTAGTATGATATGTGTTTCCTTAGCTAGGATGACTTGATAGGTGTACTAGTATGGGAAAGGGTATGGAACTTTGCCAATGCATTGCACATGTGTACCTTGATAGGATAGTTCTAGTTTTTGTTTCTATATATATGAATATGAATGTATGAACATGTGTGACTTAAGGTGTTATGTAAAAGGCTTGCTCACATAAATGTACATACACACACATGAATGATGATACAGTCAATAGAGGTGCCTTGAAAGGTTTGTCAAGTGTATCCAAAACTAGATAGTGATAATAGATATGCTATGCCCATGTGAAAGGATTTCTCACATGATTTAGGTTGATGAAATTTCATGTATGACCTATGAGCTAAGAATATGAGGGGATGACTCCCCTAAGACTTTTTTTATAAAGTAAATGTAATAATGACTTTTCAAAAAAGGGAACTTGTCTTAGAACTGAGTGAACTTGACAATGGGAGGTGATGGATTCCCATAGAGGAAGCTTCATCCTAAAATCCTCTAAGGGGTGTTGACTCCCCAAAGAGGGATACTCATCCAATGGATTCCCATGAGAGGAGGCCCCAATTGCCAAGTGGCATGTAGAGGGAGAATATCTATCTCTTAGTTCCATAAACTATGCCAGCCACATAGGCTCTAGCAAGTGATATCACCTAAGATGCTAGTATGTTACTCATGTCTTACCTTGGCAAGTAAGATTCCCTCTTTCTGGTGTGAGAGGATGAAACCGAATTCCTTGTTTTTCACCCATAATCTTATTGTAGGTTACGACTATAGTTTCCCTAAAGTAAAATGCACAATGGAAGTAAATGAATAGGATCCTAACTAGGAAAATGCACAATTGAAGTAGACTAAGATTGGGGTCATGAACAAGATCTAATAATGAGTGCAAAGAAATAAATATATGTTTAACTTGATGTAGTTTACTTTATTGTTCCTAAGGCCTTGACATAAATGTGTCTTTGATAGATTGTACTTATATGATTATATGTTTTGGCTTAGGTAGGTTATATGTATGTTTCCTTGTGTACTTAAGGTGATGCATTGCACCAAGTATTACTAAAAGGTTACTTGGGATGTTAATGAACAAAAGAGAAGATAATTCACTGTTAAGGGAATTAGAGCTTAGTGTAATGTGCCTTAAAAATGCAATAAATTATATATATGATCTTATGTGATATTTTTCCCTTGAATATGTTTATATGAAGTATGTGAATGATATAATTGCTATGATATAAGGTTTTATGAATATATATATAAAAAGGCATGAAGTACGATTTCAAGAAAATGTCCCTTTAATTGCATGGTTTCCATACTTGGTGCATTCTTGTACTAACTGATACGCTCAAACTTACTTCTCAAATAAGAAGTAAAGCGGCCGTGTCAAGTAAATAACCCAACTAGTGAGGTTGGGATCGTTCCCACGAGGAAAATAGTCTAGACTTAACTTCAACCTGTTATTACTATTGTTTGGTCAATGACTTCCTTGGAAAGTAAAAACATAAAAAGGGGGGTTTATATTTCTAAATGAGTGAAAATAAATAACAAACTTGAAAGAGACACTTAACAGTTTTGATAGTTGGATTTTAATCAAATAATCAAATTAACTAGGTTTTACATGTTCCCCACAGGTTCATAACTTGATAATTCTAACTATAACAATTCATTCCTAGTATCTTGCATGCAAAGTGATAAGTTATGTATTTCTAAATCCTTGGTCCGGCATCTAGAAAATATCACTCCGCACCTTGGTCCGGCTACGTGTGTTGCTATCCTAACCCTTATCCTTACCTCATATTAAGCATCGTATTCGATATTTGACTTAGTTATTACCTCGTACAAATCAATACTAGCCTATTAGATAGTGTACACTAAATCTATGTTAATAATTCTTTTCCTATTATCTACCTCCTTGGTCCGGCAAGTAGCATTAAGGCGAGTTCTAACGTTGGCCATCCGTTAAAAAGACTTCTAAGCGAAAGCATTATTAATACATACAAGACACTATTCTAGAATTGTTATTTCAGTTAGGTTTTATCTCATTATTTGCCTATGGTTCCCACAACCCTAGTTATGGAGTTTAGTTACTCATGGCCATAAACACAATATTCAAATATATTAAATAAGAGTTCATGTACTTACTTCAATGAGAAAGAGTAAAATCCAAAAGTTTGCTTGATGAATCACCAAAAATCACTTGCAAGAATCTCAAAGTAATCAATAATCTCACAAAAAGTCTAATGATTATCAAGAATATCACAATACAATGTTTTACCAATACGAAGTTTAACAATCTAAGAGTCTCACCTCAAAAACGAGGTTTTTCGAACTATTTATAAAAAAATAAAAACCTAATTAAACAAGGAATCTATTTGCTGGAAATCTGCCAAAACGCGGCTGGGTCGAAGGACCTCGCTACGGATCGTTGTGGTCACGACGGACCGTCATAGACTCCGTCGTCCCATACTTATGCCATTTCTTCTGCTGCTCTTCTTCATTACCCTCGACGGCAAGTATGACGGACCGTTATAGGCACAACGGTCCGTCGAGGGCCTTCGTTTCAAAACACTTCAACTCTTGGAATATGGGTACTGGGATCACTTCTCTGAACTTCATGACGAACCTACAGGACGGACCGTCATAGACACGACGGACCATCACAAGCTTCGTAACCCCACACTTTGTCCGACTTCCCCATCTTCCTTCAGCAGCTTCACTACGCTGCCACCTACGGACCGTCACAAGCACGACGGACCGTCATAAGCTCCGTAGGTGGTCTCTTCTGCATTTTTTCGCTCAAAATCTCCACATTCAGCTTTGGACAGATTTCCTATAAAATAAACAGAAACTTATATAAAAATTAGCACAAAAAGGCTTTTGGACACACTAAACTTAAAGAAAAAGTATTAATAATACCGTGAAACTACGGTATATCAACACCCTCAACTTAAATTCATTGTTTGTCCTCAAGCGACGCACTATGACTCAATACAAAATCTTTGTACAATTGTATCCATGTTTTATCCTTTGCAATCATTTGGCTATCAATCCCGATTAATCTCATCAAATCTATGAATGCTATCACTATTAGGCTTGAATTATGTGGGATCATAACATGACACAGACTCACCATGCACTAACACCTATCCTCTTCAATTTCTCACCGAGGTGCTAACAATTCCGGTATTGCAACTAGTGTCCTCACTTTAAAACAAAATCCTCATTTTTCACACAATGATTTTAGTTTGAGTATAAGGATTACTTTTTCAACACTCACTCTCAGAACAAAGTCACACTCATTCATACCTATTGCCATAAGCTTGCCCTTATTTTCACTGCCTTAAGTTCACTATACAACCCTTAGGATCACGATAGGACTTTCTTAGCTAGTAACATAGGCTCAGGGTCAGGTAGGGTATATTTAGGTATACTTTAGTGACTTTTTGCCCTACTTTACATATCGGCTAAACCTTCCACTTTCTATCATTTTATCTTGCCTAGTGTCTCATATTCTTACACCTTGCTATTTTCTCTTCTTTCTTCATTTGTGTAAGTGACTCTCTTCTTTTATTTCTTGTATTTCTTGTGTATTTTTCTATTTCTTTACTTTTCTTTCAACTAATTCTTGAGTCACTTTACTTTTGTTCTTTCTCTCTCTTTGTTCTTTCAACCCCACTTTCCAGAGCATTTCTCATAATAGCTACCCTCAACTCATGGCTTTGCCATGAGTCAAGGTACACAATACCCGAAATTGGGTCAGGGCCATAATGAAGGTTGTTTACTACATTAGCCACCCTCAACTTATGCTTTTGGCATAAGCTGAGGTGCACATGTCCAAGGAGGGACCAGTGCCAACACATCGTTCCCAGAAAAGATCAGTTGGGGTGAAATAGAAAGGTCTAATTTAAGCTCAGATTATTTGGATCAAAGAAGGATAAATTTCATTTGGTTTCATTTATTTAGGCTAGAAATGGGCTATATTGAATAAGGGCCTATGATCCTTTCCTAATTTTCTATTACAGCTTACTTTTAGTAGGACTAACCAGGCAAGTTCTAGCTCAGTACCAATAGTGGACTTATTCGAATTTTCCTCACACTCACTTGACATCTCATCACTATACCAGATTATCAGACACCTAGTTCGAATTTAAGACTTAGGGTAATGCAATGGTGTAACTCTATGTCATGCTTAGAGCCACACAATTATCAGTTACTATGCCTAGTCATGCATCATTTTCCAGTTTATCAAGATATCATTTTAGCCATCATGCTTCAGAATTAAACTATGTACAAAATATATAAACATGCCGGTTCAACAGAAAAAGTAATCAGTCTTTTGGGGAAAAAGAACACAGGCAAGAAAACCCCAAACTACACTTCCCCTACACACTCAAAAACAAAAAAGCATGCAATTGTCCCCAATGCATACCCCCAACAAAAAAGCATGCAATTGTCCCCAATGCAAAAAAATCTAAATACTAGAGTGGTAGGTGAAGCAAACCTGTGGCGCAAAGCACCGTCGATCAGCAAGATGGTGTGTTCGGTTCCACGGAACCCACGTCCTCTGCAATCTGTACACCCTCAGTGGTGTCCTCAGCAACAACTGCACCATCAGTAGTGCCTCCTGCTATCTCCACAGTGGGGGAGCTAGACGCCCTAGCCGCTAACTCTGATGCTCTCATTTGGTGTGCCTCCTCCTCAGCATGTGAGGCTCTCCTTGCAGCCTCTATCTCTCGGTGCTCCTTCTTCTATCCTCGCGCCTCATCCTCTGCTCGACCCCTAGGCCTCTTGGCACTCTCTCGAGGGGGAGGTGGTGGAATTTCTGAAGTAGCAAAAAGAGCCGCCAACACTGTGTCCTCAGCACGCTCGACAGAAGGGGCCTAAGACTCCGGCACCCTAGCCTCTAAGATCGTGTCGATGTCTGCACGAAGACTGTCGACTACAGCCTGAAGAGTCGACACATCCACCGGAGGGGCTGGTCGAGCTAGCACCCTCAACTCAAAGGCGTCCAAGCGCTGGTTAACCTCAGTGATCTTCCGCTCTGTAAACTGGACCATTTTCCTCTCTAGGCGCTCTTCGGACTCGGTAATAGACTTCTGCATCCACGGCTGGATATGATGCAGAAGTGTGACCATTTGCGCCTCAAGTTTTTGGACCCTAGCAAGCAGGACCAGTGCCGGTAGAGGGGCTGTACGAGAGGAGCTCGGGGTAGTGCTACTACCCGAGATAGACTCGATCGGGGTAGTGTCAGTGGACGCCACCTGTGTAGCTGTGTGGGCATGGGATACTGTGTCAGCAAGATCATCGGCAAGTGGGGGCAGCTCTTGATGGGGCCCTCTGCATGGAGCCAACTCATTGGCCTCGTCTGTGATGAGGCCGACATCAACAGTGCCCTACGGGGTCTTCAGCTGATCTATGTTCCATATGGGCACACCTGTGGACCTGCAGAGAGCAAAGATCATGCACGGGAAAGGGTAGGTAGTAGTGACCTTGAATTCCCTCTCGTGCATGACTGGCTGTAAAAGCCATGCGAAGTCCACCTCGAACCCGGCTATCATCGCGGCCATTAACATTGCTCGATCCCAGGTAACGATATTATCTGCAGCTGTGGGGGAAAGGTAGTGACGGACAAGCAGCCACAAGAACTTCGCCGTGAAAGTGAGGTTGGCCTTTTTGATGGCCCCCTTTGGCTCAGTCGCCCAATCTACACCCTCTCTATCAACTGACAGGTGCAGGGCCATCCACCTCTTGGTGGTCTCTCCCAGTGATGGCTCGCGCAAGAACTGGCCATCCTTAACTATCTGCCAGCGGTAGTCAAACTCGGCAGTGAGGGGGGTCCGAGTAGCATCAACACTCTCACCGTATAGAAACCAGCGGTTGGCTAGCAGGGAAATGTCAACTTGTACGCCCCGTACTCGGACCTACTCTAGTGGGGCCTGTTTAGCGGGGGCATCCCGCCTATCGATCTGTGATCGGAGATTCTCTACGTAGGATGCGTAGAACTCTCGGACCATTTCTTCACTGTAACGTCCCAACGAACGTGCTGTCCACTCCAAGCGATGCCTGGTGAAGAGATTGTGGATCTCAGGCATCGTCGGCAAACTCCCTGTAAGGACCCACCGTTCCAAGGTGAGTGTTCGAGTCATCACTACTTTATCAGTCAGGAACTTGGCATCGGAGTAGACTTGAAATTGCCCGTCGACACACCACCGGTTGGGATGGTCAGTGGCTGAGGTGGGTACCAGAACTGGTGAGCCTGATGTAGATTCTGAACTGTCAGCCTCATCAGACGAGGCCGACGCTGCAGCGGTGGCGGGTGAGGGAACCTCAGCAGAGCCGGAGGCTTCCTCAAACCATGATACTCCTAAGGAGCCAGATGCTCCTTCTTCATTTATGGCTGACCCAGAGGGTGTGCCGGCCAGTGTGCGCTCCTCATCAGACGGGGAGGCAGTGACTACGCCGGATGCCACCTTTTTGGGTGTGGCTCTGGGAGCCCGTGCAACACGGGATGGTATGGACGTGCCTGGGGGCACATACTCAGGGTCACGCTCATCATTAGAGCCAATGACCATGCGGGCAGACGGGGCGACAGACTTTGATCGCCCGCGTGCATAGATTCGGTCTTGCTTGGGTGCCATAGTATATAGTACCTGTAAAGGATCAATACTAGTACGAGTAGTGGAAAACAAGACAAGCAAAACCATACAAAATAAAACATTTTAAATAGTATGTCATTGCTATAGAAACAGTGACACACGACGGGCCTGATGATGGCTCGTCGTGACTATGACGAACTGTCATGAGGTCCGTCGTGTTTTACTTGGACTGTGTATTTATAGAGAACTCTGAAGGAGAGTCTCTGACTAGCATGACGGTATGTGCAGGACGGACCGTCACAGGTACGACGGTCCGTCATAGGACACTTAAAAAAATATGGAGACCCTTAGTAGAGGGGTCTCTGACCGTCATGACGGTCGTTCAGGACGGGCCGTCGTGGGTATGACGGTCCGTCACATGTGTCTGTTGAAGGACACTTAGAAAAAGAGGGAGAACCTTAGAAACAGGGTCTCTGACAACCAGAACGGTTGTGCAGGACGGACCATCGTGAAGACGACGGTCCGTCACATGTGTCCGTTGGGAAACACTTAGGAAAAAATGAGAGACCCTTAGAAACAGGGTCTCTGACAACCGGAACGATTGTGCAGGGTGGACCGTCGTGAAGACGACGGTTCGTCACATGTGTCAGTTGGGATAGGGTGCTACGGCTTTTGGAACGGACCCTAAGACGGTCCGTCGTGGGTACGACGGTCCGTTATCGGTGTCTCGTTCTGTATAATAGTGACAGAACTTGGGGTACCCGATGCATCCCCGATGAACCCACATCAAAGTTGTAGTGTTTTGGACCTACATTTGTCTATCCCAACTACATAGGAAACTAGCAATGCAAAAGCACCTATGTCTAGGGTTGTCAACATGGCAATTTCGAACATTTTGAACCTAGGTTAGACATAATCATATAAAGGAAACAACATACGACGAAGAACTAAGCTAATACTAACTAATAAACAAAAATGCAAGATAAATGAGTAGAAATTAGAGACACATACCTTAGAAATGGAGAAAAAAAATAGACAAGTACTCGGTGGCTAGGCAGACACCCACAACAGCAACTCCGACTAGTAGATTAACACTTTTAGGGCTTTGGGGAATTGTGGGGGGAAATGATCAGTGGTTGATAGAGGAATATATTGTGGAAGTTGAAAAAGAGAGAGTAATGGGAGAAATAATGAAGTAATGGGGGTGAAATGAGGGGTTGGGGAGTTTAAATGATGAAAGTTCATATTAAACTCCAACCGTGTCGGGTCGGGTCGGGTATGCCTCATTAATCACGCGACGATTCCCCGACGACGGTCCGTCGCAGTTTTGATGACCCGTCATTGGTTCCGTCGTGTGTGCCCTAGTTTGAAACTAACAGAAAAATGTACCTGGTACGACGGAGGCATAAGACGTTCCATCGCAGGCGCAATGGTCCGTCAATGTATCCGTTATGGACTGCTGTAGAGTAATTTTCTGCAGAAATTCATGGTGATGTGCCTGCAAATTTAAAACCCATTAGTAGAAAAATGCTACCATTACTAAAAAGAGTATAAGTATTGGGTTTCCTCCCAACAAGCGCCTGATTTAATGTCGCAGAACGACTGGGGACACTTGATTACTCAGACTTCATCAAGATGGTATGCCTCGATCACTTCATTTGCCGATTCAGCATGCCCGAAATAGATTTTTATGCGCTGTCCATTCACCTTGAACCGCACACCCTCCTTAGTTTCCAACTCAACTGCTCCATGAGGGAATAGTTGGGTAACCAAGTAAGGACCAGTCCATTTGGACTTGAGCTTGCCTGGAAACAAGCGCAACCTGGAATTGAATAAAAGAACCAAATCCCTTACCATAAACTCTTATTTTTCAATTTTGTTTTCATGGTACTTCTTCATCTTTTCTTTGTATAAGGCTGAGCTTTCATAGGCTTTCAGGCGAAATTCATCGAGTTCATTTAACCCATTTAACCATTGCTCTGTAGCTTCGCTCCAATCCATTTTTAACTTCTTCATAGCCCACATGGCTTTATGCTCTAACTCAACCGGAAGATGACAAGTTTTCCCATATACAAGTTGGTATGGAGAAATACCTATGGGGGTGTTATATGCTGTCCGGTAGGATCAAAGAGTATCATCTAGCCTCCTTGACCAATCCGTTCTACTAGCGTTCACTATTTTGGACAATATCTGTTTGATCTCCCGATTCGACACTTCCACTTGCCCACTAGTTTGAGGGTGGTAAGGAGTGGCCACATTATGGCGAACCCCGTATTTCTCCAATAACCCCTTGAACATTCTATTGCAGAAGTGGGAGCCCCCATCACTAATAATTGCCCTTGGGGTGCCAAAACGAGAGAATATATTCTTTTTCAAGAATGCAGTGACACTCTTCCCTTCATTGTTTGCGAGGGCTATGGCTTCGACCCATTTAGATACATAATCAACTGCTACTAGAATGTACTTCATTCCATGATAACTCATGAAAGGTCCCATAAAGTCAATACCCCAAACATCAAATAACTCAATCACAAGAATGGGGTTTAGAGGGAGCTCTTGCTTTCTTGAAATACCTCCATCTCGTTGGCATCTGTCACATGCTTTAGTAAACCCACGAGCATCTTGATGAAGAGTTGGCCAATAGTAACCACATTGTAATATCTTATAAGAGGTTTGGATACCACTGTGATGTTCACCAACGGGTGAGGAATGACATGCCTCCAACACACTCAACATCTCACATTCTGGCACACAACGCCGAATAATCCCGTCAGCACAACTCCTATACAAGTATGGTTCATCCCAAAATAACTTCTTCACATCGTTCACGAACTTTTTTCTTTGATGAAAGGACAAGTCTGGTGGAACAATATCACTAGCCAGATAGTTCACAAAATCTGCGAACCATGGGATCAAGTCTAGTGAAGCAGCCAATACATGTTCATCGGGGAAAGTATCATCAATGTCAGTATTTTGCCCTAACTCTCTGATAGCTTCATCCTCTAGACGAGACAAATGATCAGCAACTTGATTTTCAGTTCCTTTTCTATCCATCACTTCAAAGTCAAATTCTTGTTGCAGTAATACCCAACGAATTAGCCTAGGTTTTGCATCCTTCTTCGCCATCAAATATCTCAATGCAGAGTAGTCAGTATGCACTATAACTCTAGTACCTAGCAAATAGGAGCGAAATTTCTCAAATGCAAAAACTACTGCAAGGAGTTCTTGCTCAGTCACTGTGTAGTTTTTCTGAGCTTCATTTAAGGCTTTACTAGCATAGTAAATGGGGTGAAGGATTTTGTTTTTTCTCTATCCCAATACTACACCAAGAGACACCCACTAGCATCACACATCACCTCAAATAGACTGTTCCAATCCGGAGAAATAATGATAGGAGCAGACACCAATTTTTCTTTTAGCTCACCGAATGCTTTAAGACAGGATTCATCAAAACAAAAGTTACAATCTTTCTCCAGCAGTTTGCACAATGGGTGTGCAATCTTCGAAAAGTCTTTGATGAATCTCCGGTAAAAACCTGCATGCCCAAGAAAGCTTGTCACACCTTTCACAGAGATCGGTGGGGGAAGTCTCTCTATTACCTCGACTTTAGCTCGATCAACCTCTATGCCTTTTTCTGAAATGTGATGACCCAACACAATACCCTCTTTCACCATGAAATGACACTTTTCCCAGTTTAGTACTAAATTGCAGTCTTCACATCTTTTAAGGACCTCAGATAAATTGGTCAAACAGCGCTCGAATGAATCACCAACCACAGAAAAATCATCCATAAAGACTTCTATAGTATCCTCCACCATGTCAGAAAATATCGACATCATACATCTTTGAAATGTTGCGGGTGCATTGCACAACCCAAACGACATTCTTCTGAACGCAAAGGTCCCATATGGACAAGTGAAAGTGGTTTTCTCTTGATCTTCTGGTGCAATAGAAATCTGATTATACCCTGAATATCCATCAAGAAAATAGTACCACCCTTTTCCGGCAAGTCTATCCAACATCTGATCCATGAAGGGCATAGGAAAATGGTCTTTTTCAGTCTAAGAGTTTAGTTTACGGTAATTCATACACACCCTCCATCCAGTAACAGGTCTCATTGGAACAAGTTCAGTTTTTTCGTTGGGGACCACAGTCATTCCCCCTTTCTTAGGTACACACTGAACCGGGCATACCCAACTACTATCGGCGATTGGGTAGATTACTCCGGCATCCAACCACTTAATGATTTCCTTCTTCACGACCTCTTGCATAGGAGGATTTAAGCGTCTCTAGTGCTCAATACTCGTCTTATGATCAGGCATGAGTTGGATTTTATGAGAGAAAATACCTAGAGGGATCCGAATAATGTCCGCAATAGTCCATCCAATAGCTCTTTTGAACCTTTTTAGTACCTTGACCAAAATCTTAACTTGTTGTTCATCCAGGTCTGATGCAATGATTACCGGCAAAGTGTCACCATTTCCTAAGAATTAATACCTGAGATTAGGTGGGAGAGCTTTTAGTTCTAATTTTGGAGCCTCCTCTATAGATGGTTTCGTGGGTGGGGACTCGCGATTCTTCATATCAAGCTCAAATTTCTTCGGTTTAAACCGAACATCACCTCGGTCAAAAGCCGCAACTAATGACTCATACTCTTCAATTCAATCGCTATCAAAGTTCATTATTACTTCCACTAATTCTTCTACACCTAGATGTTCTTCTATTTTTGTCTCAGATGTCTCACCCATGTTGTAGGATATAGCAGATGCCGATTGGAGCTCACCACTCTGCCTCATGGACCTACAAATACTAAAGGTCACTTCCTCATTGTTCAACCAAAATTTCATCTTCCCCTTTTCCATGTCTACTAAGGCTCTTCCCGTAGCAAGGAACGGCCTCCCAAGAATAATGGGCACTTCAAAATTGACTTGCAATCAAGAATAACAAAATCTGCTGGAAATATGAATGACTCCACTTTTACTAGCACATCGTGGAGTATCCCTATAGGCCATTTTACTGTTCGATCAGCCATCAGTAGCCGCATCGCAGTGGGCTTTGGGTCACCCAAACCAAAGTTCTTGTAAATTGAGAGGGGCATGAGATTTATTCTTGCCCCCAGATGTTACACTAGCAAACACTGAAACTAAAGGACTAATTTTCAGAAGAAACTTATGAATATTATCCTCGGATAATAACTACTCACCACTCAATCTGTTGAATTGGAGATTGGGAATCGATCTAAGCATGATCTGAATACTGAGAACCTGAACCTACATCACGAGAAGATGTAGCGCACGTATGCGTCAGTACTAGAAGGTACTGATCATGTAGGATAGAATAAAGATAAAATAAGACATCACTAAACAAGCCCAAAAGCAAGTATAATAATTTGAACATGATATACTGAATTCTGAGCTAACTGGATGTAATGACCAATTTATAACATGCTGGAACTGTATACTGAATATACTGATAAATGGTCTATGCAATACAATATTACTGAACTGTGGGAGCTACTAATAATTGATAATAAAACCACACTAGAAAAATATTGAGTCCGATGTATATGCCACATCGAAGGACCCAATATACCCTTCCAGAGGTATAAAGGCATGTTGGCATTGTCACAACCCGAAACCACACCCTAGAAGTTAGGTTCAATCTCGGATTTGCAACCGGCGTACTTGACCTCTGGGAGGTCTTGTACAAGCCCTTACATATCGTTCATCGCATCAATATTGTGAAAAGTAGTGCGGAATTAAAACTTTTCAAAAAACATAACGTAATCTTTAAAAATTCTTTCATATAAAATCATAGGAAATACTAAGTCTCAATCTCATCAAACTTATGACACGAGAATACTTGGGACACGGCCCATACACAATACGAATATAAAAATACTTAGTCTATTACAATACTTCAAATAGAAAACATAAAAGACATATATGCCCTCTAGTCAAATGAGGACATACATCAACTTCTCTTGAATGATGCTACTGTCCAAGTCTTTCTTCCCAAATGCTCCTCACCTACCAACAACTATAGAGATAGATAAATGGAGTTTTTGGCCAAACACATCCTTAAACTATACCCAAAACATAAACTAGATCCTTAAAGTATCATTTGTAGCAGAAAACATCCTTTAACTATACCCCATACTTAAACTACATCCTTAAAGTATCATTCTTACCATAACACATCCTTCATGTATTTTAAAGTGAGCAATTTTCATCCTTCTACTTGTATATCTCGTAAAACTACCCGATATATCCCACAAAAATTAAGTAGTCTCTTCCTAGTTATTATTCTTAGATATGCCAAGAATATTATCGTAAACTTTTTCGTAATTGATTTAAGAATTATGAAAAAAAATTAATTGGACCATTTTTTTAGTTCACTTTTCATGTAATTTTAATTAAAAATATTATTAGTTTAAGTATATTTCTTCTCAATTCAATATGCTAGAAGTAACATTTGTTAGAGACTTCCGCTTCTAATAGAATGAAACTCAAATACGAGACAAAATCAATATTTTGGTGACTTCAATATTAGATTTACCTAAAAACTATAGAATTATTTGGTTAGGAAAAACATAAAAAATAATTAATCTCCAACTTCATTCGGTTAAGAAAAAGGCAAATTATGTATGCACACATCTTCCAATGATTTTTAGTTTCTGTAAGCAACAATGTCTAAGATTTTTTATATTTTCCAAGAACTTTTTCTAACAAGCATTGAAATTATGCAGAATAACTTTTGTTGATAGTCACGTTATTTGTTCATGTTTTCATAAGATCCATTAGTTTTTTTTGACAATATCTAACAAAAGGATGAAACCTGTTCATTTATAAATACTAAAAGAATGTTTTCTGCTAAAAATAATACTTTAAGGATGTAGTTTAATTTTAGGTTATAGTTAAAGGATATTTTCTGCTCAAATGATACTTTAAGGATGTAGTTTAAGTTTTGCATATAGTAAAGGGATGTTTTTAGCCAAAAACTCTAGATTAAAGAATAGATTAGTAAAACCACATGTAATATGTATGCATAATGCTTAAAAATCATGAAAATGGACATTTATTTTAAATATGCATCTTTTCATTTAAAAATCACATTATAATCATAAGAACAACATTTATCAACTTAGAAACAAATAAGAAAGCATTTAAACCAAATATCATAATTTTTGAAGTCACTTTACTTTAACCTTTACTCACAGTTACAGTGAAGTCACTTGTCTTCACCTTAGACACCTTTTAGTATGTAATAATCCCACTTAAAGATATCCTAAGATTCACTTAAGTCCCACAACGAGAGACTGTCCACACACCCTCTCTAAGTGTGCCTAAACGACCCTCAAGACTACTTATAATGAGTCACATACACACTTACAAGGCATCATAAAAATAAATATAAGTTTCTTATACCAAAGGTTATTCTAAGTCTCACTTGAGTGGATTGTGAAGAGACCGCCCATACAATCCTTTACACACACTAAAGAGATCTTATAGACTCTTAAGGATAGAATCATTTTCACTTAATACACCAATACATACATAACCTAAAATTCTTCTTCCAAAGGCTATCAAAAGGCCTACTTAAGTAAATCAAGAAGATAAATTCCATGATTGACCTCTTCAAGATTACCTAAGTAATTCTTAAGACTACCTAAGGCTTAGATTATGTCTACATATTCAACAAACTTCCCTAACTAGAGTTATTCTAAAGACTTCCAAAGATAAGACGTAAAAAGATCATCCCTTATGACCTCTTCACACTTTAGCTAACAAATCCTTAAGTCACTTTAGATTAGGTACTCATTAATTTACATAATTCATAACATAAGTCGTTAGTTCATTAGTTCAATTAGAGACTCATACATCACATAAAGGACATTCAAGTGATGGTCTTGGACAAGACCTAGGGACTGTAACTAACACCTTCAAAGCCTATTAGGCAATGTCTAGATAGCATCCATACCACCACCTAAACTTCATAGAACTTTTCTAATTCTAGTAAGTATTCCACATGATGAGAATAGGCAATAACTGACATAAACCATGATAGCAAGACATGGAATCCGGAGTTCTATCCTACTCCAATGAGCTTTTTTTACTAGCCAATGGTAGAACTTAGACACATCCGATGTAGGCACATGGTTAAGGAATACGAAGGGCATGCTTTGTATTCTAGTGTCATTCTTGTAGTAAAGCTACTTCCTTTACCATACTCACTTGGTTCTAGTATTTGTTCTCAAAGATTAATTCACATTAAGGTTCATATAAAGGTGTTCCATATCTATTTCATAACCCAATTAGTTTACCCTAACAAAGAGGTCGTTTAGGGTTACCTAACAATGGCGACAACAAGCTCATTATGACTTTCTTATGGTTTGATATGATGTCGTTCCATGCAATCAACCTTAAGTTCATCATTCCTTTACTTTGAAAGATATCATTAAGGATTTCTACTTCAACATTCATAACCTTACCACTAGGTATAAGGTTTCCAAATCAAAGATTCTCTTAACATCATTTAAGGTCTCATGTCATTCTTACGTACAACACTAAGAGGATTTAGAATCCTACGTCAAGACATCACATATTCACATTCATACGTGCATCAAGTAAGGGACACATGTCCACCAACACAAGACACAACATACTTAACTTTAACACATATTACATCCCATTCTAGAAACACATAGATATAACCATATTCTCTTTAAGTCATCCTATACACTATCATACCATTATCAATATGACCAACATAGACTCACATAGACATAATAATATTCTCTTTAAGTAATCATATACACTATCATACCATTATCAATGTGACCAACATAGACTCATATAGTCCTTTAGGAATAACAAAGCATCAACCCTAAGACTATACACACAAGGTCAAAGTAATAGTAAAACATGATCACCTAAGATGACATCAAAAGAAAAACACATATACTTTTACATTACTTAAATACACAAATAGCCACATTACTTCAAGAAGTTGCCGATGAGGTCATGATCATCATAATCCTTAAATTAACGTCGACAAGGCCACATCAATTGAAAGTAAAGCACATAATACTGCCACCATAAGTGTACCATACCAATCAAAATATAATTGAAGTCTAGTTAAAATAAAATAAAGGAAATAGGGCAGCCTACCACCACTCCATCTTCAATACCTCAATTTAATGTCAAATCACCCAATTCGATATCATAAGGCCCTTACGCATGGCCATAACCAACAATTCAATGCAATTATATCAATAATCAATGAAACTAGATAAATTCATTACATATTCATAAATCTAGCACATTCTAGATATCAATTTACTACAATTATTACATCATTACACAACCCATAGAAAACTACACCATAATTTATCAACTTTAGGTCAATATGAAGTAACCCATAACTTAGTCAAAACAAGGGTTCTTCCAATTCACGGATTCATAGGTTATTTCGGTTAAAATAATCAATACCATAACAATTTATGCATAATCAATTTTTAAAAATCATTAATTCAAGAACCCATGGTAGAATCATGAAATTCGACAATTAAACTTTGGAAACTTTGGAAAACTTCTTGAGAGTTGGGCTCCTTGATGAAGAGAGTTTCAAGGATCAATAACCATACCTCAATATGATAATTCTTCACTTTGATGAAGAATTTACACTCAATTAAATAATCCAAGCTCTTCCTTTACTTTGGACTTCAATGGAGTCTTTAGGAATTTCTTATGGATTTTAGAGTTTTGAGTTAAAAGAATGAAATATACTAAGTGTTAAAGACTTGTATACATACTTAAACTATCCAAAAGACCCTTAATGAACCGCCAATACACTTATTTGGAAGTGGGGTGAAATTACAACTTCATCCCTCACTTAACAGCGATGCTGCACGTAGGAAAGTGCCCATCTAGGATTGGCAATCGACGAACCATTTGTCCACAAACGGATCATCCTGTCCTTCCGTCGTTGGGTTAAGAGGCTCAACATGGTTCTAATCACTCCCCTGAATAAGTACCTACCAACGATACCTATTTACGGGGCGTCGACCGGCCCACGAGCCATCAATTACCCCAGTCGTTCAGGGCTACCTTGGACAATCATGGGCATCGCTTTTGGGTCCTTCCTCTAGGACCCTTGGATGGTCCTTGGGGATGGTTGCCCAGACATTTCTAAACTAAACATGATTGTATACAGTTTAGAACCTCTCACATGAATTTCATCAAAAATGAACACACAAAACTCAACGAAACATGCTTAGACACACAAGGTCGTTTCAAGTCAAACCTTTCGAACGTCATGGACGTTCTTGGAAGTTTCACCTCCAAACTTCACGAAATATGACAAACTGCCTATATACATCATATTAACTCATTTGAATACCATATAACCTCATTAATCACACAGAAACGGCTAAAATCACATATGAGGCACGTAGGTCACTTAGTCATCGAACATCTTGGTCGTCCCTTGACGTTTGACTTCCATTACACCTAATCATAGATACTGCCTCAATACAATATATTAGACCTATTTAGTACCTTATACAATCATTACCCATCATTTTAGTCCCAAGTTCACCTAAGTCATTTTTGGGGTCTTACAATCTCTGCCAGTTTGACAACTTTTATCCTCGAATAACACTTGCCACTCTCCAAATACTTCCAAGAATAGAAATTCAACTAGAATCTCATAAACATGCCATATAACACAAAATCCAGAAATTAAAAACACAACAACAAAACTAGAAGACAATTTCATAACTCATTAAGCTATAAAACTCACATGCTTCATTCAAAATAGCAAAAACTCATTTTATATTCAATATACTGCTCATATACATAAGTTATAACCACAATACAACAATTTTAGACCAAAGAATCAATTAGTCAAATTTTGAAATTTTAACAGTGAGTAGATAGTGCATTACAGTGAATTAGGCAACTTTTCCAAAAATGCAACTTTTAGGAAATTCATGATAGTATGCAAATTAACATCATATAACCACATTGACAACATAATCATGGATTCATAAGATGCACAATGAAAGAAGTTAATGAAATTCAATTTCAGCAAACTCCTAAACACCATGCACATGACAGATGCTTCTATGACTTTTCATCCCATCTACTAACCATACTCCCCCACTTACAAGGAACTCATATCACTAAAAAAATTCAAGGACTAACCCTCATCATCATCACTATCCGGCTTCTCTCCTCTATTCTGGAGCATCGAAACGCCTCTTTGTTGGAGCATCATCCTTTCAAAAACTAGGAGCAACTTTCTTACCCTTTCATCCTCTACAAGCAATAGTAGGACAATCTCTCACCTTGTGTCCTTCCTTACCACAACCATAGCAACTTCCGGTACCCAATAGACACTCACCATAATGTTTCTTGCCACAAGTGACATATGTAGGTTTGATATTTTGAGAACCACCTCATTTCTCCAGCTTCACCTCAGGAATAGGTCCATATTGAGTTTGAGCCCTCTTTTTGAACCTAGGTTTCCGTTGATCACTAGAACCACCCCTTTTTAAGTTTCTAAGCATCCTCCTCAGTTAAGAATCTTAAATTGATTGTGCATACACCATAAGACTAGCTAGGGTCATATCATCAAGTAGCATCACGATACGACATTCCTCCCTCACTAGATCAACTAAACTTGTCATAAAATGACTCATTTCATCCCTCAGATTTGACAGAATGGAAGGGACATATCTAGATAACATAGATAACTTCAAGGAGTATTTCTTAACATTCATATTGCCTTGCTTAAGATTGATAAACTCCTCTACCTTAATTTCCCACCTCTCACGGGAAAGTACTTACCAACAAAAGCTTCCTTAAATTCTTCCCACTCAATAGGTCCCAACTCCTTCGACCTATTATCCTTCCATTGAGTGTACCATATTTGAGAAACATCCCTCAATTGGTACGAAGCCAACTCCGCCTTCTCCCTAAATGTAACCCCATAAACACTCAACACCTTGTACACTCCATCAAGAAACTCTTGGGGATCCTCTACCACCTTATAGCCAAGAAGGATAGGAGGATTCATTGTCACAAAGTCTCTCAACCTAGATGTCATAGTTCTCTCCACAATATTCACCCAAGGCACTATACTCAAATTCTCTTGAGTAGTCACGGCTCGGGCTAGAGCAAGCAAAGCCTCTGTAATATCCCTATTACTCAACTCCGGGGAATCGTCATTACCTTCTTCCACTATAGGGACTTGATCACCTTTGGGAGGAACTTGATAACCTTGAGGAACTTGCTCAACTTGAGGAGGAATCTCCTCTCGCACATCATTCTGCTCAACTATCCTAGCCGGTGTCTTCTTTGTAATCATCTTCCTAGAAATGAAAGGAAAACCATAAGAAAAGAGTACTCATAATTTTCACTCTACCGCACAACATAGGTGTAGAAAATAAGGGAAACTCTATCGTGTCTATAGATGTGTCGCGAATCACACCAATGGTCATGACTCTACTAGACGTGACTTGATGAGACTTTATATTTCTAAAACTACTTTCACAACCTGTCTCTGATAACAAGCTTGTGACAACCCGAAACCACACACTAAAAGTTAGGTTCAATCTCAGATTGCAACCGGCGTACTGGACCTTCAGCCCTTACACATCATTCGTCGCATAAACATAATGAAAATAGTGCGGAATAAAAACTTTTCACAAAAGATAACATAGTCTTTAAGAAATCTTTCATATTAAATCATAGGAAATACTAAGTCTCAATATCATCAAACTTAATAGATGAGAATTCTTGGGACACGGCCCATACACAATACGAATACAGAAATAATTAGTTTATTACAATACTTCAAATAGAAAACATAAAAGACATATATGCCTTGGAGTCAAATGAGTACATACTTAAACTTCTCTTGAATGATACTACGGTTCAAGTCTTGCTTCACAAATGATCCTCACCTACCATCAACTATAGAGATAGATAAAATCATTGATTAGTACAACCACATGAACTAAGTATGGCATAATGCCTAAAAATCATGAAAACAAACATTTATTGGAAATATGCTTCTTTTTATTTAAAATTCACATTATAATCATAAGAAAAACATTTATCAACTAAGAAACACATAAGAAAGCATTCAAATCAATTACCATAATTTTTGAAGTCACTTTACATTAAACTCAACTCACTGTTACAGTGAATTCTTTTACTGTCAGTGAAGTCACTTGTCTTCACCATAGACACCTTTTATTATTTAATCATCCCACTTAAAGCTATGCTAAGATTCACTTGAAATAAAACAAAGATAAACCGCTTGTACACCCTATCTAAGTGTGCTTAAACGACCTTCAAAACTACTTATAATGAGTCACATACACACTTACAAGGAATCATAAACATCAATGTAAGATTCTTCTACCAAAGGTGATTCTAAGTCTCACGTGAGTGAATTGTGAAGCGACCGCCCATACAATCTCTTACACACACACTCAAGAGATCTTCTAGGCTCCCTAGGATAGAATCATTCTTACTTAATACACCAACACCTACATAACGTGATATTCTATTTCCAAAGGCTATCAAAAGACCTACTTAAGTAAATCATGAAGATAACGTCCCTGATTGACCTCTTAAAGATTACCTAAATAATCCTTAACACTACCTAAGGCTTAGATTATGTCTACATATTCAACAAACTTTTCTAACTAGAGTCATTTTCAAGACTTCCAAAGATAAGACATGAAGAGATCATCCTTTATGGCCTCTTTACACTTTAGTTAAGGAATTCTTAAGTCATTTTAGATTAGGTACTCATTCATTTACATACTTCATAACATAAGTCATTAGTTCATTAGTTCATTTAGAGACTCATACATCACATAATGGACATTCAAGTAATGGTCTTGGAAAAAACCTAGGGACTCTAACTAACACCTTCAAAGCCTATTGTGCAATAACTAAATAGAGTCTTATACCACCACCTAAATTTCATAGAATTTTTCTAATTCTAGTAAGTAACCCACATGATGAGAATAGGAAATAACAAACATAGACCATGATAGCAAGACATGAATTCGTAGTTCTATCCTACATCGATGAGCTTGTTCTACTTGCCAATGGTACAACTTAGGCACATCCCATGTAGGCACATGATTAAGGAATATGAAGGGTATGATTTGTATTCTGGTCTCATTCTTTGACTAAAACCACTTCCCTTACCATACTCACTCGGTTCTAGCCTTTGTTCTCATAGATTAATACACATTAAGGTCCATATAAAGGGGTTCCATAGCTAGTTCATAATCCAATTACATTTACCTTACCCAAGAGGTCCTTTAGGTTTACCTTACAATGGCGACAAGAAGCTCATTATGACATTCCTAAGGTTTGATATGATGTCGTTCCAGCAAATCAACCTTAAGTCAATCATTCCTTTACATTGAAGGATACTATTATGGCTTTCTACTTCAACATTTATAACCTTACGACTAGGTTCAATGTTTCCACATAATGACTCTCTTAACATCATTTAAGGTCTCATGTATTCATACATACAACAATAAAAGACTAGCATCCTAAGTCAAGACATCACATATTCACATTCATACATGCATCAAGTAAGGGACACAAGTCAACCAAGACAAAACTTAACACACTTCACCTTAACGCGTATTACATGTCATTCAAGAAATACATAGACATAACCATATTATCTGTAAGTCATCCTATACACTATCATACCATTATCAATGTGACAAACATAGACTTATATAGTCAATTAGGAATAACAAAGCATTAATCCTAAAACTATACACACAAGGTCAAAGTCATAGTCTAACATGATCACCTAAGATGACATGAATAGAAGAACACATATACTTTCACATTTCTTAAATACACAAATAGCCACATTACTTCAAGTAGTTGCCGACAAGGCCTTGATCATCATAATACTTATATTAACGCCAACAAGGCCACATCAATTGTAGGTAAAGCACATAACACCGCCACCATAAGTGGACCATACCAATAAAAATATAAGTAAAGTCTAATCAACATAAAATAAAAGAAAATAGGTTAGCCTACCACCACTCCATCTTCAATACCTCAATTCAATGTCAAATGACCAAATTCGATATCATAAGGCCCTTACCAATGGCCATAATCAACAATTCAATGCAATTATATTAATAATAAATTAAACTAGAATAAATCACTAAATGTTCATCAATCTAACACATATTACATATCAATTTACCACAATTATTACATCATTACACAACCCATGGAAAACTACACCGTAATTTATCAACATTAGGTCAATATCAAGTAACCCGTAACTTAGTCAAAAACTAGGGTTCATCCAATTCATGGGTTCATAGATTACTTAGGTTTAAATCATCAATACCATAAAAATTTAATACATAATAAATGTTTAAAAAACATTATTTCAAGAACCCATGGTAGAATTATGAAATAGAACAATTCAACTTTGAAAACTTTGGAAAACTTCTTGAGAGTTGGGATCCTTGATGAAGAGAGTTTAAAGGATTAAAAACCATACCTCAATGATGATAATTCTTCACTTTGATGAATAATATCCACTTAATTCAACAATCCAAGCTCTTACTTGACTTTGGACTTCAATGGAGTCTTCAGGAATTTCTTAAGGATTTTAGGGTTTTGATTTGGAAGAATGAAATCTTCTAAATGTTAAAGACTTATATATACACAAAATACCCTTAAGGAACCGCCAATACACTTCACCCCTAACTTAACAATGATGTTGCATGCAGGACAGTGCCCATCGACGGTTGGCAGGCGACGGACCGTTTGTCAACAAACAGACCGTCCTGTCCATCCGTTGTTGGGTTTAGAGGATCAACATGGTTCCCTTCACTCCCCAACCTATGTACCTAACAACGTCACCCATCGATGGGCCATCAACTAGCCCACAAGCAATCAATTGCCTCAGTTGGTTGGGGTTGCCTTGAACAATATTGTTTACAATACAAATTACTTTTGGAATTCTTTTATTTTGTCATTTTTCATTGAATAACTACATAATTTTACTTGGCTTAAGTTTTTGGGTGAGATATATGTTGCTATAGCTACATTATTAAACTGTTACTTTTTTTATATATATACATAAATATATTTTATCGATTTGCTGGGAAAATTGTTCAACCATCACATACATGAAATATATTTTGGGTCACCAAGAATCATTACAAGATTGATTCTTAAATAAATATCCTTGTTTCCATAATATCACTGTATAGCACGGGTTTGATAGTAGGAGCTTGCCTGTGATTATGGTGTATTTCTCTCACTTTGAACTTGCCATATGTATTCAAAATAAGTAAGTCCTAATCCCTTTCTTGGAAAGGTGTGTAAATAATTTTTCATGTGGTAACAAGTGAAAGATAGAACTGAATAAGATTTTCGTCTTCTAGATTGTCACAACCCGGATTCTGGAATCCGAATCGCAACCGGCGTTGTTGACCTCTAAGAGATCGCAGACAAATCTCTTTTTGATTTCATCATATTCATATGGTTAATATTAGCAAAAAGTTAAAAAAAAATTATAGTTGAAGTATATATAGACTTAATATGAATGCAACTTGAAAGAAATGGAATCTCATATCATATGTAATACTTGAAAAAAAGGAATCATTACAAGCGTCTGAATAAAATAGGAAAGAAACACTACAGGAACAAACCCCACAACTACAAACCTACTACTAAGCAATAAATATAAAGGCATGCATCCTCAAATGCATGAGGACCTACCAAGTCCGAATCAAATCTCTGAGTCTGAACAACTACATTGATACCCGCAACGTCTACCTTAGTTACACCTTAAACAGTAATATTGTATGGAATTAGTACACACTTGTACTAAGTATGGGTACATGCAACAACACATAAAGGTAATACATGAACAAGAATGGCTCTTCCTAATCAACATGCTTCCTTAGAAGATAAAGTCTCTTGACTTTCACTATTTCGTAATAGGAAGGTCATACCATAAATAAGTCACACATCATACACACATAGTTCACATATATGCATTAAATGTTTCATATAGTATACATTTCATATCCATGAGACCTTGGAATCATGTACGTAGCACTAAGACATCTCAAGTGAGGGCCAAACATATAGGATTTCAACCCGGGGGTCTCCTTTAGCAAACACAGAGCATGCTTCATTCATTCATTTGTAGTTCACATTATTCATTTCATTCATTCATAAGAAGATGTTAACACCATCTATACCTAGGATGAATTATAATACTCTCATCCGGATCATGAATTGCAATGACCAAGAATGACCTAATGTCATTACTTAAATACGATTTCACCTCTTGATTGTCCTGCACAAATACTTTTGGTATCATTCATTTCATTGAACTTAATACTTTGAGGAACTTCAAACCTTAACTGACATAGATCAAGTGAGCATCATGAAATCTGGTGTCTTCCCCACACCAAAAATCGGTGGAGTCACTGGCCAAAGTGAAACAAAAAAATTCTAGTTTTATGAGTTTGAACCAAGCTAGTTCCCTACGTTGGCAACATAGTTCAAAGACTAGGAGATTTATGGAGACCCATACCCACATTGGTGGACAGTCTCATCTCATGAGATTTATGTGAACCTCCGCCCTTCACGAAAGAAGTCATCACCACTCATAGCTAACATATCAGTGCTTAGTTTGAAGTTCCTATTTACATTCAACTCATACATCATCGAAGCGTACTTCTTAGCATGAGGTAGTAATATATCATTAGATGATTTCTCATCTCTTCTATAAATACCAAGTGTGAATTGTCGTCACACTTTTATACAAAATGTGATCGAGACTTGTCTCTTAATATTCAACACTCTCTTAGGTAAGTACTTTTAGTGACCTTTACTTAGACTTGGTTGAGACTTGTCTCACCATTCATCTTATCCTCTTATCATGTTGTCACCTTTTTTATTAGCATCATAGTTTAGCATTATTACTCACCTCATTACATGAATGTTCATTTGTTAAGCTAACCATTAACTCATGGTATTACCCATTTCAGGTTACTCATAATTTACTAAGTGTTTCATGATAATGCAAGTATATGTTGTGTAAGACTTATGCATTTTACACATTCAGACAAGGGACCCAAGTTTGATCCCTAGTGGCTTCATTTCATTTCATTATATGTGAGACTTATGTGTCTCACCATTTTGGTCAAGGGGACCCATGTTCGAGTACCTTGGGCAACACTTAATTTTTAATTATTTAGAGTGCTAGGTGACTTCATTCATTCGTCCAAGAATTATGTTGCCCCCATAGGAAGGACAGTAATCTAATCAATAACCAAGTCAAATTAATGATCACAATACAATATAGGTAAAGATCACAACCTAGGGTTAGGGATTGAGGATCATATTATTCAATTTATACCAAACCATCAACATTTTCCATATAAAGGTAAATTACATTTTAATACATTCAATATAACCTAAATAAATCATCAACAACTAAATTCATAACTTCAATTTTTGAAATTGGATGAAACTCATAAGAAAACTCAACTTTTGAAATCCATTTTGAAGGAACCCTTTGAAGAAAGAACCTCAAAGGTGAATTAGATCTCATACCTTAACGTTTGATGATGAATAGATGGTGAATTATTCCCTTTCCAGCCCCACATCCCTTATCCTTTCTATTCTTCAATGGTGAGTTCAAGTAGAGAGAGAAAGAAAAGAGAAGGAAGAGAGTTTGTGTTTTAGAGTTCCCCTTAGTTTCATTGGGGTTGGGGATTTTATAAGGGTTTTAAATTAGTTATAAGTCTCCTATTAATTCCTAACTAACCCCTAAAACACCTAATTAATTAAATGAATCAATATAAAAACGAGCAGAAAACTCACCCTTCACAGATGGAAACCCGCCGATGGGTCATCTGTGAACCGACGGACCCCACTCCTCCATCATGCACTCCGTCGATTAGTTCGTGGATTGTGCAGGTGGGGACCTTCCTCAACTTGTCTAAGAATGGGAAGACGGTGTCATCGACGCCCCATTTGTCCACACACAGCCCGTCTCTTGCGCCGTCGATGCACACTGCCAGGCACTGTTGCTTCAAATACTAGGGTCCTCCTCAAGGGCCCTTGGTTGGTCCTTGGGGATCCTTACCCGGATGTATCCACCAAGAAATCACTCCAACACCTATTTAATACCTTTTTACTAATTTTCATACATTTTCGACTCCTAAAATCTAGTTAAATAAGCTAAGGCACACTAACACCCCTTTGAACCAACTTTCCGGACGTCATGGACGTTTTGGTTCTTAAAATTCCTAAATGACCTATATTCATTTAGATGGACTTAAAAACAGTACTTAGACCTTATGACACTTATGTTAGTCCTTACGGAATGTCTTGGATTTTCAAGGTGTTACATTATCCCCCCCCCCCCCCCCTTAGGAACATTCATCCCCGAATGACACTAAACTTCTTTTGAAGGAAGGAATAGACTCAAGACTAGCAGCCCAACCAATAACCAATATCAAATCAACATACATCATGTAATTTCCACACAACTTAAAAACTCATATCACCACACGTAAAGCTCAAATCAATTCATTATAAGGCATTTCTTTCTCACAACACATATGAACTTAACATACATTGAATGAGTAAATTAGCACAAAGTTCAACTAAATCAACAACATACATATCATTTCATAAATACTCACCATATCAAAATGCATATCATGACACAATACAAGCAAAAAACAAGATTGCAAGTTTTCAAATACAATAATACAGTAACTTCACCGTAAAGCTTTTAAAAGTGCATACTTTGCAAAACTTCACCCAAAAATCAAGAATCCTTAAAGTCAAGTCATATTCATATTATTAAAAAGAATGACTAAACTTAAGTCTGAAAAAGATGAGGGTAACAGGACTTCATGTTGCCCTCGGCCTCCCATGTTGCACCCTTAACTAGGTGATTTTTCCATAACACTTTTACGGAAACCAACTCTTTGTTCCTCAACTTCTTGACTTGCCTATCAAAAATTTGAACCAAAACTTCCTCATAAGAGAGGTTATCCTTGAAACCAATGCCCTCAATAGGAAGAATGGACTCGGGATCACCATTATACTTTTGCAACATAAAAACATGGAAAATTGGATGAACCGAAGCCAATACACTAGGAAGTTTCAATTCATAGGCAACTTTACCAACCCTTTGCAAGATTTCATAAGAACCCACATAACGAGGACTCAACTTCCCTTTCTTGAAAAATCTAACTACCCCTTTCATTGGTGAAATTTTCAAATACACCCTATCACCTTCTTCAAACTCCATATCACTTCTCCTATGATCGGCAGAAGACTTTTGCCGACTATAGGCTGTTTGCAACCAATTCCTTATGATATGAACCTTTGCCAAAGTCTTATAAATAATCTCAAGACCAAGAAGTTATGGCTCACCCACTTCAAACCATCCAATAGGAGACCTACACCTTCTACCATACAAGGCTTCATAGGGAGCGATGGAAATGGATGAACAAAAACTATTGTTATAGGCAAACTCCACCAAAGGTAAATGTTTATCCCAATTCCCTTCAAAATCAGTAATGCACTCCCTAAGCATATCTTCAAGTGTTTTTGTAGTATCTCCACTTGACCATCCGTTTGGGGATGAAAAGTTATGCTCAACTTCACCGTAGTACCTAACCCTTTTTGGAATGATCTCCAAAATCTAGATGTGAATTGTGCGCCCCGATCTGATATGATGGATAACGGAATATCATAGAGGCACACAATCTCATCTATGAAGATTAATGCATAATCCTCTGCTGAATATATAGACTTGACGGGAATAAAGTGAGCGGACTTAGTCAATCGATCCACAATCACCTATATGGAATCATATAACTTTTGAGTCCGGGTAATCCTACTACAAAGTCCATATTGATGTATTCTCACTTCCAAGTAGTAATTTGGATCTCTTGTAGTAAGCCACCCAAATTTTGTTGTTTGGCCTTTACTTGATGGTAATTGTACACTTAGCGACAAACTCCGCTATGTCCCTTTTTAGACCTTCCCACCAATATATCTCCCTTAGGTCATTGTACATTTTTGTTGAACCCGGATGAATTGAGTAGTGGGACTCATGTGCTTACTCTAGGATCCGATCCCTCAACCTATATACATTGGGAACACGCAATATCCATTGATACCTTAACATACTATCCCCCCCCAAGGAGAATGATTCATTCAACTTGTCGAGAACCTATTCTTTTGACTCCATTAAGGGTAGATCAAGGTGTTGTTTGGACTTCACCTCCACTACTAGAGATGTCTTGGAGTAATGATAAACTATAGCACCCCAATGCGGAGAACTTTCCAACATCACCCCCAACCTAGCAAACCTATGTACTTCCCTCTCTAGGTCCTTCTTGGCTTCATCAAGGTGGAATACACTACCCATAGTCATACGACTTTTGGCATCCGCCACCACATTAGCTTTGTCGGGGTGATAGAGGACTCTCATATCATAATCATTCATCCTCCTTTGCCAGAGGTTTAATTCTTTTTGGGTAAACACATATTGGAGACTCTTATTATAGGTAAAAATATCAACATCAACCCCATACAAGTAATGCCTCTAAATTTTCAAAGTGAACACTACGACCACTAATTCAATGTCATGAGTGGAATAGTTTTTCTCACGTACCTTAAGTTGACTAGAGGCATAGGCTATCACTTTCCCATGTTGCATAAGCACACACCCCAAACCCACTCGGGATGCGTCACAATACACAACAAAACCCTTAATACCCTCCCGTAAAGTCAACACTGGAGCGAAAATAAGCCAACCTTTCAACAATTGGAAGTTTTTCTCACATGCCTCCGACCACTCAAACTTTTTACTCTTCTGAGTCAAAGTAGACAAAGGGAATGCAATGGACGAAAAACCATCCACGAACCTCTGATAATAACCCGCTAAACCCAAGAAACTCCTAATGTCGGTTGGAGTCAAAGGTCTAGGCCAATTTTTCACCGCTTCCATTTTCCTTAGGTCTACCTCAACTCCCTCACTAGAGATGATGTGCCCAAGAAAAATCACCGACCTCAACCAAAACTCACACTTGCTCTATTTGGCAAACAATTGATGTTCTATAAGGGTTTGTAATACCGCCCTCAAATGACCCATATGATCACCCTCATTCTTCGAATATACCAAGATATCGTCAATGAAGACAATGACAAATGAATCTAGGTAATTTGGAAATCCTCTATTCATTAAGTCCATAAACACTGTCGGGGCATTAGTGAGATCGCAATACATGAACAAGACCTCATAGTTCCCATACCTAGTCCAAAACGCCGTCTTTTGTATATATTCACTTCTCACCCTAAGTTGGTGATACCCCAATCTCAAGTCAATTTTTAAAAATTAACTCACCCCTTAGAGTTGATCAAACAATTTGTTAATCCGAGGGAGATGGTACTTATTGTTAATAGTGACCTTGTTGAGTTTGCGGTAATCAATACACATTCTCAAGTACCCATCCTTCTTTTTCACAAACAAAATCGTAGCACCCCATGGAGAAATACTAGACCTTATAAAACCTTTATCTAGTAAATACTTGAGTTGAGCCTTCAACTCCTTCAGTTGTGACAGAGCCCTCCAATAAGGAAGAATTAATATTGGATTTGTATTCTGTATCAAATCAATGAAAAAGTCAATATGTCGTTCGAGAGGAATATAGGGAAGGTCATTAGGAAAGACCTCCGAAAACTTACTCACTATGGGTACCAATTCAATGGGAGGAATTTCGGAGTCTAAATTTTGGACTCTTACAATATGATATAGACAACCTTTTGAGATCATTTTGCATCTTTTAGACAAGAGATAATACGACCTCTAGGAATAGAATCCCCCCCCCCTCCACTCAACAACGGGTTCATTAGGGAAGTTAAACCTCACTACTCTTGTCCTAAAATCAATGGAGGCAAAACATGCATGCAACCAATACATGCCCAATACAACATCAAAATAAAGCATATCGAGTTCTACTAGGTTAACATAGGAAACTCTATTGGGCAACATTATTGGAAAATTTCTATATACCCTTTTTGCAACAACAACTCACCCACCCGATTAGACACTATAAAAGGTTCATGCAAAATATTGGGTAAAATATCAAACTTTTTAGCTACTAGAGGTGTAACAAATGATAAAGTAGCACCGGGATCAAGTAAGGCATATATATCAATAGAGAAGACTTTCAACATACCGATCACCACATCGAGAGAAGTCTCTTTCTCACATCTAGAACGGAGAGCATAAAAGCGGTTCTTCATTTGAGCATCACTAGAACCACTTGCTTGATCTTGAACACTACCCTTATCCTAACTATTCAAATTTGGACAATCTCTCTTCTTGTGACAACTCTTTTCATAACTAAAGCATTTCCCCGTTTCTACCAAGCACTCACAAAGATGACCCTTTCCACACTTGGCACATGTAGGCTTCTCATTTGGTGAATTAGTACCCTTTTTTCCCTCTTGAGTTTAGGGTTATACATCCTAGCACCCCTAGCTTTTGGAAACTTGGAAGGGATTTCATTTGAAAGTTGTTTCTTAAATCTAGGCCTTTCTTGTATTTCAAGCCTATTCTTTGAAGAAGCTCCATCAAATTATTTTGCTCTTTTAGTATCTCTACTTTTTCTATTATCCCTTGCCTTCTCAACCCTTCTTGGATGCACCACCATAAGACGGAAAATGTTCATGATGTCATGTAGCAGGCCAGAATGGCACTCCTCTTGTATGTCCTCCGACACCCCCATCACAAAATGACTCATTTGGTATCTAGGATCGTATACCAAAGAAGGAGTATATTTGGACAATTTAATTAATTCAAAAGAGTACTCGTGGACACTCTTTCCTCCTTGGCGAAGGTTGATGAACTCAACCACTTTTTCCTCCCTTATCTCCCTAGGAAAGAACCAATCTAGAACAGCCGCCATAAAGATCTCCCAAGTCACGGGATGACCCCTCAATGGCCTATTATCCCTCCATTGCACATACCAAGCTTGTGACACATCCTTGAGTAGATATGTGGCCAAATCAGTCTTCTCACTTGTGGACAACCCCATATCCAAAAGTATTTTAGAGACTTCTTCAACGAATTCTTGGTGGTCTTCATCAACCTTACACTCATAGAAAGTAGGAAGGTTCATTCGAGTGAATTCCCTTAGACGGGAACCATAGTAGTGACTTGTTGATGAGGACAGGGAACAACCTCCCGGTTTGCTTGAGCCGTCATATCTTGGGCTTGAGTAGTGGTATCTTGTGCTTGAGTGGTGATAGCTTGGGCCATTTAAATAAGAGTGGTTCTTATATTCTCATCCATCAAAGGAGGATGATTGACTGATTCTTGCTCCATATTAGCATTTTATTCAAGTGGAGGAACTTGCTCACCACGGGGAGGAGATCCTGCATTGGAAATTTGCTCTTAAAGTATTCGGGCCACATTCCTTCAAGTGTTCATGCTCCCTATAAGTACAACAATAGGATTAGATGCAAAAGCATACAATAAGTATACTCTAATGGCACAATATAAGATTTCCAAGAAAGAAAAAGATTCCTAAGCATAATATAGGTTCCTACTCATAAGTGTGGCACGCTTCACAATTATGAATACAAACCTACATAGACGTTGTAGAGAGAGAGACATAAATCAACGATATTTAACTTCATGCTCTGATACCAAGTTTGTCACATTCGGGTTTACCCCCTAGATGTAACTGGCGTCGTTGCAATTTTGAAGGACTAAGACTAGTCTCTTAGTCTCATGTCGTTACATTCATAAGTTGAAAAATGCAGAAAAATTTATAACTTTGATTGTAACTAATTGGTGGTTTACATAGAACGATACATACACATAATATATAGTCGTGTCGAGTACAGATAGACCCTTTGTATAGGAATGTTACATAGCTTTCTAGTTTTACCGCATATATACATATATAAGATAGAAAAATAGTCTCAAGGATTGTCTCATCTCAACCAATCCAAACGATTATCACAATATTGACATAGCCCTTCCATCAATCCAACAAGACCACATATAGGCCATACAAAAGTGTAATACTCAATTAAAAAGGAAAGAAATAAAAGAGTCTTTAAGATCATAAATAGTGGTATTGCCCTCGGAAATTGAGGATGTACCGTACTTGGATGAAATAAAGAATCCAAGCCTTCAACAATGTCGCCTTCCAAACACTTCAAAGACCGTAACCTAAAATGTTAGGGAAAAGGTAAGAAAATAGGATTATTACTCCACATGTACTAAGCATGAGACCTTATGCACATATACAAGCAAAACATCTTAAAAGGGACTTTTAGTTAAGACATGTCATTTTACCCTTTCAGGAACTTAATGCAAAGCCAAACAAGTCATATTAACCTACCAAACATTCTTACTAACTCAACAAGTACTACGTATTCCAACATGCTTGAAACCATGATTTACTACAACCCTATCATCAAGGAATAACATCACAACTTGTTTGAACTCTTGTAAGATGATAGGCAAGGGTTGCCTATATCATGTGGTGAGAGTTAAGGACCTAGAATGTGTAATTCATTCTATTGAGTCAATCCCTATAGTGAGAGAATTCCCAGAGGTATTTCCAAATGACCTTCAAGGAGTACCTCCCAAATGGGAAATTGACTTTTGCATTGATTTGTTACCGGATACGAATACCATTTCAATTCCTCCATATAGGATGGCTTCGACAGAATTTAAAGAGTTAAAGCTCCAACTCAAAGATTTACTAGAGAAGGGTTTCATTCAACCTAGTATTTCTTCATGGGGTGTTCCGGTCTTGTTTGTTGAGAAGAAGGATGGGTCCCTTAGAATGTGCATTGATTATCACAAACTCAATAAGGTCATAATAAAGAACAAGTATCCTCTCCCTAGGATTGATGATTTATTTGATCAACTCCAACGTGTTCGTTAGTTTTCCAATATTGGCTTAATGTTGTGATATCACCAACTTAGGTGAGATGTGAAGATGTTCCCAAGACAGCTTTCCGAACTAGATATGGTCAATATGAATTTCTGGTGATGTCTTTTGGATTAACAAATGCCCCGATGGCATTCATGGACCTAATGAATAGAGTTTTTCGAGATTACCTTGACTCATTTTTTGATGATATTCTTATGTACTACAAGAATGAAGATGAGCATGAGATTCACTTGAGATTAGCCCTGCAAGTCCTCAAAGAATACCAACTTTATTCCAAATTTAGCAAGTGTGAATTTTTGTTAAGGTTGATTTCATTTCTTGGTCATATTATACATGGTGATGGTGCAGAGGTTTATTCGATAAAGATGGATGTGGTCATAAATTGGCCTAGACCTTTAACTCCCACAGACATAAGAAGTTTCTTGGGTCTAGCCGTCTATTATAGAAGATTTGTTGATGGATTTTCATCCATTGATTCTTCTTTGAAAACTTTGACCCAAAATAAGGTGAAGTTTGAGTGGTCGGAAGCTTGTGAGAAAGGTTTTCAAGAGTTGAAAGATAAGCTTATCTCTGCTCCGGTATTTACCTATTGGAGGGCAATGAAGGCTTTGTATTGTATTGTGATGCTTCATGAGTGGGCTTGGGATGTTTCCTCATGCAACATGGCAAGGTGATTGCTTATGCTTCTAGGAAACTAAAAGTTCATGTGAAGAATTACCCAAATCATGATCTTCAGTTAGCTTCTATAGCTTTTGCCTTGAAAATACGGAGGCATTATTTATATGGTGTGCATGTTGATGTGTTTATTGACCATAAAACTCTTCAATATGTGTTTATACAAAAGGAGTTGAACCTCCGACAGAGAAGATGGTTAGAATTGTTGAAGGATTATGACATGAGTGTCCTTTATCACCCTGGCAAATTCAATGTGGTTGCAAATGCTTTGTGTTGAATGATGATGGGTAGTGTGTATCATGTGGAGGAAGAGAAGAAAGAACTTGTAAAGATGTTCATAGGTTGGTTCGCTTAGGTGTGCGGTTAGATATTCTCCAAATCGTGATTTCATGGTCCATCATAACTCCGACTCATCATTAGTGGTGGAGTTGAAAACTAAGAAACACCTTGATCCTCTATTGATGGATTTGAAGGAATCGATACTTAGTAATCTCAATGAGTAATTCACATAAGATAAGGATGTTGTTCTTAGGTACCAAAGGAGATTTTGTGTACCCAATGTTGAGGATTTGAGAAAACAGATTTTGTAAGAAGCCCATGCTTCTCGCTATTATATACATTCGGGTGCCACCAAATTGTATCATAATCTTAGAGAGGTCTATTGGTGGGATGTTTTAAAGAGGGACATAGTAGAGTTTGTTGCTATGTATCCAAACTACCAAGAAGTTAAAGCTAAGCATCTCAAACCGGGTGGGTTAACCCAAATCATGGATGTTCCTACATGGAAGTGGGAAGCCATCAATATGGACTTTGTTGTTGGGTTGCCTCGAATCCGAAAGCAAAATGATTCTATATGGGTTATTGTGCGTAGGTTGAACAAATCTGCCCATTTTATTCCTGCTAAGTCCACTTACACAGCTGAAGAGTATGCAAGAATCTAAATTAATGAGAGTGTGAGTCTTCATGGGATACCTTTGTTCATCATTTCATATAGAGATGACCAATTTACTTCTCATTTTTGGAAGGCTTTTCAAAAGGATTTATGTACTCAAGTGAAACTTAGTATCGCTTTTCATCCTCATATGGATGTTCAAGTGGAACGTACCATTCAGACCCTTGAAGACATGTTAAGAGGTTGTGTCATTGATTTCAAGTCAAGTTGGGATGAATACTTACCTTTGATTGAGTTCTTTTACAACAAAAGATATCATTCGAGTATCTCCATGGAACCTTTTGAAACTCTTTCTGGTAGAAGGTATAGATCTCCAGTTGGATGGTTTGAGGTTTGTGAGTCCTCACTACTTGGTCAAGAGATTATTGATGAGGCTCTAGAGAAGGGCATAAGAGATAGATTGAAGAACACCTATAGTCGGCAAAAACCCTATGTCGACAATAGAAGAAGAGATCTTGAGTTTAAAATAGGTGACCATGTCTACTTGAAGATTTCACCTATTAAAGGGGTGATGAGATTTGGTAGAAAGGGGAAGTTAAGTCCCCGGTATGTTAGTTCCAATGAGATTTTACAACGAATTGGGAAGGTTGCCTATGAGTTGAAACTACCTAGTGAACTAGCTTCGGTTCATCCAGTGTTTCATGTTTCTATACTCAAGAAATGCATAGGCGACCCTTTATCTATTATGCCTATAGAAGATGTAGGAGTGGAAGAAAACCTCTCCTATGAAGAGGTTCCAGTTGAGATCCTAGATCACCAAGTCAAGAAGTTGAGAAACAAGGAGGTAGCCTTTGTAAAAGTTCTATGGAGGAACCATTTTGTTGAGGGTGCAAAATGGGAGGCTGAAGCCGACATGAAGTCCCGCTAACTTCATCTCTTTGCTACTTAAGGTTAGACATTCATCTTAATTGAGAAAGTAATGCATGATCATTAAATCGGCTTGTTTACTAAATAGGTGCATGTATGGTAAAAGTTGTACCAACTAGAATTTTACGAAAATGCCTTCATACACTATTCTTCCACTTATGTGAAACATGTATGCATATGTTTTCTAGAGATTTTGTTGTTTTGTTGCCATCTTTAGAAAAAATATAGCATGGTAACTCTTTGATGCATTTTGATTTTATGATAATGTTGAGAAGGAAGTTTCTCACTATGTGTTATGAATATGGAGCTCTTATATGTTGTGTATCACGAATTGAGTGCTATGTGTAATATTATGGTATGTGTTGTTAGGAGTTGTGATATACTCCTATGAGATGTGACTCATTATGATTTTGTTGTTGATTGGTTGTGCTTCTAGTATTGAGTCGATTCCTACCCTGCAAAATATTTTAGTGTCATTCAGGGATGAATGTTCCTAAGGGGGTGATAACGTAACACTATGGAAATGCCATGACTTAGAATAGAGATTAATATATTAAATATTGTTTAAAATTATGTTTCCAAACCTGTATTAATGTAATAAACTCATTTGGAAAAGGTTAGAGCCAAAACGACAAAGAAAGACCTTGATGTCCAGAAACTAGCTAATTTGAACTAGTTGATGTTCCTATGTTTGGTGAAAGTTACGAAGTGTCGAATGAAGTCCTAAACTTGTAAAGAGACCTTGGATAGGTATTATGTAGTACAAAGGGTCCAAACGTCCGGTAATGGCACCCCAAGGACCACGTGAAGGGTCACCCAAACATGGGTGGGCATGCTATTAGAAAGCCTATGACCTGGCAGAAGTGAAGGCATGGCGTGCGACGCGCGCCTGTCACGAGGTGTTCAGACTCAAGATTTGAGATTCTACCTCGCGACCCTAGGATGGCTCGCAACACACTATCTCAACTCAAAATTTAATAAAAATGACAGGATTCAGCCCCGCGACATGCAGCTACTTTCCAGAATCGTTAAAGTCGTATTTTTTGTAATTCAACTTATTAAAAAGACCCTTTTAAGTGGAGGGTATTTTGGGTAATTTATAGGATGACTATATATTGATATTAGGTCAGTTTTAGACCACTTTTACACGTCCCAAATCAGATCAACGAAATTTCTCTCATTCTGAAAGAACACAGTCTTCTCCAAATTCAATTGAAGAACAAGAAGAGCTTAAGGAAGAAGTCGAAGACCTCAAGCTTTTCATCAAATTTTCGTGGATTCATAATTTTTAAGTTATGGGTTTTCACTCTTGGTATTACTTTCACCAAGAGGGACTTTCAAAGAAAATTTTTCAAGAACTTCAAATACTAGGGTTTTTACTCTACAAAACGGGTCTTCTTCATAATTCCATATTTATGATTTTTGATGAAAATCAATTGTTTTCTATTGTTAATTATGCATATATTGTTGAGTCTTTGACTTTTAAAGATGGATTTTCATGTGAAGCATGTTATTTTCAATTTGATGGTTTCGATGGGTTATACCCACTACTTGATGACACGTAAACGTTAGGATTGGAATTAAGACTAGAATGAACTCTTAAATGACCCTCTCCCTTATCCTACATTATGCGTTGATATTGTTCATGATTTGATGATTTGTTCTTGATAATTCTATTGATTATTTCACTAAGTGTGGCTATGAATATTATAAGATGAATAAGGTTATTGGAAGCAAGAGGTAAGTCTTTTAAGTGTGATTATTCCCCAATGTTTATGTTAGCCTATAAATTATGATGCTATGTTATGAAAAGTATGTATGATTTTGCAATGAGAATATGTTGAGCTATGAACATATAAATTGTGAGATCATGATAAAAATACAAAAATGCAAGATTATGATATCCTCTTGTATGCTTTACACAAGATCACTATGTTAAGTTGATCGTACATATGAAGGGTTGCAATGAAAGGAAATTCTCATCTAAAATCAAAAGAGCTCATGATCATGTTTATACAATGATTTAATCTCCTATGACCTATGATAAGTTTATGATAAAAGACAACTTAAAGGTTATTCAAGAAAAGGACTTAAGCTAAGCACCGATGAACTAGATATGAGAGATATCCCTTCCTTAGTTGAAAGGTAGGTTCACAATGACTCTGATGAGATCGAGGCTTCCATGTAATGTTGAACTATGGGTATCTAATACATCTCCTAGTTCTTGAAATATGTTGCCACCATAGGATACTAGCTATAGGATCTACCTAGAAAGCTATGTCATGTTAGGTTCTACTTTGGCCAGTAGACCACCTTTTTTCAGTGTAGGGTTTTATGATAGCGGATTCCATGTTTAGCTCACATGGTCTATGTAGGTTAAGGCGTATGTTCTCTCATGTAAAACGAAAGACAAGTAAATGAACGTTGACTAGGGTGACTTGAGGAGTCTACTTAGTAGAGGTAGGGGTATGGGACTCTACCTAGACATTGCACAAGTTGACTCTAATGGAAGTCCTAGGAGATTGTTCTTATGTAACATGATAACATGAAAGGTATATGTTTATGATACGTGATGTTACACTTATATTATATTGGTCATTATGAGGAATATGTTATTGGGTTATATCTATTTATGAAGTGATGACTAATTATGTTACAAGTTATATGAAGCAAAGCTTTACCTATGGTCTCTTATCTTATTTACTTGGTTGTGTGGGGTTATGGGGCTTCATATGACCATTTTACTTGTAGGTTGGGGATGGGATCATTGGTAAGTGTTTTTTATATTATGTTATATGATCTATTGAATATGAAAAGTTAACATGACTATGATAATATGTATTTAATTACGATGATGCTTTATGTTTATGGAATCCTTGACTTGTATATGTTCTATGGTATGTGCATTAAAGACGTTCATATGACTTAGCATATTTTCTAAAGATATGATAAATGATCTTTTTTCATGCATGTCCTTAAGTGTTATGTGCATATACCCATACTTAGTATTTGTGGCGTACTAACCCCATTACTTTTTATTACTACAACTGTAGGTTCCGAACTTTGAAGCTTAAGAAGGTCAATTTGAAGAAGCTTGGAACTCTTTCTCCAAGTATTAGTAGGTACTCATGTTCGGGGCTCTATCATTTATTTTCCATCTTATAAAGACTTTAGTAGATATTAGGAATATCCTATTTCTATCATGTTTCTTTTGATTCCTTTGTACTAAGGCCTATATGGAATATTAACTATTTATTGGCTAAATCTAGATTTGTACTCTTAGATAGATTTCATATATGTTAGATAGATTTCTTAGAATATCGTATGGTTTATGAATGATAAGAATGAAGTCTAAGTATACTTCAAATAGAATGTAAAAGTTTTAATTTTTCCACAATCTTTACTGATCACATGTTATGACGAATTCTAAGGGCTTGTCTGAGTCCTCTGAAAGGATGATGACGTCGGTTCAATGCACTCCGATTGTGACATTAATGACCAAATTTTCCATTGTTAAATGCTTAGTTTCTTGTAGCGTCTGATATGTACGTGGCATCCAGCAAAGGATGTTGCCAGATCTTTAAAAGAAAATTTTATGAGACTCTTTAGAAAGGATTATCACTCTTGGAGTCAGATCCCAAATAGTATACATGAGGCGATGTTTAATAACTTTAAGGTGTATATTTTTTAGTTAAGATTAATATACTTTACTTTTTCTTACTATCGATCTAATTAACGTTATTCAATTTTTTTATTCATGTGTACTTAGGATCCAAAGATAAATCTTGTCATTTTAACAACATTTGAGAGGAAGTCATCTGCCAGACTGTCTGGCTGGATAAAGAATGTTTGGGATAGCAGGGAACGTCCACATTGGATGTTGCCTCATGGTTTTGGTCAAATGGGTCTATATTGGAGCACACACAAGTTTAAGGCAATATCAGACCAAGCAAAGAATGCTAGAGGTAGTCTAAAGGGTGAATCGTTGCATACCGTAGGTGCAAAGTCTGTTTGAATAATTGCAAGAGAGATAGTATAAGTTCTAATTCAAACCTTTTAAATAAATAATTACTTATTTATATAAATCATTATAATTTTCCATTTTTATTTATAGGAAAAAGAATTGGGACTCACTCCCATTGAACTAGATGTTTTCAAGAAGACTCATGTCAGGAAGAAAGAAAATGAGTCGGATCTGGATGTGTTGGTTGAGGAAAGAGTCGCACGAACGTTTAAATGTTATTTAATATGAATAAAATATATTAATAATGAATAAATTTATGATATGTGTGTGTGTGTATACATATATCTAGTCCTTTTTTCCGTTGCTTTTCTGGAATTTAAAAAGAATTATTAAAAAGGTGATGGACAATGTCGCACTTTAGAAATTAAAAAAATTAAAATAATCCCCGTCGCTTTTGTTAAAAAAAATTAAAAGAAAGTCAAAAAGATACGTTATCCGTCCCTTTCTTAAAAGCATCTAGCTAAAAAGCAACAGAAATGACTACATCGCTTTTTCGTCTATTTTGGCCAAAAAAGCGACAGACAACATCTCTTTTTGGCAGTGTTTTAGTAGTGTCTCTTTATTTAAGGCATTTCATTCATTTTAGAAAAGGGCATTTTGGTCTTTTTATTTTCCCACTAGGACTAATACGTTTTTTCTCACTTAATTAAGGGTCATATGAGACAATAATTAAGTTACTTTTCACGTTCCTAAACAATCAAAAAAATAAGAGAAAAAAGAGCTAGGTTTTAAGTGTTCGTCAAGATTTCGTTGATTTTCACCAAGAACGTCTTTCTTTCCAGGTATGTAAGGCTTCTCACAATGTTGTATTATTCGTTCTTATGTCATACATCTAATTTATCCATGAAATCATTGAATTCAAAGAGTTCTTGAGTATTTCTCTCCATTGTTCAATTCTTAAAGAATGAAGATTGCTAGTTCTTGTGGGTTCTAAATCTTTGGTAAAAGTTGGGTTTCCCAAAGGGATTAAGCTTAATTCTTCATATAAAGCATGTTGGGTTTGAAAATTGAAAATATTTTAGGAGAATTATCCCGATTCTAAACTAGTTAAGACCTTGTTTTGGGATGAAAAATTCATTATATTTTCCAGGTATAAGGGGGTGACGTGGCATGCCGCCCATAGTGCCAGGACGTTTGCTCTGTAGTTTTTGGCATGCGCCCTACACCACTCAATACGTCCCAATCTATTCGTAGTTAGGGGTTGGCGCCTTATGCATGCACCAGGGTTGCTTGGTCCTTTTTCTTTCCATATTTCAATCTGGACGTGTTTCTTTGAGTCGTGATTATATTCTCTTCTTTGTATTGGCTTCCATAAACTCCATTCACCTTTCAGAATTCATACATGTTCAAATCACATGTCATAGATTAAATTTTGAATTAATATGAATTTAAGAGAAAAGTTCAACATGTATGTTTTAGTCATTTTAAGGATTCTTTTGTAATCAAAAATGGTTTTGATTAATTTCTGATGAAGTAAACATGAGAAATAAGAAGATTTGTTTCAATATTTGAAGTAAGCGAACGAAGTATTCCGAAAAGTAATATTTTTACATTTAAAAGAGATAAAATTTGATTTCTAAATAAGTATATAAGTTCAGAGATATTTCAGACCATTACCTATTTTAAGAGAATCTATAGAATAATTAGCTCAAATTGAGATAGAGTTATGTTTTATACATTTGAGCATGAGTTATATTTTATTAGGAGTATGGAGATGAGTTCAGGGAAATTACATTTATTATAAATCATGTAGCCAACAAAGGTAAAGGGTTGTACTTTATAGACATTTATTTATTATGTTTGAGTATAACTTAGTGGATCCACTCAGTCGAGGTGTTCTATTCCCAAGCATGGTAAAGGAAAATTTTCACAGCATGGGCGAGACGATGCATCATCAAATACATAATAATGGTTGTCTGTTACAGAACCTCTCAAATAAAACTATAGAGTATCTTATTGTATTTATTTTATATCATTGGTTTTATATCTTCTGTTTTATAATGATTAATTGAACATTGCATCTCTTATTATTTCTATTGTATTTGAGTTTAGTTGTGGTGAGTTGGTCTTCTAGTCTTATCATTAAGTTGTCTATGCTTTCAATTTTCCATTCAGGTCACGCCTCGAGCTACCCCTGAGACGCGGACACGGAACTTAGAACCACAAGTGATCCCAAGCTAACCCTGTAGGCATGATCATGAGCATACTAAAGATAATAAATTTATGTGGAAGCTAAATCATAATTATATCTGAAAAGATGCCCATATTCTATAACTGAGATATTTGAAAACAATGAGTTTAATACAAAGAATATATTACCTCAATAATAAGCTGAATCTAACTATGTCTGAAATAAGCCTCTAAACTGGACTAGAAATACTGAGACAAGCCCAAGTTAAATCTAGAAAAAAATTAAACTAAATGACTAAAAGAAAACAAAAATGAACTCATGATTATTGTCCTCAGAGAATGAGGACTCACCACTAAATCTGCGGAACTGGAGATCAGAAAATTTATCTATGCGTGATCTGGATGCTGATAACCTGATCCTACATCACGAGAAGATGTAGCACACGTATGCGTTAGTATTTGAAAGGTACTGAGCATGTAGGAAATAGTAAATCTGAAATAAAGCATAACTGAACAAGCATAAAAGCAAGTATAATCATCTGACATGATAAACTGAATTCTGAACTAACTAAATACAATGACTAATTTATAACATCCTTAAATTGAATAGTTAATAGGCTGATAAATGGTCAATGAAGAGAGTATGACTGATCTGTGGGAGCTACTAATAACCGATAATAAAACCACATGATCTAAATGTTGAGTTCGGTGTATATACCCCATCAAGAGGACCCAATATACCCTGTCAAATGTATAAAGGCATGATAGCGTGATCACTAATCTGATTGACCACAAAGTAAATTCACAACCTACTTGGCTAGTAGTTCTGGAACTAATTTGGGTACGCTGAACCCTAGTCACACTTGGTATTATGCTACTCCCATTGATTTATGTAGTTAACTGATTATATCATAATTTCTGTAAATATTGGATAGCTTGAAACTGAACATGCAAACTGAGAATGCAACAATTAATCTGGTAACTATGCCTGAATAACTGAGGCATGTATATCTGAAGTGTCTGAAATATATGACCTAGCATGTGTAATTCAAGAACTAAAGAAATACAAATGTAGGGTTCTGACATTCATGCGATAATTTGAGTAATAACATAATAATATTATTTGGAACATATATTTAATAAATTCATGAAGTTCTGGTGAAGTTTTAGAAACCCTAGGTCTAATCACGATAAGAGAATCAAGAACTTACTGAAAATTAGGGACCCAATGGGTGAAAGGAACCCACTAGTTAAATCCCACATACTTGGTGATGAAATTCACTGACAAATACATAGATTTCGGGGTTGGAACTGCTGGAAACTTGTGTCGTTCTTGAACTAGGTTTCTTGAGCTTTTTGTCCTCTCTTGCTTCTAATTTTCTAAGTTTTGATTTAATGATTTGACTTAGATATATTTTTATTATGTTTCTAGGCTTAAACGGACTAAAATCTCATTATTTAGGGTCAAAACGACGTAACATAAGGTTTAAACAAAGTGAGAAAAGACCAAAAGACCATTGGATAAGTTTCTATCGGACCAAACGATGGCCAGGACTGACGGTCCGTCGTCTTACCAAAGTCCCCGTCTTTGGGTCCGTCGACTGGGCCTATTCGACAGGCCTTTACTAAAATGGGCATAACTTTTTACTCGGAGATCTGATTTAAGCAAGGTTGATGACTATGGAAAGATAGTTAAATTATCTATCTGCGGGTAGGTCATGGGATACCTAATTAATTTTTTTATAAGAGTTATGACCATTTGAAGTTGACCCAACTACATTTCCCCTTAACTATCTTTCTATTTTCCACCTACTGACCGTGCTAGTCATACATAGCTCTTGTTAGAGAGTGGGTGAATGGGGGTATCGATCGATGGTAATGGACTACGGACCATCATCTGACCTACGGACCATTAATTTGTCCGTCGATCAAGACTTACCCAATTTTTTCCTTGCTAAGTTTTTCAGAATCTCTGATCCCATTGGTAGTTGTGCCGGACGGATCATCGTATGTTCTACGGACCATAAGTCCGTCCGTCGTCCAAGACATAACCAGTTTTTCTAGGCTGAAATTTTTGGGAGTTTCTGATCCCATCGATCGTTGTGAAGGATGGATCGTCGTCGTCTATCCTACAGAATGTTGATGATAACATTGGTTGGACCTAAAGATTTTTATTAAAAACTGACTTTTAGTCTATTTTGTCTACGGGGTGTTACATTATCTCCCCCTTGGGAACATTCGTCCTTGAATGAAGACTAAACTAGCTGATATAGAGGGAAAGAGCTGCAAACCCCACAACTAAACACTGAGAACTGAGTTACTTTACTGAATTGAGTTCCGAGTACATGCAAATACGCTGACAATGCAAGTACAAACTGAGGGGACATGGTTCTAAGACTGAATTTATGCATAAAGGACTGAATCTGGCCCTACCAAAGTTGTTTCACCTACTTTAAACCAACCAACAGGAGATTCACATCTACGCCCATATAAAGCCTCATAAGGGTCCGTCTGAATGTTAGAGTGGTAGCATTTATTTTAGCTAACTCAATAAGAGGAAAGTGATCATCCAAACTAACTTTGAAATTGATTACACAAGCTCTCAATATATCCTCTAAGATCTGAATGGTATGCTCTGCCTAGCCATCCGTTTGTTGATGAAATGTTGAACTAAGGTTAACTTGAGTACCAAGACCTTTCTGAAATGACTTCCAGAAAGGAGAGGTAAACTAAGGACCTCTATCTGAGATGATAGACAAAGGAACCTTATGTAACCTCACAATCTCATTAATGTAAAGACTTGTATAGTCTTCTGCCGAATATGTAGTCTTGACCGCCAAGAAGCAAGAAGACTTAGTCATCCTATCATTTATCATCGTAATAGAGTCATGTTGTCTGCGAGTACGCGGTAATCCTGTGATGAAGTACATATTGATCACATCCCACTTCCCAGTAGGAAAATTGATCTCTTGAGTCATACCCCATGGTTTCTGATGTTCTACCTTGACTTGCTGGTAATCGGGGCACTTACTCACAAAGTTTGCTATATCCCTCTTCATATCATTCCACCAATAGACTTCCAGCAGATCTCCGTACATCTTAGTGGCACTTCGATGAATAGAATACCTAGAGTTATGGGCTTCTGCAAGAATATGCTGCCTCAACTCGCCCACATCAAGAACACACAATCTACCCTTGTAGCGAAGTACACCATCTCCCCTTGGGATAAAACCTCCACTCTCTGATTGTGGAGTGCACTCTTAAGTTCAAGCAAAATTGGATCACTGTCTTGTTTTTCCTTAACCTCCACTACTAAAGAAGACTCTGCCCCATTCTGAACTATTACACCATTGTCTGATATGCTCATAAGGCAAACTCCTAAGCGAGCAAGACTGTGAACATCCTTCACTAGCTCCTTCTTTTCTTCCTCAACATGGGCTACGCTACCCAAAGATAATCTTCCGAGGGCATCTGCTACTACATTCGCCTTACCGAGATGATAATCCAAACTCATGTCATAATCCTTAAGGAATTCAAGCCATCTCCTCTAGAGAAGATTAAACTCTTTCTGGGTGAACACATACTGAAGGCTCTTATGGTCAAGGAACACATCTACGTGAACACCATACAAGTAGTGTCTCCATATCTTCAGTGAAAACACCACTGCTGCAAGCTCGAGGTCATGAGTTGGATAGTTCTTCTCATGAACCTTAAGTTGTCTAAAAGCATAAGCTATCATCTTACCTCACTGCATCAACACACAACCAAGGCCAAATCGCAATATATCATATAACCATCTGAACCCTCTGGTAGAGTCAAGACAGGAGCTGTAGTCAATCTAGTGTTCAATTATGCAAAGATTTTCTCACAATCATCTGACCATTGAAGCTTTACCATCTTCTGAATCAACCTAGTCAATGGTGAGTCTAGGGATGAAAATCCTTCCACAAACCTTCTGTAATAACCTACTAGACCTAAAAAAAACTTCTGATATCTGTAGAAGATGTAGGCCTGGGCCACTGTTTCACTGCTTCTATCTTCTATGAATCCACTCGGATCCATTAAATAGATATAATATGAACAAGTAAAGCAACGGATTGCAACCAGAACTCACATTTACTAAACTTAGCGAATAATTGGCAATCCTTGAGAGTCTGCAGAACAACTCTCAAATGACTTGCATGTTCTTTCTCAATCCTAGAGTAAATGAAGATATCGTCAATACAGCCGATAACAAACAAGTCCAACTACTATTTTAAACTCTTTTCATCTAATTCATGAAAGCTGCAAGAGCATTAGTTAGTCCAAACAACATAAATATCAAATTCATAATGACCATGCCGAGTTCTAATGGTTGTTTTCGAAATGTCACTATCTCTAATTTTAAGTTGATAATAACCCAATCTGAGGTCTATCTTTGAGAAATGGCTAGCACCCTGAAGTTGGTGAAATAAGTCATCAATCCTTGGGATGGGATACTTATTATTCATTGTGACCTTGTTCAACTGTCTATAGTCAATGCACATTCTGAGAGAACATTTCTTCCTTACGAACAACACTGGTGCACCCCATGGTGAAATACAAGGTCTGATGAAGCGCTTATCTATAAGGTCTTTCAACTACTCTTTCAATTCCTTAAGCTCTAGTGGAGCCATTCGGTAAGTAGGAATAGAAATAGGCTGGATATCTTCAAGGATATCAATTTCAAAGTTGATTTCCCTTTTGGGAGGGACTCTGGGAAGATCTTTTGGAAATATTTCTTGAAAGTTACAGACTACTGGAACTAACTCAAGAGTTGGGGTTTCAAAATCTATATTCCTTAACCCAAACTAGATGATAGAAATAACCCTTAGATATCATCTTTCAGGACTTAAGGTAAGAAATAAATTGACCCATATGCGCGCAGCTATTACCTTTCCATTCTAAGATTGGTTGGTTTGGAAACTGAAAATGAAAAATCCTAGTTCTAATCAATGACATCAAAGTCTATCTAACTCTACTAGATCTGCTGAGGTGACTTTCTAAGAGACTGTGATAGGGAAATTTCTATATACTCGTCTAGCTATAATTGGGTCACTGACTTGAGTAGAGACTGAGAAAGGTTCTGAGAGCGTTTCTAGACTGACATTGAATTGGACTGCTATGTAAGGAGTTACAAATGAAAAAGTAGCCCCTGTATCCAACAATGCATAAACATCAAGGTAAAAGACACGTAACGTACCAGTAAAGACATCACGAGAACTTTCCTGATCCTGGTGAGCCTGAAGAGCATAGAACTTGTTATGGCGCTGACCGTCACCTGTACCAGATAAGTTACCGTATTGAGTCGGGCGACTTGATGGTGCTGCTGAAGTTGTAGACTGAGCTCTACCATTTCTACCTCCTTTACCTTGTCTAGAAGGACAATCCCTCAACCTGTGACCAGACTGACCGCACCCAAATATCCCTCTTTTCCTGCAACACACTTGCCTGGATGGTTCTTACCACACTTAGGGAAAGTGGGGTAAGTCTTGGTGCCTGAAACACTTCCCTGAGATTTAGAGCCTGGTTCTCTACCCTTCAGGTCATACCTCTTCTTGGAGGATGGAACACTAGTTAATGAAGGGGCTGGAGCCAAAAACATCTACTGACCCTGCAAGCGATTTCCACCACTCGATTTCTACTAAGAATATTCATAGTTCCCAGTCCTAGCCTTATTATATTCCTTAGCCTGTTTCCTAAGCTTATCACCCTCAACCTGCTGAGCATGAGTTATAAGCCTAGAGATGTTCATATCTCCAAGTAAAATGGCATTTTTGCACTCAGTTTTCACCAAATCTGACACTCTATAAAAAACCTAATTCATTTGAGCCCTGGAGTCAGCAAACAGACACTCCATAAAAAACCTAATTCATCTGAGCCCTGGAGTCAGCAACCATGTGAGGAGCATACCAGGAGAGTTGGTCAAACTTGAGTCCATACTGTTAGACTGTCATGTTACCTTGCCTTAAGTTCATGATTTTTTGGTCTTTTAATTCTCTCAACTCTATTGGGAAAAAAATGTCGAAAAAAGTCTCACTAAAGCAGTCCCAAGTGATAGGAGCCACATTTTCACCCCTATTCTCCTTCCACTAAGTGTACCAGATATGAGCTACATCCTTCAACTGGTATAGTGCTAACTCAACCCGATCATTCCCAGTGACTTGCATTAGCTCAAGGATCTTGTTGATCTCATCCAAGAAATTCTGAGGATCCTCATTAGTCTGTGATCCTAAGAACTCAACGGATTCATCTTTGACAAAGTCACGGGCCCTTGTTGCTACTTATCCACCATTAGCATTCACATGAGCATGTACCTGATTGTTCTGGTTAGTCATACTCTAAGACTACATTTGTATAGCATTTCTTAACTCAGCATTTGATACTTCTTGAACTAGGACTAGAGGAGCTGAATTTGCATTAGTGGCGTTTGCATTCCTACAGTAACAAAAAAGTGAAGTTTTTCCTAAAACACTTCATAGCCTCCCTCTCATCAGATGTGGTGAACTTCACGCCCATGAAAAGGATTCTACTTAGTGTGACTTTTTAGACATCCTAGGACACTTAAACCTAGTGCTCTGATACCAAGTTTTGTAACTCGTCGAGCTACCCCCGAGACGCGGACATGGAACTTAGAACCACAAGTTATCCCAAGCTAACCCTGCTGGCATGATCATGAGCACACTAAAGATATTAACTGATGCAGAAGGTAAATCATAATTAAATCTGAAAAGATGGGGGAATACCCATATTCTATAACAGAGACATTTGAAAACAATGACTTTAATACAAAGGAAATAGTAACTCAATACTAAGCTGAATCTAAATATGTCTGAAATAAGCCTCTAAACTGGACTAAAAATTCTAGGACAAGCCCCAGCTAAATCTAGCAAAAAATGAAACTAAATGACTAAAAGAAAAATGAACTGAACTCATGACTATTGTCCTCGGAGAATGAGGACCCACCACTGAATCTGCTGAACTGGAGATCGGAATATCTATCTATGCGTGATCTGGATGCTGAGAACGTGAACCTACATCACAAGAAGATGTAGCGCACCTATGGGTCAGTACTTGAAAGATACTGAGCATGTAGGAAAGAGTAAAGCTGAAATAAAACATAACTGAACAAGCATAAAAGCAAGTATAATAATCTTACATGATAAACTGAATTCCGAGCTAACTGAACGCAATGACAAATTTATAACATGCTGACTGAATACATAATATACTGATAAATAGTCAATGCAGAGAGTCTGACTGATCTGTGGGAGCTACTAATAACCGATAATAAAACCACATGAGCTAAATGTGGAGTTCGATGTATACGCCACATCGAGAGAACCCAATATAACCTGCCAAAGGTATAAAGGCATGCTGGCATGATCAATAATCTGAATGCCTATAGAAGGAACTTAAAACCTACTTGGCCAGTAGTTCTGGGACTAATTTGGGTACGCTGAACCCTAGTCCAACTCGGTATTCTGCTACTCCAACTGATTTATGTAGTTAACTTATTATGTCTGAATTTCTGTAAATACTAGATAGCTTGAAATTGAACATGCAAACGGAGAATGCAACAATTAATCTAGTAATTATGCATTTATAACTGAGGCATATATATCTAAAGTGTTTGAAATATCTGACCTAGCATGTATAATTCACGAACTAAAGAAATACAAAGATAGGATTCTTAAATTCATGCAATAATCTAAGTAATAACAAAATAGTCTGATTTGGAACATATATTTAATAAATTCATGAAGTGTTGTTAAAGTTCTAGAAACCCTAGGTCTAATCATGATAAGAGAATGAAGAACTGACTGAAACTAGGGACCCAATGGGTGAAATGAACTCACTAGTGAAATCCCACATACCTGGTGATGAAATTCACGAAGAAATACTTAGATTTTGGGGCTGGAACTGCTAGAAACTTGCCTCGTTCTTGAACTAGGGTTCTTGAACTTTTTCTCCTCTCTTGCTTCTAATTTTCTAAGTTTTTATTTAATTATTTGACTTAGATATGTTTTAATTATGTTTCTAGGCTTAAACTGACTAAAATCTCAATATTTTGGGTCAAAACCATGTAACTTAAGGTTTCAAAGAAGTGGGAAAAGACCAAAAGACCCCTTGATAAGTTGTTGTCGGACCAAATGACGGCCAGGGCTGATGGTCCGTCGTCTGACCGACGCCTCGTCGTTGGATCCTTCAATTGGACCTGTTCGACAGACCTTTACTAAAATGGGAATAAAGTTTTACTCGGAGGTCTGACTTTAGCAAGGTCGGTGGCTATAGAAAGATAATTCAATTATCTATTTGTGGGTAGGTCATGGGACACCTAATTCATTTTGTGCTAAGAGTTATGACCATTTGAAGTTGACCCAACTGCATTTCCCCTTAACTGTCTGCAAATTTTCCACCTACAGACCGTGCTGGTCATCCGTAGCTCTTGTGAGAGAGTAGGTGAAGGGTTATCGATCGACGGTCACAGACTAGGGACCTTTGTCTGACCTACATAACGTCGGTCGGTCAGTCGATTAAAAATTAGCCAATATTTTTGTCGGCTGTGCTTTTGGGAGTCTCTAATCCCATCTATAGTTGTGCAGGACGGACCGTTGTCTATCCTATGGACCTTAAGTTCGTCCGTAGTCCAAGACTTATCCAATTTTTCTGGGCTGAAATTTTTGGGAGTTTATGATCCCATCAACGGTTGTGTAGGACAGACCGTCGTGTGTCCTACGGACCGTCAATGACACCGTTGGTTGCACCTGTAGATTTTTCAGAAAAACTAATTTTTGGTCTATTTTGGCTACGGGGTGTTACAAATTAGATGTTTGTACATTCAATGTATTGACGTCATTCGGCCTGCATTTTTCATGGAAGATACTGGTGTTCGGGGTCATCAAAAGGTGTTTTCTTGATAACACTTGCATTCCAGCTATTTTTAGTGAGAGCTCCTTGCTTTTCGGAGGGATTCACACTTATTTCTTGCTTTTGTTAGTAGGTTCTATCCCGACATCTATCTTAGTATTAGAGGTTTCATATATAGTTAGATTTTGAGGAGTCTGTTGTTATCTCCTATTCCTGTTGAGATGTTTTTAGATTTTGAGACGTACAATTGATTTTGTAACTTCATAAGTATTTGTAGATGTTCATTTTAGTTGAGTTAGATTTAGACTTTAAATTTAATTATGCAATTGAAGATCCTATTTCTATTTGAGTAAGTCTCCAACTAAGTAGTTGGTCAGACCAAAGGTTTGCTTAGGTACAACCGATGGTCAAAAGATTGACAAATGTCGCTTCATCCAAAATGTTGACAAAAGCTAGACACTCAAATCGATGGCTTCAGAACTGAACCAAAGGTCATTCTTGACCATGATCAACATTCTGGAGCTAATTGCACTGAAGATATTAGATTTTGAGCACGTTTACCGAGAAAGTTGGCTAAAGTTAAACTGTAGGAAAAGCTCTAAATTAAAATTAAAACACCTATTGGCACCAACTCCAACGGAGCCTCAAGACCTAAACCTATCCACATACTACTACCAAAAAGACCCTTTGGAAATGATGGAACTAACAACATTCAAATCCGATGCCAAAATCTCTATATGTTGATGACTAAAGTCAATTGTTTCAATCTTAAATCCTCCAAACTCAAAAACTAACATCAAATTCAACCAAAGACCTAGCATTCCATCAAACCCAACATCACACTTAAGACAAAAGGAAGCTACGCGAAGGGACAAAATGGTAAAAACATGTGAAATGCAGAAATAACCCACGAGGGTCATTACATGACATTTCAGTGATAGAAAGACTTCATGAAGAGTCAGGGCCTGTGTATTCCTATGTTAGATTCTTTCTCACCGCAAGTAGTTGTGTTATTTTTCAAAAAGCTTTAATTAAATAATGTACCATCCTTAAAATAATAATAATTCATTACGTTTTAAATTTATCAATGAAGTAAAATTGTTGATGAATTTATTATTTTTGAATCGTAATTTATTAAAATAATTCTTAATTTGTGACGCCAAATGAATTTTCTTTAACTTATTTTTACTTGGGAACATTACGCAACAAAGAAAATTTAAACTATTTAGTTACTTATCATAGCTATATTTTGCTATAATTACAACTCGCGACTAACATTATACATTAATTATGTGGGCTAACTTCAAGTTTGTATAGTTAGTCACGTTTGTATATATATAATTTGTCATGACATACAAATATATATGTATAATATACAATTATTTAACCTATATACATATACAATTTACCTCTGTCCAACGCTCTCCCCTCTCTCGCTCGCCTTTCTCCTCCCTCTCCCAATCTCACTTTTCCTATATACAAATGTATATGTATAATATACAATAATATACATATACAATTCACCTATCTCCCTCTCTCACTTGACTCTCTTCTCCCTCTCTTGATCTCGCTCGCCTCTCTCTTCCCTCTCTCAATCTCTCTTGCCATATATACAAATATATATGTATAATATACAATTATCTAACTAATACACATATATAATTCGCCTTTCTCCTATTCTTTTTCCCCTCTCTCGCCTCTCTCCTCTCTCTTTCAATCTCGCTCACCTCTCTCCTCCATATAATATGTAGCTATAAATTGTAATTATCAAACTATAGCTATGAAGTGTATATAATTGTTTTTAAGTGGATATATGTGAAAGTCCCCTTTTTACTTTTCATTAAAAATTTAAATAAAACCTAAAAGTTATGCTACAATTTTACCAAAATTGAAAGAGAAAATGGTACATAAAGAAATTGAAAAAATATTCGTTTGAGTCTACTTTATGGGTGTGTTTGTTTGGTAAGAAGTTAAACATTTTCTCGAAAATATTTTTCAATTTTGTTATGTTTGGTTGGGACAAAAGTTTTGAAAAATGTTTTCCAAATCAACTCATTTTCCTCAAAATTAAGGAAAATAACTTCCCTTGAAAAGTCAAGGAAAACATTTTCCAAAACTCTCATCCAACTTCAAATTACATTTTTTTAAAAAAAATATTCATTTCTAAAAATATTTTCAATTTCGAAATTTAATATTTTCACTCGCCCCTCCCCTGACCCCTGTCATCCCTCACCCCCTCCAAAAAAAAGTTTTTAAAAAAGTTTCTTCAACTTGAAATTTTTGTTATTTCAGCCCTAAAAGCCCCCCTACAAACCTCCACCACGCAAAAAAAATTATTATAAAAAAATATTTTCTATTCATAAATCAAACACTAAAAATTATTTTCTAAATATATTTGTTACTCACCAACCAAACATAAGAAAATAAGTCATAAATTTACTTATTTTCCAGCAAAAAAATTGTCTTGAAAAACATTTTCCTTCGTACCAAACACACCCTATATCTCGTTACTTTTGTTACCATTGCCAAATGCCGGTAAAAACTTCAAACTTAAAATTTTGATATTTTTAAAATATTTGTAGCATTCTCCAACGAAAAAAAGTCTATCACTAATTCACATAGTTTAACATAAAAAATAAAAAAAATGCCCCATCCACTTTTCAAAAAAAAAACACTTATGACTTGGATATTCTTTGTAAAATTTTTGGTTACGTCCCTCATGGTGAATATACCTTTCAGGTTCATGTTGTTCAAAATCGAACCTAAATCGATCATTCAAACTTAAATAAAATTATTGGTTTATTAATAATGAGTTATTGATTTACGGTTTTGATAACAATTTTGATTTTTTTGGTTATCAAATTATCTGTTTTTAACGGGTTAACCGATTACCCGATAAAAAATTAAATAATTATTTTTATACCATTTTGTATCTAAAGTCTTTGACGTAGAGTTTAGTTTCCTACTTTTATTTGTGGTTTTCTCAAATACCTCATTATTCAACAATGTAAAAGTGTTTGCTTTTCAACAAGATGTAACTTGTGAACCCATGTGCACGGTTTTAATTTGGTTTGTCACCTTGTTTCTAAGTGATTTTCAATGTATTGTTTTTGTGTCAATTCTTAACAATTAAATTGATAACTATCAATAACCGATAAGTCAAGCTCTAAATGATTCTATAACGGTTTAGCATCTCTACAAATCGATAATAATAAGTCAAATCGATAAAGTTCAATATATAAACCGACAGATACACAAGTGTAGTTGAATGAACAATTTAAACTTGAATTCTGGACTAATTGGCCATCATAAAATATTGTTTTGTTAATACTATAATAACAATGACTACTCAACAAGTACAAATATAGCTCAAGCTTGAATTCAGCTCTAATTGCCAGGAAATACACGGTCTGTCCTCCTTGAGAGCTATGCCAAGAAGGGTTGTGTTAGTGTCTTAGGATTGGGTGTGTGGAACACCTTATGAAGAATGCGACTACGACTCCAATTAAAGCAGAAATCCCTGGAATGAAACCTAGAGAAAATCGTGTAACGGAGAAACAAGGATAAGTTGGATCACAAGGAACAGGATCTGCACCTGCATTATTCAGAACAGACGTAACCTTGAGTTAATTTATGGTTAACCTGAATCAAATTTGTGGCCCATAACAACCTGATGAGCTCTATACAAGTTTACATGTACATATCCAAAATTGGAATGTATATATAGATGTTAGATGATGCCATGTTAAAGAGAAGCAATGTTTTTAAGACGTGCCTGGACACAGTAGATAGAGAGAGGGGAAGCAGATGCTTACTCTCATATGACTCAAGAAAGTACAAAAACACTCCACATAAAACTTTGTCAATAAAGCCCAATGATCCATACACAAAAGCAGATCCATCAAGATCTTTATCAACTAGCTCGCTTTCCATCCCTATTGCTGTTACCTGTCATCAAAATGAAAATCTTCTATCATACAGCAACACACAATATGGCTTCTCAACACATAGTTACTTTGCAGCAAGAAGCGATGAAAGCAATGATGTCTGATAATCTGACAATCAATTCACGACCAGCTTCATTTTTCAAGGAACTTAAATAAAGCATACAAAAGTCTGTTTACAAACACAATTGCTCCTTTATTGTCTATTTTCTTGTTTTCATTTAAAGAAAAAGAGATTCAGAATGATACATCACAATTATGAAATGTCTAATTAATTGTCTACATGTGATATTTAACATGCAATATACAGGTAACAACAGAACTATACATACCGACTAATCAATATAGAATTTTTTTTAAAAAAAACTCACTTACCATCATCAACGCGTTTGCAATGCCAATAAGTATGGACAAGACATATATAAAAGCATGCGTGTTTATTGGGAGGAAAGTTACTGCAGCTCCACAAAATAGCCAAAGGAGACCCCCAGGGGAAAAGAAGGCCTTCAACCGTTCACCACTCCATTTGAGCTCCTACAAGCAAATAGCAATCAAAATAGTTTATGCATGAACAGAAAAAGTGAGTCTGGGGAAGAATTTAATATGAACTGAATGGTGAAGAGAACCTGTAGGAGGACTGAGGCAACGAAGCTTGATAAGTAGACGATGGCAGGAATCTATTCACATCAATAAGATTAGTTAGAATGAATTGAAATTTTTTCCTCAAAAGAAGAGCACTGTATTCAAATTTGATGGTAAGGCCTATACCAAGGCTTTTGAAGATGGGCTCATCCGTAGATCATTCATAACATAAACAGCTAAGAAGGTCTGAACCAAAAAAGAAAAAAACTGCACATACTAAAAATTAGGTGACCCAAGCAATGCAATACTGTGTATTTGAGAGTTGAAAACTAAAAAAAAAAAAAAAGAAAAAAAAAAAGATGAGACTTATACTGACCTGAGAGACATTAGTCACAACTCGAGTTGACACATAGATGCTAAGTACTTGGTAATATAGGACTTTCTTCAACCAGTATGTCCAAGAAGCTGTAGCACGTTTCCCGTTAGATTCTTGCTTTAAACTGCACAAAATACTACAACATTAACTGTCTGCTCTAGCAACAACAAGTTAATAGTGAGATAAACATAAAACATATAATACTACCAAATGTGATTGGAAAAATGTAGCAAACCTTGGTTTTTTAGTTCCAAGATGAAATATAATCACGAAGACTGCTCCAATGAAAATCGAAATATAAGCCATCGATTGGTACTGCATGTATTATTTGTTTAGTCAAAATTTAATCCAATAGTAAAAACTTGAAAATATAGATGAGAATTTGATTAAAAGTAAGTACCTGATTCTTAATGTCAACCTGTGAACTAGAAGTTTGCTTTTTGAAGACGAAAAATGCGATCACATATAAGATTAGGCTTGCAATCTTGACCAATATTTTTCAGGGAAATGATAAAAGAGAGAAAAACGGGATTAGTATTCCAAGTATCACATAGAAAATATCTGTATCAGTAAATGAAACTGATCATATATATAGAAAATACCCAACCATTGTAAAAGCATTGCGACAGCTAACACAGGCTACTCTGCTTGTTGGATTTAGTGTGACTCCATTCACCATTGACCTGCAATAAACATTTAGCCATGAGTCCTTGTGCTGGATTTTTTCGCATAGATAAAAGTGAACATATCAAGTAATAGAGATAAGAGTATGTGCGTGACAGAATACAAAAGTTTTACGTACAACGCCAACCATATGTACAAGAAAGATTGTATGTTAAAACACTGAAGCGGATAAGCTGAGGATATTACAAGTGTGATATCTGAGTGCAAGACCACCCACTGCAGAAAACCACTGCAGATATGCAGTAACCAGTGGTTTGAACAACAGGTGAATCAGATCCAAGAATTTTACAAGGGAGGCAACCACCGAAGAGTGATGTAAAAGATACAGCAACTAATAGGCATCCCATGCCATGCCATATTTTGAAATTACCAAACCTGTCTATCTGCAGCATAAAAGGAAAGAAAAAAGGCTGCAGGGTTAAATGCTCACTACAAAAATTCACTATTTTCCCACTGAAATTTTCTATTGAAAAATGTTCAGTGGCTATGATTAAATCACTGAGAAAAGAAAAAATAGTATGTTTTCATATGGATTAGTTAGGAAATTCAGTGATTTATTTTCACCACCATGCATTTTCGCACTGACCTTATTCGGTGGGGAAATCATGCTTTATAGCACAAATACCCCACTGATTTTGGGGGACTGTTTCTATTAGTGGCTCCAACTTATTTTTCTTGATAATACTGTTGAACAGTCGAGGAAACAGATAATGTACATTATCTGCACTAACTGGACAAGCTAAGTTTAACTAATTCTAGCACGGGATGTTAAGCTTAATGTATACGATGCATCCATAAGATAAGAAATAGAACATATAAGGCACTAGTTATTCTTCATGATGTAGCACATACCGCAAAACATATATAAGCATAATTGTGTATCGAAAAGAAGGAAAATAAAATTGAATATATATCATATACCAGTTCACCAGCTATTATGGTCGTAAATGCATCAGCAAACTGACCAGTAAGTGTGACTGTTGCGGCATTGCTGTGGATTAAGAGATGAATGTCAAAAAATATAATAGGGGAGGAAACTAAAGAAAGAAGAAATAAAGTTGGAACCTTGGGGACAATCCAATATTTGTCAAGTAGAGCAAGAGATATGTATACCAACAGGAAGATGTTATATCATTCAGCATATGTCCCACACCATAAGTAAACACAGAAAACCTTCCTAGGGATTTTGGTTCATCATCAACCATTTCATTCACAATCAAGTTTGCTTCACAATTTAAACAATACTTAGCCAAACATTAGATTGTGTTTGCAGTACTCAAGTGTTCTTCAATAACATACATATATTCATTTATATATTTAACTTCTTTCCCTTTTTATGCATGTAGAGTGATCAATCATTGCTTCATATTTTAAACATAGAAATGATCTGATATAATAAAAAAATAAACATTGGAAACATTATTTATATGTCGCCAACACTCTCCAACTACTTTATGACTCATATGGAAAAATAACAAAGTAGAGATTCAATAAAATAAACAAAAAGGGATTTGGCCACTATAAGAACATTTCCTTCCTATCTCTACACAAAAAGTTCTAATTGAAAACTAAATACTAAGATAGAAACAACAGAAGTTGAGCATTAGTCAATAGTCATTACCTAGGTGATGAAGAACAAGACCCGATTAACCAACGTAACTATGACTGTTTAACAAAAGAGAGAGAAATAATTAAAGATAGAGTACGTAGTTGCTTATAACGGTGAAGCCAAAGTTAAGAGTTTGTAGATTCTAAATCAATTTTGATTGGGGAGTTCACATGTTGATAAACATATATTTATTTAATTTTCGAATACAAATATGGATCTATAAAAAAGTTAGTCGATTATCCGAACCCATGATCTTTCACCTAGCTCCGCCTCTGATTGCTCACCAACTTTCCTTTCCGTTCATTTATACTGCACTGCTCTACTCTGCTCTGAATGATATGATATGATATGGGCTGCTAATTTATTATTAGTATTTGGAGAAGTTATTATATAAATCACCAAGAAGCACATATTGGTGAAACAGAGGCAATTGCCCTAGGGTTGTTGGAGCAATCGTATTTTTCTTATCAAAACAATTGTTTTTTATATCCTTTTTTGGAGCATTTGATTTGATGACAAATGAAATATTAAATCGACTAAAAAAATCATGTTCTATCCTAAAAGATTTGCACCCATTCCTATGGGTAACCCATGTTACTTCTATTTTATACATATTAAATGATATGTTACTTTAATTTCTCTCTATCTTACTTTTTTTAGTTTATTTTAAAAATAATATTTCCCTCCTTCATGACATTCTATCGACCAAAATCTGGGTAGTGCATCATCAAGGATTTTGGTAGAGTAATAAATAGTCCTTTATCTTTAACTAAATGTCTAATATTCAATTTTCTTGAGTATAGAGTCGTCTTTGTTAGAAAGTATTGTATAGTGTTTAAGAAAAAAAAAGGTTTTTGAAACATGTGGTCTAAAATAATCCTTAAATATTTATACGATTGTAAATCATTTCACGTTAAATTTCACTATAAACAAGAGTACAAAGTACAACATTATTCTAATTAATCTCAAATACTCCAAGAGAATGTCACAGGATCACTCCAATATGGGTTTGCACAAGTGTTTTTCAAACACTTAAAAGGGTTCATTTGGTAAAAACAATGATAATGCAGAGAATAGTAATACGTAAATTAGTAATGCATAAATTAACAATGCAAAGACGAGTAATGTAGAGATTATTTTTAATCAAATGTTTGGTGCATAGCTTCCCACTTAATCTTGTGTTTGATTTAAAACTCTAAAAATAGTTTAAATTATTATAACAAAAAATTTAAACTCCATTGAAAAACTGTAAACTTTAAAAAATAATGTGAGAGATAGTGAATGTGAAATGTGAAAGAAGAAGAGAAAAAATAAAATAAATTAGGCTAAATAAGCCCCTCGCGCGTCAATAGCAATTGTGTAACCTCATTTTGACAGGTCAGCGAAAAAAGTCAAAATGACACAACAAACCTGACATGAGGTGTCTAAAAATAACAAAGTTTAGTTAAAATGTTTAAGTAAAAATTGATGCCAACTTTTGGGGTCACTGATGGATTAGACCTAATTTATTTGAACGAGTGATAATTAGTATTATTCACAGTTCCCGTGTAATTATTTTTGTATAACTTACATAATCTCATAGTATAAATAGTAAATTACATTCTATTTCAACTTTTTTTATAATTACAATAATCAGTTAAAATTTATACCTTCCGGATACATAAGTCACCATCCGGATATATTATTTCTAATACAAGAGAAGTCTTTCTGTTGCACTATAACAATGGAATAAAATCTAAAAATATTCCTATAAATTACGCTTATGTTTCTTCTTACTCTCAATCATGCAGAGGCAAACTCTAATAGAATGAAGAAATTTGAAATTGATCTCTCTTCAACGGAGAAACCTTTCAGATTTGGTTAAAAGAACTTTTATCGAAAATTGGTGTAAGAGATGTGAGTTATGAAGGATACAAAAGTGATAAAATTGTTGTTGGATAAACGCGATATCCTTTTGAATCTTCAAGTACATCAAAGATCCTTTCAATTTTTATGCAAGATTATAAAAAAAAACTGAGATTCAAGATTCTTTCTTCTCCTAGTTCAGAGAAAATCCTTTCAATTTTAATTAAAAATTATTGAAAATAAAAAAAATTGAGATTCAAGATTCTTTCTTCTCCTAGTTCAGCGAAAATCCTTTCAATTTTAATTCAAAATTATTAAAAAATTTAAGATTCAAAATTATTCTCCTAGTTTATGAAGATCCTTTAAATTTTGATTCAAAATTGTCGAAAAAATTTAGAAGATACATCATGAATATCTTTGCTATTTAACATTTTATTATTTATGTATCTTGTTTAAATACATTCAAAATTATTGAATATTTTAAGATTTAAAATTTTTCTCCTAGTTTATTGAAGATCCTTTAAAGTTTTACTCAAAATTATCAAAAAAATTTAGAAGATACATCATGAATATCTTTGCTTCTTAGCATCTTACTATTTATGTATCTTGTTTAAATTGATCAGTATCGTATTTATACTAGATACATTAAATAAATAATTATTTCCCATAAGATGTTAGATTTGAGATCGATACATTATTGTGTGATTGTGGCTATGTAGTTGATATATTTAGTATAAATTCAAATTTACGTATTGAAAGAGTTGGTTTGGTTCTTTTGGAATCAAACTTAATGATAGATGAATTAACATGAATATTTGGTATGCAGATAATTAGTACAAAATAAATATTAAGATAGTATCTTAGTAGGTGAAATTTAGATAAATCATAAAATGGTTTCACATGTTTAACCTTGACATTCTTGACACATAGTGATTCCATGGATGACATCAATAGGAGGAATTCATTCCTATAAATAGGATCTTAATTTATTTTCAAAACATCCTCTCACTTGCCTTCTCACCTTGTAAGGCATTTGTCGATTTCTCTTATAGTATTTCACATGTATTCTTTGTAGAGTGAAATAAATATTGGTGCAAATTTTCTTTGATGGACATAGGATCATTTTGATCCGAACCACGTTAAATATTGGTGTTATTCCCTGTTCTTTAATTTCACGTTTTCACTAACAATTGGTATCAGAGTCAAGGTCATGTTTGAGTATGCTCTGTGGTTGCAGTAAAATCTGAATTTCCAAATCAGAAAAGAATTACTTTGATTTTTTATAGTTTCAAATACATTGTAGTAGAAAAAGGAAGAACAAGTAAAAATGAGTTCCATGAAGTTTGAAATTGATAGATTTAGTGAGCTCAAAAACTTCACTATTTGGAAAATAAAGATGATGACATTACTGTGGAAGGAAGGTTTAATCCATGCTATTGACGGAAAGTACCCCGATAAAATATTGGATTCCGACAAGAAAAAAATTGAAGAGAATGCATTGAGTGCAATCCAATTTCCCCTTGCACCTAACTTACTTTGTGAAGTGAGTACAAGTACCAAAGAGACGACCAAGGAGTTATGGGAAAAGCTGGAAGGGCTTTACCAGGACCTGTTAATGAGAACAAGAATGTTGTTACAATGGCGTCTTCATATATTTAAGATAGATTTAGGTACTTTGTTGCAAGACCATCTAGATGATTTCAATAAACTTGTGATGAACATACAAACTACTGGAATTAAAAAGGACCAGGAGATGATTGCATGTTTTTTGTTATTTTCATTGACTTCAAAATGTCGTGATATTGAGAATTCAATTATGTGTAGCAAACAACCTATTAAACTTGAGCAAGTGCCGATAAGCACTTAACTCTTATGATGTGCAGATGTATCTTGAAGGAGACAAAAGTGACGAAGCTAGTGGACTCTTTGTAAGAGGTCGTACTAGCCAACAGGGAAGGACCAAATCGAAGTACAGATCAAAGTCTCGTGTGAATAAAAAAATGCAGACTGTTGGGACTTTCACACGAAGGGGCACTTTGAACGAGATTTCCCATCCATTGTTGAGCACATACATGATAATGATGATGATTATTTACTAACAACATTATGCAATAATGGATTCTATGACAACAAATGGGTCTTAGACTTTGGTTGTACTCTGCATACGACATTCCGAAGAGATTGGTTCAGCAACTATAAAATAAGTAGAGAAACCATATTAATAGGCAATAATGCAACTTCTAAAATAGTTGGCATTGGTTCAGTTCATGTTTGCTGCCATAAAGGAATCTTGACGACTATTATAGAAATCCATCACGTTCCTGATCTGAAAAAGAATTTGATGTCCCTGGGTACTTTAAATAAACAAGGCTATAAGTACATGAGTGATAGAGGAACTATGAGACTGACTAACGGGTCTTTAGTCATGTTGAAGGCCAAGCTGGAGTATAACCTCTGCACACTTGCGGGAAACACCATTATTGGCTCTATAAATGCATCTACAGTACAGTTATCAAATGATAACAAGGAAATATTATGACACATAAGACTATGCAGATGAGCGCACGAGGATTAAATATGTTGAGAAACCGCAACCTTTTGAATGGTGAGAAGATCAACACACTTGAATTTGGTGAGCACTGCGTCTTAGGGAAGCATATAAAGGTTAGCTTTAGTACTAGCAAGCACAAGATGGGAGGGGTGCTAGACTACATCCATTCATATTCATGGGTCACTCTAAGCTTCCATCGAAGGAAGGAAGAGGTATCTTCTCACATTCATTGATAATTTTTCACGAAAGGTTTGGGTGTGTTTCCTGAAGACAAAAGGTGATGCTTTTGAATCATTTAAAGAGTGGAAGATTTTGGTTGAAAATCAAATGGAGAGAAAAATCAAGTATCTTCGCACAGACAATGGCTTGGAGTTTTGCAGCAAAAAGTTCAATGATTTCTGCAAGGTTCATGGGATCGAAAGACATAAAACGGTCAGGAACACACCATAACAACATAAAGTTTCCAAGAGAATGAACAGAACTCTTCTTGAGAAGGCTCGTTGTATGATCTTACAAGACAAGATGTCCAAAGTATTTTGGGCTAAAGTAGTTCATACTGCTTCTCACATTGTCAATCGATCTCCAGCATCAGCGATTAACTTTGAGACTTCAAATGAGGTTTGGTCAAGTGAACCCTCTAACTATTCATACTTACGAATATATGGGTGACCAGCTTATTATTATATTAATGAAAGGAATGCTTGAACCAAGGGCCAAAAAGGCCATATTCGTAGAATATGTATGTGGAGTAAAAGGGTACAAACTTTGGTGTTTGTCTTTACTCAAATTTATAGTTAGTAGAGATGTTACCTTTTATAAATTCTCGATATTTAATCCTTGTAAAGTTTTTGTGAGTTATCAAGAAATGAGAACAGCTAGCATGTGGAGATACCAGTGGAGCTTACCAAGGAACGGGATCAAGAGACTCTAATTGATGAGTCAAAAGATGCAGATCTTAAAGAACTTGCTTCCAATGAACCATAAACAATTGTGAATGGAAGCGAAAAAGGCAGATTCAGAAATTGGAACATCTTATAGAGTAAGAAAATATTATTGCACATGCGTTCGTAGATGTAGAAAAAGAGATTAAGGATCTAGAGCTCTCTTCGTATGTTGAAGCAACTTCTTGCAAAGATGTTGCACAATGACAGTTAGACATGATGGAAGAGATGGAGCCTCTTCACAAAAATGAGACGTAGGTCTTAGTTAAAAGGCCAAAGGGGATGAGGACAGTTGGATGTAAATGGTTCTACAGAAAGAAATAAGGTATTCCAAAAGTGGAAGATGCTTGGTTCAAGGTAAGATTGGTTGCAAAGGGTTTCAGCCATAAAGAGGGATTTGACTACAATGGGATCTTTTGTCCAGTCTTGAAATATATCTCAATTCACGTGCTACTAGAATTGGTTGTAAAATTTGATTTAGAGCTTCAACAACTTGATTTAAAAACTTCTTTCTTGCATGGTGATCTAGAAGAGACAATCTATATGGATCATCATGAAGGTTTCCTAGCAGAAGGAAAAGAAGATCATGTATGCCAACTGAAGAAGTCTTTGTGTGGTTTGAATCAATCCCCTTGACAGTGGTACAAGAGGTTTGATGCATTAATGACTAAACATGGAATTTTGAGGAGTACATTTGATAGTTATGTGTATCACAAAAATATATCTGGTAACTCTTTGATTTATCTATTTTTGTATGTTGATGATATGCTTATTGCTGTTAACAACAGATATATATTTTTGAAGAAACTGTTGAACAAAGAATTTGACATGAAGGATTTGGGAGTTGCAAAAAAAATCCTTACAATGGAAATATCTAGAGAAAATGGTGTTGTACATCTTTATCAAAACTGGTACATCAAAAAAGTTATTGAGAAATTCCATATGCATATGAGCAAGACAGTAAGTATACCATTAGCTTATCATTTCAAGCTTTTAGAGTTACAAATGTCTCAGTTTATAGATGAGGTGGAGCATATATCAAAGGTTACTTCTGCAAGCATAGTTGATAGCATTATGTATGATATGGTGTGCACACGTTCATATATTGCTCAATCTATACGTGTGGTAAGCAGGTACATGACAAATCCAAGTTAAAGACACTGGGAAGATATCAAGTGGATATTGAGATATCTCAAAGGAGATCCTTATATTCTTCCGTAAAAGTGAAGGTATTTCAATTCTCATTTATGTAGTTCAGACTACGCAGGGGATGTTGATCGAAGGAGGTCCACAACTTGATACAACTTTACTCTCGTTAGCAGTGTCGTTAGTTGGAAATTGACTTTAGTCAATTGTCGCTTTGTCTACAACAGAGGCAGAATATATGGCTGCAACGGAGGCGGTGAAAGAAGCTATTTGGTTGAAAAGGTTTGGTAGCAGAATTGAGTTCGGTTCAGCTGGAATCAATTCTAGGATGTGATAGACAAAATGCTATTCATTTAATTAAAAATTAAAGATTTCATGAGAGCACCAAACACATTGATGTTAGATTCCATTTTATTCGAGATATCGTAGAAGAGGGAGATATCAAGGTTGAGAAGGTTATCACACACGATAATGTTGCAGATATGTTGACCAAAATAGCCCCGCTTTCTAAGTTTGCACACTACAAGGACTTAGCGGGAGTATGCATTGACTTACCGTGATTTTACGGTACTTTCAATGCTTTTTCCCTTAAGTTTAGTGTGTGGCTAAGGATTTTTGTATTAGTTTTAATGTATTTTTCTCTTTGTTTGCAGGAAATCTGTCAAGGATGAAAACATGGAAGAATTATGCTGAAATTGCAGAACAGGCAACCTATGGATCCATCGACCCCTCGACGGTCCGTAGGTGGCCACCATCGTATGAAAGAAACACTGCTAATGGAAGATCGGGGAATTCTGAATAAGTGTGGGGATACGGAGTCTCTCGATGGACCGTCACCTCCACGATAAACCGTCCTACACATGTGTCATCGTTAACAGAAAGTAGCTTCAGTACCCAACTTGAAAAGATTCTAAGTGTGTAGAAACGGTAGCCATCGAAGGACCGTCGTGCTCTTAACGCATTGTCATCCTTGTCCGTCGATGGTAACAGTGAGTTAGAGAAGAAAGCAGCTGAAAAAGAAGCTAAGTGTGGAACGACCAGGGGCCTCGACGGTCCGTCGTGGCCTTGACGGTCCGTCGTGGCCTCGACGGTCCGTCGTGGCCTCGACGGTCTGTTGGTCCTGTCGTCGACTCAAACACATTTTTGGGAAGAATTTCCTTAAATAGATTTCATTTTTATTTTATAACTTCTTTATTATAAATACTGGTAAAACCTTGTTTTTGAGGTTAGACTCTTAGGTATTTTTTAGTTTTGTTGTTTTAGTTGTTGAACTTGTGATTTTGGGAAACTACTCTAATTTTCGGAAATCATTTGTTGCAAGAGTATTGATTAATTCAAGTAATTTTCTTCAACCTCATCAAATTAAGTACATGAATTCTTATCAAACTAATATGAATAGTGTGATTATTAATAGGGGTAACTAAATCCATATCTAGGGTTGTGGGAACCATGGGTAATTAACAAGGTAAAAACTAGCTAAAATAACAATTCTAGAATAGTGTCTTCTTGCATGTATTGATAATTCTTTCGTTTAGAAGTCCTTTTAACGAGTGCACGCGTTAGAACTCACCTTGTTGCTACTTGCCGCACCAAAGAGGTAGATAATAAAAATAGAATTATAAACATAGATTTAGTATACACTATGTAATAGCTAGTGTCAATTGTTTCAAAGTAACAACTAAGCCATACATCGATTATGATGTTTAATATGAGGAAAGGTAAGGTGTGGTAAAGCATACACACGTAGCCAGACGAAGGTGTGGAGTGAAATTCCCTAGTTTCCATACAAAGAAATAAGGGATACATAACTTACCACTTTGCATGCAAGACACTAGGAAAAGGATTATTATAGCTAGAATTACAGCGTTATGAACCTGTGGGAACACTTAAGCCTTGATAAAAATCAAAATTTTGAACCTGTCACTTGTTTACTTAGACATAGTTAATTACATTCGTTACTTAAAACACCCTTTTTGTTACTTATTTTCGGAATAGGACTTGACTAAATAGAGGTAATAGTAGATTAAAGATAAGTGTAAATCATTTTTCCTCGTGGAATCGACCCCAACCTCATAGTTGGGTTCTTTACTTTATACGACCGCTTATACTTCTTTTCGGGAAGTAAATTTGAGCGTAACAAATTTTGGCCCTTCTGCTGGGGAAAGTGACTTTTAGATTAACTTTAAGTTTATTTCAAAAGTTTAGTCAACATTTTCTTAATTTTACTTTTTATCTTTGTTTTTATCTCTTGCAGATCTAACTTTCGTGTATGACATGTACGCTGAGTAGAGGAGAACTCATACTCTCACTTGACCCCGAACTGGAGCGTACACTATGTATAATGAATCGAAATTTGGGTATTCTTGATGATGAACACAACCTGGAAATTCCACAATAGATTGATGCTAATGATCAATTATTACCTTAAAGTCACGGGGAAGTTCAAATACGGAGGCAACCTCCCGCTCTATGCCCTCAAGAGTATTATAGGGGATATGATAATATTACTGACTCTGATGGGCCACTTGTTAAGCCTCCCCTACCACATGGCCATACTTTCGTGGTACTAGTAGTCTAATGCAAATGCTCATCGCTAGAGGTTTGTTTTCGGGGCTACCTTCTGAGGATCAACATGCTCACATCGCCAAGGTGAGGTCGGTGTGTAAGAGTTATGTAGAGAGGCTTGATTTGAATATGGACATAATTGGGTTGAGAGTGTTTCCTCTCTCCCTTGCGGGAGAGTCCGCTATATGGTTTACCGAGCTCCCCTATTACTCAATCTACACTTGGAATCTATTGAGGGATGTGTTCTTAGCACATTACTACCCGGTGTCTAAGAAACTAAACTACATACATAGGGTAAACAACTTTGTGGAACTACCGAGAGAATCAATTTTTAGTTCTTGGGACAGGTTCACTTCGTTCTTGCGAAGTGTCCTCTATCACCGCATCGATGATGAGTCACCGAAAGAGTACTTATATCGGGGACAAGATGATAATAATAAAGTAGTACTAGATACGATAGCAGGTGGTTCTTATGAGGAGTGTCCTTGTACTGAGATTGCTGGAAGTTAGAGAAAATATCCCGAAATAATAAAGCTTGGAGTACTAGGAAGTCAGATACTGGGAGAAACACTTTTGCAGTGCAATCCACAGAAAACACAGCGACTGATGAGATTCGTGAAAAAATGGCTGAAATGAGAACTGAGCATGGGTTGGTGTTGAAACGCGTCACTGGGGGAAGAAAAGGCAAATGCGGTGAACTAGTTGTCTAAACCCCCTCCTCCCGACTGATGAGTATTACTATGAGGAGGACTTTATGCGGTAAATGAGAAAACATGGGGTTTCCGACCAAACGCCCAAGGCTCAAATCAGGAGATTTGGCGCCAAGGTCAAGGAAATCAAGGTTGGAATTATGGTAATTACAATCGAGAGGGTCATTATGTCCGAGATGGGAATTACAACCACAATAACAACTTCAACTGGGTAACTATGGTAACAGAAATGATAGGAGTGGGCCCTATGTTCCACCTCAAAATCATGAAGTTGCTCGTAGGGATGGTGGAGGTAGTATGGCACGAGTTGAGGATATGTTGCAGAAAAAGATGAGGAGGTTTGATGTTAGTGATGAGCACACTAAAGAATTGAGGAGTGACATAGCGAGTATTAGGCAAAAAGATGATGCACATGCAATCTCGATCAAGCATCTTGAGTTGCAAATGGCCTAATTGTCTTCGACTGTGAACCCATGCCAACCGGGCACTCTTCTCTCTCTAGCAATATTATCCAAAATCCAAAAAAATGTTGGAAATTGTATGGCAGTCACAACTCGAGGTGGTAAGAAAATTATTGACCCACCGATGCCATATGGTGTAGAAAATGTGATAAGAGGCGATGATGAGGTAGTGGGGGTTAGTGGTGAGTTAGAAGACCAAACAAGGAAATAAGCTTAGGTACCCCAAAAGGTGACCCCCATGCCTAGACCACCACCTCCATTCCCACGGAGGTTAGTGAAAAAGACCGAGGATGGTAAATACCGGCATTTTATCACTATGCTCAAACATCTTTCCATGACTGTCCCTTTGATAGAAGCTCTTGAACAAATTCCAGGTTATGCCAAGTTTATGAAATATATGGTCACTAAGAAAAGATCGGTCAATTTTTAGGATAATGATAGAATGCAACATTGTAGTGCTATTGCTACAAGGTCTCTAGTGAAAAAGAAAGAAGATCCGAGTGGCTTCACTATTCCATGTACAATCGGGTTATTATACTTTGCGAAAGCTTTATGTGATTTTAGGGAAAGCATAAATCTCATGCCTCTCTCTATTCACATGAAGTTGGGTTTGGGTGACCCAAAGCCCACTGCGATGCGGCTACTGATGGCCGATCAAACGGTGAAGAGGCCTATTGGGATACTACATGATGTGTTAGTAAAGGTTGAGTCATTCATATTTCTGGCTGATTTTGTGATTCTGGATTATGAGGTTGATTTTGAGGTACCCATTATTCTAGGGAGGTCATTCCTTGCTACGGGTAGAGCCTTGGTTTATATGGAGAAAGGGCAAATAAAATTTCGGTCGATCAATGAAGAAGTGACTTTCAAAATTAGTGTTTTATCGAAAAAGATGATTTTCGAAAAGAGTTTGTTTTATTTTAAAGGTATTTTTGACTTTTAGGAGTCGCCACTTAATTTTTAAGAAAAATCAAGAAAACTTCGTTTCTAAACAACTTACACAGAAAAATTGTTTTGAAACATTTTTTAGGGGGTTCGGGATTCATATTAGTGTCTTAGGAAGGTGTTTAAGGCACCTAAGACACTCCGCTAACTTACGGTTTTCCAACGATTAACTTATTTGACTACGTTTATTTTAACCTTTGCAAATTTTGCTTTATAGAACTTTATTAGAATTTTACTTGGACACATTTACAAGTTTTGGAATATTTAGTTTATCTTACAATTTGCAAATCTTTATTTAGCCTAACTTAAATCTAGACAAATATTACAAGTTTTTGAAATTTTTGCCAATTTTCATTTTTTAAGGTTAAAGTACTTTATATTCAAACACACTTGTAGAATTCAAAATTTTGAACTTATTAGAAACTTAGACAAAATTACAAGTTGGATTTATTTTAACACTTTGAGATTTCGTTTTAGTTAAATCTCTTAAACGTTTTACTCTGAGCAAATTTTTTAAACTTAAACATCTATCTTTAATACTTCAGTTTTTAGTTTTAATCTTGATAAAAGTAGAGAGGCATTTCGACGGGGTTTGGAGGTTCTTAAGCTTAGACTAACGACATTTAGACCACACACATAGGCAAGTAATAAAGAGAGAGAGAGTAAGGGAGGGAGAGAGAGATTTGGGTCCAAACTCGGGTTCTGTTCGCCTTGACCGAGTTTTGGACCCACCTGTTTTTGGGTTTTAACCCATTTTGTACCTGTCCTAATCTAACATACAAATAAAATATAGCAAACAAAAAGGCGACAAGAAGGCTTAGGCCCATTACAAAATATACAAAGTAAAAATATAAATGAAAGAAAAGTCTTCTGGTCCATCATCTTCAATTTCCATGACCCTTGTCTTTCTTCACTTGCTCGTTTTGATGGATTGACTCGATAAAGTTTCGAGTCTTCATGACTCTCCCGAAATGTAGAGAAGAAGAGTTTATAACAAACTCAAGCAATTTTGCATGCCACAAAGTAAATAAAAAGAATTAATACATAATCTAACCGACACGTATACGAGGAAAACAAAATAAAGAAAACACACTTTTATCCAAGAAAGATGCACAATGACAAACCATCCTATATGATTTTAGAATGAAACTGTAAGTTATACTCTGGTATTTAAGGGAAGCAACATTGATTAATCTAATTTTGATTTGAACATATATACTATTTTTATTTTTTATTTTTTTTATATGCAACTCACTAATCCAGACTAAAGTGCAAGGTTAAGCTAAGCAAACGTCCGCTATATACTTAAAGGGACGAAAGACATAGCAAATCTTAAGATCCTAACAAGCCTTAATTATCATAGCGTTGGATTAACCATGTAAAAGAAGAGAGCACGCTAGGGATCAACAAGATAATCAAATAAGTCATACACTGATCTTAGTGACTATTGAATTGAATAAGTAGCAGGTCAGTATGTCACCAGAAATAAATAGTCAGACAATTGGATCTGTGGGGACAAAACCGCCTCATGCTCGATCTAAGATATCACCAAACAAACTCACACATAAAACCCCCAAACTCTAAACGACTAGAAAATGACATGAAAAGAGACTAGTAGAGATGCAGATATTTATGATAAGCCAAATAGGTTTGAGAAGAGGAAGTTAAATTGAGCAAAACGCAACAAACTCCAAGCAGAAAACAGCAACTATGTGGCATAATATTTCCAAATGGAGAGAGAGCTAATAGTATGTGAAAAAAACTCATGCATGGATTTTGAACTTTATAAAAATAGAAAATCTCTTTGACATAGAAAATAACCTTCAGCAAAACAAAAACAGTAGGACTCTTTCGAAATCTAAACAGGTAGATAACAGCACCTAACAGCTAATCACTCCAACGTACACACCATGTAACAACACTTCATCAATGTCAAACCATCCAGCCATGGAAGCCTCAACCTTACCTCTGCCATATAAGACAGAGAGGCTGCTCCAAATGGGTCTTCGGTGCATATGGCGTATCAAGAAACTTAGCGAAACAAACTCGTATTACAAGAGGGGTGGAACGTAAGCATCCAAACGTGGCTCCACGATGATAAGTGTCATTGAGAGACACCCTCAACAATGGGCGACAAAAACGTGTTATCAAGCGATGCTCCCCTCAAAACGGCACAAATTGGGCATAACACGGTAAGGCGATGGCTGCTACGCTATGGTTAACTCAAAACGAAAGAAACAGTACAAAACCAGCAGGCGCAATTAACAGAATCACAGCACGCAATACATCTAATCGAGCAACTGACAGATATAACACTTTTATGTTCATGGCAGCATAGGCCTTATACCCATATTCGAATACTTAACAGGTTTGATCCAGCGCAATACAAGACTAACAATATTCCGACAGCAGCGACATCCGAAGCACGAAGCAACAACAACGAAAACAAGGACGTTCTTGAAACAGGAAGACAAAAACGACGAAATAAGATGGAGCAAGAGAATTACCTCTTCGAAAGCAGCAAAACTAGGACGACACCGAGCAGCGACAACGAACTTCCACCGTGAAATTAATGTCTCAAACAGGCGCGTGAAGGGGCTGGTGTGGACGGAACAAACAGACAAAATCGAGATCGAAACTGAAGTGCAATCTTCTGCCTTGCTTCCGCTCACAGTTCCAAAAACGAAGAGGAAAAGAGGCCCAAGTGTTTGCCGAAAACTTTTCAAATGGAAGTTCCAACAAAAATCTCTAACTCCTCAGAATTCCAAACCTCTGAGATTTGAACTCTTTTGAAAACAGAACCCCAAAAGCCAACGAGGAATTTTTGTTTAGTAAATAGAAGAGGAGAAAGAATATTCAACCTAGAATTTCCAGTAAAAATCGCTAACTCCTTACTCTGTCTCGGACGGGGTTTATATATAAAGGGGAAAATTAGGGTTTTGAATTTTGGGCGGGCTTCGAAGCTGGGACCATCGATTTCAAAATTTGAAATCCTTTCCGTTAATGGAGCAACACCTTTTTCTAAAAATTTCGACTCCATTCCGAAAGAAGAAAGGGGAGAACGGACGGTTTGGATGGAGAGGAGTGTCCTTGGGATGCGACATGTCCTAATCTCCCGCCTCAAGGACGAAACACAGGTCTGCTTTCCCACTGTGTTGTTGCGTCAAAGCTGCAGCTGCAGGAGAGGGAGAGGGGAACGCGAGGAGGGAGAGAGCGTGGGGAGAGACGCAGCTATGTTGGCGTTTTCCTTTTTAGGTGTCTTTTTCCTCTGTGTTTCTTTTCTTCTGGGTTTCTTTTTCATTTCTCATAGCTGGGGGATACCGCGTGGGTGTTGGGAGAGGGGGAGAGAGAGCGTGGGGAGAGAGGTCGCGTGTAGGGGAGAAGATTTTTCCATTTTTGGGTCTTTCTTCTTTTTCTGCATTTTTTCTGTTTCTCTGTTTCTGTTTGTTTTCTTAAAATGGTGTGATGAAGGGGCAAAAAAGGAAGAAAGGGGGGTCTGGGTCGGGTCAAAAGGTTGGGTCAGCGGGTTGGATGTTTGGGCTGGGAAAATAAAAGGAAGTGGGCCTGAGGTTTAAGTTAGTGGGTTGAGGGGTAATTGGGCTGAAAATTATGAGGGGTTGGGCCTGAACAGGTGAAGGAATGGGCTGGGTACAAAATGGGTGTCAACAACTGTCCCTCATTTTTCTTGGGTTGATGCAAGCAACTCAAGGAAAATGAAATTGACCGAACCAATTTTGACCAGCCCCATTAATCTTCTAAAGGAAGAATTCGATAAAGAGTTTAAAAATTATGGCCAAACCCTTGAACACGGGTCTCCCACATATCTCAGGCTATATGAGAATTCAGACCACTTGTAGTTCGATAAGCTTGATTTACCGCATATTTTGAAAGAGTCAAAAAACCACTTCGATACGGGATTATGAAGGTACCAAAATGTTCCAGAATAGAATTCGAGAGCGAATGTTGGAATACAGTCGAGCTTTCAATATCGAATCCGCCTACATATCCTTAGAACTTCGGAATCAGGCTGTGTGTAGTTCGACTCAATCGGTGGAAAAGTAAATCTGTTATGCTAGATAACCTTTGGTTCTGGACAAGTGACAAATTAACGAGTATGAAAAGGAGGCTTGTAACCTCTTAGCCATGAATGTGGAGCTCTTCACATCCATAGGTAAGAACTCACACGAACATAATTTCCAAAGCTCTTGGCGCATTGTCACTCAAATTGGAAACTTGCTTCCGATAAATCGAAACTTCTGGATGCGAGATTGAAACTGACAGAACTTAAGGAAAAACCCGCATGCCTCGAGAGGGTGGTTCGATCGTGGTGGAAGTCACTCCTCTGCTCGCATACTAAGAGTTTGACATTCCTCTTTGGACTGTGTCCCAGTTCGCTGCTAAGAAAAAATTCCACGTTGTGCTGCATCCTTTTGATGTCGTCCTCACCTGTGGTTTTTTTGGAGAATTCATCCTTTTGGATGCTCTCGACAAAGACTGAGATAAAACTCGTCATCTTAAAAAATACAATTAGGATGGGAGACAGTGTCTTTTTACCGTGTCGACACTTCATTGTTCTCCTCCATATTCGATGTCGACTCGATCGGTCTGACGTCCAGCAAATAAAGCTTATGCTTGGTGTTTTGAAATATAATCTTCAATGTACTCCATACTTGATGTCGAAATAAATAAATAAATGCCGATGCGATATTGGTGTTTCTTTTGTTGTCATCTTCGATGCTCTCCTTGATGTTTACTTTTATAAGAAAAAACAGAATGCAGTTGAGGCCAATGGATAAGTATTGCTTTCTTTATCCATGTACGTCCTCTTGCGGGACATGAATATCTTCCCGCGATACGTAAATTCCTGCGAGGTATAAAATCTTCTCGCAATGCATAACTTTGACGAGGCATGAAATCTTCTCGTCGTGCATAATTAATGACTCGCGATGCATGATTTCCGCGATGCATGATTTTTGCTATGCATGAATCTCAGCGAGGCATAAATTCTTCTCGCGATGTATAAGTTTTGACGAGGCGTGAAATCTTCTCGTCGTACATAATTGTCAGCGAGGCATAAAGTCTTCTCGCGATGCATAAATTTTGACGAGGCATGAAATCTTCTCGTCGTGCATAATTAATGACTCAAGATGCATGATTTCCGCGATGCATGATTTTCGCTATGCATGATTCTTCAGCAGTATATGACTTCCGTGATGCATGATTTCCGCGATTAATGATTTTCAATGAGGCATGGATTCTTCTCGTGATGCATAAATTCCAGCGAGGTATAAAGTCTTCTCGCGATGCGTAAATTTTGACGAGGCATGAAATCTTCCCGTCGTGCATAATTAATGACTCGCGATACATGATTGCCGCGATGCATGATTCAGCGATGCATGATTATTCGATGCATGATTCCGCGATGCATGATTCTTCGATGCATGATTCCGCTATGCATGATTACGCGATGCATGATTCTTCAGTGTATAAATTCCGCGATGCATGAATATTTATATCGCCCCCGTGGATAGTAACGGCAAGACGATCTCCAAATAATATATCAACTTGATCGATAATGGTAAAATAATAATAGCATAAGCATCTCTTCTGAGGTAATACATTGTCTTGATTGACAATAATTGTCTTGCATTGATAATTCAATGCAAATAGCGTCTTCTATAATAATCGTGACATCTTCGCTGAGATTCCTGTTTGATTCACCTTTGAATCTGGCTGGATACTTTGTAAATTTCCCATTGTTGAGAATGGTTTGAAATAAACAAACACATTCACAAGCATCCTGACACAAATGATATGAAATGCTTCCTGCTTCCAATAAGATCACTGATTTTGGAGATGGTTTTCTCCTCTTCGGGAGCTCTCCGTATTCATCCGTCGGGATAATTTGGCTGACTTCAAAGTAAAACTATAAACCTGCATCCACAGAAAAATTGTCAGTTTTAAAACATACTGATCTGTGTCGATTCCTTTAGTTGTTTGCTCCTTGTCTTGATATCTCCGGTTGATTTCCGATTTCCCGACTCTTGATAGATAAGAAAATATCTTATGCCAAAACAGATGAAATATAAAAGGGAAATTTTTAAGAGAGACAAGAAATTTTTTAAGAAATAGTAACTTGAAAAAGTCACTGCCAAGTCATGTCATGTCAGGCTTAACGAGCTCCTTTGAGTCCGACGCTTGTTGAATGAATTTCAGAGGCATTCCAGACTTGTAGGGAAGACCCATGACGAAATTTTGAGGCCATCCTCAAAATTTCTGTCCCAGTTTACTATCTTGCTCATCTTTCCATTGTAACCAAACAGATTGCGGAATTTTTGAGATCTTCTCAAAAATTCTGTCCCAGTCGCAAATCTCAAAATGTCTTTTGTCTGACTTGCTGAAGAGGAGACTTCTTCTGGAGAATTTTTGAGTCCCTCTCAAAAATTCTGTCCCTGTTCTACTGTAAAGGGGAATAGAAATCTTACGAGAGATATGACCGAGCCCTTGTGGCGCCTACGTATCCCGTTGAGGCAGGAATAAGGTCAAACGTAGTTCCCTCTTAAAGGTTAACAGGAATAAAATTTACAAAGAAACCGACCGAGGCCGACAAAGGCCGCCTACGTATCTCATTCTTGAGAATTCAGGTCGAACGTAGTTCAGATACAGAGAAATGATTAAAGGGGATAAATGGGGTGACCGAACCGACATAAGCCGCCTACGTATCTCGTTCTCGAGAATTCAGGTCAGACGTAGTTCGTTACAAGAGGGATTATAATTCAAATTTGAACAAATACAAGCAAACAAAACAATTACAAGTAAAATAACAGAAAAATGCAAGACTGAAACTTCACGCATAGTATCTTTTGACAGCATCTGAGTTGATAGGCTTGGGCCATACAGTGCCATCCATCTCTGACAAGACCAAAGCACCTCCAGATAGTACTTTACGAACCATGTAGGGACCTTGCCAGTTTGGTGCGAACTTTCCTTTGTACTCGTCTTGATGAGGAAAAATACGCTTAAGAACCAACTGGCCAACTTCAAAATTTCTGGCTCTCACTCTTTTGTGAAAAGCGCGGGTCATTCTCTGTCTATACAACTGGCCATGGCAAACGGCGACCATTCTCTTCTCATCAATCAAAGCTAGTTGATCAATCCGTTTGCTAACCCACTCAGCGTTGCTTAACTCAGCCTCTTGGATGATCCTTAATGACGGTATCTCGACTTCAATAGGCACGACCGCTTCTGTTCCATATACTAGCAAGTATGGAGTAGCCCCAGTCGATGTTCTGACCGTTGTTCGATAACCTAGTAGAGCATATGGCAACATTTCATGCCAACCTCGCTGTTTGTCAATCATTTTCCTCAAAATCTTCTTGATATTCTTGTTGGCGGCCTCTACAGCTCCGTTCATTTGAGGGCGATAAGCAGTTGACCTCCGGTGAATAATCTTAAATTGTTCACATATCTCTTTCATCAGATGACTGTTGAGATTTGCACCGTTATCAGTAATGATGGATTCTGGAACTCCAAATCTGCATATCAGATTGTTGCGGACAAAATTGGCCACCACTTTCTTGGTTACCGACTTGTAAGAGGCTGCTTCCACCCACTTGGTGAAATAATCAATGGCGACCAAAATGAATCTGTGTCCATTAGAAGCGGCTGGCTCTATAGGACCGATAACATCCATTCCCCAAGCTACAAACGGCCAAGGTGAACTCATAGCATTAAGTTCGTGAGGTGGCACCCGTATCAAATCGCCGTGCACTTGACATTTGTGGCATTTTTGCACGAATTTGCAACAGTCATTCTCCATAGTCATCCAAAAATAACCAGCTCGAAGAACTTTTCTTGCCAAAGTAAGCCCGTTCATGTGCGTACCGCAAACTCCAGCATGTATCTGTTCAATAAGCCTCACAGCTTCAGCAGCATCCACATCTTAACAGACCCAAATCCGGAGTCCTCCTATACAAGACTTCTCCATTCAGAAAGAAATTGAGAGCCATACGACGTATCGACTTCTTCTGATTAGATGTAGCGTCTTCTGGATATGTCCCAGACTCCAAGTATCTCTTTATGTCAAAATACCAAGGCAAACCGTCTGGTTCTGATTCCACGTGTGAACAATGGACTGGATGTTCCTTCAAGTCTATATCCAGCGGGTCAATGTAATCAGTATCCGGATGTTTGATCATTGAAGCGATGGTGGCAAGAGCGTCAGCTAATTCATTCTGTATTCTGGGAGTATGTCTGAACTCGATCTTGCGAAACCTTTTGCACAGATTTTGCACATACTGTACGTAAGGTACAATCTTCGGGTTCTTCACAGCCCATTCTCCTTGAACCTGATTAATCAAAAGGTCTGAATCTCCAATAACCAGTAACTCGTAAACATTCATGTCAATGGCCATTTTCAAACCAAGAATACAATCTTCGTATTCAGCCATGTTGTTTGTGCAGTTGAATCGCAGTTTAGCTGCCATAGGATAATGCTGACCAGATTCCGATACCAAGACTGCTCCAACACCTTTACCCTGGTGATTCGCCGCTCCATCGAAGAATAATCTCCAACCTGGATAAGCTTCAGAAATATCTTCTCCCACAAATGACACCTCTTCATCGTGAAAATATGTCTTGAGAGGTTCATATTCTTCGTCAATGGGATTTTCCGCAAGATGATCAGCCAAAGCTTGTGCCTTTATTGCCTTCTGAGTCACATACACAATATCAAACTCACTTAACAACATTTTCCATTTAGCTAACTTCCCCGTCGGCATCGCTTTCTGGAAAATGTACTTCAACGGATCCATTCTGGAAATGAGATACGTGGTATACGATGACAAATGGTGTCTCAGCTTCTGGGCAAGCCATGTCAGAGCACATCATGTTCTCTCCAGCAAAGTGTACCGAGACTCGTACGGAGTAAATTTCTTGCTTATGTAGTAGATGGCCTTTTCCTTCTTTCCTGTCTCGTCGTGCTGACCGAGCACACATCCAAAAGCACTATCCGAAATAGACAAATACAGCAACAAAGGACTCCCTTCTCGCGGAGGAACCAATACTGGTGGGTTAGACAAATAGCTCTTGATAGCGTCGAAAGTAATTTGGCACTCCTAGGTCCACTTAGTCGGGGCGTCTTTCTTCAGCAACTTGAAAATGGGCTCACATACCACTATCGATTGTGCTATAAACCGGCTGATATAATTTAACCTCCCCAAGAAACTCATCACCTCTTTTCTCGTTTTCGGTGGAGGAAACTCTTGAATTGCTTTGATCTTGGAAGGGTCGAGCTCAATACCTCTTCTGCTGACTATAAACCCCAACAACTTCCCAGCTGGGACTCCAAAAGCACATTTGGCGGGATTTAGCTTCAAGTTGTACCGACGCAAACGTTCAAAGAATTTCCTCAGGTGTGTCAAATGATCCGAACTCTCGCGGGATTTGATTATGACGTCGTCCACGTACACTTCAATTTCCTTGTGAATCATGTCATGGAAAATAGTCGTCATGGCTCTCATGTAAGTAGCACCGGCGTTCTTGAGGCCGAACGGCATTACCCTGTAGTGATACACACCCCAAGGTGTGATGAAGGCCGTTTTTTCCGCGTCTTCTTCATCCATCAAAATCTGGTGATAACCCGCGTAACAATCCACAAATGACTGCATCTCATGTTTGGCACAGTTGTCAATCAGAATATGGATATTTGGCAACGGAAAATTATCCTTTGGACTAGCCTTGTTGAGATCCCTGTAATCAACACAAATCCTGATTTTTCCATCTTTCTTGGCGACCGGAACGACATTGGCCAGCCAGGTTGGATATTGCGTTACTTCCACCAATCGGGACTCTATCTGCTTGGTGATTTCCTCCTTAATCTTCAGACTCAATTCCGGCTTGAATTTTTGAGTCTTTTGTTTCACCGGTTCGAACCCCTGATGTCACCGACTTCCCTAATGAACACATCACTGTATTCGGCAAGCAGATGAACCAGGCTCTCCTTCTGAGTTTCATTTAGATGAGTGCTGATCTTAACCTCTTTGACATATTCTGAATCTCCCAAATTCACCGTCTCTGTTTCCTCCAGATTCGGTTTATGTTGATTCTCGAACTGTCGAAATTCTTCGGCCACATAGTCCGGTTCCCCACTTTCCTTGTCGTGGTCGTCGACCTCGTCGTCATTTGCCTCGTTTTGCTCATTTAGCTCATGACATGACATGACATTGGCAGGTTTGTAACTTACGTTACTGAAATCATAAACAGACAAAATTAGGAAAGTAAAATATAACACGCAATTAAATAAACAAAGTCAAAATAAGGAGGCTTTCATTTAAATCGAATCAAAAATGCAAACTTGGGTCATGGCACGAGGCCATGTTGCCTTTTAAACATCATAACAAAATTCAAAATCAAGAAAATGCAGAAATGGTTCTCGGGCCTCCTCCGAACGACCACCGATTTTAATATGCACAAAATAACTCCTTTCTACCACAGAGTTCGGGACATCAGGATTGGCGTGGACGTCCAATTCAGCAGCATCTCCCCTGGTTCAGCGTCACGAATGCCAGCTGGCTCAGCCTCCTCCTCGATGATGGCATTGACCTCCTGGAAAAGGTCACAGATTCCTTCCCCATCGTCTTCAGGCTCGGCATGCTCCCGGACTGGAAAGGATTGATAGAGATGCGGGATCGGCTTAGTCAACCCTTGATCCTTTTTCCTCTTCATCTTCATATCATCATCTGTGGGGATGTACCCCAAACCATACTTTGATCCTGTAGCAAGGACCGGAACTGGCTCGATGATCCCTTGTGCATTCCTTCCTAATCCAAAACCAGGTTCGAATCCGCTCTGCAGCATCACCGTGGCGATCATTCTATACACGGCCGGCATGGGAGTCTGCGGGGCCAAGCCCTCATCGGTGGCATTTACCAACTCCACCGTGTAGAAGTCTGAACCTTGCGGCGTCTCGTCCAAGACCGGCACTTGCTTTCCTGATTGGCCCTTTTCACCATGAATAACCAGTTCTTCATTTTTCCACACCAGTTTTATCATTTGGTGGAGAGTGGAGGGGACGGCTCCAGCCGCGTGAATGAATGGCCTTCCCAACAGGAGGTTATAGCTGGTGTCGATATCCAACACCTGGAACTTTGCCTCGAACTCCGCGGGGCCCATTTGGATGGTCAGGTTCACAGCTCCCAACGTGTCTCTTTGCACACCGTCGAATGCTCTCACATTGACCTGGTTTTGCTCCAACTTTCCGAGGTCAAACCTCAGCTGCTTCAATGTGGACAGGGGGCATATGTTCAAACCAGATCCGTCGTCTACCAGAACACGGTTGATGACCTTTCCGCGACATATCACGGTGATGTGTAGAGCTTTGTTGTGGGCCCTCCCTTCGGCCGGCAGTTCATCGTCGCAGAAACTGATACGGTGTCCCCGAATGACCTGGTGAATCATAGCATCTACATTATCGTTGCTCGTACCCGAGGGCACATATGTGTCATCCAGGATTTCATCAAAGCCTGTCTGTGGGACCAGGAGCTCATCAGCAGGGCCCACACCGAAATTTGGGCTGGAGTTTTCTCCAAGTGCTTGACGATGGAGTAGTCTTTGGGCTGCATTCTCCTCCAGAACTCCTCAGCTTCTGCTTCGCTGATCGGTCTCTTAGCATGATCTTTCTTTTGTCCTCCGAGAGCAAGCTCGTCAGGAGTGTAACATCTTCCAGATCTAGTCATGCCTTGAGCCACGGCCGTTTCTATAACGAACTTGGGCTTGGCGAGAGTCTTTGCGGGCACCAAGGCAACAGCCTTTGCAGGTGTCAGAATGACGAACTCCCTCTTTTCCCTGACGCTTAAAGAAGCGACAGCCCTTTCCAAGTCTTCCTGAACAACAGGAGTAATTCTCTTGGCTTCACGCTCATCTTCGTCAGTTTCTATCATGTTGATGTTTCCACCTCCATGATTTGGCAACGGGTTCGTGTTGACGTTTGGCGCCGCAGGCTGAAGGGAGACCACTTCCTGGTCAATCAAGTCCTGGATCTTGTGCTTGAGATTGATACAGTCTTCTGTATCATGTCCAACACTGTTGGAATGATAAGCACATCTCTGCTCCGGTCTGTAGAATCTGGAATTGACATCCACGGGCTTGGGCCCCACAGGGTGGATGTATCCGGCCGCGGCTAATCTTTCGAACAATTTAGTTCTGCTTTCAGCCAACGCGGTGAAGCTTCTGGAGGGCTTCTTCTCAAACCTGGGGAGGGGGATCATACCCGCTCTGTTGAGGGGGAGGGACTTGTTGGTAATTGCGGGCGTTTGGTCGTGGAGCTTGGGTTCTGGGGTAGAGATTTGTTTGGTGGTTTGGCATTGGGGCTTGGTAATTTGGATGGGGGCTTTGATATGCTGGGGTTTGTATTTGATATGCGGGAGACGGTGCTCGATAGCTTGGCTGTACATTAGCGCAGCTAGGAGCGACATTTTGGTAATGGGGAGGGACTTGATAAGCTTGGGGGTAGTTTGGATATGTGGAGGGAAAATTTTGGGGAATCGGGGGTGGATTCTGATATGATAAAATATGGGCATCTGGATAATGGGGGGCAGCATTGTAGTGGCCGGAGTGATTTGAGTGTGGATGGTAGGCTTGATGAGGCTTTGATGGGGGATTGGAGCGGCCTTGGGGACGTGGTAAGTTTCTGGGGATTTTTCTTCCCCCGTGTGAGATAGCGTTAACCTCCTCTCTTTTCTTCCTTACCAGTCCGGAAGACCCAGGCGATGCAGACACTCGGGCTATCTTTCCCGACTTCAGGCCATCTTCGATAGTCTCACCTACTTTGACTATCTCGGCGAACTTGGCGCCGATTAATAAGATGACTCTGTCATAATACTCGGGCTCCTGCACCCGTATGAACACCTCTACAATCTCCTTCTCTGTCATTGGAGGCCTCACCCTCGCTGCCTCCTTCCTCCATCTGTACGCGAACTCTCGATAGCTTTCTGTGGGCTTCTGCTTCATCTTCTCCAAGGAGTACCGATCAGGGACTATCTCGACGTTGTACGCGAATCTGTCGATGAACTCCTTAGCCAGTGCGCTCCAACTGGGCCATTGTCGAGTCTCGTGGGATGTGAACCATTCCAAGGCCTCACCGCACAGGCTTCGGCTGAACAACCTCATCAGCAACGCTTCATCTTTGCCAACTCCCACGAGTTGGTCACAGTACGCTCTTAGGTGTGCCATGGGGTTGCCCACCCCTCCGAAGGTATCAAACTTCGGGATCTTGAACCCTTCAGGTAGGTTCAAGTCTGGGTGGATGCATAGTTCTGCGTAGCTTAGCCCGGCGACGTCTGGAGTACATTGCAATTCTCTCATTGCCCTCTTGATCTCCTCCTTTATGTCTACCTTCGCTTCTTCCCTCGCCCTCCACTCTCTTTCTTGCTCCTCATAATGGTCCAACTCGGAGCCGTGCACCTCATGCTCGGCCGGGACAGGGACTTGGAATGTGGTTCTTTTGGGGAGGGGTGGAGCTATGGAAGGGCTTGGGACGTTCTGTGCGGTTTGATAGTTTTGCGGATAATTTTGGGGATTGGTATTTTGGTTTAAGTGGGGATGCGGTGTTTGGGAATTGAAGGCGGTGGGATTTTGGGTTTGATTTTTGGGTAGTGGGGCTGTTTGAGTATTTTGGGGATGTGGTGGCATTTGTGGAGGATTGTTTGGAAGTGGTGAGGGAGTTTGATAGGAGACTGAGGCGTATTGGGGATTTTGGGTGGTCATATCTATCCCGGACGGGTTGTGCACGAGTGTCTATGGACGGTGCTGAGTAGGGTCTGAGTTGGACGAGGGGAAATATGTAGGAGGTCTTGCGTCGAGAAAGTTGGGGCCGAATCTGGGCAGAAGAGTGTCTTGTCTCCGTTGCATCTCTACCCTCATGTCAGCTATTTGCTGCATCAGCTGCGCAATAAGCTCATTCTGCTCTTCCACGGTGGGCTGAGCCACCACGACGTCTGTGAGACTGACTTGTTCATTGTTGTCTTCCATGTCTGTATTTGTGGTTGGTCCGGGGAAGGAATCTGCGGGACCTTTTGATCTGGTGAAGTAGGGGTGATCTGCCAGCTTTATCGACACAGATCAGTAAAAGGTACCTGAGAGGTGAAACAACTCAAAGGCAAATTTGTTAGTGCATATCTAGAGTACAAAATGCATAATATCGCACATAAAACAGATAAACACACAAGTCGCTTTGTTTGGAGATATCTTAACCCACGAATGAGGACGGAAATATATTTTGGACAAACAGGAATTTGTTTGTTTTGACGTCATCTCGGGAAAGCTGAATCACGTTGAGCTATGGTCTTCTTGCAGCTGCTTTTCGATGTCCGTTGATCTTATCTTCGTATCTCCGAAACACGGAGGAGAATGAAAATTTTTGGTGATAGGGGCCGGGCCGGGAAAGGCTGCCTACGTATCTCACGAGGAGAATTCAGGCCCAACGTAGTTCGGATTTTAGGATGAAAATTTTCATTCATTCTTTCATTGCGATTACAAGGGAATTGAAAAAAACAACATTGAAATTCCTAGAAGACAACATTTTGACGATTTCTGGTCTCGTGGCTGCGTCATTCCTTTCCTCTCAAACAGTCGGGAATGGAGGCTTATAGACGATTTCCTCCTCGTCGTCCTCCTCAATTGATTCTTGGTTGGGACCACTGTTATCTGCTCCCTGATCACGGGCGAGGGATTTTCCTCCCTTTAAGTTTCCGCGGGTCACCGATTCCTCGTCGAGCGCCGCACTTCTGGCCAACAACACGGAAGACTCGATATCCATCTTTGCCTCTCTCGCCTTTCCTTCGCGTATCTCCAAACGAAGCAAGTTCAACCTTTTCCTTAGGCTTTCAGTTTCCATCTCAACCTCCTTCTTTCTTTTTATCTGCGACGCCAGATCTTCATCCAAGGTCGTGACCGCAGCTTTGTAGATTGCCGTGGTCATGTCCACTTTAAGTCCCTCCTCCTTAATCTTCTGAACTTCTCGAGTGACTCGCTCGATCTTTCTTCGCAATTTCTCCTCAGTGAGCTCCGTCTGGACGTTCTTGCCTTTGTCCATAGCGGTGATTCAGTTTTTCTGAGACGATAGAGATGTATTTAGGATTTATGGTATGGGAGATGGATTTTTCGTGAGAAACTTTAGACTTGGGAATTTGGCCGGACGTTTGTAATAGTGACTTCTGTGTACTCTTTTGAATTTTTGCTGGGAGTGGGTTTACGATATCCTCATTCAAAGCGACGTAACATATAAACATTTAAACACATATATCGAGTCCTAAACATGCGTGTGACCCTTTGTGCCAAGGGTAGGCCTAGCGATCTGAAGGATGTATTGCGCCATTTAATAAGTAATTGTATCCCCGAAACAAATTTCACTAGATATCACAGCATTCATTACATAGTCAAAATCAAACGGGATACATCTTGGGAATGGGATGTAGTGCAAGTACACAAATAAAATCAATCCCACGCAGGGGAGTCAAAGGGTCGATGATCCAGCTCCTCTTTTGGCCTTCTCCACTTCTTCTCGGATAATGCACTTTCTTGTGAACATGTATGGCTTAGCGAACGCAACTTTGGAAGATGTCGGTATGGCTCGTAAGGTGTTCATCTGTTCATCCAAAATAGTGTCCAAACGCACCAGACAAGCTCTTGTGTTAGCTAATTCTTGTGACGTCACAGCCAAAGCCCTCTGATTTTCCAATTCCCGAAGCTGGTACTCTCGCTCCTTTTGTTGAAATTCTTGCTCTTTCTTATGAAATTCTTGCTCCCTTCGGTCCCATACTTACTGGAAATGGTATGCGTGAATCTGAAGCCTTGTTTGCACGTCTTCGATTTTCCGACCTGTGCGTGGTGTTGGATCCACCACACCATGCAAATCATTGTGCAACCATGTCTTGTATTCGTCAACATACCCAGCTTCATACCTATCTTCGGTAACCTCCCACTTTATGTTGACACGTTCGGCCCATTCCTGGAGGATAATTTTAGCGAAAGGTATTTTGTCCTTCTCGTTGTAATCGACAAAGAAAGAGCTGGCATCTCCTTGGGCTGGTATGATTTGGACTTTCCCAAACTGCCGCATTACTCTCGTCGGGTTGTAAGGACGCAATCCTCTGATGCCGGGAAGGACTAAAAATGGCAATTTGGCCCCTTGGGCTGCTATCATCTGAGACCTGAAGCTCGGTAATACCCATTGTATGTCTCCTTCTTTCAAATTGTAAAACACCCTTGCCCACGCATCCCTGGTGGTGTGAATTGGAAATTTACGGATACTCAAGTAGAACTCGTAATTATCGAGAGGACTTGTTTGACTTGGTTCGGCCAACTCCTGTGGCTGGGGGTTGTCTCTTTTGCATAGATGTTCCGTCAACCACCATTGGAGTAAGATGTTGCAACCTTGGAAAAACGGGAAACCATTCTTGCACAGACTCAAAGATCGGTAAATGTCGGACAAGATGACTAGGGCCAAGCAACAATATTTCTTTTCTTCAGATCTCCTACCGATTCCTCTTAACATGGCATTTGCTACCATTACTACCCGTGTGTCGATCTTTTTTCCTTCGTCTTTAGGGAACACCATAGTTCCCAAAAGGCATGCGGAGAAAGCGATAGCTTGCGTCTGCCTCCATGTACTGTGATCATGGAATTCATCCGGGAACAGTCTAAAATAATTGTCGTGCCCCCACCTCTCAAAAAACCTCATTAGTGGAATGTTGTGAGTCTCTAACCAATTCGCATTCACTAGGGATAATATGTCTCTTAATTCAGTCTCGGTTGGCCTATCTGGCAGGAGAATGTGATGATCGGGACGTTTTTTCCTTTTGCCACACGTCCCAATCGAGTCAAGACAGTCTTTGATCTCTTCTAGTGTGGGCGTTATTTCGACGTCTCCAAATCGAAAGACCATCTTCTTATCGTCCCAAAATCGGGTGATGACCTCGATAAACGTGGGCCATACCTTGAAGTTCATTATCGAAGGTAGGTGACCCAAGTAAATCGAGATTTCTCTCTTCTGACACTCCTTAAGATTACCCCACCACACTTGAAGAATATCGGGCGCCTGGGTGACCATTTTGAAGTGGAGGAATTGATTTGACATCTACAAAAACATACAACTAGTTAATTTTCAATCCCCCTGATACAACAACTTGTTAAACACGTAATACATCCTTCAAATTTAAACAACAAACATGAATGTCCTATCGAGCCGTAGGCTCTTTGGACTCAAGGTGGACTTTTCTAATGGGCCCGACACTCCTTGGGTGTCAGGTCGTCTTAGGCAGCGCTATTTTTTTGGGGTTTGGGTTTTGCTCTATCCTAGTTTGACTAAGAGTGGGTTTTATTTAGAGTGGAATGGGTAACCCAAGCGGACTACTTGGGCTGGGACAATTAACGATCGTTGACTATCAAGTAGTCAACTACACTCGTCAGGGTGCCCCGAGAAGATTTTTGGTTAACGAACGACTGCGAACCCGCATAATCGTCCTTTAGTGGAAATGTAACAAGTCGTTTGACGGAAGTATGTATGCTACGCATGCAACAGTTTAAAAATCTAAATAATTTAAACACTTAAACAATTAATTACAAATAAGCAAATATGTTCATCTTAAGGTTAGAATCCTCCAATTCCCCAGTGGAGTCGCCATTTCTGTTTTATCGAAAAAGATGATTTTCGAAAAGAGTTTGTTTTATTTTTAAGGTATTTTTGACTTTTAGGAGTCACCACTTAATTTTAAAGAAAAATCAAGAAAACTTCGTTTCTAAACAACTTAAACAGAAAAATTGTTTTGAAACATTTTTTAGGGGGTTCGGGATTCATATTAGTGTCTTAGGAAGGTGTTTAAGGCACCTAAGACACTCCACTAACTTACGGTTTTCCAACGATTAACTTATTTGACTACGTTTATTTTAACTTTTGCGAATTTTGCTTTATAGAACTTTATTAGAATTTTACTTGGACACATTTACAAGTTTTGGAATATTTAGTTTATCTTACAATTTGCAAATCTTTACTAAGCCTAACTTAAATCTAGACAAATATTACAAGTTTTTGAAATTTTTGCCAATTTTCATTTTTTAAGGTTAAAGCACTTTATATTCAAAAACACTTGTAGAATTCAAAATTTTGAACTTATTAGAAACTTAGACAAAATTACAAGTTGGATTTATTTTAACACTTTGAGATTCCGTTTTAGTTAAACCTCTTAAACCTTTTACTCTAAGCAATTTTTTTAAACTTAAACATCTATCTTTAATACTTCAGTTTTTAGTTTTAATCTTGATAAACGTAGAGAGGCGTTTCGACGGGGTTTGGAGGTTCTTAAGCTTAGACTAACGACATTTAGACCACACACATAGGCAAGTAATAAAGAGAGAGAGAGTAAGGGAGGGAGAGAGAGATTTGGGTCCAAACTCGGGTTCTGTTCGCCTTGACCGAGTTTTGGACCCACCTATTTTTGGGTTTTAACCCATTTTGTACCTGTCCTAATCTAACTTACAAATAAAATATAGCAAACAAAAAGGCGACAAGAAGGCTTAGGCCCCATTACAAAATATACAAAGTAAAAATAGAAATGAAAGAAAAGTCTTCTAGTCCATCATCTTCAATTTCCATGACCCTTGTCTTTCTTCACTTGCTCGTTTTGATGGATTGACTCGATAAAGTTTCGAGTCTTCATGACTCTCCCGAAATGTAGAGGAGAAGAGTTTATAACAAACTCAAGCAATTTTGCATGCCACAAAGTAAATGAAAAGAATTAATACATAATCTAACCGACACGTATACGAGAAAAACAAAATAAAGAAAACACACTTTTATCCAAGAAAGATGCACAATGACAAACCATCCTATATGATTTTAGAATGAAACTGTAAGTTATACTCTAGTATTTAAGGAAGCAACATTGATTAATCTAATTTTGATTTGAACATATATACTATTTTTATTTTTTATTTTTTTTATATGCAACTCACTAATCCAGACTAAAGTGCAAGGTTCAGCTAAGCAAACGTCCGCTATATACTTAAAGGGACGAAAGACATAGCAAATCTTAAGATCCTAACAAGCCTTAATTATCATAGCGTTGGATTAACCATGTAAAAGAAGAGAGCACGCTAGGGATCAACAAGATAATCAAATAAGTCATACACTGATCTTAGTGACTATTGAATTGAATAAGTAGCAGGTCAGTATGTCACCAGAAATAAATAGTCAGACAATTGGATCTGTGGGGACAAAACCGCCTCATGCTCGATCTAAGATATCACCAAACAAACTCACACATAAAACCCCCAAACTCTAAACGACTAGAAAATGACATAAAAAGAGACTAGTAGAGATGCAGATATTTATGATAAGACAAAAAGGTTTGAGAAAAGGAAGTTAAATTGAGCAAAACGCAACAAACTCCAAGCAGAAAACAGCAACTATGTGGCATAATATTTCCAAACGGAGAGAGAGCTAATAGTATGTGAAAAAAACACATGCATGGATTTTGAACTTGATAAAAATAGAAAATCTCTTTGACATAGAAAATAACCTTCAGCAAAACAAAAATAGTAGGACTCTTTCGAAATCTAAACAGGTAGATAATAGCACCTAACAGCTAATCACTCCAACGTACACACCATGTAACAGCACTTCATCAATGTCAAACCATCCAGCCATGGAAGCCTCAGCCTTACCTCTGCCATATAAGACAGAGAGGCTGCTCCAAATGGGTCTTCGGTGCATATGGCGTATCAAGAAACTTAGCGAAACAAACTCGTATTACAAGAGGGATGGAACGTAAGCAGCCAAACGTGGCTCCACGATGATAAGTGTCATTGAGAGACACCCTCAACAATAGGCGACAACAACGTGTTATCAAGCGATGCTCCCCTCAAAACGGCACAAATTGGGCATAACACGGTAAGGCGATGGCTGCTACGCTATGGTTAACTCAAACCGAAAGAAACAGTACAAAACCAGCAGGCGCAATTAACAGAATCACAGCACGCAATACATCTAATCGAGCAACTAACAGATATAACACTTTTATGTTCATGGCAGCATAGGCCTTATACCCATATTCGAATACTTAACAGGTTTGATCCAGCGCAATACAAGACTAACAATATTCCGACAGCAGCGACATCCGAAGCACGAAGCAACAACAACGAAAACAAGGACGTTCTTGAAACAGGAAGACAAAAACGACGAAATAAGATGGAGCAAGAGAATTACCTCTTCGAAAGCAGCAAAACTAGGACGACACCGAGCAGCGACAACGAACTTCCACCGTGAAATTAATGTCTCAAACAGGCGTGTGAAGGGGCTGGTGTGGACGGAACAAACAGACAAAATCGAGATCGAAACTGAAGAGCAAGCGAAGTGCAAGCTTCTGCCTTGCTTCCGCTCACAGTTCCAAAAACGAAGAGGAAAAAAGGCCCAAGTGTTTGCCGAAAACTTTTCAAACGGAAGTTCCAACAAAAATCTCTAACTCCTCAGAATTCCAAACCTCTGAGATTTGAAATCTTCTGAAAACAGAACCCCAAAAGCCAACGAGGAATTTTCGTTAAGTAAATAGAAGAGGCGAAAGAATATTCAACCTAGAATTTCCAGTAAAAATCGCTAACCCCTTACTCTGTCTCGGACGGGGTTTATATAGAAAGGGGAAAATTAGGGTTTTGAATTTTGGGCGGGCTTCGAAGCCGGGACCATCGATTTCAAAATTTGAAATCCTTTCCGTTAATGGAGCAACACATTTTTCTAAAAATTTCGACTCCATTCCGAAAGAAGAAAGGGGAGAACGGACGGTTTGGATGGAGAGGAGTGTCCTTGGGATGCGACGTGTCCTAATCTCCCACCTCAAGGACGAAACGCAGGTCTGCTTGCCCACTGTGTTGCTGCGTCAAAGCTGCAGCTGCAGGCGAGGGAGAGGGGAACGCGAGGAGGGAGAGAGCGTGGGGAGAGACGCGGCTATGTAGATGTTTTCCTTTTTAGGTGTCTGTTTCCTCTGCGTTTCTTTTCTTCTGGGTTTCTTTTTCATTTCTGATAGCTGGGGGATACCGCGTGGGTGTTGGGAGAGGGTGAGAGAGAGCGTGGGGAGAGAGGTCGCGTGTAGGGGAGAAGATTTTTCCGTTTTTGGGTCTTTCTTCTTTTTTTGCATTTTTTCTGTTTCTCTGTTTCTGTTTATTTTCTGAATATGGTGTGATGAAGGGACAAAGAAGGAAGAAAGGGGGAAAGGGGGGTCTGGGTCGGGTCAAAAGGTTGGGTCAGCTGGTTGGATGTTTGGGCTGGGAAAATAAAAGGATGTGGGACTGAGGTTTAAGTTAGTGGGTTGAGGGGTAATTGGGCTGAAAATTATGAGGGGTTGGGCCTGAACAGGTGAAGGAATGGGCTGGGTACAAAATGGGTGTCAACAACTGTCCCTCATTTTTCTTGGGTTGATGCAAGCAACTCAAGGAAAATGAAATTGACCTAACCAATTTTTACCAGCCCCATTCATCTTCTAAAGGAAGAATTCGATAAAGAGTTTAAAAATTATGGCCGAACCCTTGAACACGGGTCTCCCACATATCTCAGGCTATATGAGAATTCAGACCACTTGTAGTTCGATAAGCTTGATTTACCGCATATTTTGGAAGAGTCAAAAAACCACTTCGATACGGGATTATGAAGGTATCAAAATGTTCCAGAATAGAATTCAAGAGCGAATGTTGGAATACAGTCGAGCTTTCAATATCGAATCCGCCTACATATCCTTAGACCTTCGAAATCAGGCTGTGTGTAGAGTAATAAGTTATGTATAAAAATTCTTTCCTAGTATCTTGCATGTAAAGTAATAAGTTATGTATTTCTAAATCCTTGGTCTGGCATCTAGAAAATATCACTCCGCACCTTGGTATGGCTACTTGTGTTGCTATACTAACCCTTACCTTTACCTCATATTAAGCATTGTATTCGATATTTGACTAAGTTATTACCTCGTACCAATCAATACTAGCCTATTAGATAGTATACACTAAATCTATGTTGATAATTATTTTCCTATTATCTTCCTCCTTGGTCCGGCAAGTAGCATTAAGGCAAGTTCTAACGTTGGCCATCTGTTAAAAAGACTTCTAAATGAAAGAATTATCAAAACATGCAAGACACTATTCTAGAATTATAAAATATTTGAATATAAAATATAAGAATTCATGCACTTACTTCAATGAGAAAGAATTAAATCCATAAATGTACTTGATTAATCGACAAAATCACCAACAATCAACTCCAGAAAATAGTGCAACAATCCAAAGTGTAATAATAAAAAATAATCTCCTCACAAAGAATATAACATAAAAGAGTTTAATCACCAAAGAGTCTAACTACCGAAGAGTCTAACCCTAAAAACGAGGTTTTTCAAACTATTTATAAAAAACAAAAATCTAATTAAAGAAGGACTCTATTTGCTGGAAATCTGTCAAAACGCAGTTGGGTCGACGGACCTAGCGATGGTTCATCGTGGTCACCACGGGCCGTCATGGACTCCGTCGTCCCATGCTTTGCAAATTCTTCTACTGCTCTCTTCATTATCCTCGACAACAGGTATGACGGATTGTCACAGGCACAACGGTCCGTCGAGGGTCTCCGTTCCTTAACACTTGAACTCCTTGAATTTGGGTACTTGGATTACAACTCTGATCTTCATGACGAACCAACAGGACAGACCATCATGGCTACGACGGTCCGTCAGACACTCTGTAACCCCACACTTGGTCAGACTTCCCCACCTTCCTTTAGCAGCTTCACTACGATGCCACTTACGGATCGTCATAGGCACGACGGTCCGTCCCAAGCTCCGTAGGTGGTACTTTTCTTCATTTCTTTCTCAAAGCCCCCCGCATTCATCTTTTAGTCAGATTTACTGCAAATAAAGAGAAACTTACATAAAAATTAATACAAAAAGGCTTTTGGACACACTAAATTTTAGGAAAAAGTATTAAAAATACCGTGAAACCACGGTATATCAGTAATGCACCAGCCACATTTCAGAGATGTATGATATCAATATTCTCCGATATGGTGGAGGACATTATTGATGTGTTTATGGATGATTTTTCACTGTCTCCTTTGAGCGGTGTTTAAGTCATTTGTCTGAGGTTCTTAAGAGGTGTGAAGATCACAACCTTGTGCTAAATTGGGAAAAATATCACTTCATGGTGAAAGAAGGTATTCTATTGGGTCATCGAATTTTAGAGAAGGGTATTGAGGTTGATAGAGCTAAAGTTGAGGTGATATAGAGACTTCCTCCACCCATCTCTATAAAAGGTGTGAGAAGTTTTCTTGGGCATGCAGGCTTTTACCAAAGGTTCATAAAGGATTTTTCAAAGATTGCACATCCTTTGTGCAAGTTGCTTGAGAAAGAGTGTAAGTTTTATTTTGATGAATCTTTTCTTAAGGCATTTGCTGAGTTGAAGGAAAAGTTGGTGTCTGCACCTATCATCATTTCTCTGGATTGGAGCAAGCCATTTTAGGTGATATGTGATGCGAGTGGGGTTTCTCTTGGTGTGGTATTGGGACAAAGAAGGGACAAAATCCTTCATCCCATTTACTATGCTATTAAATCCCTTAATGAAGCCCAAAAGAACTACACCGTCACTGAAAAAGAGCTCCTTGCAGTAGTCTTTGCTTTCGAGAAATTTCTCTCCTATTTGCTTGGAACGAGGGTTATAGTGTATATTGATCATTCTGCTTTGACATATTTGATGGCAAAGAAGGATGCGAAACCGAGCTTGATTTGTTGGTTATCACTATTGCAAGAATTTGACATTGAGGTGAAAGATAGAAAAGGGACCGAAAATCAAGTTGTTGATCACTTGTCCGGATTAGAAGATGAAGCAATGAGGGAGTTAAGTGAAAAGTCTAAAATTGATGATATTTTTCCTAATGAGCATGTACTGGCTCCCTCCCAAGACTTGATTCCTTGGTTCGAAGATTGCAAATTATCTGGCTAGTAATATCATCCCACTGGACTTGTCCTTTCATCAAAAGAAAATTTTCATGCATGATATGATAAAGGTTTTCTTAAAATGAGACATACATATATAGGAGTTGTGCTGATGGTCTTATTCGCCGTAGTGAGCCAAAAATTGAGATGTCGAGTGTTTTGGAGGCATGCCATTCTTCGCCTGTACGTTGGCATCATAGTGGTATCCGGACTGCTCACATGATCTTGCAATGTGGATACTATTGGCAAACCATCCACCAAGATGCTCATCAGTTCGCCAAGGCATGTGATAGATGCCAAAGAGATGGTGGCATTTCGAGAAAGCAAGAGCTCCATTTAAATTTCATTCTTGTGATTGAATTGTTTGATGTGTGGGGCATTTACTTTATGGGACCTTTTGTGAGTTCTCATGGGATGAAATACATTCTTGTGGAAGTCGATTATGTGTCAAAATGGATAGAAGTTAACACACTTGTGAATAATGAAGGGAAGATTGTCACCACGTTCTTGAAAAAGAACATATTTTCTAGATTTGGCAGCCCAAGGGCTATTATCAGTGATGGGGGATCCCACTTTTGCAACAAGTTGTTTAAAGGATTATTGAAAAAATATGGGGTTAGCCATAATGTGGCCACTCCTTACCATCCTCAAACTAGTGGGCAAATTGAGGTGTCAAACAAGAAGATTAAGAAGATTTCGGCAAAAATGGTGAATGCTAGTTGAACGGATTGGTCAGGAAGGCTTGATGATGCTCTTTGGGCCTACCGTACAGAATACAAGACACCCATAGGTATGTCCCCGTACCAACTTGTATATAGGAAGACTTGTCACTTACTGGTTGAATTAGAGCATATGTGGGCAATGATAAGTTGAAAATGGATCGGAATGAGGCCGCGGAACAGAGGTTAAACGGGTTGAATGAGCTTGATGAATTTTGCATGAAAGCATATGAAGTTCAGCCCTCTACAAAGAATAGATGAAGAAGTACCATGACCAAAAGATTAAGAAGCACGATTTTTTGTGCTTTTGTTCAATTCTAGGCTGTGCTTGTTTCCGAGCAAACTCAAGTCTGGTCCCTATTTGATCACCCAACTATTCCCTCACGGTGCGGTTGAGTTGGAGAACAAGGAGGGTGTGAGGTTCAAGGTTAACGAGCAGCAAATCAAAATCTATATAGGGCATGCTGAAATGGTGAATGAAGTGATCGAGTGATACCATCTTTATGAAGTCTGAGTAATCAAGAGTCCTCCGTCTTTCCACGACGTTAAATTAAGCTCTGATTGGGTGGAAACCCAATATGAATCTGATGTCCGTCATGACTGTGACTTTCTATAAGGGTCAACCGTCATGAGGAGATAATGACTGCTAAAGGAAGATGGAGAATTCTTACCAAGTGTGGGACTAAGGAAGCTCACGACGGACCGTCATAGCCCCGACGGACCGTCCTGCACATTCGTCAATGCTAACAGAGAGTAGTCCTAATATACAACTTCAGAAGATTCTAAGTGTCATGGAACAGAGTCCCTCGATGGATCGTTGTTTTTTAAAAGGTCCGTTACACCTGTCCGTCGAGGGTAAAGAGAGTTGATGAAGAAAAGCAGCTAGAAAAAGAGCTAAGCATGGAGCGACAGAAGACCACGATGGTACGTCACGAGGGTCATTGACTCAGACGCGTTTTGGGCAGATTTTTCCTTAAATAGATTTCCCTCTTTTATTAGGTTTTTTTTCTTATAAATAGTCCATAAAACCTCATTTTTGGGGTTAGACTCTTGGATATTTTTCAGTTTTATTGTCTTAGCATTGAACTTTCGATTTTGGGGGTTTGATATTACTTTTTCGGAATCGATTATTGGTGTTTTGTGATTTATTCAAGTAGATTTCAGGATTTTGTTCATTCTCATTTAAGTACATGAATTCTTACATTATTATTATGAATTTTGTGAGTATTATCATGGGTAACTAAACTCCATAACTAGGGTTGTGGGAACCATGGGTAAATAACAAGGTAAAACCTAGCGAAAATAACGATTCTAGAATAGTGTCTTGCATGTATTGATAATTCTTTCGCTTACAAGTCTTTTTAATGGATGACCAACGTTAGAACTCGCCTTATTGCTACTTTCCGGACCAAGGAGGTAGATAATAGGAAAAGAATTATCAACATAGATTTAGTTTATACTATCTAATAGGCTAGTGTAGGTTGGTACGAAGTAAAAACTTTGTCAAAGATCAAATATTATGCTTAATATGAGGTAAAGATAAGGTTTAGTAAAGCAACACACGTAGCTGGACCAAGGTGCAGAATGAACTTCTCTAGATACAAGACCAAGGATTTGGAGAAACCTACTTATCACTTTGCATGCAAGATACTAGGAAATGATTGTTATAGCTAGAATTACCGAGTTAGGACCATGTGGGGAACACTTACACCCTAGTTACTCTCATTAAATGACTAAACTCCAATACTTGAACCTGTCACTTGTTTATTTTAATTTAGCTAATTGCTTTCATTAATCAAAACCCCCTTTTAGTTATATTTTTCAAGAAATAATTGACTTAATAGAAGTAATAATATAATAAAGTTAAATCTGAACCATTTTCTTTGTGGGAATGATCCCAACCTCACCAGTTAGGTTCTTTACTTGATGTGACCTCTTTTACTTCGTTTCGAGAAGTAAATTTGAGCGTATCAAATTTTGGTGCCGCTTCCGGGGAAAGTGGATTTTAGATTAATTTTTAGCTTATTACCGAAGTTTAGTCAACATTTTCCTAATTCTACTTTTTCTTTTTGTTTTTGTCTCCTGCAGGTCTAAATTCCTTAAATACCAAACACACTGAGTAGAGGGATACCCGTAATTGAACCGGACCCCTAACTAGAGTGTACTTTAAGTAGAATGAAGCAGAATTTGGGCATCCAAGGTGATGAGGTCGACTCGCAAATGCCACTATTGGCCTAAACCACCACCGCCAAATGATGAATATTACTATGAGGAGGACTCCTATGCGGTGAATGATCAGACCGGGGGTTTCCGACCGAACGCCCAAGGCTCCAATCAGGAGAATTGACACCAAGTTCAAGGAAACAAAGGTCAGAACTACGGTAATTATAACCGCGATGGTCATTATTTCTGAGATGGTATTTACAACTGTGACAACAACTTCAACCGGGGTAACTATGGTAACAGAAATGATAGGAGTGGTCTCTATGTTCCACCTTAAATTTGTGAAGTTGCTTCTAGGGATGGTGAAGGTAGTATGGCGTGAGTAGAGGATATGATGCATAAAATTATGAGGAGATTCGATGCTAGTGATGAGCACACTAAAGAGTTAAGGAATAACTTAGCGGGTATAAGGAAGAAAGTTGATACACATGCAATCTTGATTAAGAATCTTGATTTGCAAATGACCCAATTGTTTGAAACTGTGAACACACGGCAACCGGGCACTCATCCTAGCAACACTGTCCAAAATTCAAAAAATGATGGGCATTGTATGGCAATCACTACTCGGGTTGGTAACCGAACCATTGACTCACCTATGATGTCTGGTGTAGAAAAAATGATAACAGATGATGATACGGTGGTGGAGGGTAGTGGTGAGTTAGAATATAAAATGGTAAAAGATGTTGAGGTGCCCAAAAGGTGACCTCCATGTCTAGTCCACCACCTCCTTTCCCACAAAGGTTATTAAAAAATACAGAGGATGGTAAATACCGGCGTTTTATAATGATATTGAAACAACTTTCTATCAAATTCCCTTTGGTAGAAGCTCTTGAACAAATGCCAGGTTATGCCAAGTTCATGAAAGTTATGGTTACGAAGAAAAGATCTGTCACTTTTGAGGATGATGATAGAATGCAACACTATAGTGATATTGCTATAAGATCTCTAGTGCACAATAAATAAGATCCGGGTGCTTTCACTATTCCTTGTACAATCGGGTTATTACATTTGTGAAAGAATATGTGATCTTGGGGAAAGCATAAATCTCATACTCCTCTCGATTTACAAGAAGTTAGGTTTGGGTGACCCAAAGATCACTGCGATGCGTCTACTGATGGCCGATCCAACGGTAAAAAGGCCCATTGGTATACTCCACGATGTGCTAGTAAAAGTGGAGTCGTTTATATTTTCGGTCGATTTTGTGATTCTTGATTGTGAGGTCGATTTTGGTGTGCTTATTATTCTTGGGAGGCCATTCCTTTCTACGGGTAGAGCCTTTGTTGATATGGAAATGTTGCAGACAAAATTCTGGTTGGACAATGAAGAAGTAACATTAAACATTTGTAGGTCTATAAGGCAGAGTGGTGAGATCCAATCGGTATCTGCTATGTCCTACAAAGTTGAAGAGTCATCTGAGGTACAAATTGAAGAGCGTCTAGGTGTAGAAGCATTAAAGGCAGTATTCATGAATTTTGATAGTGATGGCATTAAGAGTTTGGGTCATTGGTCGCGGTACTTGATTGAGGTAATGTTCATTTTAAACCAATGAAATTTGATTTAGATATGCAACATCACGAATCTACACCTGCGAAATCGTCTAGTGAGGAGGCTCCAAAATTAGAACTTAAGCCTCTACCACCTTATCTGAGGTATGTATTTTTGGGAAAAGATGACACTTTACCGGTTATTATTGCAATAGATTTGAATGGTCATCAAGTTGAGAGTTTGGTGAAAGTGTTAAAAAGGATCATAAGAGCTTTTGGGTGGACTATTGCGGATATTATTGGGATCCCTCCCGATATTTGTTCTTATAAAATCCAACTCATACCCGATCATAGGCCAAGTATTAAGCATCAGAGACGTCTAAATCCACCAATTCAAGAGATAGTGAAGAAGTACCATGCCCAAAAGATTGAGAAACACAATTTCATAGTTGGGGATTTGGTGGTTTCATTCAATTCTAGGTTGCGTTTGTTTCCGGACAAACTCAAGTCCAAATGGAGTGGTCCTTACTTGATCACCCAACTATTCCCCCACAGAGCGGTTCAGTTAGAGAACAACGAGGGCGTGCGGTTTAAGGTGAACGGACAGCGAATCAAAATCTATCTGGGGCACGCTGAAACGGTGAATGAAGTGATCGAGGAATACCATCTTGATGAAGTCTGTGTAATCAAGTGTCCTACGTCGTTCTACGAAGTTGAATCAAGCGTTGGTTGGGAGGCAACCCCATATGTATCCTCTAGCCAACTATAGTTTTTTCATGATTTTTTAGTTATAATTGCATGTTTCTTTTCTTTTATTTCCTTAAACGTCCCGTATAAATATTTGTTTTCTTTTTGTTAGAAGTGTTGTCTAGAGCATAGTTTAGGTTCCATCTCCAAGAAAATGCCCAGAAAATACAAAAAGAATAGCTTAATGGGTATTAAATTTGCAGGTATCACATCACCAGAAAATCTGTAGAAAATTGGTATACAACACCCTTTGACGGATCCAACGACGTACCGTCACATGCGTCCGTCTTGCCCATGTATGTTTTTCAAATTTTTCTAAGTTAGGGCACGCATGATAGACCCAGAGTTGTTGAGGCGGAGAAGAGCATTACTAATGGTGCTGTGATTATTGAGAGAGGCACTACTGATGGTGCTGTTGATGCTAAAGACACTACTGAGGTAGTCCAGACTATAGAGGGAGTGGATTCTGGGACAACGGACCCACCAACTTGTTGATCACCGACGCTTTACTCCTCAGGTTTTCTTCACCTACCACTCTATTATTATAGATTCTTTTATGCATTGGGGACAATTGCATATCTTTTTGATGGGGGTAGGGTAAATGGAAAGTGAGTGCTAGGGTGAAGTCTGAGTAGCCCAACTCACGATCCTCTTTTGGGGTTTTCCTGCCTGTGTTCTTTTTCCCAAGAGACTGATTATTTTTATTGTTGAACCAGCATGTCTATATCTTGTGTACATAGTATAACTTAGAAGCATGATGGCTAAAACTGAAATAATATCCTGATGTAATAAAAATGATGCATGACTAGGCATAGTAACTGATAAATATGTGGATCTAAACATGACCCTAAATCTAAGATTCGAACTAGGTGTCTGATAATATGGTAGAGTAATGAGATGTAAAGTGGGAGTGAGGAAAATTTGAATATTTTACCATTGGTACTAAGCTAGAACTTTCCTGGTTAGTCCTGCTAAAAGTAAGTCGTAATAGACAATTAGGAAAGGATCATAGGCCCTTGTTCGAAATAGTCAATCTTTAGCCTAAAATAACAGAAAAACCAAATGAAGTAATCCCTTATTGATCCAAATAGTTTGAGCTTAAAATAGATCTTTCTTCTTCACCCCATCTGATCTTTTCTAGGAACAATGTGTTGGCCCTGGTCCCTCCTTGGACATGTGCACCTCAGCTTATGCCAAAAGCATAAGTTGAGGGTGGCTAATGCAGAAAACAACCTTGTCGTGGCCCTGACCCAATCTTGGGTATTGTGAACCTTGACTAATGGCAAAGCCATGAGTTGAGGGTGGCTGTTATGAGGAGTACTCTGGAAAGTGGGGTTGAAAGAATTAAGAGGAAGAAAGAACAGAACAACAACAACTCAAGAGTAAAGACAAAATAAACACAAGAAAAGAGAAGAGTCACTTACATATAAGGAGAAGAAAGGGAGAATATCAAGGTGAAAGAAAATTGTGAAATAGGGAGAAATAAAATGATAAAAAGGTAGGACGCTTAGCCGATATGTCAAATAGGGAAACAAGTCACTAAAATATACCTTAATATACCCTACCTGACCCTGATCCTATGTTAAAAGTAAGAAATTTTTATCGTGATCCTAAGAGTTTTTATGGCGAACTTAAAGCAATGAAAATAAGGGCAAGCCTATGATAATATGTATAAATGAGTTGTAAAGTTGTTCTGAGAGCGAGTGTTGATAATTAATCCTTATACTCAAACTATAATCATTATGTGAAAAATGAGGATGTTATCTTGAAGTGAGGAAAATAGTTGCAATACCGGAAAAATTAGCACCTAGGTGAGAGATCGAAGAGGATAGGTGTCAGTTTGTGGTGAGTCTGTGTCATGGTCTGATCCACATAATTCAAGCCTAAAAGTGATAGAATGCATGAACATAATGAGAATATTCAGGATTGATAGCCAAATGATTGCGAAAGCTAAAATATGGATACTCTTGTACAAAGATTTTATAGTGAGTCATAATGCGTCGCTTGAGGACAAACAACGAATTTAAGTTTAGGGTGTTGATGTACCGTGGTTTCACGGTACTTTCAATGTATTTTCCTCAAGTTTAGTGTGTGTCTAAAGCCTTTTTATTGATTTTGTTGTAGTTTTCTATTTATTTCCAGGAAAATTGTCCAAAAGAGAATGCAGAGATTTTGAGCTGAATTTGCAAAAGTGACCATTTACGGACCCCACGACGGTCCGTCGTGACTGCGACGGTCCCTAGGGGTCAACCGTCATGAGAAGATAATGGCAGGTGAAGGAAGTTAGGTAATTCTAACCAAGTGTGGGACCACGGAAGCTCACGACGAACCGTCATAGCCATGATGGTCTGTCCTGCACATTCGTCAATGCCAACAGAGAGTAGTCCTAGTATCCAACTTCAGAAGATTCTAAATGTTGTGGAACGAAGCCCCTCGACAGACTGTCATGCTTGCAACGGTCTGTTACACCTGTCCGTCGAGGGTAACAAAGAGTTGATGAAGAAAATCAGCAGAAAAAGAGCTAAGTACGGAGCGACGGAAGACCACAACGGTCCTTCGTGTCCACGATGGGCCATCATGAGGGTCGTCAACTTAGACGCGTTTTGGGCAAATTTTTCCTTAAATAGATTTCCCTCTTTTATTAGGTTTTGGTTCTTATGAATAGTTTAAAAATCTCGTTTTTGGGGTTAGACTCTTGGATAAATTTAAGTTTTATTGTCTTAGTATTGAACTTTCTATTTTGGGGATTTTATATTACTTTTAGGGAATCAATTATTGGTGTTTTGTGATTTATTCAAGTAAATTTCTGGATTTTGTTCATTCTCATCAAAGTTCATGAATTCTTACATTATTATTATGAATTGTGTGATTATTAGCATGGGTAAATAAACTCCATAACTAGGGTTGTGGGAACCATGGGTAAATAACAAAGTAAAACCTAGCTAAAATAAAGATTCTAGAATAGTGTCTTGCATGTATTGATAATTATTTAGCTTAGAAGTCTTTTTAAAGGATGGTCAACGTTAGAACTCACCTTATTGCTACTTGCCGAACCAATGAGGTAGATAATTGGAAAAGAACTATCAACATAGATTTAGTGTAAGCTATCTAATAGGCTAGTGTCGGTTATTACGAAGTAACAACATAGTCAAATATCGAATGATGCTTAATATCAGGTACATATAAGGTTTAGTAAAGCAGCACACGTAGCCGTACCAAGGTGTGGAGTGAAATTTTCTAGATGCCGGACAAAGGATTTAAAGATACCTAAGTTATCACTTTGCATGCAAGATACTAGGAAAGAATTGTTATAGCTTAAATTACTGAGTTAGGAGCCTGTGGGAAACACTCATGCCCTAGTTACTGTCATTACTTGATTAAACTCCAACACTTGAACATGTCACTTGTTTACTTTAATTTAGATAATTGCTTTCATTAATTAAAATCCCCTTTATTTATTTATTTTCGGGAAGTAATTGACTAAATAGAAGTAATAATAGAATAAAGTTAAGTCTGAACCATTTTCCTCGTGGAAACGATCCCAACCTCACTAGTTGTGTTCTTTAGTTGATGCGACTGCTTTTACTTCGTTTCAAGAAATAAATTTGAGCATATCAGTATCATGTAGCCAACTATAGGTTTTTCATGATTTTCTAGGCATAGTTGCATTATTCTTGCTTTTATTACTTATGTCACGTCTGAATGTTCCTTTATTTTTCTTTCGAAGTGTTGGCTAGAGTGTAGAGTAGGGTCCGTGTCCAATAAGTGTCCATAAAACACAAAAAGATTAGCTCAATAGTTGTTAAATATGAAGGGACCAAATCACCATAAATCTGCAAAAAATTGATTTAGTGCACCCATCGACGGACCATTGTCCCTTCGACAGACCGTCGGTAGGATCTGTCATGCCCAGGTATGTTCTTTAAATTTTTCTAAGTTAGGGCACTATCGACGGAGGGGTCGACGGACCATCAATCGTCTTGCGGTTCGTCGACGGGAGTCGTCGATCCCTAACCCACCCACCCGACCCGACCCGTCCGGCTACATATTAAAAGTTTTAAAACTCTTCAGTTACACTCCTCTTCACATAACCCCCATAACCGTTTCACTCCCTATTTCCTCTCATTTTCCCCCACTTCCTGACGCATTCACTCCCATTCCATCATAAGATTCCCAAACTCCCCCCACTTCCACAAAATCCATTCTCTCCCAAAATTTCCCATTTTCTTCATTTCCTTTGTCGGTCGGTGTTCGTGGTTGTTGTTGCTGTTGTTCAACTACTAGTGTTCATACTCTTTCTCCTCTACTACAGTTCTCATGTATGTTTTCTGAGCTGCAAGATTAGCTTTTATTAATATTCCTGATTACCGTGATGTTTAACTATTTGGGTACTTAATTTTGGACCATTTTGCATGCTAAAACTTACACACAAAAGTCCAAAATCCCTTAGAACACTGAAATTGAAGGGATGGGGGTTTATTGAAAAAAAAATGGCGTGTGTTTGCATTATTGTGTTCTTGACCTAGGGTTTGATAGACTGTCGAAAATGCATGTTCAAACTACGAAAATTCATGCCCTGCGAATGATGGGATGCTGGGTAAATGTTTAGTAAACTTAGGCTTCTAAAAATACTTCAAATTAGTATGATAGGGTACCAAATTAGCTGAAAAACTGTGTTTCTTGAGGTCAGTACGAGACCCCATCGACGGACCTTCGGTCCTGCGATGGATCATCGTTGGGGTCTGTCAAACCCAATTTCCCGAGTTTACTCTCAGTATCTGTCGACGGACCATCGGTCCTGCGATGGACCATCTTTGGGGTTCGTCAACCCCAACTCCCGAGTTTACTCTAAGTATCCGTCGACGAACCCTTATGACGGACCGTCGTCTCTTCGACTGTCCATCCTGTACAACCGTCGATGGTGTAAGAACCTTTGCTTCTGATTTTTTATAAGTGTCCGTCGACACACTTTTAGGTATTTTATGATTTTATTGTTTTAGTTGTGAACTTGTGATTTTGGGAAATCATTCTATTTTTCGAAAATTGTTTGTTCCAAGCTTATTGATTAATTCAAGTAATTTTCTGGGTTTCCTTCATTCTCATAAAAGTAAGTACATGAATTCTAATCAAATTAATATGAATTGTGTGATTATTAACATGGGTAGCTAAATCCATAACTAGGGTTGTAGGAATCATTGGTAATTAACAAGGTAAAAACTAGCTAAAATAGTAATCCTAGAATAGTGTCTTGCATGTATTGATAATTCTTTCATTTATAAGTCTTTTTAACGAGTGCACGTGTTGGAACTCTCCTTGTTGCTACTTGCCGGACCAAGGAGGAAGACAATAACAAAAAAATTATCAACGTAGATTTAGTATACACTATCTAATAGGATAGTGTCGATTGGTGCGAAGTAACAACTAAGACAAACATCGATTATGATGCTCAATATGAGGTAAAGGTAAGGTTTAGTAAAGCATACACACATAGATGGACCAAAGTGCATAGTAAAATTCCCTAGTTTCCCAATCAAGGAATTAGGGATACATAACTTACCACTTTGCATGCAAGATACTAGGAAAAGATTGTTATAGCTAGAATTACCGCGTTATGAACCTGTGGGGTACACTTAAGCCTTAGTTACTTTCATTACTTGATAAAAATCAAATCTTTGAACTTGTCACTTGTTTACTTAGACATAGCTAATTACATTTGTTACTTAAAACCCTCTTTTTGTTACTTATTTTCAGAAAAGACTTAACTAAATAGAAGTAGTAGTAGGTTAAAGTTAAGTTTAAATTATTATTCTTGTGGGATCCACCCCAACCTCATAGTTGGGTTCTTTACTTGATACGACCTCTTATACTTATTTTCGAGAAGTAAATTTGAGCGTATCATACGATCGGTTATACTTCTTTTCGGAAAGTAAATTTGAGCGTATCATGCATCAATTGATGGAACTCTTAGAGAACAATTGTTAGGTGGAGCTGGTATGTTCAACAAAAGTTTGATTCTTCTTGTTTCATACAATGGGATTACCTTGTAAACTTAGAAGTTGTGGCCAGAGTTTATTATACGCATGCTTGGAACACAAACCAAGGTAGAGATTGAAAGAGTTAGTTTGGTTCTTTTGGAATCACACTCAATGGAAGATGAATTAACATGAATATTTGGTAAGAAGATAATTAGTACAATATAAAAGTCAAGATAGTATCTTAGTAGGTGAAATTTAGGTAAACCATAAAATTATTTCACATATTTAACCTTGACATTTTTGACACATAGTGATGTCATGGATGACATCAATAGGAGGAATTCATTCCTATAAATAGGTAGCTCTTAATTCATTTTCAAAACATCCTCTTACTTGCCTTCTCACTTTCTCAGACATTTGTTGTTCTCTCAGTGAAATAAATATTGGTGCAGTTGTTCTTTGATGGACGTAAAATCATTTTGATTTGAACCACATTAAATATTGTTGTTATTCCTTGTTCTTTAATTTCACATTTCCGCTAAGACGTAGCATACCTACAAAATTTGTGCATGATACATTACTATTTATGTATCTCGTTTAAATTGGTAAGTATTGTATTTATACTAGAGACATTGCATCTGTTTCCCATAATATGTTAGATTTGAGATCGATACATTACCATGTGGTAGTTGTTATGTAATTGATACATTTAGTATTAATTCAAATTTATGTATCATCTTAAAAAAATTAGTGTATAACACATTACTATTATGTATCTCATTTAAATTGAGAAGTATTGTATTTTTTGCTTTGAAAGATATGTTTAACTTACACAAGGTATCATTTTGTAGTTGATAATAATGTATATGATACAATAAGGTTGTGAAAGAAGAATATATGTAAGATTAAATAAAGTGTATCACAATGAACAAGAATAAAGTTATCCATCAGATACACAAACAAATACAATCTGTTGAAGAAATTTAAAATGAAATTTTGAGGAAATTGAAACTAATATTATTATGAGAAAATCAAAAGTCAATTTTTGGTGGAGGCAATTTTTTAAGAGAAAGAGAGAATAAAAGAGAGAGTTGAGAGTAAGTAGCTTATTCAGCTTTTTCATTACTGAGGGAGAAACCCTCTATTTATACAATATTTTTACATATTAGGCCAACAGAAATAGCCGACACTAACTTTACACTTGGCTTATATAGATTCGGCCGACACAAAATGACAAACTATTAGTGGCCCTTTACTTTATTATTGGCCGACATAACTTTTACATATGACCATCTTATCTTCTGGCCGATACTACATGACAAACTACTTTAATAAAGACACAAAAATACAAAATACTATAAAACTATACAAAATACTACAAAATAATTTTTTTATACGGAAACAAGATAGGAGCAAAAACAGTAAATAATAAACAACGAAAACCTATGGAATGGATAAAAGGAAGTGAAAAAATAAACCAAGAAATGGAAAATATAAATAAGAAACAAATAACACAATTAGAGATTATCATATTTACAATAGACAAAGTTAGAATAATTAATGAACAACTAGAACAATTATACAATGAAGATCCATTACAAGGATGGGAAAAACATAAAACAAAAGTAAAAATTGAACTAATAGATGAAAATAATATAATAACACAGAAACCATTAAAATATAACTTTGATGATTTAAAAGAATTCAAAATATAATAATATATCATATATATATACAATACAATTTTCTAACTCGTTAAAATAGTTATCCATAAAATGCTGATATCTACCTGGTGCATTTTTATATCCAAACGGTAAAACATTCCATTCATAGAAATCTTGCGGTACTGTGAATGCTGTTAGTTGTTTAGATTCTTCTTCTAGTTTTAGGTGATAAAATCCTTATTTACAATCAAATTTACTAAAATAGTTATATCCTTGTATTTGTCTTATTTTTAATATTTTATTTGGTATTGGATAATTATATGTTTTTGTTTTAGCATTTAGATTACGATAATCTATAACCATTCTACTTTTAGCTCTTTTTTGTATTTTTGGTGGAGGCAATTTTTTAAGAGAAAGAGAGAATAAAAGAGAGAGTTGAGAGTAAGTAGCTTATTCAGCTTTTTCATTACTGAGGGAGAAGCACTCTATTTATACAATATTTTTACATATTAGGCCAACAGAAATGGCCGACACTAACTTTACACTTGGCCTATATTGATTCGGCCGACACAAAATGACAAACCATTAGTGGCCCTTTACTTTATTATTGGCCGACATAACTTTTACATATGGTCATCTTATCTTCTGGCCAACACAACATGACAAACTACTTTAATAAAGACATAAAATACAAAATACTATAAAACTATACAAAATACTACAAAATACTTTTTTTTTACTCTAATTGTACATCTGAAATGTAGTTATCTTCTCCTTCACATTTGGAGCATAGATGATCTCCTACTTCTGTCCTATTAGCTTGCAATATCTCGTCATTAAATTAGAAGAAATAAAATTCTTCCGTATTAGCAATATCTCGTGATCATCTATGCTCCAAATGTGAAGGAGAAGATAACTACATTCCAGATGTACAATTAGAGTAAAAAAAAAAGAAAAAAAAAGAGTATTTTGTAGTATTTTGTATAGTTTTATAGTATTTTGTATTTTTATGTCTTTATTAAAGTAGTTTGTCATGTAGTGTCGGCCAGAAGATAAGATGGCCATATGTAAAACTTATGTCGGTCATTAATAAAGTAAAGGGCCACTATTAGTTTGTCATTTTGTGTCGGCCGAATCAATATAGGCCAAGTGTAAAGTTAGTGTCGGTCATTTCTGTTGGCCTAATATGTAAAAATATTGTATAAATAGAGGGTTTCTCCCTTAGTAATGAATAAGCTACTTACTCTCAACTCTCTCTTTTATTCTCTCTTTCTCTTACATAATAAATAAGTATAATCTATTAAGAGGTTGGAAGGAATAAAATTCAAAGCGAAAAAATGATTAAAATGAACTCTTATTTATTAGGTGATGATGTTATTTACAAAATATTAATACTCTATATATTAAAAGGTTTTAATACAGATATAAAAAGAGAAATTTATGAAGAATTATTGATGTATGAAATAATAGAAGAAACAACCCAAAGTTAGGCAGAATTAATTATACCAGATGACATAGATCTATATGATGAAATAGACTTAGAGTTATAAAAATATGATTGAACCAAAAAGGTTTGAAATTTGGCAAAAAAGAAGTAATAATATTTATAAGATAAAATTTATCAAAGATCCCAGAAAATTAAGTAAACTTTTTAAAATTTTGTACAGAAAAATACAAATGGATAAAGAAATAGAACATAGACAAAGACTAATAGAAAAAATAACTGAATTAGAAGAAGAGTTAGAACATAGAAAAAATAGACTTTAACAAAATATAATAGCAGGACTATGTAAAAAATCAATATTAGCACAAAAAAAAGTTATGTTTATGTTGGAAATACAAATAGATTGTCTAGAATACAAATTACAACATGATATAAGCTATAACACGAACCATAATGAATAAAGAAGAATTTGCAGTAGACGAAAAGACATATGAAACCAAGAAGGATTAACAATAAAAATAATATTTTCAAACTTAGGAAGAAGATATCAAAAAATAGGAAATAACTTATATTTAATGTTAGAAAAAGAAACAAATTAGAAGATATTTTGACAGCTATGGTAAGAATAGCAAAAGAAAATGAAGAAATAGATAAATCAAGAGAGATTGAAAAAATAAAAATACAAGCAAAGCAAGAAGTACAACATTTAGAAGAAATAAAAATACAAGAATAAGTGAATTAGAACAAGAATTAGCTAAGTTAAAATTATTATGTGACACTAAACAAAGGGAAAAACAAAAAGAAAAAGATAAAGAATTTGAGTTAACTAATGAAATAAATGAAATGAAACAAAAATTAAAGGAAAACCTTGAAGTAAATGAAATAGATGAAATAAATGAATCAGATACAACAAACGATCAAAAATCAGAAATAAGTGATATAAGTGAAACATACACAAAAATTCTAGAACAAATAAATAAGCCGAAAAAATTGGAAATAAATACAGGAGATATGAATCGACCTAGTACATCAAAAGTTAAAACTCCAGACAATAGTCCCAGAAATAGTCCTAAATGGACAGCACCAACTTATTATACAGAAAATTATGAACAATCAGACAGAGCGAATGCAATATGGAATAGCAGATTAAATAATAAATGGACACCTAAGCCAATAACTGAAAAATATAATTTCTTAGATCTAGATTGTGTTACGAATATAAATAAAGCAATATTTCGTTGGATAGGAAACATATCTAAACAACTAATTGATAACAAAATTATAGCAAAAGAAACGCCGAAATATATAGAAAGAACATTTGTTGGAACAACAAAATTATGGATAGAAAATTTACCCCCAGAAAGTCTAGAAATACTTAGAAGTGATAAGAAAATGGATGGATCTCCATCAACAACAAATATAGATATACTAGATAAATATGAATTAGCAATAAAAAATGAATTTGGTGGTATGACCACAAATATAAGAGAACAAAATAGAGAAAAAATAATAAATAGACAACTTATGACAAAATTAGCTATATGTAAAATGTGTTACATAGAAGAATATACATGTGCATTTAAAGAATACTACTATAAAGCAAAATATAATATAAATGAAGCAAAAGAAATAAGACATCAATATTTCACAAAATTACCAGAACCATTTAGTACAAAAATAATTAAAGATTGGAATGATGAAGGATTAACAGATACTTTAGGAGCTAGAATAAAATTTTTACATCAATGGTTTGTACAACTATGTGAAAACCAAAAGGAAAAAAAATGGAAAAGGTACTAATTAAAAATTTAGCTTGTTGTAAAGATAAAACAGCACCACAGTTCGGATGTACAAATAAGTATTATAAAAAGCAAAAACCTAGACGATATAAAAATTATAGAAAGATTAAGACTAGATATAAATACAAAAAATCAAGACAAAGGTATTTTGTAAAAAATTATAAAATAAAAAGACCATATAGACAAAAAAGAAAAATATCACAATGTACTTGTTACAATTGTGGAAAGATAGGACATTTAGCTAGAGATTGTAAATTATCTAAAGATCCAAAAAGAAAACAAATTGCAAAAGTAATCATTGACGATGATGAATATATGCAAATAAAATATATAGACTATGAATTAAGTGAAAATGATAGTATATATGAAGTATTAGATATAGAAACTGAAAAAGAAGAAGAAAATATTAATCTAGATAATGATGAAATAGATGAAGAAATATAATGTCTGAAGATGATATAAAAATAATATCTAAAGAAGATTATCAAAATGAAGAATTATCAGAACAAAAAACTATATTTGATAATACAATTTTTGAACAAATAAAAGGAAAAGAATTAGATTTAAGTGTTGAAAAAGTACTTGAAATACCTACCTTAAGAAATTGGTTTAAAAGACAAAAAGAAGAATACTACGTAGTTAGCCAGAAAGAACATATTATAGATTGTAAATATACAAAAGGAAAAGCACAAATACCTATACTAAATAAGAGGATAATTAATAAAGAAATACAAGATATAAAAGCTAAAACACCTATAAAATATGTACATTTAGGAGGAACAGAAATACTAATAAAAGCTTGTTTTAGAGAAGGAATAGATACACCTATTGAACTATATTTAGCAGATGATAGAATCATACACCCTATAGAAAAAAGCATAATCACTGCAGTAAGAGGAAATTTAATATACCAAAAATTTAAATTTATAATGTGCCAACTATTCTGTAGCATTAAGTAATAGAAATATAGACAAGTCACTAGTATTATATTGGAAGATGTATGGAATAGAGCTTGCACCAGGAAGTAAGATATTTACATCAAGATGTAAAACTTATATGTATTAACAACAAAACACAAAGTAACAGCAAGAAATAAAATTAATAAAATAAAAGTAGAAAATCCTTTTGAAAAAATAATAACCATAATAGATAATAATGATTATAGTTATAAAGAAATGGACATAGAAGAAGATTTAGAGATTGTAAAAGAAAGATTAAGTAATTCAAGCGTACCAAATACATTAACAAGAGCTATCTCATCAAGAATGAGTACATATAGAAGAAATTATGAAGTCCCACAAAATTTATTAGATAAGGAAGAAATAACACCATACCATTACTTCATAACAGGAATAATAGACCAAAGAAGGTATAAAATTTTAATAAATACAGGACAAGAAGAAAATTACATAACAAGAGAGTTAGTATTAGAAACAAAAATTATAAAAATAGGACACTTATGACCCGGACTACCTAGCGAGATAGTAAATACAAATGAAGAAATAACAGAAAAAGAAGTAATTATAGGAGGAATACCGCTAATTATTCCATTTAAAATATACTAAGGAAATCATAATATTACATTAGGAATAAAATGGTTAAAAAAAGTTAAACCATACAACATAGAAAATGAACAATTAACTATAACCTGCCAAAATAAGAAAATAATTATTAAAATATCAAAATGAATAATGAAAATATACATACTTGCAAAAATTATTATAGAAGGATACCACAACAAATATTATACCCCTATGATAGATACAGGAGCAGAAGCAAACATATGTAAATATAATTGTTTACCAGAAGATAAATAGGAAAAATTAAAAACACCAATGGTAGTAACAAAATTTAATAATGAAGGAAGTATGATTAAATACAAAGCAAAAAATTTAAAAATACAAATATGAGATAAAATATTAACAATAGAAGAAATGTACAATTTTAAATTTATGACAAAATATATGTTATTAGGAATGCCATTTTTAGATAGATTTTACCCACATATAATAATAAAAACACATTGGTGGTTTACTACACCATGAGGAAACAAGATAGGAGTAAAAAGAGTAAATAATAAACAACGAAAACCTATGGAATGGATAAAAGGAAGTGAAAAAATAAACCAAGAAATGGAAAATATAAATAAGAAACAAATAACACAATTAGAGATTATCATATTTACAATAGACAAAGTTAGAATAATTAATGAACAACTAGAACAATTATACAATGAAGATCCATTACAAGGATGGGAAAAACATAAGACAAAAGTAAAAATTGAACTAATAGATGAAAATAGTATAATAACACAGAAACCATTAAAATATAACTTTGATGATTTAAAAGAATTCAAAATACATATAGATGAACTATTAGAAAATAATTACATACAAGAAAGCAATAGTAAACATACAAGTCCAGCATTTATAATTATAAAACATAGTGAACAAAAAAGAGGTAAAAGTAGAATGGTTATAGATTATCGTAATCTAAATGCTAAAACTAAAACATATAATTACCCAATACCAAATAAAATACTAAAAATAAGACAAATACAAGGATATAACTATTTTAGTAAATTTGATTGTAAATCAGGATTTTATCACCTAAAACTAGAACAAGAATCTAAACAACTAACAACATTCACAGTACCACAAGGTTTCTATGAATGGAATTTTTTACCGTTTGGGTATAAAAATGCACCAGGTAGATATCAACATTTTATGAATAACTATATTAACCAGTTAGAAAATTGTATTGTATATATAGATGATATATTATTATATTCTAGAACACAAGATGAACATATAAGGTTATTAGAAAAATTTATACATATAATTAAACATTCAGGTATAAGTTTAAGTAAAAAGAAAGCATAAATTATGAAACCACAAATAGAATTTCTAGGAATACAAATAGATAGAAATGGAATAAAAATTCAAAACCACATAGTACAAAAAATAGTCACCCTTGATGAAAATATAGATACAAAAAAGAAATTACAATCCTTTCTAGGATTAGTAAATCAAGTAAGAGAGTATATACCAAAATTAGCAGAGCATTTAAAACCATTACATAAAAAACATAAAAAATATGTTGAATACTATTTCAGCAATAAAGATAAAGAACATATAAGAAATATTAAGAATTTATGTAAACAATTACCAAAACATTATTTTCGTGATGAAAATAAAACATTTACTTATATTGTTGAAACAAATTCAAGTGATCATAGTATGGAGGAGTTTTAAAATATAGATATGAAAATGAAAAAATAGAACACCGTTGTAGATATTATTCATGATCTTATGCAGAAGCACAAATAAAATGGGAAATAAATAGAAAAGAATTATTTGCATTATATAAATGTTTATTAGCATTTGAACCATATATTGTTTACTATAAATTTATTGTTAGAACAGATAATACACAGGTAAAATGGTGGATAACTAAAAAGGTAGAAGATTCAGTTACAACAAATGAAATAAGAAGATTGGTATTAAATATATTAAATTTTTCATTCACAATTGAAATAACTAAAACTGATAAGAATCTTGTTGCAGACTACCTCTCAAGAAACAGGTACAATGAAAGAGATATTGGCTATGATGACCAATCTTTACCAAAAGATGGAAAAAATAGAAACAGAAGTATAAATATTGAAAGAAACATCTAGAAGGTGACGATGGGAAACACCTAAAAACCCAAAACAAAAAGATATATACATCTGTAGGGAGCTCAACTACAGCAGGAAGCACATCTACAGCAGGACCATCTGCGAAAAAAGAGGAAGCTAAGGTGAAATATACAAACACAAACATGAATAAATTATTTTCAAAATCATATACTCCTCAGAATACACAAAAAGATACATTCGTCCCTCCACAGACAAATACCTATAAAACCAGCCTAAACTCTCAGAAACAGACATACAACCACATCACCAGAACGTAGATAGAAAATATTTACAAAATACAAACCTTCCTAAACCGATATCCCAGAGCTAAAGATACAAAAACCCCAATGAAGATTATATAACCCAATATCTATAAGGTTATAATAAATTAATTGCACAACCCGGAACAAATCCAAATCTAGTAGCAACTTGTTACAACTATGGACTATTAAGTACCGTATATACAATAACAGGAGAAGAGATATCTAAGATACCAGAACTATATAAGGCCTTTTTACAGTACAAAAGAATAACTAAAGGAACTCTAGTTTATATAAATTTCTACTCAGCTACAGCGGAAATATTATATGAGGAAATCAAGCCAACAATACAAGCTATAAAAATTGGACTAACTAGGGAAATGATAATCCCTGAAAAGATAGATACTCAAGAGTAAATACAGATAGTAGATATTCCAGAGTTCTACGCAAATAAGAGAACTATTGGAATAGCTACCATATTAAATGAAATAACAAATAATTATCTAAATGAAAATTCAATTTGGAACTATTATAATAGAGATCGGAAAATCATCTACTCAAACTGCAGAGAAATCCGAGCAACAGATATGGAAGATTTAAGACAGTGGATATTAAGTCTACTAAAATCAGAACAAACACCTACGACAAGAGCAATACGGAAGAATTTTATTTCTTCTAATTTAATGACGAGATATTGAAAGCTAATAGGACAGAAGTATCCTGATCATCTATGCTCCAAATGTGAAGGAGAAGATAACTACATTCCAGATGTACAATAAGAGTAAAAAAAAAGAAAGCATTTTGTAGTATTTTGTATAGTTTTATAGTATTTTATATTTTTATGTCTTTATTAAAGTAGTTTGTCATGTAGTGTCGGCCAGAAAATAAGATGGCCATATGTAAAAGTTATGTCGGCCAATAATAAAGTAAAGGGCCACTAATAGTTTGTCATTTTGTGTCGGCCGAATCAATATAGGCCAAGTGTAAAGTTAGTGTCAGACATTTTTTTTTGCCTAATATGTAAAAATATTGTATAAATAGAGGGCTTCATCGTCAGTAATGAATAAGCTGAATAAGCTACTTACTCTCAACTCTCTCTTTTATTCTCTCTTTCTCTTAAAAAATCGCCTCCACCAAAAATTGGTATCCACTTCCAGGAGCTGTCAAACCTTGTGATCCAAAAAAATGCAATACCCAATGTTTTGACAAGTACCAAGGTAAGCCTGATCCTCCTGGTATTACAAGAACACTTCTTGGAGGAACTTGTTTAGGTGACGATTGTAATTGCACCTTTTATTGTTAAAATGTACTATCCTTGATCTATGTTCAAAAGTCATCTTACTTAATATTTGTAGAGAGAATAAACTAATAATTCTTCTTTATTACTATGAAATTATCATGTTTTCATTACTTTTGAATTAGAAAAGTTGGATCGTTTGGATACAAAATTAAATTTTTTAAAATTTTTCATATATTCTCTTAAAGTTTTTTTTTAAAAAAAAAATCACATGGAGTGTGAACAATTTACTAAAAGAAAAGGTTAACCCTAAAAATGTTATTTGATCACAATAGTTGATATATTATAAGTAAGATAATCAAATTTATTGTGAAAAACAAGATCATATATGATGGTGCTATTATATATTTATGAAAATCGACTTCTATTAATGGAATGTTTTACCGTTTGGATATAAAAATGCATCAGGTAGATATAAGCATTTTATGGATAACTATTTTAACCTGTTAGAAAATTGTATTGTATATATAGATGATATATTTTTATATTCTAGAACACAAGATGAACATATAAGGTTATTAGAAAAATTTATACATATAATTAAACATTCAGGTATAAGTTTAAGTAAAAAGAAAGCAGAAATTATGAAACCACAAATAGAATTTCTAGGAATACATATAGATAGAAATTGAATAAAAACGCAAAACCATATAGTACAAAAAATAATCACCCTTGATGAAAATATAGATACAAAAAAGAAATTACAATCCTTTCTAGGATTAGTAAATCAAGTAAGAGAGTATATACCAAAATTAGCAGAGCATTTAAAACCATTACATAAAAAACTTAAAAAAAATGTTGAATACTATTTCAGCAATAAAGATAAAGAACATATAACAAATATTAGGAATTTAGGTAAAAAATTACCAAAACTTTACTTTCGTGATGAAAATAAAACATTTACTTATATTGTTGAAACAAATTCAAGTGATCATAGTTAGAGTTTTAAAATATAGATATGAAAATGAAAAAATAGAACACCATTGTAGATATTATTCAGGATCTTATGCAGAAGCACAAATAAAATGGGAAATAAATAGAAAAGAATTATTTGCATTATATAAATATTTATTAGCATTTGAACCATATATTGTTTACAATAAATTTATTGTGAGAACAGATAATACACAGGTAAAATGGTGGATAACTAAAAAGGTAGAAGATTCAGTTACAACAAAAGAAATAAGAAGATAGGTATTAAATATATTAAATTTTTCATTCACAATTGAAATAATTAAAACTGATAAGAATCTTGTTGCAGACTACCTCTCAAGAAACAGATACAATGAAAGAGATATTGGCTATGATGACCAATCTTTACCAAAAGATGGAAAAAATAGAAACAGAAGTACAAATATTGAAAGAAACAGCTAAAAGTCAGCAACATGACTCAAAATATGCGGAGCTAAGTCATATTTTTTTTTATCGCGGGTGTTCGAGTGAACACCCTGGACGGCACGTGGGTCTGCCCCTGTCCTAGGTGACTTTAGCTACGGTATGAAATTCGTCACCAATTGTTCATTTTTTGTTATAAAAATTATATTTCGCATTTAAATACATGTAAAACATACTATTAGTTATGAAACATAAAATTTTATAACAAGATTTTGTCTAATAAAGTTTCCCACCAAAAAATGAGTTGGCGACATTTATTCGATTTTTTTAGCCACGGATTTAAAGTTTTTATTTGTCATTAATGAAGTACCCAATCTTTGATGAATCTTTTTTTGTCCTAAAATTGATTAAATTTTGGACACGAAAAATTTGTCACAAAAAAAAGTTGATGCAATATCTACAAATTAGATTTGTAGTTAATCATTGTTAACTTCAATCACAAAATTTATATGTAATTATGACTTTTATTTTGTCAATGATAGTTCAACCAATTAGGGACAATTATAATAAGTCTCAATTTAACCTATAATTTAGTCGCAACATACTTTTGTCCCAAAAATTATAATTATTAAAATTGCTATATAATAAATATTTTTAGTTTAATAGTGTAATTATTGGCTACGAAGAAATATTTATAGTTATAAACTAAAAGATCATCTATGATAAAGTATATTTTCATGTAAATGCAAAAAATATATTATATTAACTATATTTTAAAAAATCTAAATACAATAAAACTTGGAAAAATTATATAAATCGGTATATTTTAATGAATAATTATTGATTTTAGCAATATTTCTTATTTATTACCATTTATAGCAACATTATATAAAATATGCAATATGAATTAAAGGTGAATTATACCTGCAATATATATAAATTATAATTGTTTTTTGAAATATATTATGTTTGTTTGGTAAAAATTTGACACATTGTATTATAAATGTATTAAAATGTGTGGAAAATGTATTATCCATCATTAAAACTCGTATTATATGTAAATAATAAATTGTTCTTTATAATATGTATTAAACTTGTATTATAAATAAATTAAATTGATCAAGTAAAAAAAATTATTATTACTATAAAGGATAAATATTTTTTATAATAGTATATTTACGTAAGTTTCTAATAAAACTTTTGAGAGGCTTTTTTGAGAGGCTGGCCAATTTAACACGGACCTCTATTTTAATTCTTTATTAATTTCAATTATAGTCAACTAAAACATAAGCCCTTATTTTGAATAGCCTGCGAACGACCTCAATTTGATCAAATACATATTCTACATAAATATACACAATTATAGAAACTCATTTTGCTATACTTCTATTTTAGATCCAAAGAGTCAACCCCTTCATAATGGTAAAATTGAAATTTTAACAAACATTCATATTGCCCATAGTTTAAGTATTTAAAAGTAATAACAGACAGTATTAAATAAATAGTATAAAATAATATTAGTATTTACTGTGTACTAATCCTAGTCCTATTAGGATTAGTACTCCTTAATCCTAGTCCTATTAGGATTAGTCTTCCTTCCTATATCTCCTATATATATCTCCCATGTATTCCCTTATTATTTTAACACTTCAATACAATCAATATTTCTTCATGGTATCAAGAGCCAGAAAACCTAGATCTTCTTTTCTCTAGGTTTTTTTCTCTCTTTAGGGCACCGATCGTTCCCTCTCTTCTCTTGGGCGGCGGTAGCCACGACAACCGAGGTGGATCCTCTCGATTCACTTCCTTCTGGCGTTAAACTCCTTCTCAGGCATCTTCATGCCCTGATTCCCAAAAAATTATCAGACATAAATTATCCTACATGGAAAATCACCGTTCTTACAGCCCTTGAGACCAATTACCTTCTCAAATACGTCGATGGAAGCACAGAACCGCCGCCGGCAGTCATCACCGCCACGGACAAATCAGAAAAAACCAATCCGGCCCATGCCGCCTGGAAAGCCGTGGATGGCCAGATCCGATCATGTTTGATTGCGGTCATCTATCCCATGGTTCAGAAACACGTCCGTTCCTACACAACTGCTTTAGCCCTGTGGACGGCCCTCGCAACACGCTATGCATCAATTTCCCACTCTCATATTTTTCAATTACGTGATCGTCTCCACACAATTACCAAAGGTACGAAAACTATGGCGGAGTATTTAGATGAGGTCTCCACCATCATCACAGCCCTCGACACCGTGAACAAAATCATTCACGAAAAAGATCTCGTCATGTGCGTCGTTCGGGGGCTCCCATCAGCTTACTCCTCCATTAAACAAGCGGTTCGCATCAGTCCAACGCCCGTTGACCTGGCTACTCTCTCATCGTGTAAAAAAAGTGAAGAAATCAACGTGGATCTGGAGAGCAAATTTCTTCTCCGAGAAGCCACTATTATGGAGCCGGCCACTGCCCTCACCGCAAGCCAAATCTATCGCGGGGGGCGTGGTGGCGGCCGGCAGAGGAGTCGCGGCGGCTACGGCAGAAACAACGGAGGCCGCGGGAGAGGCGGTCGGCAGGGCAGTCGTCCCCCGTACGACGGTCAGCAGCACGGCAGCAACAACAGCCTGCACTCCTTCGGCAGCGGCGGGCAGTCATCTTCCAGCGGCGGGAAGGGCACTTACGAGCGGGATCGTCCAACTTGTCAAATCTGTCAGAAAACAGGACACACTGCTGTTCGTTGCTGGTTTCGGTATGAGGAGAGCCGAAATAGTGATAACCGTGCCAATTATGCATCTCAAGCCGGCCCTTCCTCTGAATGGAAGTTGGATACTGGGGCCAACATGCACGTTACTTCTGATCTATCCAAGCTTAACGCTCCAAATCCATATCATGGCTCCAATGGTATTATTGTTGGCAACGGTGAGTCCCTTAATATTTCTCACACTGGCACGGGTACCATTAAAACCCCCACCGCTATCTTTCACCTAGGTAACCTTACCCACGTCCCTTCTATTAAAACCAATCTCCTTTCAGTTCACCAATTCACAAAAGACAATAATTGCTCACTCTTGTTCACCTCTAATGATTTTCAGATCCTAGACAATACTACTAAGAGGGTGATTTTTCAGGGCCCCTGTGAGCATGGTCTTTACGTTCTTCCTGGCACAAGTTCGTCTGCCCACCCAGTTTCAGAAAGTGTTCCTGTGGCTACGGTGGCTCTTTCGGCTGATGGCCACAGTTTGTTGTGGCACAGTCGTCTGGGTCACCCGTCTACTAAAATAATAAATTCTTTAATGTCTCAATTAGGTTTTTCTTCCATTCATGTAATCAATTGTGACTCCTGTTCAATTGTTAAATCTCATAAATTACCTTTTACTTTATCTGAGAAGCGTACAACTGCACCTTTTCAACTTATTCATTCTGACCTATGGGGTCCTACTGCTGTTCCTTCATTTTCTGGTTTTCGCTATTATATTTGTTTTGTGGATGATTTTACAAAATACACTTGGTTTTACCCACTAAAACACAAATCACAGGCATACACCACCTTTGTCACCTTTGAAAAAATGGTCAAAACACAATTCAATTCTCATGTTAAACTTTTTCGAAGTGACAATGGAAAGGAATATGTAAATAACATCATTAGCCAGTTTCTGCAATCCCTGGGAATTATACATCAAACCTCCTGTCCATACACTCCCGAACATAATGGGGTGGCTGAGCGTAAGCATCGCCATCTCATTGAAACGGTGATTACTCTTCTACATCAATCTCATCTCCCTGTCTCCTTTTGGGTAGAAGCTCTAGCCACCGCAAACTACCTCATTAACAGAATGCCCAGTCACACCCTCTCCAACAAATCACCCTATCAACTCCTTTACCAAGAACTTCCCAATTATACCAACCTCCGCGTCTTTGGGTGTCTTTCCTACCCTTGGCTACGCCCTCATATTACTCACAAATTACAACCCCGATCCCGTCCTTGTATTTTTTTGGGCTATCATCCTACCTCCAAGGGTTATCACTATCTTGACCCACAAACTCATAAAGTCTACATATCTCGTCATGTAAAATTTGTCGAAAATGAGTTTCCCTACGAGTCTATTTCCTCCTCCACAAATACATCATTCATTGGCGTCTTTCCCCTTTTTCCAACATACTCACAGGGTCCCTCACCACCTTCCCCCACACCTCCACCCACTACCCAACCACCCCTCATCACCCCTTCGTCCGTCACCCACAATACACCCGGAACCACCACCCACACTCACAACCAACTCGAAACACCTCATACCCACAACATCTCCAGCCTGATCCGTTATGGGTCCTTCCCGGCCACCCACGAATCACCACCGCCCGTGCCACCCCCCAATACTCATCCCATGTTAACCCGTGGCAAAGCCGGTATGTTTAAACCCAAAACCGTTCAGGCTACCATACTACCAAATACACCCCTTCCCGATAGTGAACCAACAACCTACTCTGTTGCCTAAAAAAATGCTTATTGGCGTCATGCTATGGATGATGAGTTTAAGGTTTTGACTGATCAGAAAACTTGGGTTCTTGTACCTAAGCCCCATGGGCGGCACCCAGTGTGCTGTAAATGGGTGTACAAAATTAAACACAATGCAGATGAAAGTATTTCCAGGTACAAGGCTCGTTTGGTTTCTAAAGGCTACAATCAGGAGTATGAGCTTGATTACTCCGAGACATTCAGTCCTGTTATTCGGCAGAAAACCATTCGCCTGGTACAGTCACTCGCCGTGCGCAACAATTGACTCATCAATCAGGTTGATGTTTCCAATGCTTTTCCTCATGGCATGCTTGATGAAACTATCTACATGATGCAACCACCGGGCTATGTTGATCCCCGCTTCCCTCAACATGTTTGCAAACTCCAGAAGCCTCTGTATGGGCTCTAGCAAGCCCCCCGTGCTTGGTACACACGTCTGAAAATGTTCCTCCGTGGACTCGGCTTAACGTGTTGCATACACGACACGAGTCTGTTTACTCGACATTCAGCACACGGTACAGTCATTCTTCTTGTCTATGTAGATGATATCATTATTACAGGCTCTACTGCAGCTCTCAGGATTTCACTCGAGCTATGCATACTACCTTACCTTCAAAATGAAGGACCTTGGCCCGTTACATTATTTTCTGGGAATGGAGGTTTCTCGGACAGGCAGCGACTTGTTTCTTCATCAGTCAAAATATGCTCGAGATCTGTTGCAGAAAGCTGGACTGGAAAAATGCACCAGTCAACCAACACCGATGGCAGTCTCTTCGTCTACGAATGGAGCCGACACCCCCTTTGACGATATTACCCACTTCCGCAGCCTCATTGGGGCTCTACAGTATCTGGCCATTACCCGTCCTGACATCCAGTTTGCTGTAAACCAAGTTGCTCAGTGCATGCATCAACTAAGTGAACATGATTACCATTGTCTAAAACGCATTCTCAGGTACAATTTTGGCACTCTTGGTCGTGGTTTACTCATTCGACCCAGGGACTTGGAGCTTCGGGGTTTCTCAGATTCAGATTGGGCGAATGATAAAAATGACAGAAAATCTACATCGGGGTTTCTCATTTTTTTTGGGGCTGAACCTGATCTCCTTGTGTACAAAAAAAACAACTCAAGGTCTCTCGGTCCTCAACTGAAGCTGAATACCGCGCCCTTGCTCTTCTTGATGCTGAGACCATGTGGGTCACATATATTCTTCGCGAACTCCGCGCCACTCACAGTGTTCCTGCTCTCTATTGTGACAACAAATCATCCATCTGTGTGGCCAAGAATTCCGTCCTATACACCAGAATGAAGCATGTTGATACCGATTGTCTCTTTGTTCGCGATGAAGTTCAGGCCGACACCATGACTGTGCAGTATGTACCCACTGAAGAACAACCGACTAATATTCTCACAAAACCTCTCCCGAGCCGACAGCACGATTACCTCAGTTCCAAGCTTCCGTTCGCTTCCGCTCTGCTCATCTTGAGGGTGGATAATAACAGATAGTATTAAATAAATAGTATAAAATAATATTAGTATTTACTGTGTACTAATCCTAGTCCTATTAGGATTAGTACTCCTTAATCCTAGTCCTATTAGGATTAATACTCCTTCCTATATCTCCTATATATATCTCCCATGTATTCCCTTATTATGTTAACACTTCAATACAATCAATATTTCTTTAAAAAGTATGAATTTTATTAACTCTAGACACAAATTTTATAATCTTATATTCATGTCATTTTACAATCATAGAATAATCAATCAATTAAAATTTTGATGTCAAAAATTGATTTACCCATCACATAAATATCGTAAAAATAAATACAAGTCTAATCAACCTTCAAATCAATCAAATATAATTTTTAATCTAAGGCAAAACCCCTTTAATATTTGTACGATAAACCCCTCAATACAATAGTTTATAGCTCAATGTGATCTTTTTGGATGTGATTCTATGCTTAGAACTGTCATTTTCAAACTTGATCGGTTGGTTGCATAACATGAATTTTTACCTATGATATCTAGAACTCACAAGGTTTTAGGGATATAATTGTTACTTTTCCACAGATTTAAGTATGAGACTACGTTTATGTTGTTTTTAAAGTTTTCACTTTATCTTTTTGCCAATTAATTTATACAAATAAAAAATAAAATTAATAATTTTTTTCCCATTTTATCCTTAAAATTAGTTCTTTTGATAAGTATAAACATTGTAATTTTCTAGAAAATTCTTGCATTATTACTATTGAGTGTACTAAGAAATTAAAGAATATATATATATATATATATATATATTATATATATATATATATATATATATGCATGTGTCACACCCGGAGAGCATACCCCAGATGAGATCGCCGTCGTAGTCCTCTCAGAGAACTCAGAAAGCCCTTAGCATTCGTCATAACATGTGATCAGTAAAAATTGCGGAAAATTAAAACTTTTACATTCTACTTGAAGTATACTTAGACTTCATACTTATCATTCATAAGATATACGATATTCTAAGAAATTGTCTCACATATATACAACCATCTAAAGAGTGCAAATCTGGACTTAGCCAATACATAGTCAATATGCCATATAGGCCTTAATACAAAAGAATCCAAAGAACATAATGGAAATAGTGTATTCTTAAAAGTACTAAAAATCCACGGAAGCTAAAATATGAAAGATAACATCCCCGAACATGAGGACCTACCAAGACTTGGAGAAAGAGCTTCAAGCTTCTTCAAATCGACCTCCTTAACTCCAATGGCCAGAACCTATACTTGTAGTAATATAAAGTAATGGGGTTAGTACGCCATATGTACTAAATATGAGTATATGCACATAACATTTAAGGACATGAATGAAAAAGGATCATTTATCATATCTTTAGAATAATGCTAAGTCATATGAAAGTCTTTAATGCATATACCATATAACATATATAAGTTAAGGATTCCATCAACATAAATCATGATCATAAGCAAAGACATATTATCATAAAGTCATATTAACTTTTCATATTTAATAGATCACGTAACACAACATACAAAACACTTATCAATGATCCCATCCCCAACTTACAAGTGCAGTGGTCATGTGAAGCCCTATAACCCGACACAACCAAGTAGATAAGATAGGAGACCATGAGTAAAGCTTTGCTTCATATAACTTGTAACATAAGTAGTCATCACTTCATTTAACAATATAACCCAATAACATATTCATCATAAAGATCAACATCATATAAGAGTACAATCATGTATCATAAACATGTATCTTTTATGTTATTATATTACATAAGAACAATCTCCTAGGAGTATGGTGGCAACATAGTTCAAGAACTAGTAGTTGTATTAGAGACCAATAGTTCCACATTACATGGGAGCCTCAATCTCATGAGAGTCATTGTGAACCTATCTTCCAACTAGGGAAGGGACACCTCTCATATCTAGTTCATCGGTGCTTAGCTTAAATCCCTTTCTTTAATAACCTTTAAGTTGTCTTTTATCATAAACTCATCATAGGTCATAGGAGATTAACTCCTTGTATAAGCATGATCATGAGCTCTTTATGACTAGATGAGAATTTTCTTTCCTCGTAACCCTTCGTATGTGAGAATATTATAATATAGTCATCTTGTGTAAAACATATAAGATAATGTTGTAACTTGCATTTATCATGTTCTTTTAATGATCTCACAATTGAAATGTTCATAGACCAGCATATCCACATAGCAACATCATATATACTTTCACAACATATTATCACGATTTATAGGCTAACATAAACATGGTAGAGTAATCATAACTTTAGAAGACTTACCTCTTGCTTCCAAGAACCTTATTCAAGAACTTACGTTCAACTTACAACATTCATAACCATAACATAGTGAAATACTCAATATCATAATCAAGAACAACTCTTCAAAATATGTACAAGATTAATGCATAATGTAGGGTAAAGGATAAGGGTCATTTAAGAGTTCATTCTAGTCTTAGTTCCAATCCCTACTTTTTCATTTTATCAAGTAGTAGAGACAATCATACGAAACCATCATATAGATAAGAACATCATCCACACGAAATTCAAACATACTAACAACATACTCATCAATTCGTGTGAAATAGACCATGAAAAATACTTACTTTTCATTGAAAATCATAAATCTAGGGTTAGGAAGAAAATTCATTTTGTAGAGTAAAAACCCTAGTGGTTGAAGTTCTTAAAAACTTATCTTGAAAGTACATCTAGGGGAAAGGAATACAAAGAGTGAAAAACCCATACCTTCTAGATTAAGAATCCACGAAAATTGTATGAAAAGCTTGAGGTCTTCGTATTCTTCCTTAAGCTCTTCTTGTTCTTCAATGGAGTTTGGAAAAGAGAGATTTCCTGAGAGAGATGAAAGAATCATTTTATCTTATTTGTGACGTCTAAAAGTGGTCTAAAATAGATCTAGTATAAATATATAGTCTTCCTATGAATTTTTTTTGAAGACCCTCCACTTAAATGAGTCTTTCTAAGAAGTCAAATTACCAAAAATGCGACTTTAACGATTCTGGGAAGTAGCTGCGCGTCGCGAGGCCAAATCCCATCATTTTTATTAAATTTATATTTGAGACTGTGGGTTGCGTGTCATCCTCGCGTCACGAGGCTGCTACTCAAATCTTGAGGTAGAGCACCTCGTGTGCAGCTCGCGTCACACACTTCAATTCCCAATCTTGTTCGTGCAGGCTGCTTTGGCAGCCTGCCTACCTATGTTGGGGCCCTCCCCAAGGACCCTTAGGGTGGTCCTTGGGTTGTCGTTACCAGAATTTTGGACCCTTTGTACTACATAATTCATATATAAGGTAATTTTACAAGTTTTGTACTTCATTTGGCACTTCGAAACCTTCACCAAACATAGGGACGTCAACTAGTTCAAATTAGCTAGTTTCCAGACGTTAAGGTTTTTCTTAGTCGTTTTGGCTCTAACTTTTTCCAAATGAGTTTATTACATTAATATAGGTCTGTAAACATCATTTTAAACATTATTTTATGGATTAAGCTATTGTCTAAGTCATGTCATTTCCAGAGTATTACATTATCCCCACCTAAGAACATTCGTCCCCGAATGACACTAAAATCTTTTGGAGGGTAGGAATAGACTCAATACTAGAAGCACAACCAATAAACAACATAAAATCATAACGAGTCACAACTCATTGGATTACATTACAACTCCTTACAACACATACCATAACATTACACATAGCACTTAATTCATGATACACATATTGAGGAATTTCCTTCTCAACCTTATCACAAGCTCAAAATGCATCAAAGATTCACCATGCTATCGTTCCTCAAAATATGGAAACAAAACAACAAAATCTTAAGAAAACATATGCATACATGTTTCACATAAGTGCAAGAATAGAGTATGAAGGCATTTTCGTAAAACTCTAGTTGGTACAACTTTTACAAAACATGCACCTATTTAGAAAACAACTTGATTTCATGATCATGCATTACTTTCTCAATTATGATGAATGTATAACCTTAAGGAGTAAAGATATAAGGGTAGAAGGACTTCTTGTCGGCTTCAGCCTCCCATGTTGCACCCTCAATAAAATGGTTCCTCCATAGAACTTTTACAGAGGCAACCTCATTGTTTCTCAACTTCTTGACTTGGAGATCTTGGATCTCAACTGGAGCTTCTTCATAGGAGAGGTTCTCGTCGAATCCTAAACCTTCTATAGGCAGAATGGATACAGGGTCGCCTATGCATTTCTTGAGCAAAGAAGCATGAAATACCGGATGAACCGAAGCTAGTTATGTAGGTAGTTTCAACTCATAGGCAACCTTACCAATTCGTTGTAAAACCTCATAGGGACCAAGATACTGGGGACTTAAATTCCCCTTTCTACGAAATTTCATCACCCCTTTCATATGCGAATTCTTCAAGTAGACATGATCACCTATTTCAAAATCAAGATCTCTTGTTTTATTGTTGGCATAAGACTTTTGCTGACTATAGGCTATGTTCAATCTATAACTATGATTCAAACCTTCTCTATAGCTTCATAGATAATCTCTAGACCAAGGAGTGAGGACTCGCCAACCTCAAACCATCCAACCGGAGATCTACACTTTCTACCATAAAGAGCTTCAAAAGGTGCTACGGAGATTCTCGAATGATAGTTATTGTTGTGAGGGAACTCAATCACAAGCAAGTGATCATACCAACATCCATTGAAATCAATGCCACAAACTCTTAACATTTCCTCAAGGGTCTGAATTGTATGTTCCGCTTGACCATCCATTTGAGGATGAAAAGGGGTACTAAGTTTCACTTGAGTACCTAGACCCTTTTGAAAAGCCTTCCAAAAAAAAGAAGTGAATTGGGCACCTCTATCTGAAATGATGGACAAAGGAATCCCATAAAGACTCACAATCTCATTAATGTAGATTCTTGCATAGTCTTCAACCGTGTAAGTGGACTTAACAAGAATAAAATGCGCATATCTGGTCAACCTATCCACAATAACCCATATAGAACCATTTTTCTTTCGGGTTTGAGGAAAACCAACAACAAAGTCCATATTGATTGTTTCCCACTACCATGTAGGAACATCCACGATTTGGGTTAACCCACCCGATTTGTGATGCTCATCTTTAACTTGTTGGCAGTTTGGAAACTTAGCAACAAACTCTGCTATGTACCTCTATAAATCATTCCACCAATAGATATCTCTATGGTCATGATACATTTTGGTGTCAACCAGATGTATAGAATAGCGAGAACAATGGGCTTCTTCTAGAATCTATTTTCTAAAATCCTCAACATCGGGTAGACATAATATCTCTTCGTACCTAAGAGAACCATCCCCCCTTGGGAAAATGACTCATCTATCTTACTAAGTACCGATTCCTTCAAATTCATCAATAGAGGATCAATGTGTTTCTTAGATTTCACCTCCACCACTAATGATGAGTCGGAGTTATGATGGACCACGAAATCACGATTTGGATAATATCTAACGGCACACCTAAGTGAGACAACCTATGAACATCTTTACAAGTTCTTTCTTCTCTTCCTCCACATGATACACACTACCCATCGTCATTCAACACAAAGCATTTGCAACCACATTGAATTTTCCAGGGTGATAAAGGACATTCATGTCATAATCCTTCAACAAGTCTAACCATCTTCTCTTTCGGAGGTTCAACTCCTTTTGGATAAACACATATTGAAGACTTTTATGGTCAGTAAACACATCAACATGCACACCATATAAATAATGCCTCCATATTTTCAAGGCAATAGTTATAGAAGCTAACTGAAGATCATGATTTGGGTAATTCTTCTCATGAACTTTTAGTTGCCTAGAATCATAAGCAATCACCTTGCCATGTTGCATGAGGAAACATCCAAAGCCCACTCATGAAGAATCACAATGCAATACAAAGCCTTCATTTCCCTCTGGTAAGGTCAAAACTGGAGCGGAGGTAAGCTTATCCTTCAACACTTGAAAACCTTTCTCACAAGCTTCCAACTACTCAAACTTCACCTTCTTTTGGGTCAAAGTTTTCAAAGGAAAAGTAATGGATGAAAATACATAAGCAAATATTCTATAATAGCCAGCTAGACCAAGGAAACTCCTTTTGTCTGCGAGATTCAAAGGTCTAGGCCGATTTCTGACCGCATCCGTCTTGTTCGGGTCAACCTTTACACCTTCACAAGAGATAATATGGCTAAGAGAAGAAACCGACCTTAAACAAAATTGACACTTGCCAAATTTGGCATAAAGTTGGTGTTCTTTGAGGACTTGCAATGCTAATCTCAAGTGACTCTCATGCTCATCTTCATTTTTAGAGTATATCAGAATATCATCAATGAACACAATCACAAACGAGTCGAGGTAATCTATGAAAAATCTATTCATTAGGTCCATGAATGCCGCCGGAGCATTTGTTTACCCAAAAATATCACAAGAAATTCATAGTGATCATATCTAGTTCGGAAAGCTGTCTTAGGAACATTTTTACCTCTCACCCTATGTTAGTGATATTACAACCTTAAGTCAATCTAGGAAAAATAACTAACACGTTGGAGTTGATCAAATAAATCTTCAGTCCTAGGGAGAGAATACCTGTTCTTTATGGTGACCTTATTAGGTTGGCGATAATCAATGCACTATCTAAGGGACTCATCCTTCTTCTTAACAAACAACACAGGATCACCCTATGGAGAAATATTAGGTTGAATGAAACCCTTGTATATTAAATCTTTGAGTTGGAGCTTCAACTCTTTCAATTCAGCAGGAGCCATCGAATATGGTGGAATTGAAATGAGATTTTTATCCGGTAACAAATCAATGTGAAAGTCAATTTCCCGTTCGGGAGGAACCCTTAGAAGGTCATTAGGAAAAACTTTTGGGAATTCTCTCACTACAAGGACTGTCTCAATAGAAGGAGTTTCACATTCTACGTCCTCAACTCTCACCACATGGTATAAACAACCCTTGGCTATCATTTTACAAGCCTTTAAACAAGAAATAATTTGACCCTTGGCATATTATCCCCCCATTCCTCTCTATAATAGGTTAATTAGGGAATTAAAGTTTCAATACCCTTGTTCTACAATATATGGAAGCAAAACAATCATGAAGCCAATCCATACCCACGATGATATCAAAATCAAACATGTCAAGTTCAACCAAATCAGTAAGAGCAACTCTATTGGGCAACATCACATGAAATTTCCTATAGAATCTTTTTGCAACTACAGAGTCACCCATTGGGGTACAAACTGAAAAGGTTTCAATCAAAACATTGGGAAGTACATCAAACTTCCTAGCTACCAAAGGTGTAACAAAATAAAAAGTAGCACCTGGGTCAAGAAAAACATAAACAGTAACAGAGAAAACTTGTAACATATCCGTCATGACGTCGGGAGAGTTTTGTTGTTCACCCCTAGCCTTGAGTGCATAGAAATGGTTCATTTTTGGAGCTTCAAAACTAGGACTTCTTGGTTGAGCTTGACCAATCCTCTTTAATTGGCTTCTCACATTAGGACAATCTTTCACCATATGGCCACCCTTGCCACAACCATAACAACTATTAGTCCCAATAAGACATTTACCCACATGTTTCCCACCGCACTTACCACAAGTTGGTCTCTCTTTTGGTGGATCAATATTTCTCCCCTTTTTGAGGCTTAGGCTTAGAACCACTATCATTGGGATTCTTGGAGAAATTAGAAGGAACCTAATTTGAAAACCTCTTCTTAAGATTAGGCTTGTCTTGAACATCAAGACTACTCTTAGAAGATCCACTTTCAAATGACTTTGCCCTCTTAGCTTCCCTATTCCTCTTCATTAGATGAGTTTCCTCAACCCGTTGAAAAATGAACCATCAACCTAGAAAGATCCATGTTGTCATGAAGCATGGATGTACAACACCCTTCTTCAATATCTTCAGACATGCCCGTTACATATCGATTCATTTCATCTTTAGCATTAGAAGCCAAAGAACAAGCATATTTGGACAACTTAATGAATTTCAAGGAGTATCTTTTGACACTCATACCTCCTTGACGAAGGTTGATAAACTCCTCTACCTTAGCTTATCTTATTTACCTTGGAAAGAATCTGTCATAAAAGGCCTTTTTGAAGAACTACCAAGTCACGGGATCATCTCTGAAAGTCTGAATATCCTTCCACTGGTTGTACCATTGCTGAGCCACTTCCTTGAGTTAATTGGCAACAAGTTCAACCTTCTTAGTAGTACTTGATATACCGTGGTTTCACGGTATTATTAATACATTTTCCTTAAGTTAAATGTGTCCAAAAGCTTTTTTGTGCTAATTTTTATATAAGTTTCTCCTTATTTGCAGGAAATCGGTCCAAAGATGAATACGGAGGTTTTTGAGGGAAGAAATGCAGAAGAGACCACCTACGGAGCTTGTGACGGTCCGTCATGCTCGTGACGGTCCGTAGGTGGCAGCGTAGTGCCAGTGCTGAAGGAAGATGGAAAAGTCTGACAAAGTGTGGGGTTACGAAAAGCGTGACGGACGATCGTGTCCATGACGGTCCGTCCTGCAGGTTCGCCATGAAGTTCAGAGAAGTATTCCTAGTACCCATATTCCAAGATTTCAAGTGTTTTGGAACAGAGACCATCGACGGACCGTTGTTCCTCTGACGATCCGTCATATCTGCCGTCGAGGGTAATGAAGAGAGCAGTAGAAGAAATTTACTCAAGTATGGGACGACGGAGTCCATGACGGTGCGTCGTTACCACGATGATCCGTCGCGATGTCCGTCGATCCTGCCGCGTTTTGATAGATTTCCAGCAAATAGAGTCCTTGTTTAATTAGGTTTTTATTTTCTACAAAAATGTTTTTATTTTCTATAAATAGTTCAAAAAACCTCGTTTTTGAGGTTAGACTCTAGATTATTTGGTTAGGTCCTTGATTATTGTTAGACTCTTGATTATTTTCTAGACCTTTTGTGAGATTCTTTATTATTTTGAGATTCTTGTAATTGATTGTTGGTGATTTTTGTTGATTAATCAAGCGAACTTTCGGATTTTACTCTTTCTCATTGAAGTAAGTACATGAATTCTTATACCATATATTTGAATATTGTGATTATGACTATGGGTAACTAAACTCCATAACTAGGGTTGTGGAAACCATAGGCAAATAATGAGGTAAAATCTAACTAAAATAACAATTCTTGCATAGTGTCTTGCATGTATTGATAATTCTTTCTCTTAGAAGTCTTTTTAACGGATGACAAACATTAGAACTAGCCTTAATGCTACTTGCCGGACCAAGGAGGTAGATAATAGGAAAAGAATTATCAACATAGATTTAGTGTATACTATCTAATATGATAGTATTGATTGGTACGAGGTAATAACTTAGTCAAATATTGAATACGATGCTTATTATGAGGTAAAGATAAGGGTTAGGATAGCAACACACGTAGCCGGACCAAAGTGCGGAGTGAAATTTTCTAGATGCCGGACCAAGGATTTAGAAATACATAACTTATCACATTGCATGCAAGATACTAGGAAAGAATTGTTATAGTTAGAATTATCAAGTTATGAACATGTGGGGAACACGTAAACCCTAGTTACCTTCATTAATTGATTAAAACTCCAATATTTGAAGATGTTAAGTGTCTCTTTCATTTTCGCTAGTTATTTTCATTTATTTAGAAATAGAAAACCCCCCTTTTATCATTTTTTCTTTCCAAGGGAGTAATTAATTAAACAATAGTAGTAATAGATTGAAGTTAAGTCTAAACTATTTTCCTCGTGGGAATGATCCAAACCTCACTAGTTGGGCTATTTACTTGACGCGACCTCTTTACTTCTTATTTGAGAAGTAAGTTTGAGCTTATCAAATTTTGGCGCCGTTGCCGGGGAAAGTAGCTTTTAGATTAACTTAAACTTATTACTATCGTTTAGTTTATATTTTCTTGATTTTACATTGTTTTATTGTTTTGGATTCTTGTAGAACCATGTTCCTTGTTTGCCAAATGCACAGAGAGGAAGAGAACCCTTGTTTCCCTACGATCACGTATTAGAGCGTACACTACACAACATGAATCGAAACTTGGGAATCAATGATGATGATCCAAACCATAACATCCCAGCTCCGGTTGATGTTCATGCTTAGTTGTTACCCGATGCTCTGGGTGAACACCAACACAGGGGAAAAAATCCCACTCCACGACCCCAAGCATACTACAGAGGCTATGACAACATAGCAGACTCCGATGGGCCACTTGTCTTGCCTCCTCTACCACCAGGCCACACCTTCGTGGTAACTAGAAGCCTGATGCAAATGCTCACTTCCAGAGGTTTGTTTTCAAGGCTAACTTCTGAGGATCCACATGCCCATATAGCTAAGGTAAGGGCAGTGTGTAAAATCTGTGTAGGGAGGCCTTACTTGGACTTGGATGTAATAGTGCTTAGAGTGTTTCCTTTCTCACTGACGGGAGAGGCTGCTATATGGTTCACTGAGCTCCCTTACAATTCAATTTTCAGTTGGAACCAACTAAGATGTTTTCTTAGCACGCTACTATCCGGTCTCCAATAAAACAAAGACAGAGTCAACAACTTTGTGGCACTACTAGGAGAGTCAGTTAGTAGTTCTTGGGATAGATTCACCTCATTCTTGAGAACTGTCCCAAATCATCGTATAGATGATGAGTCAATGAAGCAGTGTTGGAAACTAAAGCAGGTGGATCTTATGGGGAGTCTCCTTATGCTAAGATTGCGGAAAAATTAGAGAAAATCTCTCGGAATAATAAAGCTTGGAGTACTAGGAAGTCATATAACGGGAGAAATACCTTTGCAGTACAATCCACTCACAACCCAGCCACAAATGAGATTCGTGAAGAAATGTATCAGATGAGAACTGAGCTTGGGTTGGTATTAAAACATGTCACTGGGGGTGCAGAAAAGATTAATGCAGTCAACTACTTGTCGAAACCACCGCCACAAAATGATGAGTGCTATTTTGAGGAGGATTCCTATGCGGTAAATGAGCAGACGGGGGGTTTCCGACCAAGTTCCCTAGGTTCTAATAAGGACAATTGGCACCAAGGTCAAGCGAACCAAGGTTGGGACTATGGTAACTACGACCCTGAGAGTCATTATGTCTGAGATGGAAACTACAACCACTACAACAACTTCAACAGGGGTAACTATGGTAATAGAAATGACAGGAATGGGCCCTATGTTCCTCTTCAAAATCGTGAAGTTACTCCTAGGGATGGTGGAGGTAGTATGGCGCGAGTTGAGGATATGTTGCATAAAATGATGAGGAGGTTCGATGCTAGTGATGATAACAATAAAGAGTTGAGGAATGATTTAGCGGGTATTGGGCAAAAAGTCGATACACATGAAAAATCAATTATGCAACTTGAGTTACAATTGGCCAAATTATCTGCGACTGTGAACACACGGCAACCGGGCACTCTTCCTAGCAACACTGTCCAAAATCCAAAAAATGATGGACATTGTATGGCAATCACTACTCGCGGTGGCAAGCAAACCATTGACCCACCTATTCCAACTAATGAGAAAAAGGTGACAAAAGATACTGATAATGCGGTAGATATTAATGGTGAAGTAGAGGATAACACTGTAAAAGATGCTGAAGTGCCTAAAAAAGTAACTCCCATGCCTTAGCCACCACCCCCATTTCCTTAAAGATTATTGAAAAAGACCGAGGATGGTAAATATTGGCTTTTTATCCCAATGTTTAAACAACTTTCTATCAATGTCCCTTTGGTAGAATATTTAGAACAAATGCCCGGTTACGCCAAGTTTATGAAAGATGTGGTTACAAAGAAAAGATCGGTCACTTTTGAGGATGATGATAGAATGCAGCACTGTAGTGCTATTGCAACAAGATCTCTGGTACAAAACAAAGAAGATATTGGGTGCATTCACTATTCCTTGTACAATTGGGCTATTACATTTTGCAAAAGCATTATGTGATCTGGGAGCAAGCATAAATCTCATGCCCCTCTCGATTTACAAGAAGTTGGGTTTGGGTGACCCAAAGCCCACTGCGATGCGGCTACTAATGGCTGATCGAACAGTGAAAAGGCCTATAGGGATACTCCACGATGTGCTAGTAAAAGTGGAGTCGTTCATATTTCCGGCAGATTTTGTTATTCTTGATCGTGAAGTTGATTTTGAAGTGCCCATTATTCTTAGGAGGCCATTCCTTGCTACGGGAAGAGCCTTAGTAGATATGAAAAAGGGGTAGATGATATTTTGGTTGAACAATGAGGAATTGACCTTTAACATTTGTAGGTCCATGAGGAAGAGTGGTGAGCTCCAATTTGTTTCTACTATATCCTACCACATTGGTGAGACATCTGAGACACATATAGAAGAACGTCTAGGTGTAGAAGCATTAGCGGCTATGATAATGAATTTTTATAGCGATTGCATTGAAGAGTATGAGTCATTAGTCGCGACTCTTGATCGAGGTGATGTTCGATTTAAACCGAAGAAATATGAGTTAGATATGAAGAATCGCGAGTCCCCACCCGCGAAACCATCCATAGATGAGGCTCCAAAGTTAGAACTAAAAGGTCTCCCACCTCATCTCAAGTATGAATTCTTAGGAAATGGTGACACTTTGCCGGTAATCATTGCATCAGACCTGAATGAACATCAAGTTGAGAGTTTGGTGAAAGTGCTAAAAAGGTTCAAAAGAGCTATTGGGTGGACTATTGCGGACATTATTGGGATCCCTCCGGGAATTTGCTCTCATACAATCCAACTCATGCCTGATCATAATCCAAGTATTGAGCACCAGAGACGCTTAAATCCTCAATGCAAGAGGTCGTGAAGAAGGAAATCATTAAGTGGTTGGATGCCGGAGTAATCTATCCGATCGCCGATAGTAGTTGGGTATGCCCTGTTCAGTGTGTACCTAAGAAAGGGGGAATGACTGTGGTCCCCAACGAAAAAAACAAACTTGTTCCAATGAGACCGGTTACTGGATGGAGGGTGTGTATGGATTACCGCAAATTAAATTCATGGACTGAAAAAGACCACTTTCCTATGCCCTTCATGGATCAGATGTTTGATAGACTTGCCGGAAAAGGTTGGTACTATTTTCTTGATGGATATTCTGGGTATAATCAGATTTCTATTGCACAGAAGACCAAGAAAAAACAACTTTTACTTGTCCATATGGGACCTTCGCGTTCAAAAGAATGCCGTTTGGGTTGTGTAATGCACCCGCCACATTTCAGAGATGTATGATGTCGATATTTTCCGACATGGTGGAAGATACTATAGAAGTTTTTATGGATAATTTTCCTGTGGTTGGTGATTCATTCAAGCGGTGTTTGAACAATTTATCTGAGTTCCTTAAAAGATGTGAAGACGCAATTTAGTACTGAATTGGGAAAAATGTCATTACATGGTGAAAGAAGGTATTGTTTTGGGTCATCGCATTTCAGAAAAGGGCATAGAGGTTGATCGAGCTATAATCGAGGTAATAGAGAGACTTCCCCCACCGATCTCTGTGAAAGGTGTGAGAAGCATTCTTGGGAATGCAGGTTTTTACCGGAGATTCATCAAAGAGTTTTCAAAGATTGCACATCCATTGTGCAAACTTCTAGAGAAAGATTGTATGTTTTGTTTTGATTAATCCTGTCTTAAAGCAATCGGCGAGCTAAAAGAAAAATTTGTGTCTGCACCTATTATTATTTCTCCGGATTGGAACACTCCATTTGAGGTGATGTGCGATGCTAGTGGGGTTGCTCTTGGTGTAGTATTGGGACAAAGAAAGAACAAAATCCTTCACCCCATTTACTATGCTAGTAAAGCCCTAAATTAAGCTCAGAAGAACTACACAGTGACTGAGCAAGAACTCTTTGCAGTAGTCTTTGCTTTTGAAAAATTTCTCTCCTATTGGGTAGGTACTAGAGTTATAGTGCATACTGACCATTCATCATTGAGATATTTGATGGCAAAGAAGGATGCGAAACGTAGGTTGATTCGTTGGGTATTACTGCTACAAGAATTTGACTTCTAAGTGATGGATAGAAAAGAAACTGAAAATCAAGTTGCTGATCGATTTTCCTGTCTAGAGGATGAAGCTACGAGAGAGTTAGGGGATAAGACTGACATTGATGATACTTTCCCCGATGAGCACTGTATTGACTGCTTCACAAGAGTTGATTCCATGGTTCGCAGATTTTGCGAACTATCTGGCTAGTGATATTGTTCCATCGGACTTGTCCTTTCATCATAGAAAAAAGTTCATGTACGATGTGAAGAAGTTCTTTTGGGATGAACCATACTTATATAGGAGTTGTGCCGACAGGCTTATTCGGCGATGTGTGCCAGAATGTGAGATGTTGAGTGTGTTGGAAGCATGTCATTCCGCACCCGTTGGTGGACATCACAGCGGTATCCGATCCGCTCATAAGATATTAAAATGTGGTTACTATTGGCCAACTCTTCATCAAGATGGTCATGAGTTTGCCAAAGCATGTGATCGATGCCAACGAGATGGCGGCATTTCAAGAAAGAAAGAGCTCCCTCTAAACCCCATTCTTGTGATTGAGTTATTTGATGTTTGGGGTATTGACTTTATGGGCCCTTTTGTGAGTTCTCATGGAATGAAGTACATTCTAGTAGCAGTTTATTATGCATCTAAATGGGTCGAAGCCATCGCCCTTGCAAACAATGAAGGGAAGAGTGTCACTGCATTCTTAAAAAAGAATATATTCTCTCGTTTTGGCACACCAAGGGCAATTATTAGTGATGGGGGCTCCCACTTCTGCAAGAAATTGTTCAAGGGGTTATTGGAGAAATATGCGGTTCGCCATAATGTGGCCACTCCTTACCACCCTCAAACTAGTGGACAAGTTCAAGTGTCGAATCGGGAGATAAAACAAATATTGTCAAAAATTAGTGAACGCTAGTAGAACGGATTGGTCAAGGAGGCTTGATGATGCTCTTTGGGCCTATCGGACAGAGTAGAAGACTCCCATAGGTATGTATCCATACCAACTTGTATATGGGAAAGCTTGTCATCTTCCGGTTGAGTTAGAGCATAAAGCCATGTGGGCTATGAAGAAGTTGAAAATGGATTGGAGCGAAGCTGCAGAACAACGGTTAACTGGGTTGAATGAACTCGATGAATTTTTCCTGAAAGCTTATGAAAGCTCAGACCTGTACAAAGAAAAGATGAAGAAGTACAATGAAAAAATAATTGAAAAACGAGAGTTTATGGTCGGGGATTTTGTGCTTTTATTCAATTCTAGTTGACTATGTTTCCGGGAAAGCTCAAGTCCAAATGGACTGGTCCTTACTTGGTTACCCAACTATTCCCTCATGGAGCAGTTGATTTGGAAACTAAGGAGGGTGTGCGGTTCAAAATGAATGGACAACGCATAAAAATCTATTTCAGGCATGCTGAATCGACGAATGAAGTGATCGAGGCATACCATCTTGATAAAGTGTGAGTAATCAAGTGTCCTCAGGCGTGCCGCAATGTTAAATCAGGCGCTTGTTGGGAGGAAACCCAATACTTATAGTTTTTCTTTCTAGTAATGTTAGCATTTTCTACTAATGGTTTTTAATTTGTAGGCACATCACCAGGAAGTTCTGCAGAAAATTATTCTGCAGCAGTCATTAACAGATACATCGATGGACCGTTTCAACTGTGACAGACTGTCGCATGAATCCGTCGCACCAGTTACGTCTTTCTGTTTTTTTCAAACTAGGGAACACGTGACGGAACCAACGACGGATCTTCACATATGAGACGGACCGTCGTCGTGGAATCATCACGTCATTAATGAGGCATACCCGACCCGACTGTGGGTTTTTAAAAAAATATTCAACATTTAAAACCCCCAACCATTCAGTTCACCCAATTCTTCACTCTTACTCCTATTTCCCTCCCTTTTCAACTTCCAAAATCATCTCTCTCTTCAACCGATCATTTTTCCCAAATTCTCTAAAATCCTAAAAGTCCTCATCTACTAGTCGGAGTTGCTACTGTGGGTGTCTTCTTGATCACCAAGTACCTTTTCCTTTTGTTTTTCTCCAATTCATAGGTATGTGTCTCTAATTTCTACTCATTTATACTGCATTTTTGTTTATCAATTATTATTAGCCTAGTTCTTCTTGATATGTTAATTTTTTTTTTTAAAATAAAATTCTATCTGACCTAGGTTAAAAATCCTCGAAATTGCCGTGTTAAAACACTAGAAATAGGTGCTTTAGCATTGCTAGTTTACTAGGTATTTGGGTTAGACAAATGTAGGTTATAACACTACCAATTCAATTTGGGTCATAGTGGATGAATGGGGCACCACCTAGTTCTGTCACTGAGTTTCAGAACGAGACCCCAATGATGGACCGTCGTACCCACGACGGACCGTCTTTGGGCCCGTTCCAACAGCCCTAACACCCCACTGTCTAATTTTTTCCAAGTGTCCTTCAACGTACACATGCGACGGAACGTCATCCCCAAGACGGTCCGTCCTGCACAACCGTTTTGGTTGTCAGAGATCCTATTTCTAAGGGTCTCTCACTTTTTCCAAGTGTCCTTTAACATACACAAGCGACAGACAGTCATCCCCAAGACAGGTTGTCCTGCACAACCGTTCTGGTTGTCAGAGACCCTATTCCTAAGGGTCTCTCACTTTTTCCAAGTGTCCTTCAACGGACACCTACGACGGACCGTCATCCCCATGACAGTCCATCCTACACAACCATTCTGCTTGTCAGAGACCCTATTCTTAAGGTTCTCTTACCTTTTTCTAAGTTTCCACCAACGAACACATGCGACGGACCGTCATACCTACGACGGTCCATCCTGCACAACCGTTCTGGTTGTCAGAGACTCTGTTCCTGAGGGTCTCTCTCTATTTTTCTAAGTGTTCTCAAACGGACAAGTACGACGGACCGTCATACACACGACGGTTCGTCCTGCATGACCGTTATGATGGTCAGAGACCCCTCTCCTAAGGGTGTCCTTTTTTTCAAGTGTCTTCTGACAGACACCTACGACAGACCGTCGTACCTATGACGGTCTGTCCTTCACATAACGTCATACTTGTCAGAGACTCTTCAGGGTTATCCATATAAACAAAGTCTAAGTAAGACACGACGGACCCCATGACAGTCCATCGTACTTATGACGAGCCGTCACTTGGCCCATCGTGTTTCACATAGAAATGTCATCTCATTTTAATTATTTTATGTGGTTTTTCTTGTTTTGTTTGCTCCTTCTAGTACTAATATTGATCCTTTACAGGTACTATCTACTATGGCACCAAAACAAGATCGAGTCTATGCACGCGGGCAATTGAAGTCTGTCGCCCCGTCTGCCCGCATTGTCATTGGCTTTGAAGACGAGTGTGACCCCGAGTACGTGCCCCCAGGCACTTCCACCCCATCCCGTGTTGCACGTGCTTCCAGAGACACACCCAAAAAGGTGGCGTCCGGCGTAGTCACTGCCTCCTAGTCTGATGAGGAGCGCACACTGACCGGCACATCTTCTGGGTAAGCCACTAATAAAGAAGGTGCATCTGGATCCCTAGGAGTTTCGTGGTCGGAGGAAGCCTCTGGATCTGCTGCGGTTCCCGCACCCGCCACCGCTGCAGCGTCGGCCTCGTCTGATGAGGCTGACAGTTCGGAATCTACACCCGGTTCACCAGCTCGTGCTCTCACCCCGGTTACTGACCATCCCAACCGGTGGTGTGTAGACAGGAAGTTTCAAGTCTATTCCGATGCAAAGTTCCTGAATGAAAAAGGAGTTATGACTCGGACACTTACATTGGAGCGGCGGGTCCTTACGGGAAGTCTCCCGACGATGCATGAGATCAACAATCTCTTCACCAGACATCGACTGGAGTGGATAGCACGTCCTTTGGGACATTATAGTGAAGAGCTGGTCCGAGATTTCTACGCATCCTACGTAGCGACTCTTCGATTGCAGATTGATATGCGGGCTGCCCCCGCCAAACAGGCCACACTGGAGCAGGTCCGAGTACATGGCGTTCCGGTTGATATCTCCCTGCCTGCTATCCGCCGATCTCTATACGGTGAGAATGTGGATGCTAATCGGACCCCTTTCACTACCGAGTTTTACTACCGATGGCAGATTGTAAAAGATGGCCAATTTCTGCGTGAGCCATTGCTGAGAGAGACCACCAAGAGGTGGATGGCCCTGCACTTGTCCGTTGATGGAGAGGGTGCCGACTGGGTGACTGAGCCTAAAAGGTCCATCAAGAAGACCAACCTGTCTTTCATGGCAAAACTTTTTTGGTTGATTGTCCGCCATTGCCTTTCCCCCAGAGCCGCTGATAATATCGTCACATGGGATCGAGCAGTACTGATGGCGGCGATGATATCCGGGTTCGAGGTGGATTTTGCGTGGCTTGTACAGGCGGTCATGCACGAGAGGGATTTTAAATTCACTACTACTTACCCTTTCCCGTGCATTATATTTTCTCTATGTAGGTCTACCGGTGTGCCTATATGGCACGTTGATCAACTCAAGACCCCGTTGGGTACAGTTGATATCGACCTCATTAGGGATGAGGCCAATGAGTTGTCTCCACGTAGAGGGCCCCGTACAGAGTTGCCTCCTCTTGGTGACAATCTGGTTGTGACGGCAGCACAGGACTGCACGGCTACGCAGGTCGATTCCACTGACACTACCCCGGTCGAGTCTATCCCGGGAAGTAGCACTGCCCCGAGCTCCTTTCGCTCAGCCCCTTTCTCCGCTCTGGTCCCTCTTTCTAGGGTACAAAAATTAGAGGCACAGATGGCCACACTTCTGCATCACATCCAGCCTTTGATGGAGAAGTCTATTGCTGAGGCAGAAGAGCGCTTGGAGCGGAGAATGGTCCAGCACACAGAGCGGAAGATCGCTGAGGTTCATCAGCGCTTGGACGCTTTTGAGTTACGGGTGCTAGCCCGTCCAACCCCTCCGGTGGATGTGTCGATCCATCAGGCTGCGGTTGACAGTCTTTGCGCAGATATTGATATGATCTTAGAGGCTGGGGTGCCTGAGTCTGAGGCCCTTTTTGCAGAGCCTACTGAAGACTCAGTGATGGCGGCCCTATTTTCCACATCAGAGATTCCACCACCTCCCCCTCTAGAGCATGCCAAGAGGTGTAGGGGTCTAGAGGATGATGAGGCGCAAGCACGGAAGAAGGAACGCGTGAGATGGAGGCTGCGAGGAAAGCCTCGCTTGCTGAAGAGGAGGCACGTTAGATGAGAGAAGGAGAGTTAGCTGCTGGGGCGTCTAGCTCGAGAACCGTGGAGATAGCGGGAGGCAATGCTGATAGTGCTGATGATGCTGAGGACACCACTGAGGGTGTCCAGATTTCAGAGATAGTGGGTTCCGGGGAATAGGACCCACTAACTTGCTGATCGTCGGCGCTTTGCGCCCCAGGTTTGCTTCACCTACCACTCCTGTATTTAACTTTTTTTTATGCATTGGGGACAATTACATGTCTTTTTGTTGGGGGTGGGGAAAATGGAAAGTGAGTGCTAGGGTGAAGTCCGAGTAGCCCAATTCATTATCCTCTTTTGGGGTTTTCTTGCCTGTGTTCTTTTTCCCCAAGATACTGATTACTTTTTCTGTTGAACCAACATGTCTATATCTTGTGTACATAGTTTAATTCTAGAGCATGATGGGTAAAATGATATCCTGATAAAATGGAAAATGATCCATGACTAGGCATAGTAATTGATAAATGTGTGGCTCTAAGCATGACATAGAGGTACACCACTGTATAACCCTAAGTCTAAAATTCAAACTAGGTGTTTGATAATCTGGTAGAGTGATGAGATGTCAAGTGAGTGTGAGGAAGATTTGAATAGTCCACTGCTTGTACTGAGCTAGAACTTGCCTGGTTAGTCCTGCCAAAAGTAAGCTGTAATACACAATTAGGAAAGGATCATAGGCCCTTATTAAATATAGACCATTTTTAGCCTAAATAAAAAAACCAAATGAAATTTATCCTTCTTTGATCCAAATGATTGAGCTTAAATTAGACCTTTCTTTTTCACCCCAACTGATCTTTTATGGGAATAATGTGTTGGCCCTGGTTCCTCCTTGGACATGTGCACCTCAGCTTATGCCAAAAGCATAAGTTGAGGGTGGCTAATGCAGTAAATAACATTTTTATGGCCCTAACCCAACATTGGGTATTGTGTACTTTGAATCATGGAAAAGCCATGAGTTGAGGGTGGCTATTATGAGGAATGCTCAGGAAAGTGGGGTTGAAAGAACAAAGAGAGAGAAATAACAAAAGTAAAGTGACTCAAGAATTAGTTGAAAGAAAAGTAAAAAAAAAATATAACAAAATTACAAGAAATACAAGCAAGGAAAGGAGAGAGTCACTTACACAAATGAAGAAAAAAGGGAAAATAGTAAAGTGAAAGAATATGGGAAACTGGGTAAAATAAAATGATAGAAAATGGTATGTTTAGCCGATATGTCAAGGAGGGCAAAAAGTCACTAAAGTATACCTAAATATACCCTACCTGTCCCTGAGCCTATGTTACAAGATAAAAAAGTCCTATGGTGATCCTAAGGGTTGTATAGCGAACTTTAAGCAGTGAAAATAAGGGCAAGTTTATGGCAATAGGTATGAATGAGTGTGAATTTGTTCTGAGAGTGAGTGTTGAAAAGTAATCCTTATATTCAAACTGAAATCATTGGTGTGAAAAATGAGATTTTTGTTTTGAAGTGAGGAAACTAGTTGCAGTGCCGAAAATATTAGCACCTCGGTGAGAAATTAAAGAGGATAGGTGTTAGTGCATGGTGAGTCTGTGTCATGCTCTGATCCCACATAATTCAAGTCCAATAGTGATAGCATGAATAAATATGATGAGATTAATCGGGATTGATAGCCAAATGATTGCAAAGGATAAAACATGGATACTGTTGTACAAAGATTGTGTATTGAGTCATATTGCGTCGCTTGAAGACAAACAACGAATTTAAGTTGAGGGTGTTGATATACCGTGGTTTCACGATATTATTAATACTTTTTCCTTAAGTTCAGTGTGTCCAAAAGCCTTTTTGTGCTAATTTTTATATAAGTTTCTCCTTATTTGCAGGAAATCAGTCAAAAGATGAATGCGGAGGTTTTTGAGCAAAGAAATGCAGAAGAGACCACCTACGGAGCTTGTGACGGTCTGTCATGCTTGAGACGGTCCATAGGTTGCAGCGTAGTGCAGCTGCAAAAGGAAGATGGAAAATTCTGACAAAGTGTGACGGACGGTCGTGTCCATGACGGTCCGTCCTGCAAGTTCATCATGAAGTTCAAAGAAGTATTCCCAATACCCATATTCCAAGAGTTTAAGTGTTTTGGAACGGAGACCCTCAACGGACCGTTGTGCCTGTGACGATCCGTTATATGTGCGGTCAAGGGTAATGAAGAGAGCAGCAGAACAAATTTCATCAAGTATGGGACGACGGAGTCCATGACGGTCTGTCGTAACCATGACGATCCGTCGCGATGTTCGTCGATCCAGCCGCATTTTGACAGATTTCCAGCAAATACAGTCCTTGTGTAATTAGGTTTTTATTTTCTATAAATTGTTTGAAAAACCTCATTTTTGAGGTTAGACTCTGGATTATTTGGTTAGGTCCTTGATTATTGTTAGACTCTTGATTATTTTTTTAGACCTTCTGTGAGATTCTTGATTATTTTGAGATTCTTGTAATTGAATGTTGGTAATTTTTGTTGAATAATCAAGCGAACTTTCGGATTTTACTCTTTCTCATTTGAGTAAGTACATGAATTCTTATGAATTCTTATACCATATATTTTAATATTGTGATTATGACTATGGGTAACTAAACTTTATAAATAGGGTTGTGGGAACCATAGGCAAATAATGAGGTAAAATCTAACTAAAATAACAATTCTAGAATAGTGACTTGCATATATTGATAATTCTTTCGCTTAGAAGTCTTTTTAACGGATGGACAACGTTAGAACTCGCCTTAATGCTATTTGCCGGACCAAGGAGGTAGATAATAGGAAAAGAATTATCAACATATATTTAGTGTATACTATCTAATAGGCTAGTATTGATTTGTACGAGGTAATAACTTAGTCAAATAGCAAATACGATGCTTAATATGAGGTAAAAAAAAGGTTTGTCTAGATGCCGGACCAAGGATTTAGAAATACATAACTTATCACTTTGAATGCAAGATACTAGGAAAGAATTGTTATAATTAGAATTATCAAGTTATGAACATGTGGGGAGAACGTAAACCCTAGTTACCTTCATTAATTAATTATAAAACTCCAACATTTGAAGCTGTTAAGTGTCTCTTTCAATTTCGCTAGTTATTTTCATTTATTTAGAAATAGAAAACCCCCCTTTTATAATTTTTGCTTTCCAAGGGATTAATTAACTGAAAAATAGTAATAATAGATTGAAGTTAAGTCTAAACTATTTTCCTCGTGGGAACGATCCCAACCTCACTAGTTGGGTTATTTACTTGCCACGACCGCTTTACTTCTTATTTGAGAAGTATGTTTGAGCGTATCAGTACTCACACCCATAACAAACAAAATATTGAACTCATCAAAGAAATCTTTGGGGTCTTCATCAATTTTTAATCAAAAGTACATGGGAGGATTCATTCTCGTAAAATCTCTCAAACGTTTAGCCATAGTACTAGTATATTGGTTCCCTCGAGGTGCAACCTTCCTATTACTTTGTGTCGTAATAGCCTGAAATTGGGTTGTGATGGCTTGGGCCATTTGGAACAGGGCTTCCCTTACCTCACCATCCGTCATAGCCGGAGGATTCACCAGAACATGTTCATTTGCAGCAGCTTCCACTTGAGGAGCATTTCGATTGCCTTGGGGAGTAGCTCCTTCTTTCGCAATCTCATCTCCTACTCTCCTCGCGGCAGTCCTTCTTGTGTTCATCGCATAAAACCGCAAGAAAGGTATTAGATGGTAAAAGAAACATAGTGTCAAAACTCTAAAGGCACAACATAGGAGTATCAAGAAAAGAGAGAAGTTTCCTGATCATCACATAGCCTCTTATCCATAATTATGACGCGCTTCATAATCATCAATAAGACACTATGTAACGTGGTTTAGTGAGACATTGATGCTAAGGATATTTAACCTCATGCTCTAATACCAAGATTTTCACACCCGAGAGCATACCCCAGATGAGACTGGCGTTGTCTTCCTCTCAGAGGACTCAGACAAGCCCTTAGAATTCATCATAACATGTGATCAGTAAAAATTTCACAAAATTAAAACTTTTACATTCTACTTGAAGTATAATTAGACTTCATGATTATCATTCATAAGCCATACGATATTCTACGAAATTATTTTACATATATAATACCATCTAAAGAGTGTAAATATGGACTTAGCGAATCCATAGTCAATATTCCACATAGGCCTTAATACAAAAGAATCCAAATAACATAATGGAAATAACATATTCTTAAAACTACTAAAAATTTACATAAGCTATACTATGAAAGATAACATCCCCGAATATGAATACCTACCAAGACTTGGATAAAGAGTTCCAAGCTTCTTCAAATCGACCTCCTTAACTTCAATGGCCGGAACCTACAGTTGTAGTAATATAAAGTAATGGGGTTAGTGCGCCACATGTACTAAGTATGGGTATATGCACATAACATTTAAGTAAATGCATGAAAAAGGATGATTTATCATATCTTTAGAAAACATGCTAAGTCATATGAAATTCTTCTATGCACATAACATATATCATATACAAGTTAAGGATTCATCAACATAAAACATGATCTTACGCAAAGTCATATTATCATAGAGTCATATTAACTTCTAATATTCAATAGATAATGTAACAGAACATACAAAACACTTACCAATGATCCCATCCGCAATCTAAGAGTGCAATGGTCATGTGAAGTTAGTCTGTCTTTGAGCTCTTGGAATCTCTTCTCACATTTTCCAGACCACTCAAATTTAACCTTCTTCGTCGTCAAGACTGTTAATGGAGCAGCAATAGTAGAAAAGCCTTCCAGAAACCTGCGATAGTAATTAGCCAAACCTAGAAAACATCGAATATCGGTAGTAGTAAGGGGTCTCGGCCATTTCTTCACTGCCTCAACCTTTTTAGGATCAAATTCTACACCTTGTTAGGTCAAAACACTACCAAGGAAGGTGACTTATCTCAACCAGAATTCACATTTGCTTAACTTTGCATAAAACTTATGTTTTCTAAGTACATGCGATGTCTTTCTCAAGTGTACTTCATGCTCTTCTATAGACTTAGAGTATATGAGAATGTCATCTATGAATACTATGACGAAGGTATAAAGGTACTAATAGAAAACTCTATTCATAAGGTCTATAAATGCGGCTTGTGCGTTAATGAGATGGAATGACATAACAAGAAATTCATAATGCCCATATCTAGTACGAAAAGCCTTCTTAGGAACATCTTCCCGCCTCACTCTAAGATGATGATATCCTGATCGAAGGTGTATTTTGGAAAATAAACTTGAACCTTGGAGTTGGTCAAATAAATCGTCAATTCGTGAAAGAGGGTACTTATTCTTTATAGTGACTTTATTGAGTTGCCGATAATCGATGCATATTCTATGGGTTCCATCCTTTTTGTTTATGAACAACACTGGAGCACCCCATGGGGATTTGCTTAGCTTGATGAAGCTCTTATCAAGTAGATCTTTTAAACGCAACTTCAACTCTTTGAGTTCAGCTTGTGCCATCCTATACGGGGGAAAAGAAATTTGCTTGGTGTTGGGATCTAAATCAAAACCAAAGTCAATCTCACATTCCGAAAAGACATCTGGGAACTCATTCACTATTGTCACTGATACTATGGAAGGAACGTCTTGATCTAAGTCATTGACTCTAACTAAGTTGCACAAATACCCCTTAGCTATCATCTTATTGGCCTTTAAGTGTGAAACAATTTGACCGACTAGAATTGATTCATGACCTTCCCATTCCCTCTCTAACTCATTTGGAAACTGAAACCTCACTACCCTTTTTCAAAAATCTATTGTGGCATAACACTTATGGTGCCAATCTATACCAAAGATTATATCGAAATAATACATGGCTAAGTCCACAAGATCAGTGTAAGTGACTCTATCAAGGATGTGAATTGGGAAATTTTTATACACTCTTACTGCTCTAATTCCCTCTCCTATGGGGATACTTACTGGAATCGGCTCATGCAGGATGTTAGGAAGCACATTAAATCTACTAGAAATCAAAGGAGTAGCCAATGATAGAGTTTATCCTGGATCTAACAATGCATACACTGGGAAAGTAAAGACATGAAACATACCCGTGACTACATCAGTTGACTTCTCTTGATATGCTCTACCTTTAAGCGCATAAAATAGGTTCCTATTAGGAGGTTCGGCTGCTACATTTGCATTCGGCTGAGGATGAGCACCTACCTTGGCCATGTTCATCATTTGAGGATAATATTGAACCATGTGTCCAGTCTTGTCACACCCGAAGCAGGAGTTAATACCTACTAAAAATTCACCTCCATAAGGACGTCCATATTTACCACAAAGCTTGCTTTTTTGCAGGATGTTCCAATCATTGCCCTTTCTAGCGCAAAACTCGGTCACTTTCACATTCAAATTTCCTGAAGATGAAGAATTACCTAAATGTCTCTTGAACTTAGGCCTTTTTTGGACTCTAAATGAGCCCCTACTCGATTTAGAACCAGTCTGATCCGCGGTCTTAGGCTTCTTGCTTTCATGAACGCTCCTCTTACAGCGGCTCCCGTCCACTTACTGAGCATGCACCATCAACCTTCCTAGATCCATGCTATCATGCAACATGGATTCCCAACAATCTTTCACTAGATACTCCAACACGCCAGTCACAAATCTGCTCATTTAATCCCTGCTATTTTCCACCAGAGAAGATGCATATTTTTATAGTTTAACGAATTTCAAGGAATACTCCTTGACTGACATACCTCCCTATCTCAGGTTGATGAACTCTTCAGCCTTGGCTTATTGTTACTCTCTAGGGAAGAATATCTCCAGAAAGGCAGTCTTGAGAATATCCTAAGTGATGGGAACATCTCCAGGTGCTTGACTGTCATCCCACATTCGGTACAAAATCTGTGCCACATCCTTGAGTTGATATGCTGTCAACTCAGCCTTCGCGTCCTCATTTACTCTCATGCCACAAAGGATCTTGTGGACTTCATCTACGAACTCCTAGGGATCCTCACTTGTCTTGGACCCATACTACACTAGAGGATTCATTCTGGTGAAATCCCTCATCTTGCTAGACATGGTGCTAGCATGAGGGTTCTCTCTAGGAGCACCCTCTCTGGAGGCTTGACACGTGATGTCTTGAGCCTGAGTAGTGATGGCCTGTGCCATTTGCAAAAAAGAATTCCTCACTTCACCATCTATTAACCCATCAGGATTGACAGGCACTTGATCCACAACAACTGGCGCTTGAGGAGGAACTTGATTTCCTCCAGAAGATTCCTCACCTACCCTCCTGCATGTATTTCTCCTTGTATTCATTATATACACGTATATACAAGAAGAGAGTTAGATTCTTAATGACACAATTATGTCAAAATTCCACATAGCACGATAAAGAGTAGAAGGAGGGAAAAATTCCTAAGTATTATGCAGTCTCTGATTCATGATAGTTGTGCACTTCACTACCATAACTTAGAAATTACTTAACGTGGTTGATATGAGCCTGATGTCTTTGATATTTAACATAATGCTCTGATACAAAATTTATCACGTTCCGGATTCTCGAATAAAAATCACAACCGGCATCGTTGACCTTTCAGAGGTTGTAGACAAGCCTCTTCTTGCATACATCACATTCATACGGTTAATTTTAGCGAAAAATTTAAAACTTCCTTTTAATATTTGAAGTATACGTAAACTTGATATTGTAATCATATAAACACGTATTTATAAGTAAGTTCATTGCTCATACATCAACCATCTAGTTATAGAAACATACAACTTGAAAGAAATAGAATCTCATGTCATAAGTAATACTTGCCAAAATGTCATCATTACGAGCGTCTGAATTAATTATCACGACTGAAATCTAGACCCCAGACGAGAACGGCGTCATTGACCTCTCAGAGGTCGTAGAAAGACTACATACGTCATTCTTACTTCATCTAGGTTAATTTTAGCGGAAAATTTGAACTTTTTGTCTTCTTACTTCATGCTAAACATTTTAGACTTAACATCATAGGCGTTCACAAATCAACCATCTAATAGAGCTATAATCAAATGAAAAAAAATTATTCATAATTGCATTAAAGGTATTTTTTCCAAAATGGCACCAATACAAAGTCTAAAATAGAAGTGGAAAGAAACACTAGTGGAACATGGTCCACTAGATAAAGCCTACATCTAAGCCAGATAATAACAGTAGACAACCTCGAAAGCATGAGGGCCTACCAAGTTCGAATGAAAGCTCCACGTTCGGATAGCTTGAACGTCGTACTATAAGATCCAACGTCCACCTGTTCCTGCACATAAAAGTAGATATTTTTATGGAATTAGTACACACTTGTACTAAGTATGGGTATATGCAAGAACACACCAAGGACATGCATGAGAAAGAATAGCTCTTTCCTAACAACATGATTTATGGAAAGTCGAGTCAATGGACTTGCCAAATTTGGATTAGGTAAGTCAATAGACCTGCCAAATTAGGATTTGAAAAGTCATGCCATGAGTGTATCATGCACCATGAAACTTATCATTTTGCAAACAACATATAACATATTTCACACATCATATCACATATAGAACATAACATCTTTCATATCATTCAATCATATGCCATGAGACCTTTGTATCATGGACTTAACATTAAGACTTTCCAGAAATGAGGGCTCAACATATGGGACCTCAACTAGGGAGTGCTTTAGCAAACACAGAGTCTTCTTCGTTTATTCATACGTATTCAATTTCATTTCATTCATGGGCCAGTGTAAACACGAGCTATACCTAGGATGTAGTGTAAGACTTTCATCGGGTTCGTTAGGAAATGACAAAGAATGACCTAATGACATTACTTGAATCGAACTCACCATTTAATTATCCTATCCTAATACCATTGGTATCATTCATTTGATTATGTGCATAGCGTTCATTCACTGTGAACTTTAACTTTAACCGACATAGATCATGTGATCATCATGAAATCCTATATCATGAAACCCCACACCGAAAAGAGGTGGAATCACCAGCCAAAGTGACCCAACACATGCTAGCGTACATGGGAATTGAACCCCGCCAGATCCCTAAATCGGCAGTTTAGGTTTGAAGACTAAGAGATATAAGGAGACCCATACCCGGCATGCCAGAAAATATCACCTCATGAGAGTTACGTGAACCTCTGCCCTTCCTGAAAGAAGGCATCACCGCTCATATCTAGTCTATCAGTGCTCAGTATAAAGTTCCATTACATTTAACTCATACATCATGGAAGCTAGCTTCTAGTATGAGGACATCATAGCTCAATAGATGATTTATAATCTCATCATTAATATTAAGTGTGTTAATCTCAGTACTTTCATTAGAGTGTTCATAGTTACTAGTCTCTTCATTAACTTTACACTCTCATAGGTGACGTTTTGGAAACATTTACTTAGGCTCATTTGAGATTGCTCTCATTTTTTAAATTAGCCTCATATTATGTTGTCACCACATTCATTATCATTATCACATTTGATAATCATAGTTACTCACCTCTTTTTTCGTGAATGTTAATTTCATCATATGCTAATGCATTTGGCCATTTGGTGCATTTCACAATTTTACTTAACCCTTCTAGGGTTTCATCATTTCATTGTTCATTTTATCATTTCATTGTTCATTTCATCATATTCCAATGCACTTGACCATTTAGTGTATTTTACAATCGTACTTAACCCTTCTAGGGTTTTATCATTTCATTACATACATCTTAAGTTCACTTACTTTTAAACGTATGCTATACTTATGGGTTTATAAATACAATCCATTGGGCTTCATTCATAGTTTGTCTAAGTGATTCATATTTACCCAAGATTATGTGGTACAAGACTTATGAATCTTGTAGACATGCCAAGATATTGATTTTGATCTTTAGCGGCAACATTCATTAAATATTTACTTACGTATGACTTATGTGTCAATACAAAATTGGGCAAGGGAATCGGATTTCAAATCCCTTGGACAACACTTCATCTTATTTTAAACTTGATAGTCACTTTTTTTAAATTTTGGGGACCCTAGTTTTAACCCCACCAACCCCATAATATTTTCTTTCTTTTTCTCCTGTCCTTTTTCGTTTAAGTCAAGGCCATTGTGGGTTCAATCCCCCACAAGCTCATTATTTTTCTTTTATTTTATATATTAACTTTATCACTTATCCAAGAGGTTGTGTGTTCAATCCCCACTCTCCACATTTATTTTCTCCTTTATTTTTCTCCTAACACTCTTATCCATTCAAGAGGTTTTGGGTTCAATTCCCACTCATCACATCTAATTTTCCTTACATTTTTCTCACAAAATGTTTATGAAATTTTCATTTAGTGAGTCGTGGTTTCAATACCCAATGAACTCACATTTTGAAACAATTTTAAACGAAGCTCATTTTTTAAAAAAGTTGGCCGAGACTATGATTTCCAGTAGGCTGGAAATTTAGTCTCTTTCAATCTATTTTTGTCTTAATCTTTTATTGATTTTTTTTTTAGATTTAATGTAATGATTTCTTGGTTTCAATACATAGTGATCTCACTTATTTTACATTCATTTTTAATTGCATTTTGTACCAAATTTTTTGCCAAAACCTAACCTACCAAATGTTGGAAATTTGTTTACTATTTTCCGCTTCATTTTATCATCATTCATACGTTAATTCATAAGGGATTTGATGGATCACTTGGTGCATCTTTAAGTGTAATATTTTGATGATTATATTCAGACAAGAATTACAATTTCATCCATAACCATTACAACACTTTTACACCTCATAATTTACAGAAACATTCGCACATGAAATTCAACCATAAAAACATTTTCACATACTTTCGGTTGACATAACTTAACATGCTTACAATTTCAAAAACATAATCAAGAAAACACTAGTACGAAAATAAAACTTCATACTTAAAATACCAGCAAAAGTACCAGCAACATGATCTCTAACCTATTTCACATTGAGATCAAAGGGATACTAGGGACAAAGAGTTCGACAAGAACGGGAACAACCCTTGTTTTCGAGTAGATTCATCTCATCCTTGAGGGTCTCTTGGGAAAGGGACCAAGAGTAAGAAAACCCATACCGTATTTTGACGTTCAAATCTTGATATTTCTGCCCAAAAAAATCCACTCAAGAACACGTCTAAGCCTCCTCAATATTAACTCCAGTCGAATGACAACCTCCATTAGCCTAGTGTGCGATTAATGTTTGTTTTCTTGTGATTTCGTGTGAGTTCTTCAAGTTTTAAGAACTTGGTTTATTTTTATGCTTTTGTATATTATTTTGGAAGAGAAAATATGTGAGAAAGAATAACAGAGATTGAGCGTGAGAGTGGAGAGATAAACGTAAGAGAGAGTAGGAGCTATATTAGGCTTAGGAGTCTAGTTTAGGACTTTGTCAAATAAGGTTTACTTAATTATGAAAAATCTGATTTTTATTTTATTTTAAATCGTCTAATGAATAATAATTATTAATTAATTATATTAATTTAATGGCTTAAATAAATATCACATTAATTCATTGCTTTCACCTAGGTTCGAACCTGGGTAAAGCAAGACTTCACTTCAAGAGCTCAATTTCGGCTCTCTCTCCCAAAATTGACCCTCCACCTTATTAATTAAATAATTAATTATTTATTTAGAATAAGTACAATACTACCCTTAGCCTATAAAAAGACTATTTTACCCCTAGATCCTCCAAACCTAGGATTTCCTCTTTTTAAGTCTTGTAAAGACTCCTTCGAGTAAATCTTCACATTCGAGAGCCCTACATTGTTGGACCCAACCTTTCCTAGATAAACTAACCCCCCAAGTTAGTTCTCTTGGATGTAGCAAGGGTTCCGAAGTCTGTTTCTACGCGCATCAATCCGTGTGAACCTGGTTTAATCGTAGGCATTCTAGACACATTAAGCATTACTTAGCATATTCATTTTTTAGGGTTGTGACATTATCCCTCCTTAGGAACATCCGTCCCTGAATGAGACTACTCTTTACTAACAATAAGTAAGTCATCTATAGAATGTATGCCTACATAGGTAATTCATTATTTCCCATTGGTGAATATCTGATTCACATATTAACATGATGGTGCACATCCATGAAACCTAGTAGTAACTTCACATTAATGGATTAAGGAACTTTTTCCTAAACTAGTCTCATCAAAGCGTACAACATAAGTAAACATGTAAGTCATACAAATCAACAACCAACATGATGACTCAAACCTATTTACCTCATACTAGTGCATAAAAACCATACACAGTCAAATAGCTGAAGGACTAATTGAGGCTACTCACCCGAGACTTCACGAGAAGTGCCTTTCCCTGCACCTCTATACTTGAGTGCGAAGAATAGTTGCCTCCTTGGAGCCTCTTCGCTTGGACCATTTGACTGAACTCTCTCCTTCCCTTGTTCTTAACTTTTCCTAATCGGACAATCCTTCACCATGTAACACGGTTTTCCACAAATATAACAAGAATTAGTGCCCATCATACACTCTCCGCCATGTAGTTTGCCACATTTCCTGCAGGGTGGTCTCTCCTGAGGTGTATCTACTTCATTATTTCTCTTTACTCTAAACTCGGAATTCCTATCATGGTGACCCTTGGATGAACTTGACTCCCCTTGGTGGAAGAGTCCTTTCTTAAACCTGGGCTTATCCCTAATTTCAGTACTACTTTTCCTAGAAAAATTATTCTCAGATTGTCTTTACCTGTTCCCTGCCCTAGTATGCTTCCTATTCCTATTTTCCTCCACTTATTGGACATGGACCATAAGACTGGAAAGACCCATGCTGGAATGCAACATAGCTGCCCTACACTTCTCCTCAAGATTCTCAGCAATCTTAGATCCAGTATAAACGGGAGGATTCATCCTCGTGAAGTCCCTTAACTTTCTTGCCATGGTGGTGGCAGGTGGGTTCTCCCTGAGAACACCTTGTTGATTTTCCTTCGTTTATACTCGTATTCATCATTATGAATCTCAAGAGTAGATGTTAGATACGCTCTTAACACCATGAAACAAACATTAGAGAAGGCATGATAAGATCATAAAAAGGGAATTTTTCTATGCATCACACAGTCTCTAATTCAGGATAATGGTGCACTTCACTACCATTACTTAGAAACTACTCAATGTGGTTGATGTGAACTTATTATCCTCAGAATTTAACCTAGTGCTATGATACCAACGTTTCAATATTCGAAATCTAGACCCCATATGAGACCGGTCAGAGGTCGCAGATAAGCCTACATACGTCATTCTTACTTCATCTAGGTTAATTTTAGCGAAAAATTTGAACTTTTTGTCTTCTTACTTCATGCTTAACATTTTAAACTTAACATCATAGGCATTCACAAATCAACCATCTAATATAGCGATAATCAAATGAAAGAAACAATTCATAATTTTACTAAAAGTATTTTTTCCAAAACGGCACAAATACAAAGTCTGAAATAGAAGTCGAAAGAAACACTAGTGGAACATGGTCCACTAGGTAAAGCCTAGATCAAAGCTAGATAATAACAGTAGAGAACCTCGAAAGCATGAGGGCCTTCCATGTCCGGATGAAAGCTCCACGTCCAGATAACTGTAGCGTCGTATTGTAAGATCTAACGTCTACCTGTGCCTGCACCTAAAAGTAGATATTTTTATGGAATTAGTACACACTTGTACTAAGTATGGATATATTCAAGCACACACCAAGGACATGCATGATAAAGAAAAGCTCTTTCCTAACAACATGATTTATAAAAAGACAAGTCAGTGGACTTGCCAAATTTGGATTAGAAAAGTCAACGGACCTGCCAAATTATGATTTGGAAAGTCATGCCATTAGGGTATCATGCATCATCAAACTTATCATTTGCAAACAATACATAACATATTTCACATATCATATCACATATAGAACATAACATCTTTCATTATTCATTCATATGCCATGAGACCTTTGAAACATAGACTTAACATTAAGACTTTCCATAAATGAGGGTTCAACATATGTGACCTTAACTAGGGAGTCTGCTTTAGAAAACACAGAGTCTGCTTCGTTCATTCATACGTACTCCATTTCATTTCATTCATGGGCCAGTGTAAATACGAGCTATACCTAGGATGTAGTTTAAGACTATCATTGGGTTCGTTGTGCAATGACCAAGAATGACCTAATGTCATTACTTGAATCTAACTAACCGTTTGATTATCCTATTTAAACACCTCTAGTATCATTCATTTCATTATGTGCATCATTTGAGGCTGGCCTCCTTCATTCATTTGGAACTTTAACTTTAACAGACATAGATCATGTGAGCTTCATGAAATCTAGTGTCATGAAACCCCACACCGAAAAAAGGTGGAATCACAGGCCAAAGTGACCCAAAACATGCTAGCGTACATGGGAATTGAACCCCGCTAGATCCTTATAACGGAAGTATAGGTTTCAAGACTAAAATATATAAGGAGACCCATACCCGGCATGCCGGACAGTCTCATCTCATGAGAGGTACGTGATCCTCTGCCCTTCCCGAAAGAAGGCTTCACCTCTCCTAACTAGTCTATCGGTGCTGTTCAGTATAAAGTTCCATTACATTCAACTCATACATCATGGAAGTTGGCTTCTAGTATGAGGACATCATAGCTCAATAGATGATTTCTTATCTCATCATCAGTATTAAGTGTGTTAATCTCACTACTTTCATTAGAGTTTTCATAGAGATTAGTCTCTTAATTAACATTACACTCTCATAGGTGAGTGCGTTTTAGAAACATTTACTTAGGCTCATTTGAGATTGATCTCATCTTTTACATTAGCCTCATATCATGTTGTCACCACATTCATTATCATTATCACAATTGCTCTTCATAGTTACTCACCCCTTTTTGCGTGAATGTTCATTTCATCATATACTAATGCAGTTTTCCATTTGGTATGTTTCACACTCTTACTTAACCCTTTTAGGGTTTCATCATTTCATTGTTCATTTCATCATATGCCAATGCTCTTGTCCATTCAGTGTATTTTACACTCGTACTTAACCCTTCTAGGGTTTCATCATTTCATTACATACATCTTAGGTTCACTTACTTTTAAACGTATGATAGACTTATGGGTCTATACATACAATCCATGGGGCTTCATTTATAGTTTGTCTAAGTTATTCATATTTACCCAAGATTATGTGGTACAAGACTTATGCATCTTGTAGATATGACAAGATATTGATTTCAATCTTTAGCGGCAACATTCATTAAATATTTACTTACGTATGACTTATGTGTTAATACGAAATTGGGCAAGGGAACCGTATTTCGAATCCCATCTATTTTTCCTTACATTTTTCTCATGACATTTTTATGAAATTTTCATTTAGTGAAGTCATGCTTTCAATCCCCAATGAGCAAATTTTAAGTTTTTTTTAAACGAAGATCATTTGTTTTAAAAGTTTGCCGAGACTTCAATTTTCAGCAGGCTGGAAATTTAGTCTTTACCAATCCATATTTTTCTTAATCTTTTGTTGATTTTTTTTTTATAGATTTCATGTAATGATGTCTTGGGTTCAATCCATAGTGATCTCACTTATTTTACATTCATTTTTCATTGAATTTTGTACCATTTTGTTTTGCCTAACCCAACCTACCAAATTCTTGAAATTTATTCACTATTTTCGGCTTCATTTTATCATCATTCATACGTTAATTCTTAAGGCATTTCATGGATCATTTGGTGCATCGTTAAGTGTAATATGTTTATGATTATATTCAGCCAAAAATTACCATTTCATCCATAACCATTACAACACTTCTACACCGCATAATTTACAGAAACATTCGCACATAAAATTCAACCATAAAAATATTTTAAAATACTTTTGGTTAACATAACTTAACATGATTACAATTCCAAACACATAATCAAGAACACATTATAACGAAAATCAAACTTCATACTTAAACTACTCTCAAACATACCAACAACATGATCTCTAACCTATTTCACATTAAGGTCAAAGGGACACTAGGGACAAGGAGTTCGACGAGAATGGGAACGCCACTAGTTTTCGAGTAGATTCATCTCAGCCTTAAGGGTCTCTTGGGAATGGGACCAAGAGTAAGAACACCCGTAACTTATTTTGACGTTCAAACCTTGATGTTTCTTCCAAAAAACTCCACTCAAGAACACGTCTATGCCTCGTCAATATTAACTCCACTCGAATGACAACCTCCCTTAGCCTAGTGTGCGATTAATGTTTGTTTTCTTGTGATTTCGTGTGAGTTCTTAAAGTGTGAAGAAATTGGTTTATTTTTCTTCTTCTATATATTGTTTTGGCAGAGAAAAAAACGTGAGAAATAATAACAGAGATTGAGCGTGAGAGTGGAGAGATAAACATATGGGAGAGTAGGAGTTATATTAGTCTTAGAAGTCTAGTTTAGGACTTAGTCAAATAAGTTTTAATTAACATTAAAAATCTGATATTTATTTTATGTTAAATAAGAAAACGAATAATAATAATAAATTAATTATATTAATTCAATAGCTTAAATAAAAATCACATTAATTCATTGGTTCCACCTAGGTTCGAACCCGAGTGAAGCAAGACTTCACTTCAAGAGCTCAATTTTTTGGCTCTCTCTCCCCAAATTGCCCCTCCAACTTATTAATTAAATAATTAATCATTAATTTAGGGTAATTAAGATAGTACCCTTATCCTGGAAAAAGAACATTTTTGCCCCTAGACCCTCCAAACCTAACATTTCCTCTTTTTAAGTCTGGTAAAGACTCCTTCGAGTAAATCTTCGCATTCGAGAGCCCTTCATTGTTGGACCCAACCTTTCCTAGCTCAACTAACCCCCAAGTTAGTTGGATATTATGTAGCAAGGGTTGCTAAGTCTGGTTCTACGCTCATCAATCCGTGTCAATCCAGTCTAATCGTAGGCATTCTAGACATATTAAGCATTACTTAGCATATTCATTTTTTAGGGTGTTTACAAAAATAGAAAAGAAACAGTAGTGGAACATACTCCACTAGTTCAAATATACTACTAAGCAAGAAATGTTAAGGCAAGCATCCTCGAATGCAAGAGGACCTACCAAATCCGGATGAAATCTATTAGTCCGAACAACTGCAATGATACCTTCTACGTCCACCTGAGCCTGCACCTAAAATAGTAATATTGTGTGGAATTTATGCACACTTGTACAAAGTATGGGTACATGCAGTAACACATAATGGTAATGCATGAACAAGAATGACTCTTCCTAATCAACATGCTTTCTTAGAAGGTAAAGTCTCTTGACATGCCTAATTCGTAATAGGAAGGTCATGTTTCCTCTTTTATTAATTTAATTTTACCAATGTGTTTCCTCTGCCGACATCTTTAGACCGACTATGTTCTTAAACATCTTCTGTATTTTGTTTGAAACTGCCAAACACCAAGTTCAGCTGAGTCAACCCCGAGACTATTTGAACAAAGGAAAACAAGTATACATTTCTTCGACCATTTCCCAAACAAGGAAGCTTGCTCTTTCTTTTATATTTCCTCGGTGTGGGATATGCCTGCTTGCATTTGAATTTAAGCCTTTTAACATTTTTATGTATTTTAATTACTAGCTACTAATCATGAATTTCATACGGTTCAATTTCTGGACGATTTAGACAAAGAAGCACACAGTCCACTCACTATCTTCAAAAGAGGTAAGCCTACTCTTTGCCTTAAATTTATCATTGTGGCATATTGATCATTGCATCATTTTATATTGCGACTATTTGACCATAATATTATTTACTACTCTTTCACCATACAACTTCCATTTCTTCTAATAATAATACTTCTTATCTATCTTAAATATTCAGGTCATAGCCAAAGGAAAAGGTTCCCCATCTATTACAGAACAACGAAGCGGGTATATGATTCTAAAAAATGTTCATAACAGTTTATATCGTGGTGAAAAAAGTTTCAATACAAAACTTCTAGATTTTGCTGTAACAATGGTTCAATCTTACTAACATTTCCAAACTTACATCAAGACATACAATAATATATTTTCGTGTACTTCATTAATTTTGAATTACGATAAAGAAATCGCTAAAGAAACCGCGGTATTCATACATTCCGAGTACAAGGACAAATGTATCATTTTATAGATGATTTAGTTGCTTCCAATAAAAAACCCAAGAACATACCGTTATAATTTTACGATCATGAAAATGAACTTATCAGAAGAATGGCTTCTTCAGCTACGGTCAACGAACTGATCGTGCAAAATCTTATGAACATATTAAAAGTTAACCCATACACTATATTCCTGAATCTCTTTTAAATATTCACCAGTTAATCAATTTTGATATTTCACTTAAATGTGACTCATCGTTAGATCAACGAGCACATAATTTACCCCTTGCACATGAGGATGCAACAATATGGCCCGAGGGAAATCATATTTATTCTAGCACTACTACGCATATTTAAATATACACTCATAGTAATAGAGCTCACTTAGTAAATTATTATTATGGATGTTATGATCCCCTGCAATATCCATTATTATTTTCATGTGGTCAAAATGGATGGCATTGTGGGATAAACAATACCTCAAACAAACACTATTATAAGAAATAGAGGTTATTGTATACATGAAGAGCTACCCATTATATCAAACATGAGTTCAATTGATGTCTTTCTTGACATGGAAGCTGAATCTTAACGAAAATGAAAATGAAAAAGAGGATATAGTCTCTTGCTGAGAGTGTTAGAGTTATAAATTTCAAATAAGGGATAATAATACAAATGAGGTATTACATTGTGTAAGAGTATTCCAACAATATATAGTAGACATATATATAAAACTTTAAACCCAAAGATTAGAGTTCTTCTCTTTGATCCCAAATTTATCTAGAATTTAATTCTTACAAAGAATTCTTGATGTGCTAAGATATGGTAAAATAGAAACTTTAAAAGTAGGGGAAAATCATTCCTTCCGGTTACTTTTATAGGAGGACAAAGAGACATGCGTTGATGGTTTAGGGATGCTATTGCATTAGTTCAATATTTTGGAAAGCCTGACTTGTTTATAACAGTGACATGCAATCCATCTTGGCCAGAAATAAAAACACATCTAGTACTCACTGATGAAGTACAAAATAGACCTTATTTAGTTAGTAGAGTATTCTGGGTAAAAATAGAAGAGTTAAAAAGGATATATGAAAAAACAAATCTTCGGAAAAGTTGCAGGTTTTATGTATACCATAGAATTTCAGAAAAGTGGTCTTCCTCATGCCCATTTTCTTATTATACTTGATGACAACTATAAATTATTGACTCCTAAATCCAACGACAATTTTTTTTGCATTGAATTACCAGATTCTGAGAAACATCCTTATCTATATTCACTTGTTACTTAACATATGATGCATGGTCCTTGTGGAAAGTTAAATCCGACAAATGTTTGCATGAATAAGCTAAGGAAGGTAATTGCAAATTCAAATATCCAAAAAAATTTGCTGATCTAATATCAAAAGGGAGAAATTTATATCCCATATATAAAAGACGAAAAATCGGAGAGACAATAAACACAAGACTTCATTTTTTAGACAATTCATGGGTTGTTACATATAATTCATTTTTACTGTGCAGATATAGTTGTCATATGAATGTTGAAGTTTGTTCTGATTTAAAAGTTGTTAAATACATTTACAAATATTTGTAAATATCATGATAAAACTGCATTTCACGTACACAATACTGATACTGGTATAAACATAGATGGAATAAAGGAATATGAATCTGCTAGATGGGTTTCCCCCTCGAGGATGCTGGAAGTTTATTTAGTTTTTCTATTAGTGAAATGCTTCGTACTGTTTATCACCTTCAACTGCATATAGAGGGACAACAATTTATTTCTTTTAAAAGCACTAAAATATAGAAACAATATTGGCAAATTCAATGATCTGAAAAACAATGTTGGCTTATTTTTTTTTATGAAGATAACAAATGAAGGTGCTAAACAATTTTTTTTTAAAATTATATAAAGAATTTCCCTAATACTTTGTATAGTCACCATCACACAAAATTTGGGCACTGTTATTGGACGTGTTGTAACATGTTATCCCATAGAAGGAGAAAGATATTATCTTAGATTATTATTAATGAACGTAATAGGTCCAACCTCATATGAAGATCTACTAATAGTTGATGGAATATGTTGTTATGCATTTAGAGAATCTGCACATGAAAGATGATTGCTACATTTCGATAACTTTTTAGTTGAATGTATGTCTGAAACAATGACTTATCAAATGCCACATAGTTTAAGACGTTTGTTCGCAACATTATTGGTGCATTGCAAACCTGTTAATACTTCTGAGCTTTGGGAAAAGTTTGAATATTCATTATCTGAATACTTTACGAATCTTCCTAATATGAATGCAACAGATATACGTTCATAAATTCCGAATAACATTAATGACACTATACAATTAATGGGTCATGATATTAACAAATACAAACATTTATCTAAAGAATTATATTGTCGCCAACTGCTATAGAGGCAATAGACTGTCATTTTGAAAGGCATAACGTTGTTAAAGACGAGGATTTATTACTAGAAACAAAGTTTAATAATGTACAACAGAAAGCATATGATAAAATTCTTCATACAATATTTTCTAACCAATCAGGTGAATTTTTTATTGACGGACCTGGTGGTACTAGAAAAACATTTTTATACCATGCTTTATTAGCTTCTATACAATCGAAAGGTTTTTTTCTTTGTCAACAACTACTTCAGGTGTCGTAGTTCCCATACTTCCTGGAGGACGAACTACTCACTCCCATTTGTAATTTCGTTTTGAAATTGATGAAGAATTTTCCTACAACATTAGTAAACAAAGCTCGCTTGTAAATTTGATACGTGATGCCAAGCTAATTGTATGGGATGAATTAACCATGTCCAAAAAAAGTTATCGAAGATTTTGATATTCTCTTGATAGAAAATTAACTGCAACAAAAATGAAAAGAAAAGACTCGCAAGTGTGGAAATTTGTTGTGTTAATGCTCAGCAAAACACTATGTTACAAGAGTCTTACATATATGAAAACTTATAAAATAAAGCAACACGTTGAATATCTTAGAAAATCTGAAGGTAAAAAAGAGGCTCCACTACTCCTAATTCCTAATGAGTCGGAAACAACTTATTTAACTCCTAAACAAATGCAACAACAAAATGATGAAACCACATCTGATCACGTTGCCAACATTGCCTCCCTTAAATTGAAACATCTTTAAATTTAATTTGAAAATGTCAAGTTGACCGCATATCTTTAGAAAGGACACTGGTTTCAGGGGCTCTGTGTACATGTTTGCAACCTTATCTTCACTTGTACAATAAATAAGACTAATCTTTGCATCCTTAGTCAGATCACGCAAGAAGTGGTACTTCACATCTATGTGGTTACTTCTTCCATGTTCAACTTGATTATTTGAAAAACTTAATCACCAAAGTATTGTTACAATAGATTGGCGTTGGTCTGTCCTACTTAAAATGAAGTTCTACAAGTATATTTCTCATCCAAAGTGCTTGACAAGCACACAATGTTGCAACTACATACTCTGCCTTAGTAGTCGACAAAGTAACAATAGGTTGCTTCTTTGAAGACCAAGAAATAACTCTAGAGCCCAACATAAAAACATATTCTGATGTACGTTTCCTATCTTAAAGATTCCAGCATAGTCACTATCAGTGTAACCAACCATATCTCAACCTACCCTCATCTGATAAAGAATTGCAAGGTCACTAGTACCATTCAAGTATTGCAGGATCCTCTCTGCAGCTTGTAATTGCATTTCTTTTGGACTCTCCATGAATCTTCTAATGGGACTTACAACGTGCATAACATCAGCCTTGTTTCCATCAAGTACATCAGTCTTCCCACGATATGTTTGTATAAAGTGTTGTCCTATTGTTTCCCTTCAGGTTCTTTGACAAGCTTCAAACCCTTCTCCATTGGTGTGCTCACAGTGTTGCTAATTTTCATCTAGAATCCGTCCAAAATATCTTGCACATATTTATTTTGAGAAAATAATGCATCACACACAAATCATACATCTCAAACTCAACCATCATGAACTTCTCAAAGTTCTCAATCATAGACACATTACTTCAAGTATAAATTAAGTCATCCACATATAAACACACCATTAATACCCCTGCACCTTCCCTTTTTATGTAAAGAGTATGTTCATATGGACACTTTTGAAATCCCTCCATTGAAAAATAAGTATCTATGCGACTATACCAATCTCTGGAGCTTGTTTTACTCCATATAGAGCCTTTTTCAATCTAAGCACTTTATTCTCAACACCAAATTTCACATAGGTAGGAGGCTGTTCGATAAATACCTATTCTTGAAGTTCACCATGTAGGAAGGAAAATTTCACGTTCACCTGATAGATTTTCCAAGCATGTTGAGCAGCCAAAGCAATAACCAATCTGATGGTATCAAAACGAGCAGAAGGAGAAAACACTTCTACATAGTCAACACCATATTCTTCTTGTAGCCTTTTTCTAAAGCGAGCTTTAAACTTGTCGACCTCTTCGGTTTCCGTCAACTTTAGTTTATAATCCAATTTGACACTAATGGTTTTCTGATTTTCTTGAAGATTTGTAACCTCCCAAGTATCAGTTTTTTCAATTGATCTAATTTACTTTTCCATGACTTGATGCCACTTCAGGTCTTTAACTGCATCGTCAAAAGATATAGGATCACAATATGAAAATACAGAAAAATGATTTACTGTATTTCCAGATTTCCTACTCCCATATACCTTATAATTTTCCAACCATCCTGGTGCCTCTCTATTATGTCGTGGACGTTCATTGTTCAATTGAGAATCACCTTCTTCATGTTCAACACTCAACATCCTGTACAATTGGACTTGCTTGTGAACTTATCTTCAAAGGTGATTGTAGTTCCTCTTCTTCTTCAACAGAAACTGGAATATGTTGAAATGAATTGTTATCACTCCAATTCGAGATTGCTTCTTCATTCAAAATAAAATCTCTGCTAACAACAATTTTCTTTGTAATAGGATAGAACAAGCGATAAGCTTTTGAATTGTCACTAATACCAAGTAAAATGCGCTTCAGACTTTTATCGTCCAACTTCTTCCTCGTCGCATCTGGAATATGTGCATATGATATACACCCAAAAATGTGAAAGTACTCAACATTTGATTTGTGCCTACTCCAAGCTTCATGAGGTTTCATACTTTGAATAGAGATGGTAGGACATCTATTAAATATTTGAATGATCCAACGAACTGCTTTTGCCTAAAATTCTCTTGGTAAGTCACTTCTCTTCAAAAGACTACGCACAAAATCATAAATTATGCGATTTTTCCTTTCACATAAACCATTCTGTTGAGGTGTGTAGGCTGAATTAAGGTGCCTTTTAATTCCATGTTTCTCACAAAATTCTACAAATTTGAGTGAGTTATATTCACCACCTCAATCAGTCCGCAAACACTTAATTTGACAACCTACTTCATTTTCAACAACCACTCTAAACTTCTTGAAAGTTTCAAATGTTTAATATTTTTATCTTAAGAAAAGGACCCAAGTAGTTCTACTATAATCATCATCGAAGCTAATGAAATAGTGTTTACCTCCATTAGATGTTGGACTTATCGGATCATATATATCTGAGTGCACCAACTGCAACACCTTTTTTGACCTCAAAGAATTGCATTTTTGAAATGGTTCACGGTGTTGCTTGCTAACAGCACACTCTTAACATACTTCATTGGGTGACTCAAGCTCTAGAAGAGCCAACACAAATTGTTTTTGTTTTAGAAACTTCAAGATTCCAAAGTTTAAATGTGCATGGAGAAAATGCCACTTCCAGGAATCCACTTTAACTTTTGTAGAAAGATAAGATTTTTTGGAGTTTTGAAGATACAAAGGAAACAAGCGATTTGATGACATATTAATCTTTTCTATTAACCCCAAATGAGAATCACATATCTTACAAACTCCATCTCTGATATTAAGTTGATATCCCTTTTCTTGAAGTTTCCCAGCACTTAGTAGATTCGTCTTTAATGCAGAAGATGGTATGATTGGAGTTGACTTGTACTTATCCTTTTTTTTTTATGAAAGAGACCACTGAATTATCTCCAAATCTTATAGTATCTTGAAACATTAAATCCAACTGTGAGAATGCTTCTTTCTGTCCTGACATGTGATTACTACGACCTGTATATAGATACCATACGTCATTTGAAGCTTTCTCTTTGGTTGTGTATGCCATAAAAAGTGAAATATCCTCTTCTTTACCCTTTGTTTTCACATCTTCCTTCGTTTCTGCAAACTTAGATCTTCCACCACTCTTCCTATTTAAATTGGTGCGACACTCTGATCGATAATGTCCTAATCAATGACATCTATATCATTCAATGTGAGACTTTTCACGTCTTTTTTCTTTTTCCTGGGAATCTCTAGTGCTACATTTCTCCTTGTGGTGCATCTTTACTTTCCATTTGGTGTTCCCTTGATTTGTACCTTTCGAAGATATTCCTGCCTTCAATGCTACTTTATCCTTGTCCTGTTTGTTTATTTTCTGTTCATGAACAAACAAAGAACCCTGCAGCTCGTCACGAGAAAGAGTATCAATGTCTTTGGATTCTTCAATGGAGAAAACAATATAATTGAACTTTCCAGTTACTGATCTAAGTATTTTCTCAATAATGGTAACATCTTCTAGTCTTTCACCACGAATTCACATTTTTTTTTGCGATAGCCAGCGTTCTAGAGAAATAATATGTTAACGACTCACCACCTTGCATACGTATAGTCAATGGTTTTGCCTCCGCTATTCATTGATACTTCTTTTTCATGGGATCCCATTTTTGTTTGGAAGTATCCTTGCAAAGAATTGTTTCCGGTATTGAGCGATCAATCGCTGCAAAAAGGTAATTCTTCACTTATGAGATCCTTCAATATAAGACCATCCAATTCTGCCTTTTGTATTTCCAACAAGGCAGTAGGCTCTTGTATACAAATAGTGACAACTGGACAAAACTCTTTAGACGTAGGGAAGTTCTCGAAGCGCACAAAAGTGACCTGGATAAAATTTTCAGAAGCCATCTTTGTTGCTGCAATAGTACTTCAAAAAAGAAGAAAAAACTTTCTAGATCATATACCAAATGATAGAAAACTACCTGCAACAAAGATAAAAACAAAAGACTCGCAAGTGTGGAAATTTTCTGTGTGTTAATGGTCATCAAACAATCTACATTGTGTTACAAGAGTCTTAAATAGATGAAAATTAATAAAACAAAGCAGCATGTTTAATATCCTAGAAAACCAGTAGGTAAAAAACAGACTCCATTACTCCTAATTAAAAAAGACTAGGAAACAACTTATTTCACTCCTAAACCAATGCAACAACTAAACGATGAAACCACATCTGATCACGTTGACAACATCTCTTACAAGATTTAGTGGATACAAAGACACCATTTGGAGGAAGAGTGGTTGTTTTGGTTGTGATTTTATACAAGCACTCCCTGTTGTTCGGAGCGGTGGAAAAGAAGATTTTATTCGAGAAAGCTTGTTATATTCAGAACTTTCGAGTAAAATCAAAAAAGTAAAAATGTCAAAAAAAAATGTGAGTAAAAACCGATCCTACATTTTTTGAATACCTAATGAGGATAGGAATTGGAAAGGAAAAAACTGACTATCGTGATAAAATTGAAATTTACAAATATTTTATCATTCCTTTTATTTCTAAAACTGAATCATTAAATCACTTGTTTAGAATTGTTTATCCAGATCTACATACACGTTTTTTCGATATATCTTCTAAAACATCATGAGTGATTCTGACAAACAAAAATTACTTTTTTGATGAAATGAATGATATTCTCATAGCTCAATTTCCTAGTGATTCTAAAACATATGTCTCATTTGATAAAACAAAAGAAATGAATGATCAAAGTCAATATATGAGGATGACTAACATTACATCCAACTGGCTTACCTACGCACAAACTAATATTGAAAAAGTATTGTCCTGCTATGTTACTACGAAATTTAAATCCATGTGACGGCTTATACAATCGTACCCGATTGATATTTCATGATTTTCAAAAACATGTTATCAGTGTTAAATTGCAAGTGCATATTTTAAAGACACATGTATTTATACCAAGAATACTGTTATTATCATCAGCAGATGAAAACATGCATGTTCCTTTCAATAGAACAGATTTCCACTACGATTATGTTTTGATATGTCAATAAATAATGCTCAAGATCAAACTTTAAATTTTGTCAAAATTGTCAGGACTGTAGTCAAGACCCCAGAAGAGACCGACGTCGTTGACCTCCCAGAGATCATAGACATGTCTACTTACGCCATCGTTACTTCATCTAGGTAATTTTAGCGGAAAATTTGAACTTTTTGTTTACTTTCGTATGAAACATATTCTACATAACATCATAGGTGTTCACAATCAACTATCTAATATTAAGATCATCAATGAAAGAAATAGTTCAATAATGCATTAAATGTAAAGTTGCAAAATTGTCACAAATATAATGTCTGAAATAATATGGGAAATAAATGCTTGTGGAATATACTACACTAGATAAAACCAATATCTATGCAAGATTATAACAACAGACATCCTTTAAAGCATGAAGGCCTACCAAGTCCGGATGACTGCTCCACGATAGCTGCAACGTCATATCGTAAGCTCTAGCGTCCACCTACACCTGCACCTAAAATTATAGAGTTGTATGTGATTAGTACACACTTGTACTAAGTATGGGTATACTCAAGCACACACCAAGGACATGAATTCTTTTGAACATTTATTCACGTACGACTTATATGTCAATATGAAATTGGACAAGGGAACCCGATATCAAATCCTTTGGATAACACTTATATTTTTATTTATTTCCCCTTTTTCCTAATCTTCACCCTTGGCTTGGGGACCCGATTTTGAATCCTCTCACTAACATTGTTTTTTTCCTTTTTCCTTTCCCTTACTTCACCTTAAACGTTTACGCATTAGGGGACCCGAGCTCGAACCCCCATAAGCACATTTATTTATTTTTCTTTTTCCTTAACTCGTTTTGTGTTGGCCGAGAGGATGTGGGTTCGAATCCCACTCCTCTTATCTCGTTACTTTTATTACTTTCTCCTTGTCTCCTCATTCGATCGAGAGGTCGTGGGATCGAATCCCACTCCTCCCATTTTTTAACTTTCTCTTTATTCTCATGCTTGACCGAGAGTGGTGGGTTCGAATCCCACTCCTCTCACTTATTTTTATTTTCAAGTATGAGAATCGGCTAAGACACCCAATTTCGATTCTTCTTAACCCCACTTCCTTACTTACATTTATAGTGGTTTTAACATGGTGAGGTCTCGGGTTCAATCCTTTGTGACCTTAATTATTTTACACTCATTTTAAATTGCATATTGTACAACTTTGCTTGGCTGAAACCAACTAACAAGGTTCTGGAAATTGATTCACGTTTTTCAGCTCATTTTTATAAACAATTATACGTTAGTTCTTAGGGAATTTCCTGAATCATTTAGTACGTTTTTAGGTGTAGTTTCATAGTTACATATAGCTAAGAGTTTTCCACTCAAATCATCCACATTATACCTCATATGAACATCACAATTTATACAAGTTGTTGCACCTTAAATACAACCATAAAACATGTCATTTTCAAACTTCAAACCGAAAGTGTATGTCATGGATTACACATTGCGCACACATAATTTTTCACATAATTTCGGAAGACATAAATTATCAGTGATACAATTCCAAACACAGTTTCATGAACCTATTCATCACAAAAATCACATTACACACCTAATCTACCAGCAGACATACAAACCTAAGATCATTGGGAGCTAGTGACACGGAACATGTATTGGGGAACAACCCTAGTTTTCGGAGTAGATTCATTTGAGACTTAAGGGTCTCTTGGGAAAAGAACCAAGAGGAAGAAACCCATACCTGGTTTTATATTTCAACACCTTCAAACTTCTTCCAAATACACCAATAAACCAACGTCCCACCTTACACGACGAGAAAGTAACTTTTTGCTTTACGTTCTCAAATTATCTTGTCGTTTGTATTTTTCTGTAAGTTCTTCAAGTGTGAAGAACTTTTTGTTTTTGTTTTGTTTTCTGTTTTGTAACCAAAAAGAGAGTGAAACTGTGAGAGAGTGTTTGAAGAGAGGGAGATAAACGTGAAAGAGAGAGATTTGAGGTAGTGTTCCCTTAGAACTAGGACTTTTAGGCAAGACTTAGTCAAATTAGATTAAATAATAGTTAATAAATAATAATTAATAATTTTTTTTCAGATTTTCCTTTTTCTTAAATCATAATTTAAATTTTAACTAATTAAATTAATATACCAAATTAAATTATCAAATTAAATCATTGCTTCCACCTAGTTTCGAACCCGTGTGGAGCAAGATTTCTCTCAAAGGCCAATTTCGGCCCTATCTACCCAAATTTCCCCTACACCATATTAATTTAATATTTAGTCAAATATAATAACGATGCTACCCTTACCTTGGAAAAAGACCATTTTACCCCTAGACACTTCAAACTTAAGATTACCCCTTTTAAGTTCGATTAAGACTTAACCGGGTAGATCTTCATATATGGATGCCCTACATGGATGGACCCAACTTTTCCTAGATCAACTAACTCACCAAGTTGGTTGGCTTTGTTATTGTAAGGGTTCAGAGGTCTGGTTCTACGCGCATCAATCCGTATGAATTCGGTCTAATCGTAGGCATTCTAGACACATTAAGCATTACTTAGCTTAGCTATTTTTAGGGTTGTTACAAAAATTTATTTACGTGAACCTATTTTTTGCATGGTAAATTCTACGTTTCCCTACAAGGGCAAAAAATTCTCATTGTGTAAAACTTTTTATTCGAACACCCACTACAGACAGTGATGATGATCATTCAAAACATAATATAGTTTATGATTAAATCATAAAAAAAGCCATTACATGACAATACATTCTATTAATATGATATTTTTTTGGCATCAGAAATTCAATATATTTTAAAAACAACCAGCGGTTATCTAATGTAAACATGGAAACACTCAATACTGTGACATTTGTTATTTTAAAGAAACAATACATGTAACTTTTTCGCTCTTGTTGTTCCATATACTTATTTATAACAACAAAAAGTTATATTTTTCTCTATGCTCTGCTCCAATTTATTTCCTGTGTTCACGCCTAATTAAAATTTTATTGAGATTAAGTGTGTATAAACTTAAAATTAGCAACATAATTTATTGTTCATTATTCTGTTAATTGTTGTTAGTTATCTATTAGTTAGTTAGCTCCATTTTTCACAGTTAGGATCTAGATTCTTCTATTCAATAAGATGTATAAATACTACAGTTAGCTGCCATTGTACATAATTAGTTAAGAATCAATAAAATCATAAACTATTTTCTAGCAGATCTTCTTTGTTCTCGACGAAGTTTTGTTAGCTCATCTCCAATGGAGGTCTCATCATCTCTAAGTTTATGATTTTAACATGGTATTAGATCAAGGACATTTTTTTCTTCCTTTTCAATATTAATTATTTTCCTCAATTCTGTTTCGGTTATTTTTGTTATTGTAGTTTTCCTCTCTCACTGATCGAAAATGGTAGAAGTAAGACCTGCAAACACTTCTTCTGGAGTTAATACAGGAAGTACCTCTTCCAGAATTGATGCAGGAAGTCCATTTTATATTCATCCTTCAGATAGTGTAGGTTTAGTACATGTACAAGTTCCTTTTGGCAGAACTGTATTCCATTCATCGCGCCGAAGTGTGCTTTGATCTGTGTCAGTGCAGAATAAGTTAGTCTTCATCAATGGCAAGTGCAAATGACCAGATGCGACTCATTCCACCTATCGTTAGTGGGTAAAATGCAACGATATGGTTACATCTTGGATTCCCAATTCTCTAGGTTGAGACATTGCAAATAGTCTTTAATATGTCAATGATGCTCTGGAGCTGTGGACAGAATTGGAGGATCACTATGATCAGACAAATAGAAGAAATTGTATCATACTCATAAGGAAATCAACGATCTAAGCCAAGGTATTCCCGATATCACCACATACTACACTCGTATAAAGAAATTTTGGGAAGAATTGAACAATATATGTGTTGTAATCCAGTGTATTTGTGTTTGTGTATGTGGAGCTAAGGCCAATATCCACAAGGTAGAATAAGATATACTCTTAATTCAATTCTTCATAGGTTTTAATGTAGTTTATACCACTATTAGGGGAAGTATTCTGATGATGAATCCTTTGACCTCTATGGCACAAGCTTTTGCTCTGTTGGTACAAGAAGAAAAACAAAGAGAGTTTAAGCCTAACAACAAAATGTTTGCTGAAAGTACTTCACTCATTGCGAGTTCATCAGGTTCATCCATAGGTGGAAGAAACATCCAAACAAACTACTCTTCTTCCAACACTATGCCTAGAGGAAGACCATTTTGTGACTTTTGAAGAAGACCAGGTCATATTAGGGCAAAATGTTACAAGTTGCATTGCTATCAAACAATCCAATCTCAAAATAATTGAACTGGTCAATCTCATCCCTCCAACAATCATAGAACCAACAAATATCAGTGAACTCATGCCCCTAATCAGCAAAATTTGAGACAGACTTATAATAATCACTCAAATCACAAATATTATAACAAGGGAAAGGGTATGTATAGCAACCAATTTGGTAAGACTATCATATGATGGATTAGTTGTTGTCCAGGAAGGAGAATAAGAATTTCAGGATAAAGCTCAACAAAATAAGAACATTAGTATCAACAAGGAACAATATGATCAAGTCTATCTTTTATTAAAACAATTCTAGGGTGCAAACACTGCGACAAATCAAATTAATTCGCAGATGACATTTGTCGCTGTGAACTTAGCAGGTAGATTTTCCTGTTCTTCCTCTACTTATTTTGTTAAACTTTCATTTGAATGTTTCAAAACAAGGACTGATCTACGGATTTTATTCAGGAGCCTCTCACCACATGACATTTGAGAAAAGCCATCTTGTGAATTTAATTACCCTCCCCTACCCCTTCTTAGTTCAACTACCAAATGGATATAGAGTCAAGATAACACAAGTAGGAAGTGTGCATCTTAACTCCAAGATCACTCTGTCTGGACTACTTTATTCTCCTTCTTTAAATACAATTTAATTTCCATTAACTCTCTAGAGGAAAATCTTTAATGAACTGTTTCATTTTCTAAAACTTCATGTCTACTACATGCCCCTTCACTAAATAGGCCTCTGCAGATTAATGAAGTGCATGATGGTCTTTACATCCTTTGCTTAGATTTTTTGCAGAAGACTAGCTCCACTACTCAATAAAAATATCCTACTTTCTGTTTTCAGTTACCTAACAAAAATGTACACGGTCAATATGTTTCTCATTCATGTTCCTATCATTCAAATGTAATTAACTCTTCTATCGCTAGTAATAAAGAAAATGTTTCTACAAAATCTTTCAACTCTTTCCTCATTGATAGTGTGGATTTACTATGACACTACAGACTTAGTCATGTACCTTTTGTAAATATGAAAGGGAGTCTATACCTGTGAATTTCTCTCCTAAGAAACCCTTTTCTTTTGCCATATATATTGTATGGCTAGAAAGTCCAGATTACCCTTCTCACCAAAGTCCCGTAACAACACCACTTTTTTTAAAAAATTCCCTGTTGATCTCTGGGGATCCTACCAAATAGCAAGGCATGAAAATTTTAAGTATTTATCACCATGGTTGATGATTTCATCAAATCCATCCGGACACACCTCCTTAGAAGTAAGAGTAATGCCCTGCACATTATAAAAGCTTTTGTCGTCATGGTTGGAAAAAAGTTTAACACTAAAGTTAAGACAATCAGGTCAGATAATGGGATGGAGTTCACCAACAATGAATCCATTTTGTTTTTTTAGAGCGAGGGAATTATACACCAAAAGTCATGTATCTACACCCCTCTACAAAATGGGGTGGTAGTAAGAAAGAAAAAAATATGTTCTTGAAACAGCAGGAGCCCTTCTTTTTCAATTAAAACTTCCAGTTAAATATTGGGGTGAATGCATACTAACTTCTACATATCCTATTAATAGACTCCCTTCATTTCCTCTCCAAAACAAGTTTCGATATGAAATACTATACAAAACTAAACCCATAAACTCACCTGTAAGGAGTTTTGGATGTCTATGTTACCCTATAATTCTTAAAGCTTACAGAACAAAATTTTAACTAAAAGCCACCCCATATGTATTTGTTGGATATCCCTATGCCACAAAAAGGTTACAAAGTACTAAATTTGGCAACTCAAAAAATTCATATCTCAAGGGATGTTACTTTTCATGAAACTTTATTTCCATTTTCCATGACCAATGATGCTACTCGTTTCCCTTCTTCCCCCTTCCATTCTATCACCTTCACTTATTACCCTATGTCTATCAACAATAACGAGAATTGTTCTCCTTTTGGACAACATGATCAAGGACTAGTAAATGATGATATCCAGTCTTTGTCTTCACATTTGTTACCTGTCAACCCTTCTGCAGGCTCCACAATTGATATTGAACTTACTGGTAATATATCATATCAACATGCTCCTTCTATCCTAACTCAACATCCTTCACCTGCTGATGCAACTGCACCTTTCATGCCATCTCTTAGATAATCCAAAAAAACACACAAGCTCCCTTCCTATCTGTTTGATTATGTCCACACATTAACTTCTCCAACTACATTATCCCTCAATACTCTTTTTTACTTTAGACACCATATTTCACCACATGTTGTATCTCCGGATAGTAATTCTTTTGTTATGAATGCTTCTAATGATTGTGCACCAAATACGTTTGAGGAGGCAGATATAGATCCTGCATGGCGATAGGCTATGACATAAGAATTTAATGCATTACATGAATATAATACTTGGAATCTTACAACCTTACAAAACTGTAAGAAAACTATTGGGTACAAGTAGGTTTATAAGATAAAATACAAGGCAGATGGGATTGTGGAAATGTATAAAGCTCATCTGGTGGTGAAAGGGTATACTAAACATCATATCATAGACTATACATAAACTTTTTCTCCTGTTGACAAAATAAAAACTGTAAGATCACTAATTGCCACTGCTGCCAATAAAAATTGGAACATATATCAACTTGATGTTAATAATTACTTCCTCCATGGCGATCTACATGAGGAGGTGTATATGGATGTGCCACCTGGTTTGATCACTAATCACGAAGGTTTAGTTTGTAAACTTAACAAGTCACTCAATGGGTTGAAACAAAGTAGTAGGTAGTGGTATGAAAAACTGACTGAAGCACTTCATACAAGAGGTTATGTTCACTCCTTCCACGATTACTCTTTGTTTTATAGAAAAACAGGTACCTCTACTGTGTTTCTAGGTTTTATGTTGCTTAAATTTTCCTCACAGGAACAAACACTACTTAAATCACTGTTAAGCTACGATCACACGAAGGAACAACACTGGATGATCCCACTTTTTATTGAAAACTAGTTGGTAAAGTGAATTTTCTTACAAATAATACACTTGATCTTGTGTATGGCTTGCAACGACTCAGTCAATTTATTCAAGATCCCACGGAACCTCACTTGCATGCTGCATTTCACATGCTCTGATATCTTAAGAAGGATCCTACTCTAGGCATTTTATGTCCTTATCTACAAACTTTGAGGTACGAGCCTATTGTGATTCTTACTGGGCTGGGTGCCCTGACTCAAGGAAGTGTGTTACTGGTTAAATTGTGTGGTTGGATGCTAGTCCTATCAGTTGGAAGTCAAAGAAGCAAGAAACTTTTTCCCTTTCCTCAGCAAAAGCATAATATAGATCTTTGAGAAAGGTGGTAGGAGAATTCACTTGGCTACAAAGGTTGTTTACAGAGCGGACTGTTCCACAATATGGGCGTTTCCCTGTGTATTATGATAGCCAGGCACCAATTCACATTGAAAGGAACCCTGTTTTCCATGAACGTTTGAAGCACATTGAAGTAGATTGCCATTTTTAAAGACCAAGGTTCAGGAAGGGCTCATAACTTTGCATCATATCGACACTACTGCTCAGTTAGAAAAAATCCACACCAAAGCGCTTACGGGTATCAAACATTCTGCTCTTTTGGACAAGTTGGCCTTTATTACCTCACCTCCAACTTGAGGGGAGTGTTGATATTAAGTGTGTATAAACTTAGAATTAGCAACTTAATTTACTCTTCCTTATTATGCTAATTGTTTTTAGTTAGCTCCTTCTTTTTCATAGTTAGTTAGGATATAGATTCTTCTATTCAATAAGATGTATAAATACTAAAGTGAGTTGCCATTGTACAAAATGAGTTCAAAATCAATGAAATGAGAAATTATTTTCTAGCAGATCTTCTTTTTTCTCATCTAAGCTTTGTGAGCTCATCTCCAATGGAGGTCTCATTATCTCTAATTTTCTGATTTTAACAAATTTGATGTACATTCTAGAATGTGCATCAGGGACTTATTCAAATTTGATGTACATTCTACAGATTTGGGTTAATGTGATAGTTATTACATGCTAGAACAACTGTTGCTATTTAAAAGTTGTTCTTCACATTTGTCCACTTGTTCAAAGAGCAATCTTTCTGTCGGTGTTTATTTGTATGTATAAAATGTAATGATGTATTTTACATGTACATATTATTGTCGATAAAATTATCAAGATAAATGCATTTTCACTATAAAAGGGAAGTAGCATAGTAATTTAAAGCTTTACAAACATTTACATCGGCTCCTACTTTTCTTATATGAATAAGATATCTGAGGAAATATTTTCAAATGAGAAGCCAATATAAATGAAGTGAGTAACATCTCAATATGTTTTTTAAAAGCATTAATTTTCTTATGTTTTCAAATCTGTGAAGTTGCATTTTGGTTTCTCTGCTTCTGATTCTGCTCGACGTGCCCCTTATTACAGTTCTTGCACTTTGGAAGGAGCTCATTTCCAATATTTTTGTGGCTTTTAGCTGATAACATCCTTCTTTTCAAAATTTTCTCTTGGACTTTACATTGGAGTTACGTTTCATCAGGTTTGATTCCTCTCCTCCCTGTGCCTCGTCCGTTTTAGTATGTAAACAACATGAACCAACTTTGACAGGCAGCATGTCTCTGAATGAAGTGGCAGGAGTTTTGATAGGAAGTCTCATTTCACATGTGACTTGCATAAATCCCAACAATGGTTTTCGTATTTGGGGAATACACAATCGACCTACTTAACATGTCAAACATAGACGACAAATAATAAGATTCTTTTATTTAACTATGGAAATTTCAGAGCTGAGATAAACTTTGTGTTGCAACAGTTTCTTCATTTTGGTTTTTCTAGCAATACCCTAATTAGCAATTGACAGAGACAATCATCTGTTACCCTTTAGCTGAGAACACCCTTCTTTTAAGGTTTTGCTCTTGGACTTTACAGTGGAGTTACAGTTTATCAGGTTTGTTTTCTCTCCTCCTTTTTCCTCCTAGCTTCGAAGTTTGACCGAATGAACACCGGAGTTTCTCTAATAAAGGTTTTCCCGAGTTACAGAGATCTTCATCATTAGTTGAATTATCTAGTAGGAGTATGACTTTGGTTGATCCTTGTTTCATGTGTACAATAGAAAAAGCATACCTAATATTATCTTAAATTCATAATGTTTTGTACTCGTAGGTACACATTACTGAAGTATGCGTAGCTACTACACCCAACACTGGAGGTTTGACGAGCATTCCTCCACAAAGACAACTAAAAGTAAGAAAAATGAACCAATATCTCAATTCTTCTGAAATTATGAATGAATACAACTGGCAATAACTATATATTTCATTGAAAAGTTGATGGTAAATACAACAGATCCTCTTTTTCGTATACTCTTGAGAGATTGTTTGCATTTAGATAAAAAGAATTACCATGGAGTTCTCTGCTGATGTAAAAAATTCAATATACATGAAAGTCTTACACACCCACCTCACCAACCAAGGATGCTTAACGGTAACAGGCTCCTCTTCCATGATAAACTTATGATGTTTTCCTTCCTATTAACCCATTAGTATCTCAAAGGTTAAATTCATAGTATTCAATTTTTGTAGATATATGCGGCCACAATACATCATCAAAACTCAAGAAAAAATGAAAGTGAGCAATACAAAAACCACTAACTCAACGTAACCAACAACAACATTACACTTTGTGTTATACTAATATTCGAAGGCGACATTATTTTGATTTTCACTAATATTTTCATTATTTCTTGTAGTCGTGCGCTAAAAGGGGCTTCCTCATCTAGTATATATATATATCAGGGTAAATAATATAAAAGGGAGAAAACAATATTATTTATACCCATATATAACACCAGCCATTTCAACCTAGAAGTTATTTGATAAGACCAAAAATTTTACAGTTTTGCTCAATACTTTTTGTTTACCGATATTCCATTTCTTTTAGTAAAAGAACAGGGAATATTGAATGGAAAATAAACTTTCTCGCTTAACTTTATTCATTCAATCCCCAATTTGTCACTCTATGAAGGCAATAAAAATCCCCTAGTTAAGTTTTAATATAGCTCAACTTTTGCTTTACACATAGCAACCGTCAATTGAAAAGGGACCAGACTTACCTTGTCCCCTGTTTTGATCTCAATCGACATCACAATTCAAATATAAGAATTAACAATCAACTCAACATCTTTTTTGAGAATTTTTCGTGAAATATAAAAAAAATTAGAGAAATGATACTCAATTGAACAAGGATATTCTATCTAGAAAAATAAACTCTATAATTGAGAGGAGGAGATCTGTCCATCTGGCATGATCTTGTTCCTTTAGAACTATTTAAATGAATTGAATATCGACAATTTAATATTTAATTTCACTTTTAATGACTTATACTCTTTCTCTAGTTCAAATCTTGATAACAACATTTTATAAGGTAGCATTGAGATCATAACATATCCTCCATCTTCAAATAATTTTTTTCCTCAAGGATTAGGACTAAAATTAGGGAAGGTGTTGTATAAGTGTTGGTATTCCTCCCATGTAGTATCTTTTGAATGATGGTTTGACCATTGAACCAACCCTTTTACAGCGGCAACATTGTTCTGCTAACCATTTGCCTTTGCAGAGTGGCAAGTAGCTGCATTATAAGCTGACCATCAGTTCCGGTGTTAGGTATAAACTAACCATCATCTCCAGTGTTAGGTAGAGGAAACTGAATTTTCCACTTTATTTTTAAGTAATAAGACATAGAATATGGGCTGGACATTAGATTCAGGTGGTAATGCTAATTTGTAAACTACATTACCAATCCTAGCAATAACCAAATAGGGACTGTGGTATTTAGAGTTTAGCTTAAGGTTCCTATGTAGTGCTACATAATAATGTTTGTCTGTATGTATGCAACTTAAAATATATTGAATCTCCTACTGCAAACTCTCCATAAGTCCTATTATCATCAAAGATAATCTAGGCTTGATATGCATGTAGTTATTCTTAAGTAATGTAAAAATTCTTGTCCCTGCATGATCACATCTTCAGCAGCTTGCACTACATTTTCACAGGATCACATCTTTAGCAGCTTGCGCTACATTTATGATAATAGTCTGATACATAACTGAGGGGTGTATACCCAAAAAGACATTCAAAAGGAGTACACTTCAACACTGTACGAAAATTAGTACTATACCACCATTCAGTTGCAGATAGCCATTGTTTCCACTGGTAAGGCCTGCTTGCCACCATGCATCTTAAATAATTTGTCTAAGCTCCTATTAACCCTTTTTGTATGGCAATCACTTTTAGGGTCGTGATAGCCAGAGGTATAATTGATTTGAGTGCCCAGTATGTTGAATAAATCTTGCCAAAAGTTTCTCAGAAACACTTTGTAGGGTCACAAGTGACTTCGGTTTGCCATGTAGGCAATCTATCCTTTTCTAAAAGACAGAAGCAAAAATAGTGGTAGTATAAGGGTGCGATAAAGCTATGAAGTGGGAATAGTTCTTGAATCTGTCAACCACCACTTATATGACATCTTTAGATTTGGACTTGGGCATACTTACAAAATACATGTCACAAATTCTACTCGACAATTACCTAAATGTCGAAAAAAATTTCAACACTAAATTTATGACATTTGGTCCAAACGTAAAATAAATGTCAGCAAACAAATTTGTGAGTTTTAAACATCATAATATGACATTTAGAAAATGTTGTATCTCCATTTTATTGTACTTCACAAAGTCCATGCTAATATGGCACCATACTCTATTAGGAAAAGGGAAGGGTTGAAACAATCTTGGATAAGCCACATTTTCGTCTTTATTCCTATGGCATACATAACAACTGGAAAAATAATTATTAATATAAGCTTCATATTTGGCTAATAGAAGAGTTGTGACAGCCTTCTCAGTGTACCTAATTGATCAAAATGACCACCAAGGGGAGTGCCGCGGAAAGAAGAAATGTGTTCTAGTGAGAAAGTTCCATGAGATCCTACATATACCTTGCCCTTATTTCATTGTAAGCCAGCCAACTAGTGCCATAAATTGGGTCCATAAACTCAAACAAAAGTCTAACAACGAACTAAACAATGAGGAAGAAATAACCTAGAAAGTGAAAGTCAATGTACCAAAACATCTAATGTTCAACAAGTTTGAAGAAGAAGGGATGCAACCACTAAACTAATTAACTAATACTTACTAGAACAATCGATGTCCAAACTGCGGACATAGAAAAAAAGGAGAACTCATGATAGCCAGAAAGAATTGGCTCACCCCTAAATTCGAACGATCACTGATCTTCTAAATGAGGTGTAACAATAGCTTCCTGAAGATGCCATTTACTCTGCAAAATAAAAGCAAGTGTAGTATTAGTACACAACCACAATGTACAAGTAGGATCTGACAACCATCCCACTAAGTGTAACATAATCAAGTCAATACGACATCTTAATCACATCTATATATCGAACATGTACAATATTATCAACATTTATGAATAACAAACTTCACATTTCACAAGATACACAATTATGAAAAGTCATTGGTCCTCTCATGGAACCCAAAACCAAATGGTAAGTATACCAAAATTCTGTACCAGATCTAATAATTATGCTAGAACTTGGCTATTAATCTAATAGTTATGATAAAAGGTGACAACAAATCCAAGTTAGTTATGCTAAAACGTGGTAACTCATCCATTCAACATACCGCAAGCACAATTACAAGTATATTCTCAAGATCATACGTTTAATTCATGATTCATGACATTCATCATTCCTCTATCACATTTACAAAGAATGTGATAAAAAATGTAACATTCGTATACATACAAGTATCATAATGAAGCAAGAGCAAACACACGTCATACATTCATATAATCCCAACGACTATTTACCTAGAAACAAGCTTGAAACCCTAATAAACGTAATCCTTCCTTTTTTAAATATGTTCCACTTGTTCTTGGTCTACAAACAATCCATATAATATGGGAATGAATGAACAATCTCTAATTACCCGAATTACTAACAATTCTTTAAACGCTAGATCAAACCCATGATCCTAAGTAACCAAAATAGGGTTGTTTCCACTATATAATCCAAATCAAATCCCTCCCATATTGAAAATTATCCATTCTATTACGTTCTCAGATTGAAAAAAAGATATGGGGAGTGAAAAGATTACATTTCTACTCAAGAAAGGTGAATATTTTTAAGAAGTCATACTTGGTAATTCCTTAACTCTCAAAGTCAAAAAGTGCAGAATAAAGACATTTTGGAGTTTGTTTACGACTTTATGTCGCATCTTGTCTTCCACAGCGGCCCCAACCCTTCTACAGCGACACTACCAGGGCGACTAAAACCATTGCTAAAGCTTCTTGCAAGAAAAAGTGTGCTATTTTAATAATTCTGAGACCCCCATTTCGCAACACATGACACTTAAAAGATCTCCTTCACGCTAAGATCGATTTTGGGAGTTCGATTGCCCGAGTTTAGTTTCATAAAGTTCTACGGATTCCTTAGCAAATTACTAATCCCCTCATACAACAAAAATAGTAATAAAAAATCTGATTCTTACCAGATTTCCTACACCTTAATGACTCCGATTTTGTCTAAATCTGGACTAGGTTGGGAAATTCCAAGTTACTACAAAAAAGTTTTCCGATCTAAAATTTTTCCCCATTGGTTTTTCTATAATCACAAAACCCTTTTGTTACAACTCCGGTTGTGTTTGACCAAATGAACAGTTCGTTCTCTTAGCATATAGTAAATTTCATTCGAGAATCTCAAACATAAATTCCAAGTGTTACATACGATTATTTACAGTTAGACTATACACAAGTATATCATCAAGAAATAATAAGATAATTTTTCGCAAGAAAGGTAAAAAAACTTGGTTTATAAGGGCTTGGAAGGTAGCTAGAGCATTGGTGAGACCAAAAGTCATCAACCTGAACTCATAATGTCCTTCATGAGTCCTAAAAGTAGTCTTGAACACAGCCTCCCCTTTCATCGTTATTTGATGGTAACCTGCTCTTAGATTAACCTTGGAGAGAATTATTTCACCACAAAACTCATCCAAGATATCATCCACTATATGTATGGGGTGCTTATTCGTAATAGTGTTGTCATTAAGTCCCTTATAATCAACAGAAAATCTCCAAGTAATGTCCTTCTTCTTGACTAGTAAGGTTGGTGAAGACAAGGGAGATTGACTAAGCTAAATCACTCCACTGGTAAGCATCCCCTTTACTTGTTTCTGTAACTTATCTTTCTAGTTATAATTCTATCTATAGGGTCACAAAGTAATTGTCATGGTCCCAGGATTTACTGGAATAGCATGATCTAATGATATCATAGGTGGTAAGGAATTATGTCCAATAATTACCTTGGCATAGTAATCTAGCACCTCTTGTACTGCAACATTTGGAGGATCCTCACTAGCATTAAACATCATTCTCACAATGAACAAGTGATAAATAAGAGTATGTCCTTTCTTCAGTATTCGACACATGGAACCACTACCGAGCACTTTCAATGTGCCTTCTACTAGAGTTGGCAACACTAGTTTGTTAGGCTTCGTTCCAATATTGACACATATTTTCTAATGATTAAACGTGGTTGTTTTGTTTTTTGCAGTCATTACCAAGTACCAAGTCCTAAACTTATAAAGGAATTATGTAGAGGTATTCCGTAAATTTTTTACCTTAAATTTTCCACAAAAACATTTGCAATGGGATGTGCACGTAACGTAGTTACCATCAACCACAATCACTCTCATAGAAGTGTAATGGATTGATGCCTTGTATTTTGAGAGATGTGCTAATCTATGAAGTTATGAGTACTACCTGAATCAACCAATACAGATAGCCGCATCTTCTTAACAATATCACCCACTAGAATAGTTGTTTCACCTTGATTATGACATGTTAAAGCATTTAGGCATACAACTTGTTGAATGTCCTATTCTATTACTGTTATCATCACCCCAGGTGGTTCATCTTATTCATAGGAAATGTTAATTTTATTCATGTCAATTTCAACCTTTATTTACCCTTCAAACAATTTAATATCCTTATTGTGCATACATGATCATACCATACTTTTCTCCACACTTGAAGAACAAATAATTGGTATTACTATACTCATACAACTCTGAGATGAGTCAGAATGTAGTATTCTTCATAGCATCATAAGGAGGACCTCTATTAACAATCATATTAGTCACAGGCCGAGAAGATCAGGTCCTTGTCTTATTCTTCTTTTGAGCGGCTTCAAAAGCTAGCGCGTGCATCCTATCCTTTTCAATTGGTATCTTCAATGTAGTAGATTTAAACAACTTCAAAACAAACCTAATTTCCTCCTTCTGTGCTCATATGAAACTATATAGGAAGTGAGCTTCATTCAGTGCAAGATTTCAAATAAGAATATGAGCCTTATGGTCCAAATTTTTCCCAACGACTTCATCAAAAATACCTATTTTGCACAATTTATTAATATCCTCAACTAAATCTTCCACTGTATGTCACTAAAATGACTTATCAGTTCCTCCCTGAACTCGATCCAAGTCACTAGGCCTCCACTCAACACCAACGACGAATACCATAACTTAAACAATCCACTCAAATAAAAAACAACAGATTCCACCTTCTGTTCATCAAGTATTAAATATTGAAAAAGTATTTCTCACATTTTTGGATCCATACCTTAGGTTCCTCACCATAAAAAAAAGGGGAAATTTCCATTTCGGTGAAAATGTAAGTAGCCCTTCTCTAATGATTGGATCAACATAGGCTTTGTCTAATGCACTAAATCTGTTTAGATTGAGCTTCAATTTACCTTGAATTTTTACTTGTGTATTGCTTGCCTCTTGTTTTGAACTAATTAGATCCGTCAAAATTTCTTCATGACGAGTGAGCTTGTCCTCAGTTACCTTCTAGCGATTCCCTTCTACCACTTCTTATATCAATATTTCCTCAATCAAGGCTCTATACCAATTGTTATGATCTCAATCGAGATCAAAATTTACTTGCAAAAATTAACAATCAACTCAACACCTTTATTGGAATATTTCTATGATTTATCAATAGCCGAGAAATGATAATCAATTGTTCAAGGAAATTCTAGCTAGAAAAAGAAACTATCTATAGTGAGCTCCATATTCGAGGCTTTATATGCATTAGAACAAAAATAGAGCAGAAGACCAAATCTAGGTGAGAGAAGAGCTTCATTGAAATAAGAGAGCACGAGGATAGGATTGAAAATTACTAGATTTTATTTAGCCCTCTCTCGCCTCTGTGATGTGTATATGTAACCATCTTTCCTTGTGGCACAATCTCGTTCCCTCAACTTTATTTAAATGAATTGAATCTCGGCCATTTATTCATCATTTAAGTGTTAGTAGCTTATACTCTTTCCTAGTTCAAGTCTTGACAACAATATTTTATAAGCTAGGATTGAGATCATAGCATTCCCATAGTTCTTTCTCTTAGGATCGTAGTTCTCCATCCGAAATCTATAAGTAATTTTTTGTCACTTTGCTCATTATTAGTTTATATATAACAAAAGAAATTTTGTTTGATTTATGATTCTAGATCATTGTGGGGGAGAGATGGATTAACGGTTTTATTGTTGTCTTATTTTCATTTGGGTATGTTTTGAAGCTTTCTATTTTTACAGTTAGATTTTCTCTTGATGATTTTTTGATTTGTGCTCTTTTTCTGTTCTTAAATTTTGTAGGTTTGTTTTGTTTTATGACTTTTCTCTTTTTATAGATTTTATTAAGTGTTTTATGAGTTTACTTGATTAGTTTATGATTAACATCCATGTTTGATAAGTGATGAAGAAAAAACGTAATATAATTTTATTTTTTTTATCTCACTTTTCAGATTTGTATGTATTCATGTATTGACTTTTTGTAATATTAAACTTATATTTATTCTAATTCTTGTAAAATGTATTTATTTCCTTGTTAGATTTGTATTTTTATAAGGTGTGTTTATATGAATTGTCAATACCTCAATGTAAAATGGTGGTAGTGAGTTCATTCTCTTAATACATTGTGTGTTTGGTGCAAGTGCTAATCTATTGATAGAATTCATTATCTGAATATTGTTCTACTTGATCTTGGTATACCAAATAAAAATATAGAGTTGGATACTATTATCTAATATGATGGCAAGTTTCTACACACTATTAGTTATATTTAGATATGATCTTTTAGAGTTTTTATCGATTCTAATTACTTTGATGAAAATTGAAAAGCTTGCACGTAGAAATTTTTGTCACTCCTTTTTTTTTTATCTCCATACAAGATTCTCTTCTTGTTCAATATTTTATCCTCATGTTTTTCAAATAATATCACATAATTTAGGTTTTACATTTCTATTTTTAGATATTTGAATTATATTTAGAAAAAACCTACACCCTTATTTATATTTGGATTTGTATTACCGAATTTGCAGATTTTGATCATGAAGGATCATACCTTTAGATCTAGAACCGTAGATGATACCCGTACTAGAGTTGTATCAGATGGGCAAAGAGTATTCTCCTCCCGGTAATAAATGTTTGTGCCTATGGTACGTTAACTTTTAAATTTGTAGATTGTATGGAGGAGAAATTATGTTTTTGTTTGTCGAGGTAAATAAAATGCTTTACATAAAGCAAAATTTTTTTATTGGTACTCACAATTTGTGTTTTATTATTATATCTCTTTATTACATATATGGTAAATAATTGAAGGAGGATGTGAAACTTATTTGTGTTCGAATTTTAAATGTAGTTGCATTTTTGGTACTTTATTTTTTCTCAGTTTTTGAGGGTATAAACCCAATTATTAACAAACCTAACTTCAGTTTTGTTTTCGCGTTTGTTTCGGTACATTGGAATCTTTTTATGCTTAAATATTGAACAATCAAAGAAATGTCGAGATACTTTTAAACATTCCCTAGCCCTTATGCCCTTGTCATAAAGACAATCTATAACATAATGTTTTTATGAATGATTACTTTCTTTGATATCTAAAACTTGGGAGTAATTATCGAGGTTGTGTTTGATTAAATAAGTACTTGGACAATTAATGTACTACACCAGCTAGGGCCCAAATGGCTTGTACTTTTCAAACAATCTTGTTCTTTCATTGCTATATACTATCACATGAAATGCAACAGAGGTATTAGTACATTAATTGGTGAATTTTGTTAAAAATTATTTCTTTCCAAAATTGACAGGGAATTGCCTTTTAAGTGTTTTTGTAATACCCCAAAATGAACTAAGGTGAACTAGAGCCTCATGAGTGTTTCTTGAGTTAATTTGAAGTTAAAATGAATAACTTTAGTTTTATTAGGCAGTGTGTGAAGTTTAGTTATGTTTGTAGGTCAAACGTCTAAAAACGTCAATGACGTACGGAAGGTGTGCCTTAGATAGCGCTTGGGTGTCTTGATGTGTTTGAGTGAGTTTTACATGTTAATTTTCCTTAAAAATGATGTGGTATGTTCCTAAGACCTAAACAACTTAGTGTAGTGGTTTAACGTCTTGGTATGACCCCACATAGGACAAACTAGGGGCCCTAGATTAAGGGCCCAAGAGTTTGACCAAACTGCAAAACAAGTGACCAAATGCGACCCTAAGGACGGTTGTTGGTCCAACAATTGTTCGTTGACCTAGGGCGTTGATTGACCATTCATGTAAGGATGGACAGGATCCGTTTGGAGCTATGTTTCAACCCATGAGACCCCACCAACAGTCCGTAGATGCACAGACGGTCCGTTGGTTAGGTCTCGTCTGTGTAGGGGTCTAAAACTATTAAGTGGACGACCTTGGCTTGGGGTGTTTGGTAAATTAACCCCAAGTATTTTATGGCCCTAGTACTTTAGTTTTATGGTATATTAGGTATATTAAAGTGTTCTTAACGCTACAACATAATTTAAGACCTCTTTTCCTGAAACCCAAAACCCCTTTCTGTTAGAATTCTCTCTCAAGTCACCATGGATGCTAAAAGTCAAGGAGAACTTGGAGGTCTAGTTGGGACGTGTTCTTCATCAAAAATCAGTAATTTGTCTTACATGTGAGGTATGTTATCCATCGTTGAACTCTCATTCATTCAAGGAGTCCCTTCTAATGAATTTTCAAACTGGGTTCTCAACTCTAGTTTCTTCTATCTTGAAATCTAGATATGGGTGTCGCATGAAAACATTTGCAATGACTTAATAATTGTATTTATAATATTAGCTGATTATTTTTAAGGTTAAAACTTCAACGAAATCAGGTTAAAGCTTTTCTTTAAATGTTGGCTTAAGAAATTGGTTAAATGAGCATGAATTGGTAGTCTTTGATCTTTTGTTTCTTATTATTGTTATTTTTCTTTAGCTAATTCCCGAAGGGCTTTATTATGGTGAAATATTGAGAAAAAGGTTATAGGTGATGAAAGCTTAGATTAAAGGGTAAGTTGGTTATGTTTTTTAGTTTCAATTTTGAAATGCTCTTGAGTTGTATGATCCACCTTCTTGGTGGCGGTGTTTATTTGAATTGTATGAATGTAAAGTTACTAGTTTATTGTGAATGAGGCCACTAATTCTTTTTAAGTGAAGTAAGATGTTAAATATGCTATTCTTGTTAAATGTGCCTGATGAAGTTATTAATTGAAGTAGACTAGGATGATGCTTTAATGAAGTTATTCTTGTTAATTGCTTCATGAAACTTTTTATGAGAAGTATGTTAAGGATTAAGTATAAAGTACTTAGATTATTATATTAACTATGTAAGGTGTGTGATGTGATGAATGAAGGTCTAAACATGTATAGCAGTTTAATGTAAATGAAATAAAGCTTGTGTGCAAGGCGTGCTCACATGTAAACACACTTACAGTTGAATGAATGAATGATTCTAAATTAGGTCCAAAAGGGGAGTTTTGGGGTGAATACTATTCATGAGTTGAGATGGAGTGTTTAGTAGAAACCTCACTACAAGCTTTGAGCTTTCTAAGTTAGGTTGAAGGATAAATGACCATCGTGAGTTGAGGTATGGTGTTTACTAGTTATCCTTTATTATTGTCTATAATGTTTAGAATCCTTGGGAAGTTATGCCTAGAGTTGAGAGGATCTGAAGAAGAGGTGGTTAAACTTCGTGAGTTGAGATGTTGTATTCCAATGTACCTCTTGAGATGACTACACCTCGTAAGTAGAGAATGAGTTACTTAGTAGCACTCTCCTTATCCCTTAACTATGCACCCGCATAGGTGTAGCTATTGAGCAATCCATGTAAAAGCTAGGAGAATCACCTCATTATAGGCTAGTAGGGATTCCTCACCCGATAGGTGTTAATATCGGGATTTCATGTCTAGTTCTCATGGTCTATGTCAGTTATTCTAACTCCCACTTAATATATGAATGTGATAAGTTTTCTAAATGAGTGTTCTACTTATGGTAGGTAATGGAATGGGACACTACTTATCCATTGCACTAGGTAGGCAATCCGAAAATGGAGTCTTAGTGAGACTTATTTGAATTGAATGACTTTTCTTCTAAAAGAACGTACTACTTAGGGTAGGTGCTGGTATAGAACGCTATCTATCCATTGCACTTAGTAGGACCTTACGAAAGGGAATACTTGGTTTCAAACCTTCTAAAAGAATGTACTAGTTAGGGTAGGTAGTGATATGGGACACCATCGACTAATTGCACTAAGTAGGCATCTCAAAGGGAAGACTTTGGTAGTTTGTTGGGTGTTTTATAATTTCTTGCCATTGAATGAGGGGCTTGTTTCTTCCGAGTTGAGTAAGACAAAAGTGGTAGTCTTGAGGATTGATTTTGTGTGGTAATGAAGGAGGCATATGCATACTTCCTTCACATCTTACCTTAGTGAGTCTTAGGATAATCCCGATGTAGGGAAACTCTTGCAGAAAGATAAGTTTACATTCTCTTTCGCTTGGCCTTGGAAGTTCACTCATCTAGAATAGGATGAATTTATTGTGATGTTATACATGTTTCAATGGGCTGTTTAGTTTGAGTTTATTGCAAAGTTTAGGAAGTTTACCGTACGGTGTTCATTTGAGTTTAAAATTACGGAAATTCTTCTCTAAGTGTTAAATGATGATTCTTGTGATGTTTTGTTTTTATGTTCTTGATTTTTTTGCTAAATTTTCATGAAATGTTATTTTACTAAAATGTCTCTTTTCTCATGTTTTTTTCATATGGTATACTTAATACATTATTTGTACTAACCCTATACTTTTATATACTCTATTAGAATAGGTTGGAAGCATTTTGAAGGTTGAAGTCCAGAAGGTGAAGCTTAGGAAAGTTTCTCTTAACACAAAGTATGTCCTCACATATTTGAGGGCACAATCCGTTTCTTAATTTCATAGTTAAAGAATTATTATGTATTTCTTTTAATTTAAAGGGTCATGTCCCAAAGTTAATGATGTCGTGACTTATATTTGGCTTGTGATGATGCAATTTAATTTGTATTTATAAAAGATTACTTTTTATATAAAATGTTCTTGTAAAGTTTTAGTTCCGCACTACTTTTCATTTCTTATGCAATGAATTATAGTTAAAGGGTTTGTACAAGATTCCAAAAGGTCAAGTACGCCCGGTGACGAAACGAGGGATCCTCCTAACTTCTAGGGGGTTCTTTCGGGTCAAAACAGATTTTGTATCAAATCATATGATTTTGGGAAATAGTTTAAGGTGTAAAAGTTCCACAAGTCACATCTAGTAGTATCTTTGTAATTGGTGTGAGTCAAAACACATCCATGGACAAGAGGTAGGACAATATAGTTTCATTTTTTTCATTACTCTTGAATCATGTCATAGAACTTAACTGCATAAGGTCTCTCTCTGTTATGTTCCCTTGTCCAGTTGTCTTCTAGGTGTGATTGCTTGGAAGGAGAGATGTTTCTATGTTTGAAGGAGAGAAAAGGTGATGACATGGATTTGTATTATGCCTTTTGGTCTAGACCGTGGTAGAGTCCTCTAACGTAGTGATAAGAGGTACTATTCTTGTCTATGACCGAATAAGTAATGTGTATTTTATTCGATTTCTATTTATTCTTATGTGTATGTGCGATTTGTCTCAGAGTTTTATATAATTTGTGATATATTGGATGCACCCATACATGTCTCTACCCCTTCTATAGACTGTCATAGTCACTCATGTCTATCACACTTGTCCTATCTTGTTTGTGGATCTTCAAACTAGAGTTGATTTGGTGATAGATATGACTGACTTTGATGTAATCTTAAGCATGACTTGGTTTTCCACCTTTTATGTTGTGTTTAATTGTAATACAAAATTTGTTAATATAGAGATCTATAGTAAGGAAATATTTGAGTAGGACGCGGTGTACAAGCCTAAGCCAACTAAGATCAAAATTTATGGAAGTGTCCCTCTACTGATTTCCTAGTATGACACCTGATTTAAATATAGATTTCTGCATCGATTTAGAACCTGATGCTTGTCCCATTTACATCCCTCCATATCGTATGGTTTTGGAAGAATTAAGAGAGCTCAATATCCAAATCCAAAAAGTCTTGATAAAATATTCATCCATCCTAGTGCTTCACCTTGGGATGTTCGTGTCTTGTTTGTTAAAAAAAAGCATGATAGTATTAGAATGTGTATAGATGATCGTCAATTAAAAAAAGTCACCATTAAAGATAAGTATTCATTACGTCGATCAAATGATATTTTTGACAAATTGCAGAGTGCATAATTTTTCTATAAGATTGATATAAGGTATTTACCATCTGTTAAAGATTAGGCCTGAGGATGTGGCAAAGACAGTGGGCACTACGAGTTCCTAGTTATGTCCTTTGAGGTTACAAATAGGGATGCACCTTTCATACGTTTGATGAATGGTGTATTCAAACCCTTTCTTGATTCATTTGTGATAGTGTTTATTAATATCATTTTGGTTTACTCGAAAAGTGAAGAATAGTATGCTGACCGTCTTCGTATTGTTTTGGTGTTATCCGAAAACAAAAGTTGTATGTGAAATATTCTAATGGAGAATTTTCATTGACTTTTGTTGCCTTTTTTGGGACATGCAGTTTCAATGGAAGGGGTAATAGTAAATCCCCAAAAGATTGAAATGGTTAAGAATTGGGTCAACCAAGTTCTGTGATGTGACTTAAAGTAGTTTTTTTATGTGGGGCTCAGTAGCTATTATCGTTGGTTTGTGAAATTTTTTTCTTCTATTGCCACACATTTGAAAAATTTTACCAAAAAGGAGATACAATTTGAATGGACTAAAAAATTGTGAGGAGAGCTTTAAAAATCTCATGACTCTCTTGACCACCACTGTATTCTTCCAGTATCTGTGAGAGGTAAATATTTTATTATTTATTGTAATGCTTCACATACAGGCTTGTGTGCAGTGTTGATGTAGGATAAGAATGTCCTAACTTATGCATCACGATAGTTGAAGGTTCAAGAGTTGAATTATCTGACATATGATTAAAAGTAGGCAGCAATAGTGTTTTCTCTTGACATCTGGCGACCTTAGTTTTACGGTGTTAAGTGTCATGTGTTTACTAATCATTGTAGTCTACTACACATGTTTACTTAAAAGGATCTGAATATAAGACAAAAGAGGTGGATGGAGTTACTCAAGGATTATTATGTGACCATACAATATCATCAAAACAAGGCTAATATAATTGCAGGAACATTATATGAAAGGTCGGTGATGATGGGCAGTCTATCTTGCGTGAGTGCATCCAAATGACCTTTGGGTAAGGAAATTCAAACCTTGGAATCTATTTTCATGCAATTAGGACTCTAAGAGAAATATGGTGTGTTAGATAACATTGAATTAAGGGCAATAGTCATTGAGGAGATCAAGTCCAAAAAGTTTGAGAATGAAAATTTGAATGATCTAAGAAAGAAGACTATGATTGGTAAGGCCCAAAAGACCACTCTTGATGCGGGAGGTGTGCTCAATTATAAAGGAAGGAGTTCCATTCCTAGAATGGGAGACTTGATTAGGAATTCATTCATTAAATCCCATGGTTTGAGGTATTTCATTCATCCGAGTGTGACAAATATGTATCGAGACTTGAAACAACTATATTAGTTCCAAGGCATGAAAAAGGACATATCGAAGTTTGTTGCTAAGTATCAAAATTTCTAACAAGTAATATATGAGCATTAAGGACATGCATGCATGATTTCTTTAGATAACTCTAATTCTGGAATAAAAGTGGAAAAAATAGCAATAGATTTTGTGGTTGTTCTTCCCAAGACTTTAGGGAAGTTTGATTTTGTTTGGGTAGTGGATGATAGATTGACTAAGTCAGCCCATTTAATTCTTGTCAAAATAAATAATAATGCTTAACAATTGGCTAATGTTTATGTGAAAGAGGTACTGAGGTTGCAAGGTGTGCCCCTCTCTATTATCTCAGATTGTGGCTACAATTTACCTCCATGTTTTTGAGAATGTTTCATGCCCCGAGCCTACACCATGCACATGGCCAGCGCCCAATGACCATTGGTGGTCTTGAGCGAATCATTGTCCTGACTTATTTAACTCAGCGGAAGACTTAAAAATATGACATAACCCAAAAATAATTTTAAAATGGTACTTCACCAAAATGGAAACTTCAAGTCTTATCAAATTAAATTAAAGGCCAACGAAAATAACACTGTCCATCTATGAAGATTCTAAAGTAAAACTTGATGTAGGGTTAGGACCCACAATTATCCTAACAAGTGAAACTGAAGCAAATAACTAAGTGATAAGGATAACCTCCGGAATGAACGGAGGCTCACCATCTGACTCTGAGCTTCTCACTAGATAAACGATATGCCAAATACAGATCGTAGTTACCTATGTCTACATCATAATACAATACAGACCAAGTGACATCAGTACATTGGATGTATGAGTATGCAAGTTGGAATTCTAACAACACTTATGATTTAAATGAGTAAGAAAGAACACTTACTTGTCTATATTAAACTCATGAATAACTTGACTCATTTCAATATAATGCAATTTTTAATGTAAGTGCAATAGAAAGAAAATTGTCTGAAACATGTTGTAAACATTGAATGTATGCAAGATACAATTAACTATGGTATGTATCTAAAACTAAAAGTAAACTTATTTATATACGTATATAATAAATTTTGTGGGAGTTTGTCTTATCGACAATCATAGTTAAGAGCTACAGTGATGATACAAGGATCTACCTCAAGCTGCAGCGCATCATATACCTTGCAAATCCACTAGTCTACTATGAAAAGGGTTCATGTAAAAGGCATGAACTATTTCTAACCATGATGGATATATGGTTTATGAGGGTTGTGATTTGTCTTAACTCTCCTCCGTATCGGTGCTCAATACTACTCCTAAAAATATGCTGGCTATTATATTTTTATAAAATATTGATTATGCGGTTTTGAGAGTAGTGCTCCAAATACTTAGCTCAAATCTACCTTGGAAATCATAGTTTCGCTGCTTGCTTCTTTTAGAAAGTTATAGTTCTTTTCTGAATACATGCCAAAAGTCTCCTTGGAAATAAAAGATTCCTTACTAGTTAAATGTTAACACATTTTAAGTGTATTTGGGAATACTTGGTCCCCTTATTCCTTTAAATAATAGAACTTCAACTTAATCTTTATTTAGCTTGAAACATGAATCTTAAAAAAAGTTAAAATGTTAAAATAAGACTCTTGAAAATCTTTAAGAACATTACTTTAAGTTACTTCTTAACATTAGACTTGACTTCTTAACTTCATTGATATTGTTGTTAACTTTCCATGAATAGTATTATGGATTCATGGTTCACGATCTCTTGTTTATGGATGATTTCATGATTTTTAGATGTACCTTACAATGTTGTAATAAACTAAGAAGTGTGGGTACATCACTTGGGAACTAGTACGAAGAGATAGGGGAAGAATGAGTTCTCCAAGCGTCCTTGGCACTCTGAGAGGCGTGGAGCACCAGAGCCTGACAGAAAGAGCCCGTCCCGAGGAACTCTGGCTGACGTGGTGTTCCTGAGCTTACGGACAGAGACTATCCTGTGGGGCTCTAGTTTGCGCGGCACCGCAGGGTCAGTAAGACGGGCATTTCGACTTTTCTTCTTTATTATTCATATCTGAACACTCTAACATCCATGAATCTCACCCCAATAACTTAGGATCACTAATTATATCCATTCCCAATAGATTAAACTAGATAAAAACATGCAAAGAAGAATCCAATTAACTAAAAGCATACTACAACTCATACGACAAGAATTCAACCATTAATTTTTCAAGAACTTCAATGTTCATAATTCAATCTACTCAAAATCCGCTTAATTAAAAACGTTAGTGTGTGGGTGAAGTAATCCAACACAGTAATATCTCACATACCTTAATAGGGATCATCCCCGATGAATTCCTCTTGTTGATCTTGGCATTCTTGATGAATTATTGGCCTTTCTCCATTCTTCTTCTTTTTTTCTCTTTTCTCACAAGACCTAAGCGTGAATAACTTTTATAAAACTTACTTAATTATTGATTTTACCCATAATAAACCCTTAAAAAAATTGTGAAATATTTGAGTGGAATGACAAGTTTACCCTTACAAAAATCCAGATTGGGACCTTCCTCAATCCAACAACTCAACTTCTGATAGACATATTTCTCTCATATGGTATCAAAATTTAGAAAATTCAACTGCATATGAAAGATCATTCCAAGGGCTTTACAACCATATCAAGAACTTAATCTAAATCATCATGAGCTAGAAGTTATGACCTTTTGAAAATTAACAAAATTCACTTCTTAAACATAGGAAATTTTCCAGATTTTTCTTTTTGTTTCCAAAAGTGATAAATTTTTATTTATTAGCTTATTATTGACTATTAAGAGTTACGAGATTTTACAATGTCTCCCCCTTGAAAACATTCATCCTTGAATGAGATTTCTTTCACTAATCTAGGAATGGTAACCTCAAGTTTGACACGTAACAATCCAAATAAGTAACAACATGCTTACTCATAGTTTATATAAGGTTCTTAGAAGAGAATTTAGTAATTTGATCTGTATTCTACTTGAATTAAAAGAGATGTAAATAACTGTTCTTCATATCCTCTTTAGCTTCCGCAGTCGCTTCTTCAACAAATTGGTTCCTCCAAAGGACCTTAACTGACACAACTTCCTTTGTCCTCAACTTGCAAATTTTGCGATCTAAAATCTGAACCGGCTTATGTTCATAGGAAAAGCTATCCTTAATCCCAGCATTCTTAGTCAGTACAATTAATGAAGAATCACTCATGCACTTTTTCAACATGGAGGTATGAAATATCAGATGAAACACTGCTAACTCTTGTGGTAGCTCCAACTCATAAGCTACATTACCAATTCTCTTTGATACTCTATATGGTCCAATATACCAGGGAATAAGTTTCCCCTTTTTATCAAACTCATATCACCTTTCGTGGGAAATTTTTTAAAATATACCCAATCGTCAATCTCAAACTCCAACGGCCTTCTCCTAACATGGTGTAGGATTTCTGACGACTCTGTGCCATTTTAAATCTCTCTTGGATCACCTTCACCTTCTCCATGGCTTGGTGAGCTATATATGGTCCTATCATCCCTTCACCAACTTTGAAACACCCAATAGGAGATATACGTCTTCTCCCATAATGAACTTCATATAGAGCCATTTTGATTCTTGAATAGTAATTATTATTGTATGATATCTCAATGAGAGGTAGGTGATCATCCCAATTTCCCTTAAAATCGACCACACAAGCTCTAAAAATGTATTTAAAAGTCTTGATTGTACGCTCTACTTGTCTATCCGTGTGAGGATTACAAGCAGTACTTAAGTTCACCTTTGAACATAAACCCTTTAGGAAAGACTCCTAGAACTATCGAGTAAATTGTAAACCTCTATCTAAAATGATTGAAATTAGTACTCCAGGAAGTCTCACCACCTCCTGATGAATAACTTTGCATAATTCTCTCCCGAATGAGTAGTGTTTATCAGCAAGAAGTGGGATGATTATGTCATTCTGTCAACAATCACCCGAATCGAATCATGGTATCTGCCCGACCATGACAAACCTGCGATGAAGTCCATGTTAATCATCTCTGACTTCCATTACGGAAGTTCTATATCTAGAGCAAACCCTCCAAGCCTTTGGTATTCTCTTTTCAATTGCTGGCAATTCGGGCAGTTGGAAATTTTTTTTGCAATGTCCTTTTTCATACCTTACCACCAATATACCTCTCTCAAATAACGGTACATCTTGGTGGAACGTATATGAATGGAATATTTGGAGCTATGAGCTTTTTCCATGATCCTCCCGTGGAGTACATCCACCCTAGGTACACATAACCTACCTTTATACTTTATCACACCATCTTCCCCTTGTTCAAATGCCAAAACTAATTGCTTATTAAAATTTGCATTCAAGTATAGTGAAATGGGGTCTTGATCTTGCTTTTTTTTCAATTCTGACACTAATGATGACTCAGATCCATTGGTCACCCCTATCCCTTCTTCTGTAAATCCATTAGTCTGAATCCCAGGTGTGCGAGTATATGCACATATTTAAAATGGTACTTTCCATTGATAGCCTGCTTAAAGTATCAACAACAACATTGTCTTTACCTAGGTGTTAGAAAATACTTATGTCATAATACTTGAGTAATTATAACCACCTCCTCTACTTGAGATTGAGATCTTTCTAGGTGAAGATACAGTGTAAGCTCTTGTGATCAGTGTATATGTCAACATGAACACCATATAAGTTATGAAGCCATAACTTCAAGGCAAAAACTACAGTATCCAAATCTAAGTCATGGGTTTGATAGTTCTTCTCATGGACCTTCAACTGTGTGGAGACATAATCTATAACCTTGCCATTCTACATTAACACGCAGCCCAAACCAACTCTTGATGCATCAAAGTACACCACAAAACCTTGGGTTCCCTTCCGTAAAGTCAAAGTCAGAGCCATAGTCAACCTTTTTCTCAACTCCTAAAATCTTTTCTCACAAGCGTTAGACAATTGAAACTTAATTGTCTTCTGGGTCAGATTAGTCAAGGGAGATGAGATAGATGAAACTATCTTTACGAAGTAACCAACCAAACCTAAGAAACTCTATAAATCTGTTGGAGGTGTGGGTTTAAGCAAACTCTGGACTGCATTTATCTTTGGGTATCAATGTTAATCCCATCATTAGAAATGATGTGGCTCAAGAATTTCACATATTTTAGCCAAAATTCACACTCAGAGAACTTGTCATATAGCTCATTATCGTTCATAGTCTGAAGAACTATCCTAAGGTGAGTAGCATGCTCTCCTTCATTACTTGAATATATTAGTATGTCATCAATGAACATGATAACAAACCTATCTAAGTGATGTTTGAAGACTCTATTCATAAGATCTATGAATGTTGTAGGTGGATTGGTCAAACCATAAAACATTACAAAAAACTCATAATGCCCATATTGAGTTCTAAAAGTTGTCTTTGGAATGTCACGTTCCCTAACATTCAAATGATGGTAGCCTGATCGCATATCAAATTTCGAGAAGCAGGAAGCACCCTAAATCTGGTCGAAAGGATCGTCTATCCTTGAAAGAGGATATTTACTTTTATGGTCACCTTATTTAATTTGGAGAATTATTTATACATCCTAAGCGAACCATATTTCTTTCTTACAATCAAGACTAGGGCGCCCTAAGGTGAGACACTTGGATGGATAAAACCTTTATATAACAAATCTTTTAGTTGTTCTTTCAACTCGTTTAACTGTGCTAGTGCTATTCTATATGGACGAATAGAGATAGGATGAGTATGAGGAATGATGTCTATTTCTTTCTCGCGGGGACTCAAGGTAGATCATATGGGAAGACTTCTAGAAACTCTTTCACTATTGAAATTGACTGAATAGCAAGTATCACAACACTTGAGTCATTAATTTTTACTAAGTAATAGACATACCTCTTAGAAACTAACTTTGTTGCCTTAAGATACAGAATTAATATACCCGTAGGCACTGGTGAACTGATTTTTAATTCTAGAACTGCCTCTTTTCAATACACAAACTTGACTACTCGAGTTCTACAATAAACTGAGGCATTATAGGAATGCCCCAGTCCATATTAAGAATGACATCGAACTCTACCATGCCTAACTCAATTAAATCAGATGTGGTACTTTGTGACTGACGGAAACAGGACAATCACGACAGGATCTTTCTGTTAGAACGAATTCACAAACAGTTGTGGAAACATTGAATGGTTCACTAAGTTTCTCAAGAATAATTTCAAAGTTCATGGATACATATGAAGTTACAAAATATAACTCATAATAGTGACAACGTCTGGAAATTCTCACGTTCTTGACCATTGTTGAGAGCATACAAGTTGTTTATTCCTACCCCAGCAGTAGAAGTAGATCCCCTAGGTGCAGCCCTCTCTAGTGGAGCAATTGATGAATGCTGAACTATGTTGCCCCCATTACTACCGCGTTGCTTGTTCTTTGGGCACTCCCTCATGAAATTCTCTGTTTGACCACAATTGAAGCTACCCCTGGAGTCCTCAAGAAAAACACCGCAGTGATTCTACAACACTTGGTGTAAGCAAAGGGACTTACTACCTCTATGCGCCACACTACCGTGTGAATATGTAGGCTTTAATCAAGAGTCTCGACCATTATGCTTACTTTTGTCTCTGGGCACATGTATACGAGCCACCTTTATGCTGCCCAGACTCATTCCATTTTTTACCTTCTTGTTTCTGTATTATTCTCGGTCCCTAAGCTTTTCCTCTTCTACCTTCTGTACATAGATAATCAAACCTAAAATTTCAATGTCTCGAATAAGCATTGCAGCCTGGCCTTCTTTTCATTAAGAACGACCCAATCTAGCAACGAACAAACTCATCCTACTCCTCATGTCCTTAACCATCTCCAGATCATAATAAGATAGTTGGTGAATTTCTACCCACACTTATGCACACTGAGTGTGTCATGCTAAATTATAAGGAACACACGTACCTTAGCCTCTCTCAGTTCTTGGGGAAATAAGTGCCCCAAGAAGGCCTCCTCAAAACAATCCTAACTCGCAGGTGGTGCATCCTCATCTCTACCCTTTTTCAACTGATCAAACCAAGTTCAAGAAATTCCCTTGAGATTATAAGCAACTATCTCAACCCTCTTAGAGCTAATAACATGCATCATCTTGAATATTTCTTTTTCATTCCTTTGTGAAGTTCTCTGGGTCTTCAATAGTATTCGAACCAGTGAGTCTTAGGGGATTCATCCTCAAGAGTACCCCAATCCTCGAAGTGTCATCCCCTTCTTATCAATCTCATCTTCATTGATCAAGCTAGTTAGTCACAGCTTGGTTCATCATCCTAATAGAGACTCAAAACTCTGCATTGGTAAATTTACCTTGAAGATTGAACATCAGGTGCATTGGGTAACTCTTGTTCCTGAAGTTGAATGTTCCTCCTCGATGGAAGACCCCTTGCGTCTCTTCCTGAAGGCATGGTTATCTAAAACACGCTCAAGCATGAATTAGAGAGAGTTTTAGAGATAAATCTAACGCACAAAAAAGAATATGAAAGAAGTGAGAAATTCCTGAATTTTGTAGCCTCCTAGTTAAAGACTTGGCGCACTTCATACGGTGATTAAGACTCTACTGACACGGCGTCATAAAAAACCTAGGACTATTGAACTTTGTTCTCTGATACCAAGTTTGTCATTCCTCGATCCTACACCCTGGACGTGGTCGACACCTAATAACCATTGATGGAATTGAGCGAACCCTTGACCTGGGTACTTAACTCAGCAAAAGACTGAAGAATATGATATAACTCAAAAATAAATTTGAAATGGTATTTCTCAAAAATGGTAACTTCAAAACTTGTCAAATGAAATGAGAGGCCAACGAAACTAACATTGTCCATCTATGAAATCTCTAAAGTAAACATGGATATTGGGATATGACCCCAAATCATCCTAACAGTTGAAACTGAAGAAAATAATTAAGTGACAAGGATATACCCTGGAATGAAGGGAGGATCATTGTTTAAGTAAAATTGCACAGGCAAGTGCACGTGATTGTACAAGCAATAAAGTGGCTCTTGTTAGAGAGTCGGGTATCGTACCCACAGGGATTTAAGTCTAGGTTCTATCGATTTCTCCAGATTGTAACTCAACACAAATTCAATTTTCAAATTTTTTAAAAAAATATTAGTTTTTTATTCTAGGTAAACTAAAATGTAACTACTGCGATTCAATTCCTTAAGTTTCAAATAATGATGATGAATAGATTTAGAAATGTAGCTTTTACTAGGAATCATGTAATCAGTATCATATGATAAAGGTTTACTTGAAATTATCTCATTGTTGAATCACAAGATTAGATGTATTATCATGGTCTCTCAACCTCTAATCGCCTACAACAAATAACACCCTAACTACATCATTGAGCGGGGATAGAATGATTAAAATCCGTGCATTAAGTTATCTTCCTGTATAGTGAGCCAAGCAAGATTTGTAGGTATATCTCTATCCTAGAAATGAATTAACCCTAGCTATTTAGAGTTGACAAAACTTTTTTTGTTACACGTTCCTATCTCTAGTCCAATTTAGACAATACATTTATTTCTATGGTGATCAACATGAAATACTAAATGAAACAACATTGGAAAGATTCATAAATAACTCATATTAAAACCATAAACAAGTTCAATAGATTCCATTCAACCTGTAGCCATAGCCCTAGAACTAGGGATTTTAAACACTAATAATTATCCAATCAATCTTACAATGTATGTAGATCATTCCGAGATGATTGAAACTTAAAGAAAAAGAATTTAACCCTAAAAACTTCAATGTGTCCTTCCCGTCTCTACGTCCAAAAGTCAGAAAAAAGAATAAAATAAAACTAATATAGAACCCTATTTATACAAAATTCAAAGTTACAAATTCAGGGCTTCAGGAGCGCGACACGAAGCCACAGTTAATTCTTTGATCAATCGCAGAAATCTTCTGCGCGAGGTGGAACCTTCACAAGGTGTTCTGCCTCAAATCTATTCAAGCCTTTATATTACTTGTCCTTCTTCGGGGACAACTCACATATGTCGTTGAGGCATTTCTTCAGCTTAATCCTGCTCCATTTCATCATTAAATCTCCATATTGCTTCGTTTGATCATTTTCTTTTATATTTCTTTCGCATAGCCTACCTACACAACTAATTATATTGGTTAGCTTAGAAACACAGAATTCACTGAATTTATCTCTAAAAAATAGTCTTTAACGACTTCAAACTAACAATAAACATGTGTATAATTAGTATTATAGGCATACAAATATGCCCAAGATCACTACCCCACAGTTAGAGCTTATTTAATACTCGTACAACTACTAACTACTCCTAGACCTGGACTCTAAATTTTTTTGTGCTTCCACCTATTTTCACATCATCTTTTCTCTTATGATATGCATCTAATCTGGGCATGCTTCAACAACTTTCAACAACCATCGCTAGTAACAAAAATTTTACCACTAAACATCACCTTACTGCCTATAAAAAGTGCCTCTCACGCAAACAAACATTACATGCACACACGATGGTGTTGCAGATAGTTTCAGCAATTAGCATGAAAGCAGTTTCTCTCAAGAAATGACTTCTCTTGGATGAAATGAAACAAAAATGTTTCCCATTATGTACATCTCTATTAATGAAATGTGTTATGCTAAAAAATCAAACAAGACTTAATCAGGTTGTAATATAAGTTAAGGGTCAAAGAATATTCATTTATGTGATAATTGTTACTTGTTCTCCCTATTGCACTATGTTCAACTTCTATTCTACGATTACACCTTTCTATCTCATTCAAATTCTTCATCTGCAAGTCTAGCCTGCCTTCACATTTGGATTATGGCCCCTCTTATATATACAAATCTATATATGTCTATGCATATATTATTATTATTATTATTATTATTATTATTATTATTATTATTATTATTATTATTATTATTATTAATATTATTATTACTATTATTATTATTATTATTATTATTATTATTATTATTATTACTATTATTATTATTATTATTATTATTATTATTATTTTCATTAATGAAGCTACTCTAAACTTAATCAGTCTTTATGGACTTATGTGTACACTTCTTTCGTCTGGGTAAGGTCTATTATCGAAGTAGTTCACTCACTTCTTATTTTGGGATATTTCCATACCTTCTTATATCTTTTTACCCTCACGTCTATTCTTCATCATGTTTTCTCCAATTATCTTTTTTGTTTCTATCTTTTTGCCTAACACAGTGCATTAGGAATCAGGATCAAACTCATTGACGCAATGAACGAGATTCGGCTTATTTTGTGGGTACCAACAAAATTAAGGTTAATGTCTAAAATGGGCGAAACTAGGGATACTACAAGGCTCAATTTCTAACCAATTCACAAGGAAAGACTGATATCATCTCTTTGAGAACAATAACATCCACATTTCACTTCAATAACAACTTGGGAAAGTTCTAAACTCACAAGCATGTCATGGAATATAACAATAGCTTACCACTCATGGCACAAGTTGCATTCAGAATGATTAACCTTAACACTTAATTCGGTTAATCAGAAGGTACTTTTATGTGAAGTTGTACACTTCTATAGCATGTCCAAACATTGTATTGCTTACCTATATCAATTCAACTATGCTCTTTCATACATGGAAAAGGCTTTAACACAACCCAACCTAGCAGTCAAATGACGAAATTTCCCTTTAAATGGTCATCCTCCATCTATCATTAAGAAGCTTTACTCGATATATGATTGCTATAGACTCTATGATTTGTTATATCGTTCAAATGGAATATACTTGGCTAAAGAACCGTATAAAACTACCTAGAGACCCAAATGTAAAACAGAACATAAACAGAAAATGTTTCACCCCACCCCACACTTATGTAATAGCACTACCTTAAATGCACAAAAAACAGAAAAAAAAACACGTCAATTCAGTTCATAGAACACTCCCTGACTAATCCTCCATTGTATCATTTCCTCTGGCACCATCGTCAACCTGCAAAATCTATCTGAACGTCAGAATGCGAGTCAACATCCGATCATGTGCGCAAATTATCCACATCTGTCGGGACAACATCATTGAATGTCTCTGTAAAAACAGGGCCAATTCCCAATAACGCATCCGCATGTGCATTCAATGGGTAACACCATTAACATCCATCAACTAGATTACATTTGATGGGCGACCAACATTCTTTTGTCGCAACATCTCTATTCCATACATGAGCTCCATGATAAACCTATATTATCGATGACGCTCCGCAGTGGTAAGACTAGGGCCTAATTCAGTATAATACCCTTTTGTTATTGTAAAATCCACAACAGCAGGGTATAACTGGTCCATATACACTAGATTCTCCTCTAGAACACCTTCACGATGAGACATTTTGTGATTAGACCACCAAAAACATACTTGTGGCCCTAATGAACCCTTCTTTTCCTCATGATCGATTTAATGATGGCACCAATGTTAATCTTAGTTTTTATCATCAAGGCATACAACAAATACACCCGTTCACATGTCATGTTTATGTAGTGCAAGTCAGGAATCAAGCAGTTCATCACGATCTTCAACTATCCCCTTGTTTCTGTAATTATGTGAGCATAAAGAAGGGTCTTATGATATCTCTTGTTATTGTGTTTGATCCACAGAGCCATGGACTGCGGTCTACAAAGCAAATGGTGGATGGCCTAATAGGAGGTCAGATATTAAGTTGGGTTAACACCAACGGGTCTGCGCCCTCCTCAATGCCCAATATATCATTTGTGTTGGTCGGTGTGATGGGAACATTCCTACCACGAATATTGAAAAAATGCGAGCCCGTGTCTGGAATTCAATTGGCATAAAACTCACAAACTATGCTCAAATTACACTCTTTCGGCTACTCAAATTCAAAGCCAAGCCTAAGCTCTTGCATCCGTCTTAAAATATGTGGGAACTCCCATGCTTGGTTGTCCCAGTCGACGCACACATTATAGAAATATGAAGCTTTTGTGTACTTCTTGTACCCATTCTTGCCTACCTTGGAAATAACCTTTTGCCAATATTGTTCTGTTTGCCCTCTGGGGGCTGGGGGGCTGGGAGGCAAGTGGAACAATCCTGCTCCTTGACTACTTCTTTTGGGAGTCCTGAGCAATAACGTTTCCCGATTTTTGTGATGTAGACATTGTACCAACATAAATACACACCATTTAATCCAAGGGTTGTCTATTTTACAACAAAACATGGGTGGTGAATACAACACCCCACACTTATAACAGAATTCAGTACTAAGACTTCCTTAAAGATATATCATGAAACACGCTACAACAACAATGCACTACTTACTTAACCAACATGTTCACAAACAACCATATACTCCGTTACTATGTACTAATCAAAAAACCAAAACATTATACTAATGGAATGCAACATAGTAAAATAATTGTGTTGTCTACTCAAGACTTAATAACAACAATAAGCACAAAACCCATTAACACAACACCCACATACGATGATCCCCTATTCCACAACTGAATACCATTCCTAACCCTAACCCACAAGGTAATCTAACGCACGATTATAACAATGATAGTTTCTACTCAAGAATTGGAAACAAATGGAATTTCAAGCAACTATTACTGCTAAGGAACCATTACCCTCCTTTCAGCACACCAAACCCTCCACAACAACAATAACATACCCAACTCACATAGAAATCCATGAATATAAAAAGAAAGTACTTGTGCAACGCGTGAAAGCCCAAAACTCAAGACAACCACAAGCTTTAGGTGCGCGATACAAAAAGAAGTATAATATTTGGGGATTTGGGGTAAAAAAAGAAAGAGTCTACGCGATAGAATGGAAAAGAATGGGAGGATTTGGGGAAAAATTGGGATAAAAGAGAAGCATTTTAGAGGATAGGTCGGGTTAATGTATTTAAAAGTTATAAAACCTATTTCATTTGATGTTTTTCCCAAAAACATAAGTCGGGTTATGGCATGACTAATATTTTTGTGATTTTTTTGAAAAATATAGCAGTCCTAACCTATTAAAATCGTTCACTTGTCGCCTCCCCTGTAGCGTCTAATTTAACATCTCGGCATGTCCCATTTGATGCCTCACTCTTCATCTAGTGTGATATCTTTGACTTTTCGATCCACATCCTTGCAAAAGTAATGTTTAGCCCTTTGTCCATTCATGAGGAATGTGGAGCTATCACCTTTATTTCTTAACTCAACTACACTATGTTTAGTCATTAGGACTAACATAAAAATACCACTCCATTTTGACTAGAGCATTCCTGAGAAGAACTTCAACCTTGAATTGAACAACAACACATCTTGACAAAGCTCAAATGATCATGATACTATGTTTTTTTCATGCCACCTTTTAGTTTTCTTTGTGTACACCTTCACATTCTCATAGGCAAGAACCCTAAACTCTTCTAGATCATGCATTTGTGTAATTCTTTTTCACCTGTTCACTCAGTATCCAAATTTTGTTTCTTTATTGCCAAATATGCTCTATATTCCAACTATGGCGGGAAGTGACAAGATTTTACAAACACAATTCGTTAGGGAGAAGTCCCTATTGGTGTCATGTACGTAGTCCTATATGCCAATAATGTGTCATCTAGATTATTTTCCCAATCCTTCCTCTAGGAATTCAAAGTAGTTTGCATGATCTACTTAATCTCTCTCTTAGACACTTCAAGCTGTCCACTAGTTTGAGAATGGTACTTAATTAGTGATGGAGGTATGAAATTCATCAATAACTCCATTTATATTTTTTTGGGAAAAGTATGGGGTGCCAAACATGGTAAATATGTGCATTCTGATGAACTTCCAAACCATTTTGGAGTCATTTGTTTGCAATGCAACTGCTTCAACCCAGTTGGAAACATAATATGCTACGACTATGATATATTAAATACCTCTAAACGATAGGAATGGGCCCATGAAATAAATCCCCCATACATTGAAGATCTCCACCTCCAGAATGTTATTCAACGACATCTCATGCTTCCTTGAAATATTGCCCATTTGTTGACACTAGTCACATCCTTTAACAAAAAACATAACATCTTTAAACAAAGAAGGCCAAAAGAATCCAGATTGGAGTACGTTATGTGTTGTTCTTTCACCCCCATGATGTCCACCATGTGGTGAGAAGTGGAAGCTCTATAGTACTTGTGATGCCTCCTCTTCAAGTATGCACCTCCTCATCATTTGATCTGTTCCCTGTTAAAAAAATACGATTCATCCCATATATAAATTCAAGCATCATACCTTAACCTCTGTTTCTGGTATGTTGATGCCCAAGGTTGGGATAGTCAACTCACCAAATAGTTTACAATATCAGTACACCAAGGTACCTTTGCAACATCCAGCGCCAACAACTGTTCATCAAGGAATTCTTCACGAATCTGACCTTCATTTTCTACATGATATGAATATTATAATCTTTAGAGATGATCAAATGTTTGATTTTTCTGTTCCCTGCCTACCTATGATTTGCAGATCCAACTCTTGAAAAAGAAAGATCCACCTTATCAATCTAGATTTTGCATCATTCTTGTCAAAGAGGTATTTGATTGCTGAATGATCAGTGTGGACTATGACCGTTGTTCCCACAAGAATATTATCTCAATTAGTCAAATGCATATATGAAGCCCAACATCATCTTTTAAGTCACACTATAATTCGCCTGGCTTGCATCTAGTGTTTTACTCCCATAGTATATGGAATGAAACACCTTGTTCTTTCTTTTCCCTAACACCTCTCCAACCGCAATATCGCTAGCATTACACGTAAGTTCAAATGGGGCTCTAATTTTTGTGCAATGAGAATAGGAGCTTCAATTACCTTTTGATTCAACGTTTAATATTCCTCCTAACACTTCTTATGAAGTATGAATGTCCATTCTTCCTCTAATAAGGTGCACATGGGTCTCACAGTTTTAGAGAAGTCTTCAATGAACCTCATGTAGAAGGCAACATGGCCAAGAAAACTTTTAAATAATTTCACAGATACTAGGGGTGGTAACTTCTCAATAACTTCAATCTTGGCCTTATCCAGCTCCAGCCCCACGTTGGATACCTTGTGTCCCAACACAATTGTTTCTCTCACCAAGAAGTTACACTTTTTTCCAATTAAACACCAAGTTTGTTCCTCACATATCGCTAAGAATCTGTTGAGATTTATTAAGTATAACTCAAAAGATTCACCAAACACTGAGAATTCATCCATAAAAACTTCCATAAAATCTTTTACCATACCATGCCATCATGCACTCTTAAAATTAGTTGGGGCATTTCACAAACCAAAGAGCATGCGTTTGAATGCATAAGTACCATATGAACATTTGAATGTTGTCTTCTCTTTTCCTTTAATGCAGTAAAAATATGGTTATACCTTGAATAACTGTCAAGAAAACAATAATTTTCTTGGCCAGTGAATCTATCCAATTTATGATCAATGAAGGGTACCATATAGAAATCCTTTCTAGTGACTTCATTTAGTTTTTCTATAATCCATGCATATCCTCCACCTATTTATAGTCTCGTTGGGATCAATTCATTGTTGTTGTTTGTTATTACTATCGTCCCACCCTTCTTGGACACACAGTGCACTAGACTTACCCATTTAATGTCCGATATTGGGTATACTATCCCTGTATCTAACCACTTGTCAGTTTTTTTCGGACCATATCTTTCATTAAGGGATTGAGTCTTCGCTGACGTTGTGCACTTTACTTGTAACCTTACTCCATGTATATTTTGTGCATACACAGAGTTGGGCTTATAACATGGCTGTCTGACATCTGCAAACCTAATGATGTTTTTCTTTTATTCAAGATTAACAATACTACTTCCACATGTTTTTTCGATAAAGATGCAAATAAAATATCGCTTAAGTGTTAACTTCACTTATCAATGCATACTTGAGATATGCTGGAAGATCTTTCAACTCCAGCTTGTGAGCTTCCTCAATAGAGGGCTTAGATGGAGGTCCTATCACCATGTTTAATGGCTTCCATCTTTCTCCAGATTCCACAATTAGTGCCACATCAAAGATTTGCTCAATTATATGTGCCTTGACATCTCCATATATCACAACACTCTCTATAGAGGTTCCTTATCTAGAACATGCTTAGAATTTGCCTCAAAGGTTTACCACAGTGATGGGAGACAACTCCTCATATACCGATATTTTCAAGGCTTTGTACACGTTGAAAACCTATACCTTATCATGAGCTCTCATAGTGAGTTCTTCAACTGCTATATCAATCATTGCCCTACCAATATCTAAGAAAGGTTTCCCTAATATGAATTGAACCTTGGGACCAGGCTAAGAGTTCAGTACTACAAAATCCATAGTGAATATTAGATATCCCACTTGAACTAGAACATCTTTTACTACCCCCTCATGTGTGGCTACAAATCTATAATACAATTGCAAAATTATGGTGGTTGTTTTAGGACTACCCAACCCCAGTTTCTTGTACACCGAGGTTAGAATCAAGTTTATTTTTTTCCCCAAATCACAAAAGCCTCATGCATGGATACTTTTACCCATAGTAATATTTACAATAAATATACTTGGATATTTAAGTTTAATGGGTAGCCTATTCTAAATCCTGGAACTACACTCTTTAGTAAGTGCAACTGTCTCATATTCTGTCATCCTTCTTTTATTTGACGCAATCTCTTTAACATACTTCGCATACCTAGTATATCCTAAAAACATCTAGAAAAGGAAATTTATTATGGACTTATTTCAAAAAAGAAAGAAACTTACCAAAGCATTCATCCTCTTTTTTTAAAACTTCTGACGAAATGGCGGAGGTGGTCTTACTATTGGTTGCACCTTTTCAACGGCTGCAACTACTTCATTTTCTTTAGGATCAAATTCTTTTCTTACTGCTTTGGTGGTTTTTTTCTTATGAATCATTTATCTATTTTGTATTTGATAACTATTTCCAGGTAAACCTCCTTCTGGTCTAGAATTTTGGAAACTTGAAAGTTGCCCAAATTTTTTCGCTAATTGCTTAGTAGCTAACTTGTTATTTCCCACATCTGCAGCCAGCTGAGACTGATCTTCCATAATTTTCTCTAACATCTCATCAACACTCATGTTTCCAGATTGAGGTTTAGGTTTCTCCTTTTACATCTGTCCTTGGTAACCTTGTGTATTACCCAGAGGTCTAAACTCATTCTATCCTTGGACTTGATTTTGATTTCCACCCTTAAAACCTTTTGGATGGTTTCACCAACTTGGGTTGTAAGAATTTCCATATTTATTTTTTCCTCCTCCTCTCTGAGAATTACCAATATAGTTTTCAAAGTATTAGTTTCAACCACACATCTCTGCACTGTGAGCACTTCCGTTGCAAATCTTGCACCAAGCTGGTTATTGTTGGACTTCATTAACTTGAGATGTATGTTGTCCCAAAGCCATGTTACTGAAATATGTATTCATCATACTCTCCATGGTTGAGATCTATGTAGTTTAAGCAGTCATTGCATCAATCGATAGTACACTTGCGGTTTTATACACCACCGGTTTTAGTCTACTTCCATTCCTCTCTATATTACCTTGACAAATGTGATTCATCGAGGTGTATAAATTCTCATAAGTCTTCTCTAAGGCTTTTCCACCTGTTGCTCAATCAAGCCAAAATCTTGGTATTAGGCTTTAACCCTTCTATGAAAGTATGGACTAGCACCTCATTGGGTTGATGATGATGAAAAAATCTCATAAACATTGATTTGAATCTGTCCCAAGCTTGATACAAGTTCTCACCACCTTTCTGCCTAAGACATAAAATTTCGCTCCTATTCTTAGATGAAAGAATCTAATGAGGAATTTCTGTGCTATCATTCCAAGTATCGATTGAGTTTGCGGGGTCGTAATTTAACCATCTTTTTTCTTACCCTAATGGGGAAAAGGGAAATAATGTGAATATCATATAACGTGTATTTACTCCAGTTGGAGTGTAAGTATCACTAATCTCCAGAAAATTCTGAATGTGAACCGTAGGATCCTCATCTCTGTTTCAGTTCAAATCTCTTATCAGCCTCAAATTTCTAAATGCATGAAGTAACATTGGTGTTTTGTGGGATTGCAACATCTCAAACTCTTATCTAACTAGACGCCATTGTCTTAGGTTTTAACTCTTGTTTGGAGACGATAATTCCCCGATGTGCAAATGAATTGAATATTCTACTTGCCTTAGTTTCCTATGTAAGAATCTTTCTGGTTTTGAAAGAGTCGACAACAGTTCTCGATCATCATCCAGTTTTGATTATTAAGCAACCTACAACAATGAAATGCAAAGATAAAAATGTCAACACTTGTTTTTAACTTCAGAGCTAAAAAATCAAATATGTTCTAATTATGAATGTCCATGGCAGAAGCACCAAAAAACTTGTTGCGGTCAAATCACATCCGCAAGTGCACATGATTGTACAAGCAATAAAGTGACTCTTGTTAGAGAGTCGTATATCGCACCCACATGGACTTAAGACTAGACTAAATAAATTTTTCCAAATCGTAACTCAACACAAGTATAATTTCAAAATTTTGTAAAGTTATTGACTACTTATTTCTAGGTACACTAAAATGTAACTACCAGGAATCAATTCCTTAAGTTTTAAACAATGACAAAGAAAAGATCTAGGAGTCTAGCTTTTAACAGGAATTAAGTAATACGTATCATTTGATAAAGGTTTACTTGAAATAATCCCATTGATGAATCATAGGGTTAGATGTACGATCATGGTCTCTCGACCTCTAATTGCATACGATAATAACACCATAAGTACAACGTATAGCGGGGAAAGAATGATTAAAATACGAGCATAAAGTTATCTTATTGTATAGTGAGCCATGCAAGGTTTATAGGTATGTCTCTATCCTATAAATGAATCAACCCTAGCTATTTAGAGTTACCCAACTTCTTATGTTCTACGTTCTATCCTATTATTCCTATATCGATTTTAATTTAGACAATACAATTATTTATATTGTGATTACCCATGAATATAAAAACATTAAAAATTAAAAAAATTCCATTAATTCTATAGCCACATCCCCAGAACTAGGGTTTTTAGCCTCTCATAATCATCGAATCAATCTTACAATGCATATAGATCATTCCAAGATGATTGAAAGTTAAAGAGAGAGAATTTAACCCTACAAACATCAATAAGTACTTCTTCCAGCTTGGCATCGAAAATTAGAAAAATAATAAAAATAAAACTAAAATTGAAACTTATTTATAAAAAACTCAAACTGACCAATTATGTGCTTCAGGCGCGCGATGCAAAGCCACATTCAATTCTCGGTTCTTCTCAGTGAAACCTTCTGCGCAACGCGGAAGCTTCAAAAGGTGTTTTGACTAAAAATTAATTCAAGTCTTCCTTCTGTGCGACACAGGGAAAATATGTATATGCCTTTGAGGAATTTCTTCAACTTAATCCCCCTCAATTTCATCCTTAAATCAACATATTGCTTACTTTTATCATTTTCTTTCATATTTCTTTCGCCTAGACTACCTACAAAACTAATCATTGTTTTAGCTGAGAAATACATAATTGACTCAATACGTCTATTAAACATAGAATTTATCGACTTCAAACTAGCATAAACATGGTTATAATTAGCGTTACGGGCATACGAATACGCCCAACCTCACTCACCAACAAACTCTGAGCTGCTCACTAGATCAATGGTATGCCAAATACTTATCCTAGTTATATAAGTCTGCATCATAATATGATGGAGGCCAACTAAAATCAATACATTTAATATACGAGTATGTAAGTTGGAATGCCAACAATGCTTCAGTTTGAAAAAATTAAGAAATAATACTTACCTTGCTCTACTCAACTCACGAATAACTTAAATCATTCAATATAATGTAATTTAAATGTTATTGCAATATACACAAAATTGTCTGAAAAAAAAATTGTTAACACTGAATATATGTAAGATACAATTAACTTTGGTATGTATGTAAAAGTACAAGCAAACTAATGTATATAAGAATACAATAACTTCTGTGGGAGTTTCTCTAACAAACAAGCATTACTTAAGAGCAACAATGATGATTCACCAATCTATCTTACGCTGCTAGCACATTCTTATACTCAACCAAAGTTATAAGACCTAGACTGCATAATGGATCCACTAGTCTACTATGAAAAGGGTTCATCTAAAAAGTATGAACATTTTCTATCCATGGTGGCTACAGGGTTTATGGGGGTTGTGAGTTCTTTCAACTGTACCCTATATCGGTGCTCAATACTACTCCTAAAAATAGTCTCTTATAATTTAAAAACATATTTATTCTGAGGTTTTGAGATTATTTATCGAAATACTTATACCAAGGCTATCTTTGAAATCATAGTTTCCTAGCTTGCGTCATTTAGAAAGCTATAGTTTTTTCTTAAAACTTTCCCTAAGGCTCCTCGGAAATCAAAGTCCCCTTACTAGTTAAATGCTAAAACATTTTAAGTCTCTTAGGAAATACTTAGTCTTCTTATACCTTTGTAGAAAAGAACTTCAACTTACTCTTTACTTACCTTGAAACTTGACTCTTATAACTAAAATAAAATTTTTAAACAAGACTCTTATAAACCTTTAAGAACATTACTTTAACATACTTGTTAGTTTTAGACTTGATTTTTTTAACTTCCTTGACATTGATATTAACTTTCCATGAACTGTATTATGGATTCAAGCTTCATGATGCCGTGCGTATGGAACATTCCATGATGTTTAGATGTACCATAGAGTGTTGGAATAAACAGAGAAATGTTAGTACATCACTTGGAAACTATTATGAAAAGATGGGGGAAGAATGGGGACTCCAGGCATCCTTGGCGCTCTGAGAGGCATGAAGTGACAGAGCGTGACTGACAGAGTCTTTCTTGAGGGGCTCTGGCTTGCATGGCGTGCTAGAGTCTGACGGACAGAGACTGTCCTAAGGGGTTCTTGTTGGCGCGGTGCCCAGGTTCTGTCTAATGGGAATTTTGACTTTATTCTCTACTTTCCATCTCTAAGCCCTATAAACTTCCATAGACCTCACTCCAATCATTTAGGATAACAAATTAACTCAATACCCAATAAATTAGACTCAAAAAACAACCTAAAAACACGGATCTAGTATACCAAAATTATACGAAAACTCGCCCAACAAAAATTCAACCATTGCTCTTCAATAACATCAATGTAAATCATTCAGTTTACTCAAAATTTGCTAAATTAAAAAAATGGTGTGTGGGTGAACTGACCCAACACAAAAATATCTAACATTCATTAATAGGGATCACCCTTGAAGAATTCAACTTGATAATCTTGTCATTCTTGATGAATTCTTGACCTATCTCCCTTCTCCTTCTTCTCTTCATTTTTCTTAGAAGCCCTAATCATGAATAACTTTTCTACCACTGATTAAAGTCTTGGTTTTACACCTAATAAATCTTTAAAATAAATTAGGAAATAGTTAGGTGAAATAAAAAGTGTACTTTTACAAAAATCCGAATTGGGACCCAACTGAATACGACATCCGAACTTCTTATAGGTATATCTCACTCATACGTTATCGAAAAGGTGTAAAATTGACGGATTTGGAAAGATCATTCTAAACATATCAAGAACTAACTATAACTAATCATGAGCTAGAAGTTATGGTCGTTTAAAAATGACAAAAACTCAATTCTTACACTTAGGAAATTTTGTAGAACTTCCCTTTTATTTCCAAAAGTGATAAATTTTAATATATTAGCTTATTCTTAACTATTACAAGTTAAAAGATGCTATATGAATTTACATGATTAATGTTGTACACAATCACTTTTGGTACAACTTTCCATACGCAGATGGACGAGCAGTTAGAAATGACTATCTAAATTTTAGATGACATGTTAAGGAAAAGTGTTATTGACTTTCAAGGGAATTGGGATAGGTTCGTTTTGTGAGTTTGCCTATAATAACTTCTATCACTCCAATATTGATATGACACCATTTGCGGCACTCTATGGGAGCGGACGCAAACCACCCATAGGTTGGTTTAGGGCTCGAGACGTGAAACTTTTGAGGGTCGATTAGTGACGTATGGTTGAGATAATGTGAGGAGTATTTAAGCTAAACTTTTAGCATCCTAAGTAGATATATAAAATCAGTAGACCATAAGGAAATAGATATGTCATAACAAACTTTTGAGGAAGTTCTTCTTAAAGTTTCACCCATGAAAGTGGTGATCATAATTAAGGAAAAGGTTAAGCTATGTCCGCGATACATTGTTCTCTTTGAGGTTCTTGACTGTTCATGGTGATGGGGATTACATCGTATGTGGGATTCACTATTGTTAGACAAAGACTCCAATATGAGGAGCAAAAGATGCAATTTTTTATCGGTGATAACCGATAGTTAAAGACCAAAGAGATTAAGTCCATGGATATTCAATGAAAGCATCATCTAATTGAGGAAGCTACTATTAAACCGAGAAGGACATGCAATACAAGTACCCTAGTTATTTGCAAATTTAGGTACTACTACTTTATCCCATTTTTCCTAGTTTGTCACCCGGGGTCAAATGTTGGGTAAATTTGTATCTATTATAATGGCCAATTCTTTATTGAATATGTTGAAGAAAACTTTTCTATAGTAATTTGGAATTTTCCAACCTAGTCCAAATTTAGAAGAAATCAAAGTCATCGGGGTCTAGAGAAATCCAGCAACAAATGAGAGATCTGATTATGAATTTGATATAATTATTAGAGAGAAAAGAATTTGTATGAGTTTACTAAAACAAATTTTAGTGAGAAGAACTCTTGAAACTGATCCGTAGAACTTAGTTTGTTGAGTAATTATCGATGGGAAGAGTTTTAATTTGGGATTTATTGTAGAATAAACCCTCATTTGGGTATGAAGATCAAGGTTTCGATCTAGGGTTGTTATTATTGATTATATTCCCGGTAATTAGGTCATGTTAATTGATCCCATGTGATATTAAATATTTGTAGATCAAAACAAACGGACTGAATCCAAAAAGGAAAGAATCAAGATCTTAGGGGATTGAAGTTTAGCTTGAGGTAGGTGATAGTTGTGATTTCATGTTGCTCTATGTATGTTGGTAAATAGTTAATTGTAATGTATCTATGTATGTGAATGTTGCATTATTATTCAAACCAATGGTAAATGAGGAGGATTGAATAATTGTATGCCACAAAGCATTACTTGATTTTATGATTATGAGAATGTACATTGTTATTGTGATTGCGTCTTGTTTAATGAATTGGGTGTTACATTCCAACATACTCACTTGCATTGGGTGTTATGTTTCGACACAATAACATGGATTGTGTGCCACGTTCTAGTGCATATATGAGATCGGGTGTCATGTCAGGCACACTAACTTGGATCCGTACCATGTACCGATACACTAATAGTTTGGGTATACGTTACGTGAGAGGACCAATGATTTTCCATAACTATATATCTTTGAGATTGTGAGAGTTCATATTGTATATGTTTGGTCTATGCATGTTTATTGTCGCTGTAATGACTTTTTTTTGTTTCACCAATTGGGATAGTCATTTGATCCTACCAGTACCTTATGGTTATGTACTATATTGCACTTTCTCTTTCTTTGTTAAGTGCATGCACCTTCAGGTGGCTACTAGCATACCCCTTCTAGAATACCAGTGATCGACTCAAATTCAAGAGTGAGCCAGTTCTTCCTGTTTGCCATGAGTTCTTTTTTGTTTATGTCCACATCTCCAGAATTAGACTAGTGCTTCAGATTTATTATGTTTAATTAGGTTGCACCCAGTTCTAGACTTTATTACATAATCTTTTGTAAGACTTTGGAGTTCGTAAGAAGTCCATTTTTTTTCTTTAGACATTTAAATTTGCTTCTATATGTTTAAACATTTTCATTTTATTTATTTGGTTAGTTTGAATTTAGTAACGGTTCTCCCACTTGAGGGTTGGTTTAGGTGCTAATTACGATGGTCTGGGTCGTGGAATGTGAAAGCATAAAACTGCAAATCAAGATAGTGATAAATTAGATCGGAAAACTTATGCTTAAAATATAATATTTTTTATATGAAAACTAATATAAGAGAAAAAATATTAAAATTGTACAGAGAATAAAGATCTCTATAAACAAAGCTCTCTAAACATCTACATTGTGGATTATATTGTATTCTTGATATGAAAGAGATGTCTTTAATTTATACAGTTCCAAACTTTTCCTCTAATGAAAGAAAATAAATCACCTAGAAGCACATATTTTTGAAACAGAGGCAGTGGCCCTATGAAGGTTTGTTGGAGAAATTGTATTTTTCTTATCAAAATAATTGATTTTGGTTATCCTTTTTTGTAGAATTTAATTTCAAGACAATGAAATATTAAATCAGGTATAAAAATCATGTTTTCTCCAAAACATTTACAACCATTTCTATGGATAACCCATGTTTTTTTTAATTACTAATTAAATTATATTTTGTTACAATATGTTTGCCTTACTTTTTTTATTCTATTTTTAAACTAATATCCCCCCCCCCCTTCATGTCATTATAAGGATAGTGCACCACAAAGTGTGTTGATAGAGTGATAAATACTTCCTACTGTTTAACCATATGTCTTGAATTTGTGTCCCTTGGGTATGTAGTCAAGATTGTAAGGAGCATTATAGGTATTTAAAAAAAAATTTGAAACTTTTTTTTCTAAAACAAGCCATAAATATTATTGTGTTTGTAAATTATTTCATTAAATCTAAAAGAATAATTTGGATGTTAAATTATTTGTAGTTATAGTAAGGTGATATTTATTTGGGAATGAAATAAAAAGGAAAGGATGTCACCTAAAACATGACGCAGGGGGATGGGGGAAGGATAGTAAAATGATAATAATGAAAGTAAAACAAACAATGATGGAACATATTTAACGTAGTTCAATTTGTGTGACCTAGTCCACATGCGGACGAGATCAATTTCACTCTAAACAAGGAGTACAAATTACAACACTATTGTAATTAATCTCAAATTCCCCAAAAGAATATGTCACATTATCATTCCCATATTAGTTTGGACAAGTGTTTTCAACAGTTAAAGGGAGCATTTGTACAAACACTGATGAATTAGATATTAGTAACGCGTGAATTAGCAATGTACGAATTAACAATGCATAGATTAGTAAAATGATTATTTTTTTATCAAGTTTTAGGTTCATTGTTTCCCATTTAATCTTGTGTCTAATAAAAATTCTGCAAATGAATTCTTTCCTACTATACCCTTGTCTTATTATGTGATTGTTTATTTCATGTAATTGGGTCAAGGCAGGTTACCTCAGGACAATATTATCTTTTTATAGGATTTTCTATTTCATTTATATATAAAAATACTGGTTATAATTTTTAGGTGTCATGTACCATTAAGAAGAAGCTTGATGACATAGTGTATTGCTAGTTTTTAGTTTGTCAAATATATCTTAAAGTTAACAAAGATTTTGCTATGACCCTAGTCATCGTGATTGGCACTCAAACTAACTCTCCGGTAGAAGAATCATTATTAATAATTATCTAAACACTTTTAACCAAAATACAAAGATATTTAAGTTATGAAAGCAAATCAAATGCTAATAAAACAAAATCGGCAGTTCCCTTAAACTCTACACAAAAGTCTAAAAAATTAAAAAATGTGTAAGATACACCGAGAACCTGAAAATCAATGTATCAAAACACTCAAAAGACCCATAAGTTAAAGCAAGAAGGATTATAACCCTAATCTAATTCATTAATAACTATGTAGAATGTCTAAGTCTGAAATGTGGACATAAGAAGAAAAATTAACTCATGGGAGCCGGAAGGTGGAACATGGTACCCAATCCAATATTTATGTCGGAATGTAGCAACCGATCTATATTTATTCCACAATGTGACAACAAATCCAAGTTAGTATGTAGAATTTAACACCCTATCCATTCAACAAGCCATAATAATAATAATCACAACTATATTCTAAAAATCATTCCATCAAGTTAAGATTCATAGAATTTATCATTGATATATCTCATTTAAATTAGTATGATCAATAATGAAACATCACATACATACATGTATTATAGAGAACCAAGAACAAATATAACTTACACAATTACGAAATTTCAACCATCACCTACCTCAAAACAAGTTTAATCTCCTAACAAACTTAATTCTTCCCTTTTCAGATTCATTCTGCTTGTTCTTGGTGTATAAGTAATTAATATAATATGGGATCAATAAACAATAACTAATTAGCCAAAGTGGGTTTGTTTTCACTGTAAATGTTCGATCAAAACCCTCCCTCATTCATAATTACCCATTAGATTACATTCTACAGATGAAAAAATTTGATAGGGAGGTGAAAATCTTAACTTTAGACTCAAGAATGGTGGAAAACAATCTATAAAATACATAGGTTAATTCCATATCTCACAAATTAAAAATTGCAGAACAGAACGTTTCTCTAGTTTATTTCCGACATTGAGTCATATATGCTGCACCATAATGGAAACCGTCCCACTAAAGGGTCCCCACCTTGGTGGAAAAATCCTTCAAAAGAGTCTTGCATGGAAACAATGAGTAAAATTGATAATTCCAAGACCCCATTTAACAAAACACCTTGAACTAATGGAATTCAAAAACTATCCATTAATGCCAAAATCACTTTCGAGAGTTCTACTCACCCGAATTCAATTCTATATAGTAGAAAATTTTCCTTTAATTCTTAGATATCTACTCATATGATAGAATTCATAAATAGATTAAATTTGTTTTACAAAATTTCTCTAGATCTGACAAACTCCGATTTTATCCAAATTTGGACTAGGTTGTGAAATCCCTAGTTAATGTAAAACAAATTTGCTTCCCAAAATTTTTTCCCCGATGGATTTTCTATAACGACGGGATCTGGTTGTTACAATAGATACCAATTTACCCATCACTCATCCATAGTGAAAAACATAGGAAAAATAGGATTACGAAAGAATAGAGTAGTACCTGAATCGACGAATAAGTGTGGATACATGTCTCACATATCCCTCTTGATTTGGCAAGTAGCTCCATAACTGCATGAGGCTTCTATTGAACTTTCACAAATTTAATATCTTTGTTCCATAGCTCATGAATATCACGATCAAGAACTGTAATCGGTTCCTCCTCATATTGGAGGTCTTTGTCTAACACAATTGATTTTCACTTCATGTTATAATATCTATCCCCATGATACCTCTTCAACATGATACATGAAATATCGGATGAACTCACGATAGGTTAGGAGGTAAATACAATCTATAAGCCACTGGACCTAGACATTCAAGGAACTCAAAGGGACCAATGGTTTGCAGACTTAATTTGCCCTTCTTGCAAAACCTCATCACTCCTTTCATTGGTAATACTTTAGGAAGAACATTCTCACCAGTCTCAAATGGCATGTCCCTTAACTTATGATCCGCATAATTAATCTATCTAGTCTTGGCTACTAGAAGCTTAGCTTGAATACTCCTCACCTTATCTTAAGTAGTCCTCTCGAACTGCCCATCCGTCTATGGATGGAATGTTGTACTAAAACTGAGTTTTATTCCCAATTTATTATGAAACTTTCTCTAAAACATAGAGGTAAACTGTGTACCATGGTATGAGATGATAGAGAGGGACACGCCATGCAACTTCACAATCTCTTTCAAATAAGCCTTTGTCTATTGTTCAGCATTATAATGTATTTTCATTTTATTAAAATATGTCGAGTTAGTCAATCTTTCAACCACTACCCAAAAAAAAATAAAACTTCTTCATACTCTTGAGAAGACCAACCACAAAATGTATGGCTATCTTTTCCCATTTCGGTTCCATAATTGGCATTATTTGAAGAAAACATGCAGGCCTTTGATTTTCATACTTCACTTGTTAAAAATTTAGAATCTTTGCCAAAAACTTCTCTACATCATTCTTCATGCCTGACCACCAATAAATTCGCTTCAAATATCGATACATCTTTGTCATACCCAGATGAATAAAATATCACGAACCATGGGATTCAATCAACCATTTTTTAATCAAGTCATAAAATTGAGGGACATGAATTCATTCTTTAAAATTGAGCACACCTTCCTCATCAAGAGTGGTCTCCTGTGACTTACCAATCGCAATCTTCTTCTTAAGTTCATTTAAATTTCCATCTTAAAATTATTTTCCCTTATTTTCCTCAATAAAAGTTACACCCCCTTTCTATGAGATACCTAATTACATGAACGTAGACTCCAAGATCAGAATATTCTTCACAAAAGGTAGCTTGGATACACTCGAGCTTGCTAAACTACCTATACTGTCTGCCTTTGTACTTAAAGCATCTGCTACAATATTAGCCTTACCCGGATGGTATTGAATGGTTACATCATAATCCTTGAGTAACTTCATCCACCTTCGCTATCTAAAATTCAGATCCTTTTGTGTGAACACATGTTGCAAACTATGATGATCATTAAACACCACACATTTAACAACATAAAGGTAATGTCGCCAGATCTTAAGATCAAATATTACCGCTGCCAAATCCAAATCATTCGTTGGATAATTCCTTTCATGAACCTTAATCAACCTCGATGCATAGGCTATGCCACACTTATCATGTGTCAATGCCGCACCCAAACTATAATGTGAAGCATCACAATAAACTATAACATCCTTACCTTCCATCGGTAAAGCTAGAATAAGTGTGGTGGTCAAGAGAGTCTTGATATTTTCAAAGATTTCCTCATATTTTTTATTCCATTCAAATGGTATCTCCTTTTTGGTCGAATTTGCAAAGTGAGTGTAACAGAAGCAATGTTCTTCAAAAACCGATGATAGTATCTATGAGCCCCACAAAACTCATAAATTCCGTTACCAAGCTAGGTGAAACCTAATTCTTAATTACTTCAATATTTTCCGAATCTACCATTACTTCATCATTTGAATTTCATGCCCCAAAACTGCAACTGAAAATTAACCAAAATTCAGACTTAGAAAATTTTGCATACTACCTTTGTTTCCGAATAACACCTAGAACAAAAAGAAGATGGTCGACATAATCTTTCTCACTTTTTGGATAAATTTCATCAATAAAAACTATACAAAAAATTAAGATAGTATTTAAACACACAATTCTTAAACGTCATAAAAGTTTCGAGCACATTAGTCAACCCAAACCACACACGTAGAAATTTGTAGTACTTGTAACATGTTCTAAACACCGTCTTAAGCATATCCCCACGACCAATTTTTAATTAGTGGTAACGAGATCTTAGATAAACCTTAGAGAAAATTGATGCACCTTTTAATTGGTCAAAAACATCTTCTATTCGAGGCAGTGGGTACTTGTTTCGAATGGTCACCCTATTCATTTGCAAGTAACCTATACACATCCTTATACTACCATACTTTTTCGTTACAAACAAAATTGAGCATCCCATGGAGAAACACTAAGATGAATAAAACCTTTTTCAAGAAGTACTTGTACTTGTGTCTTAATCTCTCTTAATTATGCCGGAGCGATGCGATATTAAGGGATGGAAATAGGACGAGTACCAAGTTCTAAATTAATGCAAAAATCTATATTTCTATTAGAGGCATACCTCACAAATCAGTAAGAAACAATTTTCTAAATTTTGACACCACAAGAATAGACTAAAAAGATGGAGAATCAACCTTTACATCCCAAATATGAGACAAATAAGCCAAAAAACCCTACCCTACCTATTTTCTACACCAAATGGATGATATGATCTTAGCTTGCTTTGGTTGTGTACCGTTCCCGCTCTAACTTTTCAGTTCCCAGATTTTCTAGCGTTACAGATATAGTATTTCAATTAAGAAAATGATAATAGGTGGACAACAAAGTAATTACTAAGATTATATCAAAGTCGTTCATATCAAAAATCACCATATCAGCCAAAGTCTGAAAACCCATAAATAAATTAGACATGCATGATAGACATGGTTGACTATGATAATTTTCCAACTAGGTAGAAACACGTATTGAGGAATCAAGTATATCACAAATCATAACAATTGTTGACGCAAATTCCACGTACACATAAGAATAAATAGAACCTTTATCAAATAACACATTCTCTTCATTCTTGCCTGAAAAGGTGTAACACGTATCCCTATCATTATGAGGGCGACCTACCAACCTTGCTGGTCTTTACCACTGCATTCATTAACATTTCACCCTTATTCATGACCTCAGTTATTTCCTACTCACGCACTTGTGGATCCCTCGACCATTATTACCATTTCCTATGGGTACCACTACTCTAGTCTGCTGTTATGTGGAATACATCATGCATGGGTGGGGACAATATCTCCTCATATGCCTAGGTTTTCCACATATGTAACATATGAGATTAAAAGATGGTTCGCTGCCCATCGAAAGCACGACCCAGTGTCTATACTGAATAAATATTATGAGGTAGAGTTCCTGAGTAATTACATGTAGAGGCGGGCATAACAAACATAATTGTCCTAGTAGCAACTGTTTGCCTCCCTGACCCTCTAGAGTAAGATCTCTGAATGTTGACTGAATTTTTGGCTTTCTTAGACAATACCTTGGCCAATCCGTCTCGCCTTACCACCTCTATTTTCTCAAAAAAAATTGTTACCGCATTGAAGCTTATCTCTGCAGAGGTCATCTGAATAAATACTACCCGAACCTGAGAATTTGTCCCCTTTATAAATAAATTGATTCTCTCTTCCTCATTAGCACTTATTGAGTATATTATCTAGGGAAGGCATGGAACTTGGAATCACAAGCAATGACATACATGCCACATAGCTCCAAGTCCATGATCTTTTCCTTATTTCGACCCCTCAAAGTCCTTAGCACATATTTCACTATAAATATAGCATGAGATAGTGACCATGTAAGTGGACGTAAAACTAATGATTTGCACTCCACTTAGGCTCTCCACCATTACTTAGCCGTACGTTGAAGCTGAAAAATCACAAACTTAACCCCATGTTGACAGACAATTCCCAACTTATGAAGCCTCTTATAGCAATCTAAGATGAACTCATATGCATACTAACTCTCAAATATTTGAACACATATGGTTTAAATATCAATAATTTAGTCATATCTCATGCTCATTACCTGTCATAACATGACAAAACGATAGATAGAAGAAATCATTATTACCTACATTTCCATCTATTTTGGGGACAATGATAGCAATAGGGTTCTTAGTGGGAGCTTTAGTTGATTGAATAGACGGAAGCACTCCAAGACCAACCAACCTTTAAAGAATGATATAATCTAGCGAGCTAACACTCAGTCTATGGAAGGAATACATGAAATCTCATATTGCACCTCTTATTCTTGTACAACATTTTCTTTATTCTCAACCTGAATTCTCCTTTACTTCATCATTCTACGTAGGAGAGTTCTCATTTTTGGGAGCATTATTAAAAAGAGCTCTATCATAGTAGGCCCTACTCTTCCCTGGCCTCTACCCCTAGATCTTCCTCTACCCTTGCCTGAACTGTGACCACTAGTTGCAGATTCCTAAGTTGTAACATTGAATGGAGCTACGGGTGAGATACCATTGAATTTAGTATTAACCATATGTAGATAGAAGAGCGAAGGAGGTTACATACTAATTTTAATCGCTGGACAAAAATTGGAATTAAGTTATAGCACAAAGGAGACAAGAGAAAATAAAGAGTTTTCCTAAATTACTATAGCCTCTCGAACAAAAATACATACATCTCCGTACCATTACACAAGACTATAGTAAACTCATTTTGGTACATTGATATTAACTAACCAAGGCTCTGACACCAACTTTTTAACGAGCCAAACCATCATGATTGGCACCCAGACTAACTCTTTGGTGGTAGAACTATCAATAATAATTAGATAACCAAATTTAATAAAAATACTAAGTAATTAAGGTACTGAAGTAAGTGAAATGCTAAAAAAGAAATATGGAGTTCCCATAAACTCCAAAAAAAAGTATAACAACTAAACAAATAGGGAGATACGCCTAGAAATTTGACGTCAATGTACCAAACCTCTAAAAAGATCCATAAGTCTAAAAAATAGGGGTTTTACCCAAAACTAATGCATAGAAAGTGTAAATCCTAAATGTGTACATAATAAAAAAGAGAACTCATGGCATCTCCAAAAAATATTTTCACCCTTAAATTCAATCGGTAATTGATCTTGTAAGTGAGGTCTGTCAAGAGTCGCGTTAAGGTGACTTGTACTAAATAAAGAAAGAGCAAGTGATATTGTAGACAATCATAGTGTACTGGTAGGATCACACGGTTATCCCACTAATTGCAACAAACATATGTCATTAAAATTTAACAATACATTCATACACCAAACATATACAATATCATCATCATTTATGAACAACTTATAATTTCATATTCTCAAGCTACATAACTATATCAACTCATTAATTCTCTCATGGATCCCAGAACGTGGTACGTGATACAATGTTTAGGTCAGATCGTGGAAACATATCCCATATTTATGCCAAAACTTGGCAATCAATCCAAGTTAGTATGTTAGAGCACAACACCCGATCCATTAAACAAGCAACAATAACAATCACAAGTATATTCTCAAAATCATACAACCAAATTATGATTCATGACATTCCTCATTCATCAATCACATATACATTAGTGTGATCAATAATACAACATTCTCATAGATACAAATATTATAATAAAGCAATAACAAACATAGGTAAAAAAATCATGAAAATACAACTATGATAATTCACCTTGCTTGTTTGGTGAGTCCTAATGTTTCGAGGATGGATACTATCATTATAGTATCATTTTTTACTTCTTTCTTGGATTATGTTGTTTTGGGGTTGTGACAGTATTTTTAACTTAATTAATGTAATAGATAACTAATTGAGACAATTTTAGACTTCTGATTTTCTTTTATTAAAGACTTCTTAAGACTTGAAATGTCTTTTACTCTTTATTGTTTTACTTATGTTATTGTATTTTAAGTGGATTACATGGCGCCTTCCGGGGTTCCATGTTCCTAGTTACGTCCTTGGGTCGTGACAATGAAACAGGATGATATCTATTAAAATGAAGTGGTTCCATTTATGCATAGATGTTCTAATTGATTTAGAAAATGGCAAACAACACGACGACAAGAAAGTTAATTTATGTTTGGAAAACAAAGGGAAAAGTTGGCTATATGATTATTACATTGTGAAGATATCTAGACAAATCATTAACTAATACATTCAACAAGCTCGCAAGAGTTCTTTAATTAGTACTTTCAAATTTATTGTTATTTACTTTTACTTGCAAATTTATTGTTATTTACTTTTGTTTGTAACCGATAAAAAATGAATATTTTTAATTATTTTCTATGTTCAATTTAGATCTTATGTATTTAACAATTGATTAGTTTCATCCGTACACAAAAAAACATTTTTAATGTATGTTTTCGATTAAGTTTAATACTGATTTAAGAAACAAATTTGACGTATGCTTTTCTATTTATGTTCATGTCCCTTAGAACTAACATCTTCCTATATGCGAAATTTTTTTTAACGTGCCTTTTAGAAAGACAAATTCTCTTTCCTGCTTTAACTCATGTAAAACTTGTTTGTTTTTTTAAATATTCTTAATTTGTAGATCAATTTTTGACGTTGGTGAGAATTTGTTTGCTTGTAGACTTCATAGATATGTTAGTTTATCATAAAAAGGGTTGACATTGCATCTATATTTTCACAATAGTACAAAATATACTTTACATCCTTCTATTTGGTTAGAAATTGCCATCTACATATATTAAGGCTCAGGCATAACTCTTGACTTTTTGTCAACATTGCATCAAAACTATATGTAAATTTTACGTTCTATTATATTATTGGTCCTATTTTTTACTCCAACTAAAATTAAATAAATTCACTCGTTTGATTTTATATCATACCCGATTCATTCTTTTATTGATTTTTTTTGAAAAATTATATTCCTAAAAACTATTTTTTGTTTAAAAACAAAACTCCTAAGGTTAAATTACGAAAAGTAGATTTTAAGAAATAGGAAACACCAGACCTCCGAAGCTCTTTTAATAAAAAAGATCACCGTCAAGAAATAAATCTAAAGAGGTTAGATTTCTTTTAGGATGAATGAATACCTTACCCACGAGATGCTGAAGATGAACACTAAACTCTTGCATTTATTTATGGGCCATAGGGTAACAAAAAATAGATATGTGATGAGTTCCCACCTCAAGATCTATAGAAAAGGCAATAACACTCAAGGGGCCGACTCAGATCACAAAGAACATGCAGTAAATAAATAGAAGGAACCTCCCTAATCTCATCCTATACAAAAGTGATTTCATGTATTAGGACACTTCATTCAATAATAAGTGTGCCAATGATCGTGAGTAGTAATTAACCCAACCGAATGGCTTGGGAGCGTTTCCACGGCGAGTGATACATATTTGAGATTCAATCATAAAATGTAAATATGCCCTTATTTTATCATAGCTAAAAACGTTGATGGATAAAAACATAATTCAAGTTTAGGGTGATTTCACATCTTAAATATCAAAGGGAGTTTTGTATCCAGTTATTAACTAAAGTAGCAAATACTTAATAAGAATATGGATGTTGGATTCTTGGGATGTTATTGGATTATAGGCTAGGGTAAGAAACTGGGTAGTTGTGATTAATAATGAATTGTTGTAAATAAATAAATAATCTAGACTTTAGTTGGATAAAATATCTCTCGAGCAATTTATTTCGATCAACTCGATTTCTATCGAACATCAATAATCAGTAATTATGAACAACCTTCACTTAAGTACATTTACTTTTTCGAGCTGAATGTGTGGAAAAGGGTTTAGGATTCACTCTCTCGAGTTAAAACCATGACAACCCAATACCCATAGACGATCAAATCAATAATGTTTATCTGAAAACCTGTCTCTCGAGCAAGACAAAACACGAAAGTGAAGTCGTATTTGAAACTACAATCATTTAGATTAAGACACAATTACTCAATGAAATAACTTTTTAACAATATTTACACAATCAATTAACAATATCCGGCAGCTAAATGAACCCATAATCACATAATCACACCCCAAGAATTTGGGTTTTAGCTAGACATCATAACACTATTTAAATTGTCACCAAATTATATTTCCAACATTTGGGTAAGATTAGTATCATCTTTACAAAGTTATAAGATAATTAATCTTTAATACCTACTTACAATTTCATAGACATGGAGGTATTTAAATATCCAAAGCTCAGTAAAATATTGTGTCTATGCTCAAAACTAAACAATAATGAAAACTATTCTCCAAACGAAACTCAATTTTAAAAAAAGATCCTTACCTAAGAATTTAAATATTGTATTTGTAGTTGCCAAATATGTGTTGCGAAGGACCATATGGTGCAATAAGTCGGGATCACCAATCCACTCGGTGTTCATCTCTTTGGTCAGTTCCATCGCCTTTGTGCATTGGACTACATCATCCTCATCTTTGATAACTTTGGTCGATAATTAGGTAATGCTTCGCAAAATTATTCAATGACTCACTGAATCCTCTTCTTTATTGACGACTTGATTTTCTTATTCAAGGCTTGGCATACAAGAACATTAGGCGAGACCATTTCCATTCGGCGACTTGCCAATGGTTCAGGCGATCCTCAACCCTTTTTTTCATTCATTCAGCTACCTTGTTCATTTTTCCTCATTAGTGTCCATGGTTTGTTCCTCAATCTAAATACTAACTCTCACTACGACATACACAATGCATAACTTCACCCATGGGTTTGCTTGTAGTTTCCAATCATCTTTTGTTTCAGCTCACTCAAGATCAGAAAGGTCTTTTCAAGGTTTATAATGAGGTTAAGTGCAATATTTTGATAATTTAGGCTCATGTCTATATTCCTCATCAAATATGGTGTGAAGAACATTTCCTTTCTTCTTCTTAATAATTTTCATTCGCTCTCACAAGTCATCCCATAATAACTTACCATCACTTTTGGAAACCTCATTTCTTTTGCATTTTCACAACTTTTTATTTCTTTTTCCTTTTTCTTTCCTTTATTTTTTCATTCGCACTCCTTAATTTACCTTCTTTTTTCACCACAACCCCAACTTAGGATTTTGGACCTAAGATGACTATGAAAATAAACCACAAATATGAGGATTATGGTAATGAATCGATAAGAAGGTCATAGTGTAATCAAGTTTCTTCAAAGAAAATGTTAAGGTTCAAAGAGTGTTCAAAAAGGGTTCTTACACACAAAAGGTAGTCCACAAAAAGAGGTATAATGATAAATTGTTATACACTCTTCAAAATTGTGTAAGAGCATATCAAGAGATTTCTTTACATAGTCAACCAGACCAATGATACGCTCAAACTTACTTCTCAAATAAGAAGTAAAGCGGTCGTATCAAGTAAAGAACCCAACTAATGAGGTTGGGATTGTTCCCACGAGGAAAATAGTTCAGACTTAACTTAAATCTATTATTACTATTATTTAGTCAATTATTTCCTTAGAAAGCAGTAGACAATAAAAGGAGTTTTTTATTTCTAAATGAATGAAAATAACTAACTAAGTTAAAGTAAATAACTAGCAGATTCAAATATTGGAGTTCAATAAATTAATAAAAGTAACTAGGGTTTAAGTGTTCCCCACAGTTTCCTAACTTGATAAATCTAACTATAACTAATCTTTCCTAGTATCTTGCATGCAATGTGATATGTTATGTATTCCTAAATCCTTGGTCCAGCATCTAGAAAATTTCACTCCGTACCTTGGTCCGGCTACGTATGTTGCTATACTAACCCTTACCTTACCTCATATTAAGCATTATATTCGATATTTGACTAAGTTATTACCACGTACCAATCAATACTAGCCTATTAGATAGTATACACTAAATCTATGTTGATAATTCTTTTCCTATTATCTACCTCCTTGGTCCGGCAAGTAGCATTAAGGCGAGTTATAACGTTGGTCATCCGTTAAAAAGACTTCTAAACGAAAGCATTATCACTACATGCAAGACATTATTCTAGAATTGTTATTTTAGTTAGATTTTACCTCATTATTCATCCATGGTTACCACAATCGTAGTTATGGAGTTTAGTGACCCATAGTCATAATCACAAAATTCATATATGTAATATAAGAATTTATGCACTTACTTCAATGAAAAAGAATAAAATCCAGAAGTTCACTTGATTAATCAACAAACACACCAACAATCAATTCCACGAAAAGTGTATCAATTACCAAATGAATCGAAGACTAAAGATTCTCCAAAATTATAACAATCACAAAGTCTAATATCCAAGAGTCTACTAACAAAGTGTCTACTCACAAAAAGTCTAACCCCAAAACTGAGGTTTTTCCAATTATTTATAAAAAAACAAAAACCTATTAAAAGAAGGACTCTAATTGCTGAAAATCTGTCTAAACGCGTCCGAGTCGACGAACCTCGTGACAGGAAATCGTTGTCACGACGGGCCGTTATGGCCTCGGTCATCCTATACTTCATAAATCCTTCTGCTTCTTTCTTCATTACCCTCGACGAACAAGTATGACGGAACGTTCCAAGCACGACGGTCCGTCGAGGCTCTACGTTCCATAACACATAAACTTTTTAGAATTTAGGTACATGAACTACGCTCTGATCATCACGGCGAACCAGCAGGACGAACCGTCGTGGATATGAAAGACCGTCATGAACTTCGTAATCCCAAAAATAGGTCAGACTTTCTCATCTTCCTTCAGCATGTTCACTACGATGCGACCTACGGGCCATCACAAGCTTGACAGACCATCATAGGCCCCGTAGGTTGTAATTTTCATGCATTTCTTGCTTAAAAACTTCGGCGTTCATCTTTAGACAGAATTCTTGCAAATAAAAATAAACTTACATAAAAATCAATACAAAAAACCTTTTGGACACACACTAAACTTAAGAGTAAAACATTAAAAATACATTGAAACCACGGTATATCTACACCCTCAAATTAAATTCGTTGTGGGTCTTCAAGCGACGCACTATGACTCACCACAAAATCTTTGTACAATAGTATCCATGTTTTATCTTTCGCAATCATTTGTCTATCAATCCCGATCAGTCTCATCATATTTATGCATTTTAGCACTATAAGGCTTGAATTATGTGGAATAATACCATGACACAGACTCACCACGTACTGACACCTATCCTCCTCAATTTCTCAGCAAGGTGCTAATATTTCCGGTATTGCAACTAGTGTCCTCACTTCAAAACAACATCTGCATTTTTCACACAATGATTTCAGTTTGAGTATAAGGATAACTTTTCAACACTCACTCTCAGAATAAATTCACAACTCATTCATATATATTGCCATAAGCTTGCCCTTATTTTCATTGTTTTAAGTTCGCTATACACCTTTTAGGATCACGATAGGACATTCTTAGCTTGTAACATAGGCTCAGGGTCAGCTAGGGTATATTTAGGTATACATTAATGAGTTTTTTCACTCCGTGACATATCGTCTAAACATACCACTTTTTATCATTATATTTCGCCCAATTTCTGCTATTCATTCACCTTTCTATTTTCGCTTCTTTCTTCATTTGTGTAAGTGACTCTCTTCTTTTCTTGCTTGTATTTATTGTATTTTTTTTATTTCACTTTTCTTTCAACTGCTTCTTTAGTCACTTTACTTTTGGTCTTTCTCTTTCTTTGTTCTTTCAACCCCAATTTCCAGAGTATTCCTCATAAGAGCCACCCTGAACTCATAGGTTCGCCATGATTCAAAGTACACAATACAAAAAGTTCGGTCAGGGCCACGAAAAGCTTGTTTACTGCATTAGCCACCCTCAACTTATACTTTTGGCATAAGCTGAGGTGCATATGTCCAAGGAGAGACCAGGGCCAATATTATTCCCACAAAAGATCAATTGGGGTGAAAAAGAAAGGTCTATGTTAAGCTCAAATCAATTGGATCAAAGAGGGTCATTTTTTTAGGCTAAAAATAGGCTATATTGAACAAGGGCCTATGATACTTTCCTAATTATTTATTACAACTTACTTTTAGCACGACTAAAAATGCAAGTTCTAGCTCAGTACAAATAGTGGACTATTCAAATCTTCCTTACAATCCCTTGACATCTCGTTCCTCTACCAGATTATTAGACACCTAGTTCCAATTATAGACTTAAGGTCATGCAGTGGTGTATCTCTATGTCATGCTTAGAGCCACACATTTATAAATTACTATGCCTAGTCATGCATCATTTTCATTACATCAGGATATCATTTTAGCCATCATGCTTCTGAGTTAAACTATCTACACAAGATATAGACATGTCGGTTCAGCAATAAAAATAATAAGTCTCTTGGGGAAAAAGAACACAGGCAAGAAAACCCCAAAAGTGGATAGTGAATTGGGATACTTAGACTTCACCCTAGCACTCACTTTCCATTAACCCCACCCCTAACAATAAGATATGCAACTGTCCCCAATACATAAAAAAAAATTGGAATATGAGACTGGTAGGTGAAGAAAACCTGGGGAGCAAAGAACCGATGATCAGCAAGCTGGTGGGTCCGGTTCCCTGGAACCCACTACCTCTGTAGACTGGACACCCTCAGTAGTTTCCTCATCAGCAACAACACTATCACCAGTGCCTCCCTCTATCGCCATATCTCAGGAGCTAGATTCCCCAGCAGCTGCCTCTACAGCCCTGATCCGACGAGCCTCCTCATCATCAAGGGAGGCTCTCTTCGCAGCCTCCATCTCAAGGCGCTCCTTCTTCCGTGCTCTAGCCTCATCCTCCTCTCGACCCTTTCTCCTCTAAGCATGCTCTCGAGGGGGAGGTGGTGGAATCTCATAAGTGGCGAATAAGGCTACCACCACTGTGTCCTCAGAAGGATCTGCAGAAGGGGCCTCAGAATAAGGCAGCATAGCCTCTAGGATCATATCAATGCCCGCTCACAGACTCTCCAATGCAGCCGAAAAGGTCAACACATCCACCTGAGGGGCTGGCAAGGCTAGCACCCGCAACTCAAAGACGTCCAAGCACTGATGAACCTCAACGATCTTCCGCTCTATGTGCTGGACCAATTTACGCTCCAAGCGCTCTTATGACTCAGCAATAGACCTCTGTATCCAAGGCTGGATGTGATGCAGAAGTGTAGACATCTGTGCCTCTAGTTTCTGGAACCTAGCAAGCGCGACCAGAGCGGCGAATGGGGTTGAGAAGGAGAAGGTAGGGGCAGTGCTACTACCCTGAATAGACTCGATCGGGGGTAGTGTAAGTCTTTTCAGAAGCATCCTGCGTAGCCATTCGAGCATGTGCTACCATATTCGCCAGATTTTCACCAAGTGGAGGCAACTTTGGACGGGACCTTCTGTGTGGTGCCAACTCATTCGCCTCATCCCTGATGAGGACTATATCAACAGTGCCAAGCGGAGTCTTGAGCTGATAAATGTGTCAGATGGGCTCACCTTCTAACCTACATAAGGATAATATCATGCACGGAAAAAGGTGAGTAGTTGTGACCTTAAAAGCACTCTCGTGCATGACAGCCTGTAGAAGGCAAGTGAAGTCCACCTCAAAGCGGGATATCATTGCCGCCATCAGAACTACACGATCCCGTGTTACTATATTATCAGCGGCTATGGGGGAAAGGTAGTGCGGTCAATCATTCATAAGAACTTAGCTGTGAAGGTCAAGTTAGCTTTCTTGATGGATCCTTTCGGCTCCGTTACTCATTCGAAACCTCTCCATCAACAGATAAGTGCAGGGCCATCGACCACTTTGTGGTCTCTCTAAGCGATGGCTCACGCAAGAATAGGCCATCTTTTACAATTTGCCAACAGTAGTCGAACTTAGTGGTTAGAGGGGTCCTGTTGGCATCAACATCCTCGACGTGTAGATATCGGCGGATGGCGGGTAGGGAGATATCGACCTAAATTCCACGTACTCAGACATGCTCTAGTGGGTCGTATTTGGTGGGGGAAGCCCGCCTATCTATGTGAGATATGAGAGTAGACACATAAGAGGCGTAGAACTCTCGTACCATTTCCTCACTATAACGGCCTAAAGGAAGAGTTGTCCACTCCAGCCGATGTCTTGTGAAGAGATTATGGATCTCTGGCATGGTGGGGAGACTTCCGGAAGGTCCCGCTTCTCCAGTTTAGGGGTCCGTGTCATGACACGTTTGTCATTTAGAAAGTTGTCATCAGTATACACTTGATATTGCCCGTCGACACACCATTTGTTGGGATGGTAGCCAACTGGGGTGAGAGCATAAGTCGGTGAGTTTGGAGTGTAATCAGGACTGTCAGCCTAATCACACGAGGAAGAATGTGTAGATATGGCAGGGGCAGGGACTTCGGTGGACCCGAAGACTTCCTCCGACCACGAAACTCCTAAGGACACAGACGCTCCTTCTTCATGTGTAGCTGACCTAGAAGGTGTGCCATTCACTGTGTGCTCCTCATGAGACTGGAAGGCAGTTACTACGCTGGACGGAACCTTTTTGGGCGTAGATGTGGTAGCACGTGCAGCTCGTGATGGAGTGGCAGTACTTGGGGGCACGTACTCGGGGTCATGCTCATCATCAGAGCTTATAATGAGTCGTGCAGACAGGGCGACAGACATTGAACGCCCACGTGTGTAAACTCAATCTTGTTTTGGTGACATTAGAGATAGTACCTGTAAAGAATCAATATTGGTACGAGAAGGAGCAAACAAGACGAGGAAAAATGACACAAAATAAATATAAGAGCTAAGATTTAATGACTTTTCTACAGTAATAGTGAAACACGACGGACCAGGTGACGGCTCGTCATGAGTACAGCAGAGCGTCATGGGGTCCGTCAAGTCTTACTTCAACTATGTTGATGTGGAGACCCTTGAATAAAAGTCTCTTACAAGTATGATGTCTAAGAAGGACGGATCGTCATGACAATGACGGTCCGTCGTCGATATCCGTCGTGGGGTACTTAGAAAACAGTATGGAGACCCTTAAGAGAGGTTTCTCTGACCGCCATGACGGTTGTGCAGGATGCACCGTCGAGGGTATGATGGTCTGTCGTAGATGTCCCTCAGAGGACACTATGAAAAAGTGGGACACCCTTAGGACAAGGGTCTTTGACAACTATGATGGTTGTGCGGGACGGACTATCATGGCAACGACGGTCCGTCGTAGATGTTCATCAGAGGTCAAATAATGCTTTCACAAAATGTAATGACCCGACTGTATAAGAAATAGTGAACGCACCCGGATGTTCTTTCTTTTGTATGAGAGATATTGTAGTAATAGCACTACTATGCTGCATTGTATCATCATCCTCGAATGTGACTGATCTTTTCTTTGTAACCAAATCTTTCATAAACTTGGAATAATCGGGTATTTGTTCTAAAGCATCTACCAAAGGGACATTGATAGAAAGCTGCTTCAACATTGTTATGAAACGCCAATATTTACCATCCTCGGTCTTTTTCACTAATCTTTGAGGAAAGGGGGGTGGTGGTCTTGGCATGGGAATTACCTTTGTAGGCACTTCAACATCTTTTCTAGTGTTATCTTCTACTTCATCACTACCCTCTACCACCTTATCATTATATTTTATCACCTTTTCCTCCTTAGACGGCATATGTGGGTTAATAGTGTGCTCACCACCTCGAGTAGTGATTTTCATACAGTGTCCGTCATTTTTCAGATTTAGGACAGTGTTGCTAGGAAGAGTGCCCGGTTGCCGTGTGTTCACAGTCGCAGATAATTGGTCCATTTGAAACTCCATCTGCTTAATCGACATTGCATGTGTATCGACTTTCTTCCCAATACCCGCTAAATCACTCCTTAACTCATTAATGTGCTCATCTCTAGCATCGAACCTCCTTATCATTTTGTGCAACATATCGTCAACTCGTGCCATACTATCTCCACCATCCCTAGGTGTTACTTCAGGATTTTGAGGAGGGACATAGGGCCCATTCCTATCATTTCTTTTACCATAGTTACCCTTGTTGAAGTTGTTGTCGCAGTTGTAGTTTCCATCTCAGACATAATGACCCTCACGGTTATATTTACCATACATCCGACGTTGGTTTCCTTGACCCTGGTGCCAATTTTCCTAATTTGAGCATTGGGCACTTTGTCGGAAACCCCTCGTCTATTCATTTACCGCATTGGAATTCTCCACATAATAACATTCATCATTTTGTGGTGGTGGTTTAGAAAAGTAGTTAACTGCATTTATCTTTTCGGCACCCCCACAGATATGTTTTAATACAAACCCAAGCTCAGTTCTCATCTGAGCCATCTCTTCACGAATCTTATTTATAGATGGATTCTGAGTGGATTGCACTGCGAAGGTATTTCTCGCAATTTCTGACTTCCTAGTACTCCAAGCTTTATTGTTCTGGGGGATTTTCTCTAACTTTTCATCAATCTCAGCATAAGGACACTCCCCATAAGAACCACCTGCTATAGTATCCAACACCGCTTTATTATTATCATCATATACCCTATAGAAGTATTCCTTCAGTGACTCATCATCTATTCGGTGAGTGGGGACGCTTCTCAAAAATAAGGTGAATCTATCCCAAGAACTATCAACTGACTCTCCTAGTAGTGCCACAAAGTTGTTATCTTTGTCTTTGTAGTTTAGTTTCTTGGAGATCGGGTAGTAATGTTCGAAGAAAACGTCCCTTAGGTTGTTCCAAGTGAAAATTGAGTAATAAGGGAGCTCAGTGAACAAAATACCAGCCTCTTCCATTAGTGTGAGAGGAAACACTCTTATCCCTATTACATCCAAATCAAAATTAGGCCTCCCTACACAACTTTTACACACTACCCTTAGCTTAGTTATATGTGCTTGTGGGTCCTCCTAAGGTATCCCTGAAAACAAACCTCTGGCAGTGAGCATTCGAATCAGACTACTAGTTACCAAAAAAGTATTGCCTGGTAGTATAGGGGGCAAGAAAAGTGGTCCATTAGAGTTTTCTATATTATCATAGACTTTGTAGTATTCTTGAGAGCGTGGAGCGGGATTCTGTCCCCTTTGTTGATTTCCACCCGGATCATTGGGTAATAACTGACCATGAACATCAACCGGAGCTGGGATGTTCTGGTTTGGATCATCATCATTAATACCCAATTTTTTATTCATATTTCATAGTGTACTCTCTAATTCATGGTCGTAGGGTAACAACAATTCTCTTTCTTTTCGTGTATTTGGCATACAAGGAAGATAGTTCTGCAAAAATAAAAAATAATACAAAAGTAAAATCATGAAAATATTGACTAAAATTTAGTAATAAGCTTAAGTTTATCTAAAAACTACTTTCCGCGGCAGCGGTGCCAAAACTTGATACGCTCAAACTTACTTCTTAAATAAGAAGTAAAGTAGTCGTACCAAGTAAAGAACCGAACTAATGAGGTTGGGATCGTTCCCACGAGGAAAATAGTTCAGACTTAACTTTAATCTGTTATTACTATTATTTAGTCAATTATTTCTTTAGAAAACAATAGACAATAAAAGGGGGGGTTTTATTTCAATATGAATGAAAATAACTAACTAAATTAAAGTAAACAACGAACAGATTCAAATGATGGAGTTTAATAAATTAATAAAAGTAACTAGGGTTTAAGTGTTCCCCACCGGTTCCTAACTTGATAATTTTAACTATAACAATTCATTCCTAGTATCTTTCACGCAAAGTGTGTAGTTATGTATTTCCAAATCCTTGGTCCGACATCTTGAAAATTTCACTCCGCACCTTGGTCCGGCTTCGTATGTTGCTCTCCTTACCTTTACCTCATATTAAGCATTGTACTCGATATTTGACTAAGCTATTACCTCGTTCAATCAATACTAGCCTATTAGATATGATACACTAAATCTATGTTGATACTTCTTTTCCTATTATCTACCTCCTTGGTCCGTCAAGTAGAATTAAGGCGAGTTCTAACGTTTTCCATCCGTTAAAAAGACTTCTAAACGAAAGAATTATCAATACATGCAAGACACTATTCCAGAATTGTTATTTTAGTTAGATTTTACCTCATTATTCACCCATGATTCCCACAACCCTAGTTATCGAGTTTAGTTACTCATAGTCATAATCACAAAATTCATATATGTAATATAAGAATTCATGCACCTACTTCAAGAGAAAGAATAAAATGCAGAAGTTCACTTGATTAATCAGCAAACACAACAACAATCAATTCCAGAAAAAATGTATCATTTTCTGTTATTAATTGAAGACTAAAGATTCTCCAAAATTATAACAATGACAAAGTCTAATATCCAAGAGTCTACTAACAAAGAATCTACTCACAAAAAGTATAACCACAAAAATGAGGTTTTTCCAACTATTTATATATATAAAAAAACCTAATAATAGAAGGAATCTAATTGCTAAAAATTTGTCGAAACTTGTCCGAGTCGACGGACCTCGTGACGGGCCGTCGTTGTCATGACGGGCCGTCATGGCCTCTATCATCCCATACTTCACAAATCATTCTGCTACTTTCTTCATTACCCTCGACGAACAGGTAAGACGGACCATTCCAAGCACAACGGTCCATCGAGGGTCTCCGTTCCACAACACTTAAACTTCTTGGAATTTAGGTACTGGGACACCTCTCTAATCATCACGACGAACCAGCAGGACGGACCGTCGTTTCTATGACGGACCGTCGAAAACTTTGTAATCCACACACTTAGGTCAGAGTTCCATAGCTTCCTTTAGCAACTTCACTATGATGCCAACTATGGGCCGTCACAAGCTCGACGGACCATCACAGGCCCCGTAGGTGGTAACTTTTCTGCATTTCTCGCTCAAAAAATTTTGCGTTCATCATTAGACATATTTTTCGCAAATAAAGAGAAACTTACATAAAAATCAATACAAAAAAACTTTTGGAAACACACTAAACTTTATGAAAAAGCATTAAAAATACCGTGAAACCACGGTATATCAACCAACAGGGAAAATTCTATATTTCATCAAACATCATTCACAATAATCTCATCACACAAGGAATATACAAAAGTCAAACAAGACTCAACCCTTTCGCTAGTGTGCAATGTTTATCACAAGAGACTCAAATTCGATACTTGCGTAGTCACAATAAAACGCAAAGGGTTCATATATTTTCTATGTAACTTCATTTGTCCTCATCTTAGCCGCACATTCATGTTTTCTTGATTGTGAGCGCTTTTTAGGTCATTGATATTGATAAAAATTGAGACAAAGTCTAAGACATATTTTATACACTAACCTGAGTTTCATGAGAATTAAACACTGTTTTAAGGTCAATACAATGAATATAGGTCATTTAGGATATTTAGGAATCAAAACGTCAAGAAACGTCCATGACGTCCGGAAACTAGTTCAATGAGGTGCTAGCGTGCCTTAGCCTATTTAGACTAAGTTTTAGGAGTCGAAAAATGATGAAATTTGTGGAAGGGTGTGTAACACGTATTAGAGTTAGTTCATAGTCGAAATTACCAGGAACGACACCCCAAGGACGACCAAGGGACCTTAAGGAGGACCCTTGCAAATTTGACTAAAACTGTCAATAGACACTGTCACCAACAAAGGCCACCAAACATCCCATTGGTGAATCGATGGGGCGTCGATGACTCCGTCGATGGTCACTTAGAAAAAATCATGGATTCCTTCTAATAGAAAGTCTCTAAACTCATCCACGGATGTGTAGCACGGAGGTGAACATTACTCGTTGATGGACACATGATCCATCGATCGTGATCTCATCTAAGGAGCCACTGTTTTGCTACAGTTTTTATTTAAGTCATTTAATTAATTAGTTAGGAGTTTAATTAGGATTTAGGGTAGGTCTTATTAATTTAATTAGCAACATATATAAAGACACAAATCTAATTAGACTACCCCAAGCTCCCATAATTCCCAAACCCAAAACTCTCTTTCTTCTCTCTTCTTTCTCTCTTCCAAAGAAACCCCATTGAAGAAAAAGCTAGAGTTGGGTTCAAGGACTGAGAAGGTTCAAGTTTCTCCATCAATCTTCATCAAACATTAAGGTATGTTATTTCTTTCACCTTTGAGACTTCTTTCCTCAAAGGGTTCCATCAAATTAATTTCAAAAAAAGTAAATTCTAGTGGGTTTTCATCCAATACGAAATTGATTTTATAAATTAATTTTTTTATGATTCTTTTTGATAATATGTTGCCCCCATAGGAATACTAGATAGTGGATCCACATAGTTGCTAGGTTCATGTTTCGGTACTACTTTGACAATTAGTCCACCTTTCGTCGATGTAGGGTGCCATGACACCGGATTCTAAATTAGCTCATGCGGTCTATGTCGGTTAAGTAATGATGTTCCCAACAAGGTATAACTTAACTAAAGGTATGAAATCTTACTAAGATGAACTAAGATGCTTAACTTAGTGTAGGTAGGGGTATGAGACTCTACTATACATTGTACTTGTTAGGCTTCCAGGAAGTCTTAGGAGGATGTTCTTATATATGCATAAGCTTATAATTGTACATGATATGCATATAATGATATTACACATTGATGATACACGAATATGTGTTTGGCCTCTAATTCTAAAGTATGCTTATATTTACTCTTAAATGTCACTCTATGCGAAGTTGGATGTTTATCATGATTCTTGTTTAGTTTACTTGATTGAGTAAGGTTATGATGCTTTTCCTTGTCATTGATATTGTTGACTTAATGAGTGTTCATGGGTAATTGTATTGCTTTGGTTATGTTGTAATGAACTCTTATTCATGCTCGTGGCTATTATAACTTAATAATAGAGTTTCTTAGACTATGTCCTCAATTATGTGATATGCATGTTTACTTGACTAGACTTAGTATTGTTGGTATTGTGATGTACATGATATGAACGTAATGAATATGTATTATTAATTATAATAATCTTATTGAATGTTTATAAGTCTATTCAAAGTAAATTGTATACGTATCTGAATTGTCCATTTTTTATCATGATTTTATGATGTATGTGCATATGGTCTCATAATTAGTACAAGTGGTCTACTAACCCCATTTTCTCCCTTTCCCCCAAACATTTTAGATTCTGGTCGTTGAAGGGCTTTAGAGATGACTTTCAAGGAACACATGGAATTCTCTCTAATCCAAGTTGGGTATGTCCTCTCTTTCTGAGGGTAATGCCAATACCAAGATTATGGAGTTGTTTTAGTTTTAAGACTCTCATCTTGTTTCCTTTTCATTTGGATACTCAACATTGTATAGCTAATATGTGGCCTTACTTTGATGTATGTGATATTCCCAATTAATACACTCATGTTAGATGGTTTATGAGATGAGACCTCCAATTAAGACTATTATATTTTATGTTTCAATGTGCATTAAATTTAGAAGACTTTGTAATCTTCCTATACGAAGGGTCTTTGTATACTCGATATAGATATTATGTGTGTGTAGAGGTGTAAGTAAAACTCCACGTATAAGTAATGAATAGTTTTAAAACTTTCCGTATTTTTAACCTATGAATGTAATGATGTAGGCTAAGAGGCTAGTCTTAGTCCTTAAATAGGGAAATGACGCTGGTTACGTGTAGTGGGTGCTCCCTGGATGTCACAAACTTTTTAACAGAGCATGAGGTTGAATATCTTCGAGTCGATGTCTCTCTCAACCACGTCTATGTAGATTCTTACTCATAATTGTGAAGAGCGCCACACTTATGGATAGGAACATATGTGATTATTGGGAAATACTCACTTTCTTAGAAGTCCAATATCGTGCCTCTATAGTTTTAGCTCTAGGTGCTTTTAGCAAATAATAATTTTATTTTTATTATATTCCAATGTAGTAGCTCCTTCCCACGACATGAAGACATTAAGAAGATATTTCCAATGCAGTAGCTCCTTCCCGAGGCAATCAATTCTCCTCCTTTGATGAATGGTGCAATAAGGGGTGCTCTTTTCAAATGGCCCAAGCCATTACTTCTCAAGCAGAAGCCGCCACTAATAAATCTCAAGCCATGACAGCCCAAGATAATAGGGAGGTTGTAGGCCGAGCAAACTAAAAAGTTGCTACCATAGCCTCCCTTTTGATGGACTTCACTACAATAAACCCCTCAACTTTCTATGGGTCCAAGGTTGAAGAAAACCTCTAATAGTTCACTGATGAAGTTTACAAGATTCTCTATGCTATGGGGTTAACTACTAGTGAAGAAGCCAAGTTTTCTACTTACAAACTCAAAGATGTTGCCCAAACTTGCTACTTCCATTGAAGAGACAATAGGCCTTTAAGAGGTGGACTAATGACTTGGGAAGTTTTCAAGAAGGGTTTTCTGGAAAGATTCTTTCCTAAGGAGAAGAGGGAAGATAGAGTGGTGGAGTTCATCAACCTTCACAAAGGAGGTATAAGTGTACTTGAATACTCTTCTAAATGCATTAAATTTTCAAAGTATTCTCCTTTTTTTGTGTCTGATCCTAAGGATGAAATTAACCGTTTTGTGATAAGAGTGTAAGATGATTTGCAAGAGGAATTTCATTTCGCTTGGCTACATGAAAATATGAATATTTCACGTCTTATGGTTCATGCCCCATAAGTATAAGAGACAAGGGCTAAGAGAAAGATTAGAGATGCTAAGAGGGCAAGATTATTTATAGGTCGTTCTTCAAAGGGTAGGCTTTATATCCAAGACAAGCCTAAGTTTAAGTAGAGGTCTTTTAATCAAGTTCCTACAAAATTTCCTAAGGCTTTTGATGATAGGGTGTCTAACCCTAAGCCTCAAAAGGGTAGATGTACTAGTTCACAAAAAATGAAGCTAACTTGTGAAAGTGTGGCAAGAAGCATTATGGTGATGGTCTTAAGGAGACGAATAATTGTTTTGGTTGTGGAAAAAGTGCGCACAATGTTCAAAATTTCCCGAATGTGAAGGGGAAAGACAAAGAGAGTGGTTAAGCAAGTGTTTCTAATGATGCTCCAAAGTAGAATCGCTTTAATGCACTTCACTCAAGGGGGGACAAAAGACTTCTCCCGATGTGGTGATAGGTATGTTGAAAGTCTTTTCTATTTATGTATATGCTTTTCTTAATCGTAGCGCTATATTATCTTTTTTTACTCCCTTGATATCTAAGAGGTTTGAGATTTTCTCTGACATTCTAAATGAACCTTTCATAGTAACTACCACAGTAGGTGAGTCAATTGTTTCTAAAAGGGTATATAGATATTGTCCTATGATGTTGTCCAATAGAATTACTCATGTTGAACTAGTAAAACTTGATATGTTTGATATTGATGTCATATTGGGTATGGATTGGTTGCATGCTTGATTTGCCTTTATAGATTGTAGAAAAAGGTTTGTAAAGTTAAAATTTTCAAATGAGCCCGTTTTAAAGTGGAAGGGGGGAAATTCTATTCCTAGATGTCGTATCATTTCTTGTTTGAAAGATTGTAGGATGATCTTTAAAGGGTATTTATAATATATAGTAAAAGTCCAAGATTTAGATTCCGAAATTCCTCCCATTGAGTCAGTCCCCGTAGTGAAAGAATTTCTAGAGGTCTTTCCTAATGATATTCTGGTATTCTTTCACAAGGGGAAATTGAATTTTTTATCTACTTGTTAACAGATACAAATCCCATTTCAATTCCTCCTTATCGGATGGCTACAACCGAATTGAAAGAGTTGAAGGCTCAATTCAAAGATGTACTAGACAAAGGCTTCATAAGACCTAGTATTTCTCCATGGGCTGCTTCGGTTTTGTTTATGAAGAGGAAGGATAATACCCTTAAAATGTGCATTGATTATCGCCACCTAAATAAAGTCACTATTACAACAACAAGTATCCTCTCACTCGGATTGACGACTTGTTTGATCAACTCCAGAGGGCAAGATACTTTTCTAAGATTGATTGGACATTACGGCATCACAAACTTAGGATAAGAGGTGAGGATATACCAAAAAATGCATTACACACTAGATATGGTCACTAGAGTTCTTAATAATGTCCTTTGGTCTCACTAATGCTTCGACGACATTTATGGATCTTACGAATAAAGTGTTTGAAGTTATCTAGATTCATTTGTCATTTTCTTTATTGACAACATCTTGGTACATTCAAAAAATGAGGGTGAACATATGGACAATTTAAAGGTGGTGTAACAAGTACTTAAGGAACAACAATTATTTCCCAAGTATCGCAAATGTGAGTTTTGGTTGAGGTCGATGGTGTCTCTTGGTCATATCATCTCTAGTGATGGAGTGGAGGTTTACCCAAGGAAAACTGATGTGGTGAAAAATTGGCCTAGACCATTGACTCCAACCGACATTAGGAGTTTCTTGGGTCTAGCGGGTAATTATCGGATATTTGTGGATTGTTTTGCGTCCATTGCATCTCCCTTGACTATTTTGGCACAAAAGAGTAAGATGTTTGAGTGGTCAGAGTCATATGAGAGTAGATTCCAAATGTTGAAGCATATACTTACTTTCTCTCTGTATTAACCCTACAAGTGGGTACAAAGGGTTTTGTTGTATATTGTGATACATCCCGAGCTGGGTTGGGTGTGGTGTTATGAAACATGGGAAGGTTATAGCCTATTCCTATAGGCAACTTAAGGTTCAAGAGCCAAATTATCCACCTCATGACCTTGAATTATCGGTAGTGGTATTTACTTTAGATTTGGAGGCATTACTTGTATATGTCCATGTGGATGTGTATAAGACCATAAAAGTCTTCAATATGTATTCACTCAAAAGGAGTAGATTCTTTGGCAAAGAAGATGGTTAGAATTGGTTAAAGCCTATGACATGAGTGTTATATATCACCCCGACAAGGCCAATGTGGTAGAGGATGCTTTGAGTCGATTGTCCATGGGAAGTGTGTCTCATGTTGAGGAAGCCAAGAAAGACCTAGTGAAGGATGTTCATAGGTTGGCTCGTTTAGGGGTTCGGACTGCAGATTCTCCTATAGGTGGTGTAATGGTACATCATACCTTTGAGTTGTCTTTTGTTGTCGAGGTGAAGTCCAAACAGCATCTTGATCAAACAATGATGGAGCTGAAGAAATTACTTTTTGGTAAACATGATGAGTTATTCTCCTTGGAGGATGGTGTCTTGAGGTAACAAGTAAGATTGTGTATTCCCAATGAAGATGGTTTGAGGAGTTGTATTCTTGAGGAAGCTCATGGGTCCCGTTACTCCATTCATCCGGTTTAGACAAAGGTCTACCATGATCTTAGGGAAGTGTTTTTTGGGATGGTTTGAAGAAAGACATTGAGGAATTTGTTGCTAAGTGTCCAAATTGTCAAAAAGTTAAGGACGAACATCAAAAGCTTGGTGGTTTTCTTTAAAAAAAATCCAAACTCCTACTTGGAAATAGGATGAAATCAATATGGATTTTTTGGAAGGTTTGCCTCAGAATCAAAAGAAATATGACTCTATATTGTTTATTATGGATAGGTTGGCCAAATACGCTCATTTATTCCCGTCAAGTATACTTATTCAGCGGAAGATTATGCAAGGATGTTGATAGATGAGATTGTGTGTCACTTTGGTATACCGTTATCCATCATATAAGATAGGGGTGCACAATTCACATCGAGGTTTTGGATGTGATTCCAAGAAGGGTTTGGTACCAAGGTGAAGTTAAGCACCTCTTTTCATCCCCAAAATGGATGGTCAAGAAGAGAGCACTATTCAAACCGTTATGGATATGCTTAGAGCTTGTATAATTTATTTCAAGGGAACTTGGAGTAAACATTTGTCTTTGGTGGAGTTTTCTTATAACAATAGTTACCATTCATTTATATCTATGGCTCCTTATAAAGACTTGTATGGTAAGAGATGTAGATCTCCAATTCGATGGTTTGAAGTTGATGAGTCTTCATATCAAATCCGGGTTTACCCCCTTGACGTAACCAGCGTCGTCGTCCTTTTCAAGGACTACGACTAGCCTCTTAGTCTCATGTCATTACATTCATAGGTTGAAAATGCAGAAAAATTTAAAACTTTCATTATCACTACTTGGAGATTTATATAGACCTCTATATACACATAATATATATTCACATCGAGTATAGATATAATCTTCGTATAGGAAGATTACATAGCCTCCTACTTTTATTGCAGAAAAATATAAGTAAAATATAGAAATAGTCTTAATGATTTTCTCATGTCATACAATCTAAATGAATATCAAAACATGGGCATAGCCCTTACATCAATTCAACAAGACCATATATAGGTCGTATGAAAGTATAATACTCAATTACGAATGAAAAGGAATGATAAAGTCAATAAGCTCATAACAAAATTAATAAGCTAGAGGATGGAATTGCCCTTGAAAGATGAGGACCTACCCCACTTGGATGAAAGGAAGAATCCAAGCCTTCAACAATGACCAGAACCTAGAATGTTTTGGGAAAAGGGAACAAAATGGGGTTAGTACTCCAGATCTACTAAGTATGGGACATTATGCACATACACAAGTAAAACATGGTAAAAATGACTTTTTATCAAAACATTCCAAATTACCCTTTTAGGGACTTAATGCAAAGTCAAGTAAGTCATATCAACAAACCAAACATGATTACTATCTCAACAAGTAATACTTATCCCAACATACTTGAAACCATGATTTACTACAACTGTAACATCAATGAATAATATTACAAGAATTAATTAGAGTCAAACATATCATAACAAGCAACACAATTACTCACATGTCCTTATTAAATAAACAAGTGCACTGACCAAGCAAAGCCCCATAACCTTATTCAATCAAGTATCACCAACAAGAAAACATTACCGATGTCAAACATTACATATCATGGAATTTAGGATTAGATTTCATCATATATTAACATTAAAACCCAGGGCATATGTATAAATGAACTAGTCAACATATAGTATAAAAAATGTATCATGGTAATCATGCATAAATCATATATTATCATAACGTAAAAAAATATGAGAACCTCGTCCTAAGAATCCCCCCAAGGCTAACTAGTGCAATGTTTAGTTTGACTCATACCCCTACCTAGACTAAGCTACGCCTAAGGTTATCCAAGATAGAGTTCAAGTCCTTTAATTAGTTCTACCTTTTGGGAAAATCTTTACAAAACAAACATAGACCACGTGAGCAAGTTTGGAATCCGGTGTTATAAAAACCTACATCGAAAGAAGGAGGACTACTTTCCAAGGTCGTACTAAAGTAAGAAACATTGCAATTACATGGATCCTCTTGAGATTATTCCTATGGGGGAAACATAGTTCATGAACTAAGAGACTTAGTTGGGATCCTCTTTATGAGCCATGCATCATAGTTTCCAATCTAAAGAGTAAAGTAGTGTTCCCACCTTCCCTATGTGGGAAGGGACACTCCTCAATCTAGTTCACTCAGCGCTAAGCTAGAGTTGTTTTTGAAATGTCTTTAATACTTTAATTATCAATCATAGCTTAATTTAGGCCATAAGGTCTACCCCTTGTGTTATCATAATCATAAATAGATCAATAAGAATTGTATGAGATTAAGTACTTTCATCACAATTAATATAGTGAGGTTAACAAATTAGCATTTAATAGCATATAAAGGCACATTGATAGTTTTCACCATCCTTAAATTGCATACACCTTAATATACATCACAACATAGTAAAGACATTTCAATTCAACATCATACCACCCTATAATCCTAGTATAAGGGATAGTCCAATGTAATATCATGACTTAACAAAAATTAATCACAATTGGAAGTAAAGATAGAGATTCTACGACTTACCAAGTCTTCCTCATAGTATATCATCAAGGTCTTACCGTCAACCCATAAATCAACCCAACTTGGGAAAACATCATCACACAATAATAACCAATATAAAAAAAGGCCAAGGGAATATCTATAACACAATTCAATTTTAGATCACAACTTGAGACAAGATACATAGGCTAATTTCATATTATAATTCATAACCTAAATCACATCTCAAAGAACTAGCATGATAGGCTTATAATCCATCTTAATTTTATCATAATAAAACCATAGGATAGTAATCTATTCAATAACCAACTCAATTGAACCAAAATTTCCTCATAAGAGAGGTTTTCCTTGACACCAATACCGTCAATAGGAAAAATGGACTCGGGATGACCGATACACTTTTCTAACATAAAAACATGGAAAACCTGAGGAAAACGAAGTGAATTCACTAGGAAGTTTCCATTAATAGGCAACCTTACCAACCCTTTGCAAGATTTCATAGGGACCCACATAATGAGGACACAATTTCCTTTTCTTGCCGAATCTAACCACCCCTTTAATTGGTGAAATTTTCAAATACACCTTATCACCTTCTTCACACTCCAAATCACTTCTCCTATGATCGTCATTAGACTTTTGCAGACTATAGGCTGTTTGCAACCAATTCTTTATAATACGAATGTTTTCTAAAGTCTTATAAATCAACTCGGGACAAGGAAGCGATAACGCACCCACTTAAAACCATCCTATAGGAGACCTACACCTCCTACCATACAAGGCTTCATAGGGAGCCATGGAAATGAATGAATGAAAACTATTTTTGTAGGCAAACTCCACAAAAGGTAAATGTCTATCCCAACTCCATTTAAAATCAATGATTCACTCCCTAAGAATATCCTCAAGGTTTATATTGTACGCTACTCTTGACAATCCGTTTGGGGATGAAAAGCAGTGGTCAACTTCACTGAAGTACCTAATCCTTTTGGGAAAGACCTCCAAAATCTAGATGTCAATTGTGCACCCTAATGCGATATGAGGGATAACAGAATGCAATGGCGGCACACATTCTCAACTAGGAAGATTCTTGCATAATCCTTTGCCGAATATGCAGACATAAAGGGAATAAAGCGAGCGGACTTAGTAAATCTATCCACAGCCACCCATATGGAATCCTAGGAATTTTGGGTCTGAGGTAAACCTACTACAAAGTACATGTTGATGTCTTCCCACTTCCAAGTATGAATTTCTATCTCTAGATTTAAGCCACCCGACATTAGGTGTTCGGCCTTTACTTGTTGGGAATTTGGACATTTAGAGACAAACTCCGCTATGTTACTCTTTGGAACTTCTTACCAATATATATCCCTTAGGTCATGGTACATTTTTGTCAAACCTAGATGAATTGAGTAATGGGACCAATGTGCTTCTTCTAGGATCTGATCCCTCAACCCATCTACATCGGGAACACATTTGGTACCTTAACACAACATCTCCCATAAGGAGAATGATTCATTCAACATGTCGAGAACCAATTCTGTTAACTCCATTTTGGCTAGATCAAGGTGTTTTTCAGACTTCACCTCAACCATTAAAGATGAATCGTAGTTATAATTAACTATAGCACCCCCATCTAGAGAACCCTCAAACCTCACCCACAACCTAGCAAACCTATTAACTTCCCTTGCTAAGTGCTTCTTGGCTTCGTCAAGATGGGATACGCTATCCATAGTCATACGACTTAGGGAATCCGCAAATATATTAGCCTTGTCTGGGTGATAGAGGACACTCATATCATAATCTTTCAACAACTCTAGACACCTTCTTTGTCGAAGAATCAACTCCTTTTGGGTAAACACATATTGGAGACTCTTATGATCGGTAAAATCATCAACATGAATCCCATACAAGTAACGCCTCAAAATTTTAAATAAAACATTTGGTCCGCTAATTCAAGGTCATGAGTGGGGTAATTTCTCTCATTTACCTTTAGTTGCCTAAAGGCAGAGGCTATAACCTTCCCATTTTGCATAAGAACACACTCCCAATTTGGATGCATCATAATACACCACAAAATCCTTTGTATCCTTCGGTAAGGTCAACACCAGAGAAAAAGTAAGCCTATTTTTCGACAATTGTAAAATTTACTCACATGCCTCTGACTAATCAAACTTCTTGATATTTTGGGTCAAAGTAGTCAAAGGAGACGTAATGATTGTGAAACCATCCATGAACCTTTGATAGTAACCCACTAAACCCAAAAAAACTCCTAATGTCAGTTGGTGTCAATGGCCTAGGCTAGTTTTTCACCGCTTCAGTTTTTCTTGGGTGTACCTCAATTCCCTCACTATAGATGATATGCCAAAGAAAAGTCACCGACCTCAACTAAAATCCACACTTTCTATATTTGGCATACAATTAATTTTCTTCAAGGGTTTACATACTACCCTCAAATGACCCATATGATCACCCTTATTCTTTAAATATACAAAAATATCGTCAGTTAAGACAATTACAAATGAATCTAAATAATTTTGAAATACTCTATTAATTAGGTCCATAAATGCCGCCGGAGTATTCGTAGACCGAAACACATGAGCAAGAACTCATATTGCCTATACCTAGTCCGAGAGGCCGTCTTTTGTATATCCTCACCTCTTACCCTATGATTATGATACCCCGATTTCAAGTCAATTTTTTAAAAGTAACTCACCCCTTGGAGTCAATCAGAACAGTCGTCAATTTGAGGGAGGATACTTATTCTTAATGGTACCTTATTGAGTTGGAGGTAGTCAATACACATCTCAACGACCCATTATTCTTCTTCAAAAACAAAACAAGAGCACCCGATGGAGAAATACTAGACCTTATAAAACCCTTATCTAGTAAATCCTTGAGTTGAGCCTTCAACTCCTTCATCTCGGCCAGAGCTATCCGATAAGGAGGAATTGATATGGGATTTGTATACGGTAGAAAATCAATGCAAAATTCAATTTCCCGTTCGAAAAACTACCAAGAAATTCATTAGGGAAGACCTCCGGAAACTCACTCACTACGGGTACCGACTCAATGAGATGAATTTCAGAGTCTAGATTTTGGACTCTTAATAAATGATAAAGACAACCTTTTGAAATCATTTTTCATGCTTTTAGAAAGGAAATAATATGACCTTTAGGAATAAAATTTCCCCCCTTCCACTCAACAACGGGTTTATTTGGGATATTAAGCCTCACCACTCTTGTCCTATAATCAATGGATGCAAAACATGCATGCAACCAATCCATACCCAATATAATATCAAAATCAAGAATATCGAGTTCTACTAGATAAACATAAGAAACTCACCAGAGTAGACACTATAAAAGGTTCATGTAAGATATCTGGTAAAATAAAAAATGTTTTAGCTATTAGAGGTGTAAAGAATTATAAAGTAGCACCGTGATAAAGTAAGGCATATACATCAAGAGATAAAACTTTCAATATACCGGTCACAACATCGGGAGAGGTCTCTTGCTCAACCCTAGAGCATAGGTTAGAAGCAGTTCTTCTTTGGAGCATCACTAGAATCACATGCTTGAGCTTGACCGCTACCCTTGTCTTGATTCTTCATGTTTGGGCAATTTCTCATCTTGTGACCACTCTTGCCAAAACTAAAGTAATTATCCGTCTCCTCAAGGCAATCACCAAGTGCTTTTTACCGCACTTTCCACAAGTTGGATTCTAATTTGGTGAATTAGTACCTTTTCCTTTATTGAATTTAGGATTTGACAGCCTATCACCGCTATCTCTTGGGAATTTGGAAGGGACTTGATTAGAAACCTGCTTCTTAAATCTAGGCTTGTCTTGGGAACATCTTACCCTAACCGACATAGACCACATGATCTAGTGTGGAATCCATTGTCATAAAACCCTACACAAAAAGAAGGCGGAGTACTTGCCAAGATAGTACCAAAAGATGAAACATAGCAACTATGTGGATCCACTAGCTAGTCTTCCTATGGGGGCTACATATTTCAAAAACTACATGATTTAGTTTAAACCCTCTTTATGCTCCATTCATTATAGTCTCCAATCGCAAGAGTAAAGTAGTGTTCCTACCTTCCCTTTATGGGAAGGGACACTCCTCAATCTAGTTCACTCGATGCTAAGCTAGAGTCCCTTTTTGATATGTCATTAAGCACTTAATTATCAATAATTTCTTAATTTAGGCCATAGGGTCTACCCCTTGTATAATCATCATCATCAATATCTTAATAAGAAATGTATGAGTACAAGTCCTTTAATCACAATTCATATAAGTGAGCTTAAAACATTAACATTTCATAGCATATCAAGCCAGATTGATAGTTTTCATACGCCTTAATGAACCTCACAAAATAGTCTTGAAATTTCAGTTCAATATCATACAACCCTATAATCCTAGTAGAAGGCATACTTTAATGTAATATCATTACTTAACAACAATTAATCACAACTGGAAGTAGAGATAGATATTCTAATATTTACCAAGTCTTCCTCATACTCTATCATAAAGGTCTTACCATCAACCCATAACTCAACCCAACTTGGGGACGAACATCATAACACAATGATAACAATAGAATAACAGGGCCAATTGCATCTGTATAACACAATTCAACTTTAGATCATAACTTGAGAAGAAATAGGCTAATTTCATATTACAATTCATAACCTAAATCACATGTCAAGAACTAGCATGATAGGCCTATAATTCACTCCCTAGGACTAGGGATGGAGTATCATATTCTTCAATTTAGACAAAACAGACACGAATTACCATAAACAATTTGAGTTATATATTAATTTACTCAACATAACCCTAAGAAATCATTAACAAATCAATCCATAACTTCAATTTCATAATTGAATGAAACCATTAGAAACTCAACTTTTGAAATCTATTTTTGAAGGAACCCTTTGAGGAAAGAGTCTCAAAGGTAAATAGAATCCATACCTTAACGTTTGTCAACAATTTGATGGTGAATTTTCCTTATAAAGCCCCCAATACCTAGTCCTTGCTAGTCTTCAATGTGAGTTCATATAGAGAGAGAAATAAGAGAGAAGGAAGAGAGTTTATTTGAGAGTTGTTTTTAGGTTAATAAGGGTTAGGAGTATTTATATGTGGACTTAATAAACTTAATTAGCATCCGTTTAATCCCCAACTAACCCCTAAACAACTTAATTAATTAAATAAGGCCAACTTAAAATAGGTAAAAAACTCGACCCTCATAGACGAAACCCCAATCGACGGACCGTCTGTGAGTCAATGGACAACACCCCTTCTGTCCTGCACTCCGTCATCCTAGTCAAAGATTGTGCAGGTGAGAAGAATCCTCCAATTTTCTAAGTGTGGGACGACGGTGGTATCGACTCCCCGTCGATCAACACACGGACCGTTGAACCTCTGCACTCCATCGCTAGGTTCATAGGTTGTGTGGGTGAAGGGGCCTTCTCCACCAGCGTAAGTTTGGGAAAATAATGGCATCTATGCTCCATTGATCTACACAAAGGCCGTGTTCTATACTGTCGTTGCGCACTGCCAGGCATGGTTGCATCAAACTACAAGGGTCCTCCTCAAAGATCCTTGCTTTGTCCTTAGGGAGTCGTACCTGGATGTTTCATGATTAAACAAATCAAACACCTGTTATCTACCTTTCCACCAATTCGTACATTTTTTACTCCTAAAAGTTAGTTAAATAGGCTAAGGCACACTAACATCCTTTTGAACCAACTTCCCGGATGTCATGGACGTGCTTGGATGTTTTGGTTCTTAAACCTCCTAAGTTACATATATTCATTAATAATGGACATAAAAACAGTACTTAGACTTTATGAAACCTATTTTAGGCTTTACAATGTGTCTTTGATTTTCAAGGTGTTACACTTCACATTGGGGTCGTGATTTGATTTATAAGACTTTGGGGAAGGTTCACATCATAATAAATCTCTTGAAAACATACTATAGCCGGTAAAAGCCTTGTGCCAACTTTAAGAGTCGGGAATTAGAGTTTGAAGAAGGTGTTAAAGTGTTCTTAAAAATTTTTCCTATGAAAGGGGTGGTTAGATTTGTCAAGAAAGGAAAGTTGAGTCGTCATTATGTGGGTCCCCACAAAATCATGCAACTCCATACTGAATTGAATTCGATTCATCCGATTTTCCATGTTTCTATGCTTAAAAAGTGTATCGGTGATCCTAAGTCTTTTCTTCCTATTGAGGTCCTAGTGTAAAGGATAATCTCTCCTATGAGTAGGTTCCGGTTGCGATCCTTGATCGTCAAGTGAAGAGGTTGAGGAACAAAGAGGTGACCTCCATCAAATGTTTTGGGGAAACAACCTAGTTGGGGGAGCAATATGGGAGGCCGAGGACTTCATGAAGTCCCAATTCCTCATCTCTTTCTAAATGAAGGTTATTTATTGTTACTAATAATGAAAATAATAATAATTGCTGAAGTTTGTTTGATTTTTGGTGAAGTTCTGCAAAAATGTGTATTTTGATGTCATTATAGTGAAGTCACTAGGAAATTGTGCATATAGACTTTAATATTTACAATTCTTCTTTGTTATGAGTTATGTTTTGCATTTTTATACGGTGATTCTTTATGAAATAATATTGAGCATATTTGTAAGTTATTTTTTGGCATAATTGACTCATATATGATATGTTGAGCTCTTGTTTTTGTGAGAAGGATATTCCTCATAATGAAATGTTGGGCCTTATGTACGGAAATTGAAGGTTTGAATTGCCTTGTGTAAATGATATGATTGATGTTCTAAATGATGATATAATGTATTAGTTTTTTTTTGGGATGCTAGTTTTGAGTTTATTTCTTCCTTTAAAAGATTGTACTGTCATTCGGGGCCGAATGTTTGTAAGGGGGAATACTGTAACACTTCGAAAGTGTAAGACGTGTTCTAGAGACTAACATGAGTGTTAAGAAGTTTACACACTGGTTTATGTTCAATTCTAATGAATATAGGTCATTTAGGAAGTTTAGGAATCAAATGTCAAGGAACGTCTACGACGTTCGGAAACTAGTTCAATGAGGTGTTAGCATGCCTTAGGCTATAGACAAAGTTTTAGGAGTCGGAAAATGATGAATATTGGTGGAAGGGTGTATAATACATATTAGAGTTAGTTCATAGTAGAAACGTCCGGGCAGAAATCCGTAAGGACAAACAAAGGTCCCTTGAGGAGAACCCTTGGAAAAGTGACTGAAAGTTGTCAACAAAGATTGTCACCAACGAATGCCACCAACGGGCCGTTGGTGAATCGATGGGGCATTTATGCCTCCGTTGATGTTCACTTAAAAAAATCTTTGAATCCTGCAAATGGATAGTCTATGAACCCATCGATGGATGTGTGACACGTAAGTGAATAGTGCCCGTCGATAAAGACACGGTCCATCTATTGTGGTCTCGTCTGTGGAGCCACTCTTTTGCTGCACATTTTTATTTAAGTCATTTAATTAGTTTGCTTAGTTAGGATGTTAATTAGTGGTTATGTGAGGTGTAATTATGTTAATTAAAAACCAATATAAAGACCCTAAGCTATATAGACTAACCTAGCCTCCCATAATTCCCGAACCCAAAACTCTCTTCCTTCTCTCTTTATTCTCTTGCCCAAAGAAACCCCATTGAAGACCAGGCTAGAGGTGGTTTCAACGGATGAAAATGGTCAAGTTTCTTCATTAATCTTTATTAAAAAATTAAGGTATGAGATTTCTTTCAACTTTGAGACTTCTTTCCTCAAAGGTTTCCATCAAATTGATTTGAAAAATAGGAAATTCAAGTGGATTTTAACCCAATATTAAAGTGATGTTATGATTTTTTTTCTATGATTTATTTTGGAAAATATGAAGAGATTAAAATGTATTGTACCTCAATTAGGTTAATTCTCGATGGATTGATCTTGTTTGTAGAAGATGAACTATTCCCCTTAACCCTAAGTTATGATCTCGATTTGAATTGTGTAGTGTTTGTTCAATTGACTTTGTTATTCGTTAAACTACTACTATATGATGTTACTGTATCAACTACTAATAGATTGAAGTGAATTATATTCCTATAAAGCTACTTCTTGTGTAATTGATCTAGATTATGGAATTGACATATGTTTCTTATGTTAAACAATGAACTAGTAATGGATTGTGATATAGTGATAAAATTAGCCTTGTTATCATGTTGGTTATTGTTGTGTGATGATGTTACACCCATATTGGGTTGAGGTAAGGGTTGATGGTAATACCTTGATTATGGATTATGAAGAGAACTTTGTAAGTCTTGTGATCCCTATTCTTTACTTCAATTATGGTTCATTTTGATTAAGTGATGATGTTAAATTTAAGTATACCCTATGCTAATATTGGTAGGGTTGGTATGACGGTTTATTGAAATTTCTTTACGATGGTTTGTAATGTGTTGGCTAAGATGTAAATATTATAAGGATGGTGATGACTTATCATGGTGCCTTACTATGATATGACTATGTAAATTCCCTAACCTCACATGTATGAATCATAATAAAAGCATTGTACTCATGGAATTCTTATTGAGCTATGATGATGATGATTATATAAGGGATAGACGTAATAACCAACATTAAGCTATGATGTTTAATAAAGGTGTTAAAAACATTTCAAAAGGAACTCTACCTTAGCACCGAGTGAACTTGAATAAGGAGTGTCCCTTCCAACATATGGAAGGTAGGATCACTAATGTACTCTTGTGATTGGAGACTATAATGCATGTAGCATAAAGAGGGTCCCAATTATATCTCCTAGTTCTTGAATTATGTTGCCTCCATAAGAATACTAGCTAGTGGATCCATGTTGTTGTTATGTTCATGTTTTGGTACTACCCAGGCAATTAGTCCACCTTTCTTCGGTGTAGGGTTCCATGATACCAGATTCCATTAGCTCATGTGGTTTATGTCAGTTAAGGCAAGATGTTCCAAAAATGGTAAAAATGAACTAATGGTATGAACTCTGACTAAGATGACCTAAGATGTTTAACTTAGTCAAGGTACGGGTATGATAATCTACCTATACATTGCACTAGTTATACTTGAAGGAAGCCTTAGGAGGATGTTCTTATGTATGTATATGCTTATAATTGTACATGATATACGCATGATGATTTTACACATTGATGATACTATGTGATGGTTGTTTTCCCTTTTGAATATGTGTTTGATCTCTAATTATAATGTATTATGAGATGCACTCTTAAATGTCATGCTATGTGAAGTTTGATGTTGGTCATTATTCTTGTTGAGTTTACTTGATTGAGCAAGGTTATGTTTCTTTGCTTAGTCATTGCACTTGTTGACTTAATGAGGGTTCATGGGTAGTTGGATTTCTTTGGATATGTTGTAATGAACTCTTATTCATGCTTGTGACTATTATAACTTGATGATAGAGTTTCTTTTACTATGTTTTCAATTATGTGATACGCATGTTGACTTGACTAGACTTAGTATTGTTGATCTTGTGATGTATTTGGACTTAATGAATATGTATTATTTATTAGTATGGTCTTATTGAATATGCATGTCTTATCAAAGTAAATTTCATACCTTTATGAATTGTCCCTTTCCTTAGCATGATTTTATGATGTATGTTCATATGGTCTCATACATAGTATAAGTGGTGTACAAAACCCATTTTCTCCCTTTCCCTCCAACATTTTAGGTTCCGGTGGTTGAAGGGATTTTGAGACAACTTTCATGGAAGACTTGGAATTCTCACTAATACAAGTTAGGTAGGTACTCACATTCTTAGGGCGATGCCAATATCAAACTTATGGAGTTGTTATAGTTTCAAGACTCTAATGTTCTTTTCTTTTCATTTGGATACTAAATATTGTATAGCCTATATTTTCCTTATTACTTTGATGTATGGGATATGCCCAATTGACATACTCATGTTTAGATGGTTTATAAGATAGGACATCCAATTAAGACTATGTTATATTTTATATATCTATGTACAATAAAATTGGAAGACTATGCAATCTTTCTATACGAAGGGTATATGTATAGCCGATATAAATATTATGTGTATGTAGAGGTCTAAGTAAACCTCCATGTAAAAGTAATGAATTTTTTTAAAAATTTCTGTATTTTTAACCTATGAATATAATGATGTAAGCTAAGAGGATAGTCTTAGTCATCAAAGAGGACGACGACGCCGGTTACGTCTAGGCGGTGCTCCCCGAATGTGACATCAACTTTCTGTTAGAACAATCACATTCAAACAATCAAGACATGGAAAAATTCTTTTGAAGGGTCAAACCTCAATTACAATTAAAACACCAAGCCACAAGCTCATGCATTCCACAAAAAGTAGTGTACAAATAAATTTCATCTCAAAATCCAAATATATGAAGACAACCAACATTCAAAAAAGTATCTCAAAAAAGGTGGGACTCAACCCACCACAAATAAAGTCATTTATGCTCAAATGAAACCAAAAATATCCAAAAGTAAAATAAAAGAAAGACAAAGGATATCCTATCTACACAGTCGCTCCATCTGTCTTGGCATCACTCTAATCTCCGGCCACAGTACCCAGAGTCCCCTTAGGAGGAATAATAATACTAGAAACACTAGGAGCTTCCATAGACGTCTCAGTCAGTGATATATGCATTAGAGATGGTATAATCGTCTCCTAAAGATCTTATAAGTCTCCATATATCTCTACTCCCGTATCGCTTTCTTCTACTCGTCGATTTTTGTGTCCAACTAATCAATTGAAGTATCATCCCTGTAGTAATACCCTTAACCTTTTTTTGTGGTGTCATGTATCTACATGCAACTTTAGATCTAGCCATAAATGTAAAATAGCTAGAATAAGTTAGAAATGTGTCAATTAAATGCGAAAAAAAATAAATGCAGATAGATTCGCCAAATTCGTAGGTGAGTTGCTGAATAACATTGGTGAGATAAATTAAGCTTGCTGAAAGGATTTAGTCTAACATTTTGGAAAGTCTGCAATGTAAATACCTTTTATCGAATTGGCGACATCTTTTAGAGAGCTAGGATTAGCCCGCTGAAAGTTACAGTGCAAAATTATCTTAGGGGTGCTTACAAAGGGTGATCAAGAAGACTTTTGGTGAGTCGTTGATTGACTTTAGGGACCTCAATCTTATCGCTAAAAGATACTACAACTAACATTAGATAATGGGTTCCTTCGGTGAATCGCCGAGCAGTTTTAAACCTCTTACAAGCCCGCTAAATGACCCAACATGCCTACATTAAACCTAACTTTTCCAGTTCAACCCCGCAACCCCTGAAAACAAAATCAAAACACGCACTAGTTACATTAATTCTAGATCCATAGCTTCAATAATCTCGGGATACTCAAAGTTCTCCAAGTTTTGCCAAAATTTACCGTTTAGAACTTTTACACTTATTAATGATGTAACCTTCTTTATCATTGGGAAAATTACGTAATTTGGCTCACTTACGAGTTACGTAGTGTCACGACCCAAAAATGGACGTGATGGAACTCGTGTTATCCCACAAAGACAAGTCAACCTAAAACTCAACTATAAAAATAAAATGCGGAATTTCTATAATAAACTAAAACATATCCCCAAAATCTGGTTATCACGTTTACAAGCCTCAAAAGTATTACAATTGAGTAAAAAGAAAATATAAGTTTCATAGGACACTGTTTCTAGAATATAGTCTGCTTAAATGACAAAAAGGGACCTCAAAAATCTCCAAGAAGCCTCGAAAAAGAACAGAATATATCACAAAGGTCCGATCTAGTAACCTACAAAAAATTGTAGAAGCAAGGTGTGAGTACCAAACCACATGTTACTCAACAAGTAAACTCTAAACAGAAGCTAACGGGATAAAAATTAGCTCAACCTAACAACTCACAGTTTACATAGCACATAACTCAATTATGACACTTAGAAAAATTACATACCTTTCACAAAAAAACATTGAAAAATTTCATATCTTCGACAACAACACTTCAACAGATTACGTATCCTCAACAAGAAGACCTCAAAAATTACATATCATTAACAAAAAGCTCAGTAATAATTAATCACAAGTTCCGCATAAAAGAACTCACAATATGAAGTTTACTTATGATAAGTATATGCAATGTAATGGAATGCAATGTCAAGTATAATGATGCATGTCTCACCTAGAGATACACATCCACTTTCTCTCAGTCCAGGACCCATAGGGGACATATTTGTCCATGATTCTATCGTGCCATGCAATACGACCCTCGATAATAGAAATCATAGTGACACGCGAAACGTCCCTTCAAACATAGTATTCATCGCAGCACGCGATACGTCCTTCGAAATGATATATCATCTTTAAATTCACATTCTTTCTCAATGCACATAACACTTGTCACTACCATGTCTCAGAATCATGCAAATGATATGTTCACACAAATAAAGAGGATTTGACCATTTTCATAACATTGCACAAAAGCAATTAATCACAAAGTCTTTTAATTCATTCTCCATTATCAACACATCACACAAAAGCAATTAATCACATTGCCTTTTATTACCTTTTTTTTCATCATTACAATAATGCAATGTGGACAAGTCAACCCATCACCAAGTCCTATTACTCCCAAATATATACCACAAGAAAATATATGTATTTAATACACTTAACAAGGGTTAATAAAATTCACAGCCGCAATAGTAGAATAATAGCTCAAGGCTGGTGTCTTCCTATTTCTTATACTTTCAAATCAATGCAATCTATCGGAATATATAATCACAATAAGGTTTCAAACTAACAACACACCTATGTCTAGCTTAGACCCAAGAACTCCTCCATACTTGTAATAAAGTTCCTAAATATTGATACCAATTACCATATCATTTCTTTCAATTGTTTCTAAAATTTAAGCCTAGGATTAAGTCATAATTTATCCAAACAGTACAACTCTAATAGTTTTCATATAATATAATATAATACACATTCTATTTAATTAGTTATTGCAATGTATAAAACATAGATCATAATATGCTATGTCTACTGGAAAAGAGCGAAGTATCAAACATGAATAAAACCTGTGAATCATTCAATTCAATTCCCTGGAAACATTCATGGTCAATAATTATTTTAGTCATTTAAGTCATTATTACTTAATCATTACTTTCTTATAATCACTTAACATTCAGCCTCAATTTCCTAATTATAAAAATTACTTTGACCATAATTAATACACATACCAATGGAGACTCCCAAATAATAATATAATAATGATTAATCACCTATGCTAAAAACTAATACTCAAAAAATAAGATAAAATATGAATGAAAATTTTGTTTCACCTGAAGCAATTATTTTCGACCCTTTTGTTGTCGCCGCAGGTAAAATCCCTTTGTCATAAGTTTATTTGTTTTTGTTCCTCGTAAACTCGTGATTTGAAAAAAAATAATTAAACCCTTTGAACGTATTTCAACGGGTCAAAACTCAAGAATAATAGTTTATTAAATAAATTATGGGTTCAGCTTATTAGCTACAAACTAAATTAATTATTTAAAAATTAATTATCAGTTAATTAACTATACCTAAACGGGTAGTTTAAAATTTTCTAACCAACTTTACAAATTGATCAAAAATGATTTGGACAATTATCGAGATGCGTAAAATGATATTTTCGTATAAATTTTCAAAAATGACTGTCCGGGTAATTACATGCAGACTTCACCCAACTAGTCTAAACAATATGCAAGAACAAGCCACAAAATTTAATTCATTTTAAGTCATAAAATTATGGGAATTCAACATTAGAAACTATTACATGCAAGATTACCGAATTAAAACAAGCATTCAATCATTCTGATCCTATCAGAAAGGCCCAACACACGACAATCATGATTATATCATTTGCTTAAGAGTTCAATTTCTTAAAAATAAACTCGGGGTTCTGAAAACCAACCTTAAATATTGATTAAAATTATATTATAATGCTAGGCGTTAATGTAATCCAAATCTGACCACAAATCCAACGACAAAAACACGCTAAAAGTGCAAAAATTTAGATATGATTGTGAGTAGTAATATAACCCAACCTAATGGGTTAGGATCGTTCCCACAAGGTGTAGTACTTATTTGAGACTCAATAGCAAAATTTTAATATGATCTAATAAGTCATAGCTAAAAAGATTTACAAATAAAAACATAATTCATGTTTAGGGATCCATAAGTCCCAATATTAAAAGGGGTTTGTATTTAGTTATAAACTAAACCAACAAATAAGACTAAAATAATAATATGGATATGGAATTCTTTGGATGTGATTGGCTTATGTGCTAAGATAAACAACCGGTTAATTGAAATTAATAATGAATAATTGTCAATCAGAGAATAACTAGACTTTAGTAGGGATAACCTCTCTCTCGAGGAAATTTAACTGGAATCAAATTGCTTTCTCTAAAAAATCAATAAGCAACAATTAAGAACAACCTTTGCTATAGTCCAATAACTCTTTTAAGCTAAATGTTTGGAAAAGGATTTACGATTCATTCTCTCGAGCTGAATCAATGACAACCCGATACTAAAAGACCATTAAATCACTAATCGTTATTTTAAAATCTCTCTCTCGAGCAAGAAAAAATAGGAAGGTATAGTTGCATTTGCGACTACAACCCTTAAGATAAAGACAAATTTACTGAATGAGATAACTTTTAAATCTCCTTTGCACTGTCAATTATCAATACACAATAGATAAATCAATCAATAATCATATCATCACACCCAAATAATTAGGGTTTTAACTAGACCTCATAAAAAGAGAGAAATCGTTACCAAATTGTGTTTCCTTAAACTAGGTACGATTAGTAACGTCATAAGAAAGGTCTAATATAAAGAATCTTCAATATCCACTAGATGATATTCCCTTTGATAAGTTCCAATGCCTTTTTTTATTTAGCCATCAACATTTTCAAGTCATGTATTCTCAGCCTTGTCTCCCTTGTTTTTTCCTTGATTCTCCTGTGGACTCGTAATCGCGCATGGAATTATTTGTCCAATCTAACCAATACTCCTCAATAAAACAACAAGTCATAATCAACTAATTCTATTTAAGTCTATGAAAATAGCAAAATGAGCATCATTGTACTTACAAAACTTAAGGAGAAGCAAAAGAAAAATAGAAATTTTATACTTTACATGCCCCAAAGGGGAAAAAACAATTCAAGGTGATTAAGATTTTGAAGTGTCAAGGTCGGATCCCAAGTCCTCTAGGTCTATCTCGCTATTCCATGCCTCACTCAACTAGGGGATCTGTCAAATTTCCTCCGGTTCATTCCTGGAAAGCTTCGACTAGAGGAAGATTCAAAAGAAAATGATTTAAGTGTCTTCCACATATGCCAAGTAGACCCTACAATGGAAGTTTGACAAACACTCCTCAACAAAGACCACTAAAAGTAAGAAAAATGGGCCAATATCTCCTTACAACTGAAAGTATGAATTAATATTTATGATGGTACCGAAGTTGCATTCTCTTTGCAATATACCGCTACTCTGAATTAATATGTTTTTTAACATGAATTTGAAAACCTATTGGCTAAACGATATCTTAATATTAGTGCTTGTGCAATAGGTTAGAAACCTACAAAAATTAAATAAATCTTTAATGTACCACCTAGCATTAACTAAATAGTGCGTTGAGTAGTTGATGCTAAATACATCAATACTCTAGAGAAAATCGTTTCAATAATAAGACCTATTACCGTTTACATTCCCACGCTAGGTCATTGTTTAAATATATATAACAACTATATCCACATTGAGTTTAAACTTTGCCATCTCAACTTTATTTTATTTAATTTAGTCTTTGAAACTTATAATTTCACTTACTCATCCGGAAAGCAAGAAGACAAAATAAGAATGATTAAAGTGGTAACACCTCCTCTATTTCCATCAATTTTTTTTTTTTACTAAAATGGATCTACCAAGTATGAGCTCTTTTTTTCTTTCTCTGTAATGAATCCGCCAAATCTAACTTTTTCTCCTGTGAATTAGAAGTTCTCTGTTTATGCAACAAATTCAATGTACATGAATGCCTCCAACACCCAGCTCGCCAAACAAGGATTCTTAACATTTACAAGATCCTCTTCCATGATCAACTTAGGATGCTTGCCGTCCTATTCACCCATTAGTATCTTAAAGGTTAACTTTATAGTATTTAATTTTTGTAGATATATGCAGCGAGAATAAATACTCAAAACTCAAGAAAAAATGAAAAAGAGCAATACAAAGACCACTGACTCCACGTAACCAACAACAACATTACACTGTGTTATACTAATATATAGAGGTGACATTATTTCGCTTTTCACTATTTTCATTATTTCTTGTAGTCGTTCGCTAACAAATGCTTCCTCATATATATATATATATATATATATATATATATATATATATATATATATATATATAATATATATATATATATATATATATATATATATATATATATATATATATATAAATATATAAATAAGGGAGGAAGTAATATTATTGATACCCTTAAATAACCCCAACTATTTCAACCGAAGAAGTAATTTGATAAGACCAACAAATTTAACAGTTACACTCAATTTTTTTTTTATTAAAATCCCATTTATTTTAGTAAAAAAGGGTAAATATTGAATGGGAAATAAAGTTCCTTTTTTAATTTTTTTCATTCCTTCCTCGATCTTTCACTACTATAAGGCCAGGAAAACAGCTACTTCAGTTCTTCTATAGCTCAACTTTCGCTTTACACATACAAAACATCAATTGCAAAGGGACCGACTTGAATCATCCCTGATTTTGATCTAAAACGAAATCAAAATTCAAATGTTAAAATTAACAATCAATTTGATACCTTTTTTGAGAATTTTATGTGATATATAAAAAAATAAAGATATGATATTCAATTGAACAAGGAGATTCTAACATGAAAAAGGAACTATTTATAGTTAGCTCCATATTCTAGACGTGATCTGCAGAAGATGAACAAGAGAGAAAAAAATCAAATTTAGATGAGAAGAGAATAAAACTCCAGAGGAAGAATAGAGAACGAGGAGAGGATTGAAAATTATCAGATTTCAGTTAGCCCTCTCTTTCCTCTGTGATGTGCATATATAACCATATATCCATGTGGCATGATATCTTCCATTCAACTCTATTTAAATGAATTGAATCTCGGCACCTTAATATTTAATTTCCCATTTAATGGCTTATACTCTTTCTCTAGTTCGAATCTTCACAACAACATTTTACAATCTAAAATTGAGATAAAAAAAACCATCGTCTTCACATGATTCTTGTCCTCAAGGATCAAGAATAAAATTATAGAATGTGGTGCATAACATTGGTAGTCCTCCCATGTAGCATCTTCAAGAGGAAGTTTTTACCACTGAACAAACACTTTCACAGCGGCAACATTGTTGTGCTAACCATTTGCCTTTGCAGAATGGTAACTATTTGCACTATTAACTTACCATCAACGTAGGTATTAGATATAAACTAACCATCTTCTACTGTGTTAGGTAGAGGCGACTAACTTTCCTCTTTCTTTTTGAGTAATGAGACATGGAATATGGGTTGAACCATCGATTAAGGTGGTACTTCTAGTTTTTTAGATACAAGACCAATCCTAAAAATAACAAGATCGGGACTATAGTATTTAGAGTTGATCTTAAGATTCCTACATAGTGCTACGTGATGATATTTGTTTGTATGTATGCAATTCCAAACGTACTTAGTCTCCTACTGCAAACTCTCTGTCAGTCCTATTATCAGCATATAACTTTATCTTGGCTTCAGTTTCATGTAGTTATCCTTTAGTAATTGTAAAAATTGTTGTCTTGGCATGATCAAATCTTTAGCAGCTTGCACTAAATTTTCTAATAAAGGTCTGATACATAGTTGATGGGTGTATACCCATAAAGAGCTTTAACAGGAGTACACTTCAACACTGTATGAAAATTAGTACTATAAAAACAATACAACGAGTAAAAAAAGTATTTGAAAACACCATTCATTAAACTCATAAAAGCTACGGGTATATTAGTCAACCCAAACGACACAACTAGAAATTTATAGTGCACATAACTGGTTCTTAACGCCGTCTTGGGCACATCCAAGAGATAATTATTTACTAGTGGTAATGAGATCTTAGATCAATCGTAGATAAAACAGATGCACCTTTTAATTGGTAAAAAAGATCATCTATAAGAGTCAATTGTACTTGTTTCGAATGGTGACCCCATTCAATTGTAGGTAATGTATACACATATTTATTCTACCATAATTTTTTGTAAAAAACCAAATTGGAGTACCCCATGGAAAATCACTAAGATTAATACACCCTTTATCAAGAAGTTCTTTTATTTGAGCCTTAATCTCTCTTAATTCTTCTGGAGTGATGTGATATGGAGGGATAGAAATAGAAGGAGTACCAAGTTCTAAATTAATGCAGAAATCTATATATCTATCCATAGGCATACCAGGCAAATCAGTAAGAAATTATCTAAATTCTGACAGCTCAAGATGGACTAAATAGATGGAGACTAAACCTTAACATGCCAAATATGAGCCAAATAATCCAAAAAACCCTACCCTACATGTTTCCTAGATCAAATGGATAATATGATCTTAGCTTGCTTAGGCTTGTTCACGCCTTCCTACTATAACTTTTCAGTTCCAGAATTTCTAGAGTTACACATATAGTATTACAATTAATAAAATGATAGTAGGAGGACAACCAAGTCATAAATAAGATTATATCAAAGTCACTCATATCAAAAATCACCAAATTTGACCAAGTCTTGAAACCTATAAAATAAAATTTTACAAGAATGATAGACATGGATGACTATGAAAGATTTTGAAGTGGGTAGAAACGTGGATTGAGTCTTCAAGTATATCACAAATCATAGAAAATGCTTTGGCAAATTTCCTGACCACATAAGAATAAATAGAACATAGATCAAATAACACCTTAGCCATCTAGATACAGAAATGAATAGCACCTGTGATCACTATGTCATACGTTTTTGCTTCATTCTTTCACGCAAAGACGTAACACTGAGCCTTATTATTTTGAGGGAAAATTTACCTACATGGCAGGGATATACCTCTGCATGAATTACAATTTCACCTACCTTCATGGTATTTGTGATTTTCCACTAGACCACTTGTTGATGCCCTCGACCATTATTACCATTCCCTATGGGTTCCTCTACTCTAGTCTAGTATTCTGCAGAACCCATCATGCGCGGGTGGGGACAATCTCTCCTCATATGCCTAGGTTCTCCAAAGTTGTAACATGTGCGGTAAAAATATGGTCTACTGCACATTGGTGGGACGACCTAGTGGCTATCCTGAATCACATTGTTAGGAAGAGTTCCCAAGAAATTACATGTAGAGAAGGACATAACAGTCTTAATTGTCCTAGCTAGAAGTGTTGGGCTCCGTGACCCTCTAGTGTAAGATCACTAAAAGTTTATTGAATATTTTGCTTTCATAGCCAATGCCTTGGCCTAACTGTCTCGCCTCACCCTCTACTACCTCAAAAAAGTTTGTAACCTCAGTAAAGCTTTTCGCTGTAGAGGTCATGTGAATAGATGATACCCGCACCTCAGAATTTATCCCTTTTATAAATAAAGGGATTATCTCGTTCTTAGTAGACACTGATTGAGTAGAATATGTAGACAAGGCATGGAACTTTGACTCATACGTAGTCACATACATGCCCCCTTGCACCACGACCATGAACTTATCTTTCTTGCAATATCTCAACTTCCTAGGCACATATTTCTCTTAAAACACAGCATTAAATTGGGTCCAAGTAAGTGGAGCTAAAACTAATGGTCTGCATACCACTTAGGCTCTCCACAACTACTTAGCCTTACCTCGAAGGTTAAAAATCACATTCAACCCCATTCTGACTGACAATTCCAAACTTATAAATCCCCTCATAGCAAAGTAAGATAAACTCATATGTATCCTAACATCAGAATCATTGAACACATGAGGTATCTATTACAAGAATGTAGTCAATATCTCATGCTCATTACAAGTCATATAAGAACCCAACAATGGACAAACAAAGCATCATTACTTACATTTTCACCCACGTTAGGGATAGTGACAGCAATAAGGTTATTAGCGGGAGCCTCAGTCGCTTGAACAGAGAGAAGCACTGCAGGAATAACCAACTCTTTTAAGAACAACATGATCTATTGAGCTAACACTCGTCTGTGGGGAAAATACATGTAGTCTCAACTTACACCCCTAAATGTTGTACAACATTCTCTTCAGTCTCAACCTTAACCTCAACATTCTATTGTACTTCTTAATGTTGCATAGGAGGTTTCTCTTGCCTAGGTGCATTCTCAAAAGAAGCTCTATACTAGTAGGCCCCACCCTTCATTGGTCTCTACCCAAGCCTTGACCGTGACCTTTAGTTGAAGATTCCTAAGCTTGATCATTGACTAGAGCTACGGGCCAGACACCGTTGAATCTAATATTAACCATTTGCAGACAAAAGAATGAAGGAGGTTAGATACTAATTTGAATCACCTAGTACCAATTGGAATTAAGTTATAACATGAAGGAGACAAAATAATATAAAGAGATTTCCTAAATTACTATAGCCTCTCGAACAAAAGTACATACCTCTCTTTACCATTCCTCAAGATATACTAATATCATTTTTGTACATCTAGATTAACGAACAAAGACTATGATACAAATTTTGTCACGACCCGAACCATCATGATTCACACCCACACTTACTCTTCGGTCGTCGAACTATTAGTACTAATTAGCTAACAAAATCAAGTAAAAGTATTAAGGCATTTAAGTAACTCTAAATAAAGGGAAATATGGAGTTTCCATTAACTCCAAAAAAAAGTCAAACAACTAAACAACTATTGGAGATATGCCTAGAAATTGGACGTCAATGTACCAAACCTATATCAAGATCCATAAGTCTAAAGAACCAAAAACTAATGCACTAATAACTAACTAGAAATTCTAAGTCGAAAATGTTGACATAAACAAAAAGATAACTTATGGCAGCCCGAAAATAGGCTCAGCCTTAAATTCAAACAATAATTGATCTTTTAGGCGAGGGGCCTGAAGGTGCCCTGCACTCAATAAAGAAAGAGAAAGTGATATTGTACATAACCACAATTTAATAGTAGGATCACATAGCTATACCACTAAGTGAAACATACCAAAGTCATTAAAACATAACAATACATACATACACCAAACATATACAATATCATCATCATTTACAAACTACGTACAATTTCAGATTCAAAAGCTACATAATTATATCAACTCATTGATCCGCTAATGGAACCCAAAACCAAACTATTAAAATATTGGAACACGTTATGTTATACAATGTTTAGGTCCAAATGTGGAAACCTATCCTATATTTATTCTAAAACGTGGCAACCAATCAAAGTTAGTCTGTCGGAGTACAGCACTCAATCTATTCTACAAGCCAAAATCAGAAGTATATTATCAAAATCATACAATCAAGTCATGATTCATGACATTCATCACTCGTCAATATCATACACATTACTGTGATCAATCATACAACATTAACATACATATACGTATTATATTAAATAAGTAATAAACAGACAAAAAATCATGAAATTAGAACCATCATATTCCTCAAAAACAAGCTTAAAACCCCTACGAATTTTGATCCTTCCCTTTTTGGATTTGTTTAGCTTTTTATTTGCCACAAACCATTAATAGTCTTAGATTGGAAGAATAGTTCAGTAGTGCCTAAGGGTTGTTCCATTTCGTACCTTAAGGAAAGAAATTTAGTTTCGAAGGGTAGTCTCTGTCACTTAGTCATAGTTAATGACTCTAGCATTGATATACCTCTTAATCAGTCAGTTTCAGTAGAAAAAGAGTTTCTAAAAGTCTTTCCTAATGATCTACACGGAGTCCATCCTTAAAGAGAGATAGAATTCGGCATAGACATTCTTCCAGATACTAGTCCTATCTCTATTCCACCGTACAAAAATTCACTAGTAGAGTTGAAGGAGCTTAAAGAACAGTTGAAAGAAATTCTTGATAAGTGTTTCATTTGACCAAGTGTCTCACCTTTGGGCAATTCTAACTTATTTATGAGAAAGAAAGATGGTTCCCTTAGGATATGTATAGATTACCGTCAGTTGAAAATTGATAGCATCAAGAACAAGTATAGTCTTCCGAGGATTGATGATCTTTTTGACAAGCTTCAGGATGCCTCATGTTTCTCTATGATAGATCTCATGTTTTGCTTTAATCATTTGAAAGTAAGGGAGTGTAATGTTCCAAAAACAAAATTCAGGAGTTGTTATGGTTATTATGAGAATCTGGTCATGTCGTTCAGTTTAACTAATGCACCTTCAACATTCATTGACCATATGAATAGAGTTTTAAAACCTTATTTACATATACGTTTTATATTCTTCATTGATAATACACTAATCTATTCAAGTAATGAAGAAGATTATCATAGCCATCTCAGAATAATCCTTCAAAATTTCAACGATAAGGAGTTATATGTCTGAAGCTTATAAGAAAAGATTTTAGGAATAGAAAAAGATGTTGACTACTACCAAGCTTTGACCTTTCCAGAAGGTGCTCATGTTTTAGTAGTGTATTGTGATGCATCAAGAGTCAGTTTGCGCTGCGTCTTAAAAATGTAAAATGTCAAGGTTATAGCTTATGCCTCAAGACAGTTGAAGTTACATAAGAATATTTTCCTAATACATGACATAGAGTTGGCTGACGTAGTATTGTCTTTGAAGATATGACGTCATTATTTGTAGGGTATGCATGTAGATGTCTTCACCGATCACAAGATCCGTCAATATTCACTAAGAAAGAGTTGAATCTCATACAGAGGAGATGATTAGAGTTACTCAAGGATTATGAAATGAGTATTCTTTACCACCTAGGTAAGGCTAATCCTATTTGTAATGATTTATGATGTTTTTGTGTGATTAGTATGGCCCATGTTGAGGAAGAAAAGAGAGATTTATCATAATATGTGCATAAACTTTCACACTTGAGAGTCTGACTAATGAATCCCACAAAAGGAGGAATGTTGTCATAAATGAGGGTGCATCATCATTAGTGTAAGAAGTAAAAGAAAAGCAAGACCAAGATCCCATATTTATTTAATTGAAGGCAAGTTTCCAAAAGCAAAAAGTAATGGCTTTTGAGTAAAGGGGAGTGTGTTTTGGTATCAAGGTATTTTTTGTCTACTTAGAGTAGATGATCTCCAAGAGGGGATCATGGATGCAGCTCATAACTCCAGATATTCAATTTACCCAACTTTCAAAGAGAAGTATTGCATTTTGAGAGAGGTTTATTGGTGGAGTAGTATGAAGAAGGGAACTGTAGCGTTTGTGTCTAAGTGCCCATATAGCCAATAAATAAAGTATAGCATCAAAGGCCCGTAGTTTTTCTTAGAATATAGATATTCCTGAATATAAGTGGTAGATGATTATTATAGACTTCATCAAAAATTTAGAAATTTCACGACAGGATTCTAAACCCCAGACGAGAACGGTGTTGTTGACCTCACAAAGGTCGCACACAAGCCTACTTACGTCATTCTTACTTCGTCTAGATTAATTTTTGCAAAATGTTTGAAAATTTTTATTTCTTTAAATACATTCTAAACATTCTATTAGATTCATAATTTTTAACCATCAACCAGATAACATTAATATCATCAAATGAAAGAAATAGTTTAACATAGCAATACATGTATACTTGCAAAAAAGGCACCAACACAATGTCTAAACAACAGCGGAAAGAAACGCTAGTGGAACATACTCCACTAGCTCAATATTATAACTAATCTAGAATATAATGGGAAAGCATCCTCAAAATCATGATGTCCTACCAAGTATGGATGAATGCTCCACATTCGGATAGTTTCAGCTTCAACTTGTAGCTCTAGCGTCCAACTGTGCCCAAACCTAAAATTGTAGAGTTGTATAGTATTAGTACACACTTGTACTAAGTATGGGTATATGCAAGCACACACCAAGGACATGCATCAGTAAAAATAGATCTTTCCTAACGACATGCTTATGGAAATTCAAGTCAATGGATTTGCCAAATTGGGATTAGGAATGTTAGTGAGCTTTCCAGCATTGCATTAGGAAAGTGAGTGAGCTTTCCGAATTTGGATTAGGAAAGTCATGCAATTAGATAACATGCATCATCATATTTATCATATTGCGCACAACACATAACATGTTTTACATAGAACATAACATATTGCATATAGAACATATTATTTTTCATATCATTCATTTATATGTCATGAGACCTTGGAATCATGAATTTGACATCAAGACTTCCCAAAATAAGGGCTCAACATATGGGACCTCAACTAGGGATCCTTCTTTAGAAAACACAAAGTCTGCTTCATTTATTGATACGTACTTCTTTCATTTATTTCATACGCTAGTCTAAACACAAGCTATACCTAGGATGTAGTTTAAGACTTCATCAGGTTCGTTGTGCAATGATCAAGATAACCTAGTGTCATTACTTAAGTCTAGCTTACCTCCGGATCATCCTATCCTAACACCTTTTGTATCATTCATTTCATTATGTGCATCATTGAGGCTTCCCTCATTCATTCATTGGGAACTTTAACTTTAACCGACATAGATCATGTGATCACTATGAAATCCAGTGTCACCCCCATACCGAAAAGTGGTGGAATCACCAGCCAAAGTGACCCAAAACATGATAGCGTACATAAGAATTGATCTCCGCTAGATCCCTATATTGGGAGTATAGGTTTAAAGAATAAGAGATTTAAGGAAACCCATACCCGGCATGCCAGACACTCTGATCTCTTGAGAGTTACGTGAACCTTCGCCCTTCCCGAAATAAGGCATCACCGCTTATAGCTAGTCAATCGGTGCTCTTTATAAAGTTTCATTACATTCAACTCATACGTCATTGAAGATGGCTACTAGTATGAGAACATCATATCTCAATAGAGGATTTATCATCTCATCATTAGTATTAAGTGTTTTAATATCAATGCTTTCATTAAAGTGTTCATAGAGACTGGTCTCTTCATTAACTTTACACTCTCATAGGTGAGTACGTTTTTGTAACATTTACTGAGGATTATTTGAGATTGTTCTCATCTTTTACATTTCCCTCATATCATTTATTCACCACATTCATTAACATTATCACATTTTCTCTTCATAATTACTCACCTCTTTTTACGTGAATGTTCATTTCATTATATGCCAATCCACTTGGCCATTTGTGTGTTTCACACTCTTACTTAACCCTTCTAAGGTTTCATCATTTCATTACACACAATTTAGGTTTACTTATTTTCAAACGTATTCTAGACTTATGGGTCTATACATACAAGCCGTGAGGCTTCTTTCATAGTTCGTTAAGTGACTCATATTTTTCCTAAGATTATGTAGTACAAGACTTCTCTATCCTGTATGTATGCCAAGATCTTGATTTCGATCCTAGTAGGTGGCATTATTCTTGAACATTTAATTCACGTATGACTTATGTATCAATACGGAATTTGAGCAAGGGAACCCAAGTTTGAATCCCTTGGACAACACTTACATTTTTCATTAATTTTCGTTTTAGTGCACATGACATTGGGACCCTAAATCGAGCCCCAACATCAACATTCCCTCTTTATTTATCTCCATGGAATCTCCTCCTACTTGGGCGAGGGATCGTGGGATCGTACCCCCACAACCCCTTTTAGTTTTTTCGTTTAATTTTCCTTGGACAATTCACATAGACCATGAGGTTGTGGGATCAAACCCCCACAACCTTTCTTTATTATTCTTCTATTTCACAGCTACATCTTAGAGGTCGTGGTTTCAATTCTCACTCCTCACAATTGTTTTTATCTATATTTTTCTCTTAACTCCCTACACTACCTTAAGGTCGTGGTTTCAATTCCGGCGCCTCACATTTCTTTTCCTTTATTTTTCCCTTTCACCCACTCGCTAACTAGAGGTCGTGTGTTCGATTCCCACGCCTCCCATTTTATTTTTATTAATTTTTGTACTCTACTTTAAGCCATCCCACCCAAGATTAATACCCCTTGACCCCATTTCCATTTTCACGATTTTAAGGCATTATACGGGTGAGGTCACAGGTTCGAATCCTTGTGGCCTCATTGTTTTACACTCAAATAATTTGAAGATTTATTCATCATTATTTAGCCTAAACCAAACTTGTAGGTTTGCTGGAAATTTAATCATTTTTCATCTCATTTTCACCAAAACGTTCCCTTGAACTCTTAGGGAAATTCATAGAACATTTAATACATTTTTGGAGTGAATTTTTTTATAAAATCGTTTGGCCAAAAGATTGGTACTGAAATCAGCCATACTTTCATTTTTAATGAACATCACGTATTATATAGCTTTATTCATGTAAAATAAAAACCATAACACTACCAAATTTGGAGCCTTAACCCGAGGACCTTAGTCACTGTTACATGCTTGGACACATACAGTTGCACATAATTTCGAACACATGGTTTCCTTTCATACGATTTCAAGTACACAAACATAATGATATTTATCATGAAAATATAGCACACACCTAAATCTACCAGCAATCATACCCAACCTACGATTCATTGGGAGCTAGTGACAGAGGCATGCAAGGGGAACAATCCTAGTTTTCGAACTAAATAATCTGAATATTAAGGGGTCTCTTTGGAAATGGAACAAGAGAGAAGAGAAACCATACCTTTTTGACGTTAAACCATTGACTTGCTGCCCAAAAGCTTCACCCAGGATCACGTCTAAGTCTCCTCAATGTAAAATCCACTCGAATGACAACCTCCCTTAGACTAATGTGCGATTAACGTTTGTTTTCTTGTGATTTTGTGTGAGTTCTTCAAGTATGAAGAACTTGCTTTATTTTTCAGCTCTTGCCTCTTATTTTACCAGAGACAATACATGAGAAAGAAGAAGAGAGATTGAGCGTGAGAGTGGAGAGATAAACGTGAGAGAGTGGGAGTTGTAGGAGGCTTAGGAGTCTAGTTTTAGGACTTAGTCAATAAGGTTTTTGTTTATTTAATAAAAATCTGATTTTATTTTATTTTTAAATCAGCTAATGAATAATAATAATTAATTAATTACATGAATTCAATAAATTAAATATAAATCACTTTAATTCATTGCTTCCACCTAGGTTCGAACCCGGGCGGAGCAAGACTTCACTCAAAGAGCCCAATTTCGGGCCCTCTCTCCCCAAATTTCCCCTCCACCTTATTAATGAAATACCATTTGCCAGGAAAAGACCATTTTACCCCTAGACCCTTCAAACCTAAGATTTTCTAATTTTAAGTCAGGTAAAGACTCGTTCGAGTAAATATTCGTATTCGAGAGCCCTACATGGTTGGACACAACATTTCCAAGCTCAATTAACTCCCCAAGTTAGTTTTCTTTTTTTTAGCAAGGGTTCCACTATCTGGTTCTATGCACATCAATCCATGTGAACCTTGGTCTAATCATAGGAATTCTTGACACATTAAGTATTTCTTATCTTATCTATTTTTATGGTTGTTACATTACTCCCCCCTTAGGAACATTTATCCCCCAATGACACTAGTACTATCTAGCGTAATGTCAGTAAGACCATAACATAATCAGAATGCATAGTTAAGAAATAGCAACAAAAATAGGGAGATAAGGAAACTTAGACATAGGAGTACGAAGTCTAACCTCAAGAGATGAAAAGATGAGGGTAACTAGATTTCATATCAACCTCACTCTCCCACGTAGAACCCTCAACAAGATGATTTATTCACAATACCTTCACTATGGCAATCTGTTTGTTCCTCAACTGCTTCAACTTTCTGTCTAAGATCTCAACAGGTACCTCCTTATAGGACAAGTCTTCATCAACCCCCAAACCTTCTACAAGTAGAATCGGTTATGGATCGCCTAGGCACATCTTTAACATGGATTCTTGAAAGACTGGAAGGACAAAAGCTAGCTCCGCTGGTAATGCCAACTCAAAGGCCTCCTCACCCACACACTGTAGTATCTCGTATAGACCAACATACCTTAAACTCAACTTCCCCTTCCTGCCAAACCTCATTACCCCCTTCAGGGGTGATATCTTCAGATATACCTGGTCACCAACATCATACTCTAAGGCCCATTTTCTATTATCTGCATATGACTTCTGCCGACTGCAAGGAGTAGCCAACCGGTCCCTAATCACTCTGACCTTCTCTAAGGCCTCATGAATAATCTCTGGACCTAAAATGGATGCCTCTCCAATCTCGAACCACCCAATTTGAGATCTACACCTCCAACTATACAATACCTCAAACGGTGCCATCCCAATATTGGAGTGATAGGTGTTATTATACAATGGTGCGCTCTACCTAACCATCAGTCTGAGGATGAAAGGCAGTACTATGCTTTACCTGCATGCTTAAGTTCTTCTGGAAAGATCTCTACAAATGTGAAGTAAACTGAGCTCTTTTATCTGAAATGATACACAAAGGAATCCCATGCCATCTCACAATCTCATAAATGAAGACTCTTGCATAATTTTCGGCTCCGTAAGTAGACTTGACAGGAATAAAGTTGGAAGACTTAGTTATATTGTCAAAAATAACCCATATGAAGTCATGGTGTCTCCTAGTCCTCTGAAGACCAACCTTGAAGTACATATTAATGGTCTCCCACTTCCAATTTGGAACCTCAAAAATCTGAGTAAGACCGCCAGGCATAAGATGTTCTGCCTTAACCTGCTGACAATTAGGACACCTTGCCACATATTCTGCAATGCCCTTCTTCATGCCATCCCACCAATAAATCTTCTTAAGATCATGATACATCTTGGTGAAACCTGCATGTATGGAATATCTGGTGACATGGTCCTTTGCAACAATCCTGGTACGCGAATCATCCATATCTTGTACACACAGCCTGTCCTGATACCTAAGAATGTCGTCACCTCCGAAAGTGAAAGAATCATTCATCTTTATCAGCACTGAGTCCTTAAGCACCATCAACACAGGATCAAGATACTGACCCTGCTTGAATTCAACTACCAAGGATGATTAAGAAATATGATTAACTGAAACACCCCCACTAGTAGACTCAACAAATCGCACACCCAGTATGGACGGTCTGTGTACATCTTTCGCCAACTCCTTCTTCTCATACTCAACGTGGGTTGTACTTCCCATGCTCATCCTTCTCAAAGCATCAGCTACAACATTAGCCTTATCATGATGGTAGTTAACATAAATGTCATATTCGTTCAACAACTCCAACCATCTTCACTGACGTAGATTAAACTCCCTCAGTGTGAACACATATTGGAGACTTTTGTGGTCTATGAACACATACATATGCACACCATACAAGTAGTGCCTCCATAGCTTCAGTGCAAACACCACAACTGCCAACTCCAGTTCATGAGTGGGATACTAAATCTCATGAATCTTGAGATGTCTGGACGCGTTAGCTATCACTTTACAACCCTGTATAAGAACACAACCTAAACCAACCCTAGATGCATCACAATATACAGCGTAACTCTCACTACACTTAGGTAAAGTAAGCACCGAGGCTGAAGTAACTTGTGTCCCTGAGCTCTTGGAAACTCTTCTCACAAGTCTCCGTCCACTCGAACATGGACTTCTTCTTCGGCAAAGCTGTCAGTGGGGCGGCAATGGAAGAAAAGCCCTCCAAAAACCTGCTGTAGTAACCAGCCAATCCCAAGAAGCTACGGATATCTTTTGGAGTAAGAGGTTTTGGCCAGTTCTTAACAGCCTCAGTCTTCTTAAGGTCCACCTCTACACTTTGGTCGGACACAACATGATCCAGGAAGGTCACTGATCTCACCCAGAATTCACACTTGTTGAATTTGGCATACATCTGATGTTGTCTAAATACCAGCAAGGTTAGTCTCACATGTTATTCATGCTCTTCCTTGGTCTTAGAGTAGACGAGAATGTCATCAATGAATATTATGACGAAAGGTCAAGGTACTCACAGAAGACCTTGTTCATGAGATCCATGAATGCAGCAGGTGCATTTGTGAGACCAAACGACATAACTAAGAACTCATAGTGACCATAACGGGAACGGAAGGATGTGTTTGGGATATTTTAATCCCTAACTCTAAGTTGATGGTACCCTGAATGAAGGTCAATTTCTTAAAATAAGCTAGATCCTTTGAGTTGGTCAAACAAGTCATCTATTCTGATAAGTGGATACATGTCCTAATAGTGACTTTGTTGAGCTGCCACAAATTCTAACGGTTCCATCCTTATTTTTCACAATAAACACTGGAGCGCCCCAAGGGGATATGCTCGACTGAATGAAACCCTTATCAGTTAGATCTTTTAACTGCTGCTTCAACTCTTTAAGTTCAGCTAGAGTCATTTTGTAGGGAGGAATGAAAATTGGTTTAGTATCGGGTTCTAAGTCGATACAAAAGTCAATCTCTCGAGGGGGAGGGAGTCCAGGAAATACATCTAGGAACTAATTTACCATAGGAATTGAATATTTTGAAGGAATTTCATGATCTAAATCATTAACACTCACAATATGACATAATAACCCCTTGGACATCATTTTATTGGCCTTAAGGTTCAAAATCAAGGGATTAGGACGACTCGAGTTGTACCCCTCCCAAACTAGGTCCTCTTCATTATGGAAACAAAATATCACCACTCTACTACGACAATCAAAACAAGCATAACAACTGTGAAGTCAGTCCATGCCATGAATAACATCAAATCATGCATGGGTAACTCAACCAAGTCTGCACGCATAGTCTTACCACTTACCTATTTGGAAATCCTTGTATAATCTATCAGTACATATATTTTTTCCTAAAGGTATACTAAAAACTATAGGATCATGTAGAACTTCATGTAATATCTCAAAAGTGAGAGGAAGCAAAGGAGTTACAAAGGAAAACGTAGACCCTGGATAAATGGAAGCATAAAAAGGGGTTGAGAATACTTGCAGCATACCTATGACCACATCAGCGGAGTTCTCCTACTCCTTCCTACCCTTTAGGGCATATAGTCTGTTCCTCTTAAGAGTCTCGGCTGCTGCTGCACCCTGTGGATTAGGCCTAAGATGAACAATACCTCCAACCTGACCTCTGTTCTATGGGCAATCTCTAACCATGTGCCCACTGTTACCACAACAGAGCAGACATTAGTGCCTTGTCTGTTCTCACAACGGTGAGCACGACCACACATACCACAGTTCTTGTTGGGACTCTGCATCTCACCTCCATTTCCCTTATTTGGCTCAGGTCTGCCTTCTCTAGGTGTTGTACTCCTTTGAGAATTAGAGTTCCCAGAACTCTGCTGCCCCTTATTGAACCTGGGCTGCTCAAGGAAGCCAAATTTGTTTATGTTGCCTCCATGGCGAACCTGCCTTTTCTTGAGGCTTAGGCCTCCTTGCATCACCAATGCCCCGCTTTTTGCGGCTGTCCTCTACCTGCTGGATATGTACCATCAACCTGGCGAGGTCCATGTCATCATAGAGAATCGCAGACCGACACTCCTCCTCAAGATCTCCATTGATTCGCGTGAGGGACCTACTCATCTCATACCTTCTGTTGGATACAAGGGAAGTAGCATATCTTTATAGTTTAACAAACTTCAGGGAATGCTCCGTGACTGTCATTGATCCCTGCTTAAGGTTCATAAAGTCCTTAACTTTTGCCTCTCTCATCTCCCTGGAAAAAAATCTCCCTAGGAAAATTGTCTTAAATAGCTCCCAAGTGACCATAACTCTGCCCAAAGCTCAGCTATCCTGCAACATCTTACAGCAAGTTTGTGCAACATCCTTGAGCTGATAGGAAGCCAAGTACGCTTTCTCGATATATATGTCCCCCAAAGACACCAAAAACTTATGCACCTAATGCATGAACTCTTGGTGGTTCTCTGAAGTCTTAGATCGTGTGTAAATAGGAGGATTCATCCTCTTGAAATCTCTCAACCTATCAGCCATGCTACAAACCGATGGATTCTCCCTCTGAATATCCTGCCAGTTGACCTGGGCAGTCATAGCATGGGCCTTCATTGTGATTTCTTGTGCTATCTTGGCCAGAGATTCCTGCATCTCCACATCATTCAACAAAGTTGGGTTAACCAGCATAGCCTCTCCCTCAGCTGGAGCCTGGGGTGGAACTTGATTGCCTCCAACAGCTGCACCGATTCTCCTCTGACCAATGTTTTTAGTAGTATACATTCTCTGAAAACAATAAGACTTGATGTTAGACAGGCTCATCACACCATGAAATCATACACTAGGAAAAGCACAATAAGATTAGAGGAATGGAATTTTTCATACGCATCATATAGTCTCTAATTCAGGATAGTGGTGCACTTCAATACCATGACTTAGAAACTACTCAATGTGGTTGATGTGAACTTATTATCCTAAGAATTTAACCTTGTGCTCTGATATAAACTTATCCACGACCGGAGTCTAGACCCAGACTAGACCGGCGTCGTTGACCTCTAAGAGGTCGCAAATACATATGTCATTCTTACTTCGTCTAAGTTAATTTTAGCAAATAATTTGAAACTTTTTGTTCTTAACATACATACTAATCATTCTATTAGATTTATAATTTTTCACCATCAACCCTCTAACATTAAGATCATTAATGAAATAAATATTTGAATATATCATTAAATGTATACTTGCCAAAATGGCACCAATACAATTTCTGGAAAAAAAAAGGGAAAGAAACGCTATCACTAGCTCAATCTTATAACTAATTTAGAATATAATTGTCTAGACTACTTGAAAGCGTAATGGCCTACCAAGTCCGGATGAATTCTTCATGTTCGGACAGTTACAACGTCAAACTGTTGCTCTAGCGTCTACCTGTTCCTACACCTAAATTTGTAGAGTTGTATACGGTTATAACACACTTGTACTAAGTCTGGGTATATGCAACAATACACGAAAGAAATGCATAAGTAAGAATATCTCTTTCCTAAAGACATGATTATGGAAAGTCAAGTCAGTGGACTTGCCAAATTGGGATTAGGAAAGTTAGTTAGCTTTCCAGATTTAGATTGGGAAAGTTAGTGAGTTTTCCAAATTTGGATTAGAAAAGTCATCCCATAAGAGTAACATGGATCATCATACTTATCATATTGCACACAACACATAACATCTTGCACATAACACATAACATATAGTATATAGCACATAACATATTTCATCTCATTCGTTCATATGCCATGAGACCTGGGAATCACAAACTTAACATCACGACTTCCCAAAATGAGGGATTTAAATATGAAACCTCAACTAGGGAGCCTTCTTGAGCAAATACAAAGTCTACTTAAGTCTAGCCCACCTCCTGATCATCTTGTCCTAACACCTTTGGTATCATTTATTTCATTATGTGCATCATTTAAGGTGGCCTCATTCATTCATCGGGAACTTTATTTGTGAGCATAATGAAATCATATGTCTCCCTCACACCGAAAAGAGGTAAAATCACTGGCCAAAGTGTCCCAAAACATGCTAGTGCACATGGGAGTTGAACCCCGCAAGATCCCTATATTGGCAGTATAGGTTCGAAGACTAGGAGTTATAAGGAAACACATGCCCGGCATGCCGGACAATCTCATCACATGAGATTTATGTTAACCTCCGCCCTTTCCTAAAAAAGGCATCACCGCTCATAGATAGTCTATTGGGGCTCATTGTAATGTTTCATTACACTCAACTCATACGTCGTGGAAGTTGTCTTCTAGTATGAGGACATCATAGATCAATAGATGATTTCTCATCTCATCATTAGTATGAAGTGTGTTAATCTCAATACTTTCATAAGGTTATTCATAGAGACTGGTCTCTTCTTTAACTTTACACTCTCATAGGTGAGTACGTTTTTGTAACATTTATCGAGTCTCATTTGAGATTGTTCTCATCTTTTACATTAGCCTCATATGATGTTGTCAGCACATTCATTAACGTAAGAACATTTGCTCTTCATAATTACTCACCCCTTTTTACGTGAATGTTCATTTAATCATATGACAATGCACTTGGCCATTTGTGTTTTTAACACTCTTACTTAGCCGTTCTAGGGTTTCATCATTGCATTGCATACATGTTAGGCTCACTTATTTTTAATTGTATGCTAGACTTATAGTTCTTTACTTACAAGCCATGAGGCTTCTTTCATAGTTCTTTAAGAGACTCATATCTTCCTAAGATTATGTAGTACAAGACTTCTCCGTCTTGTATATATGGCTAGATCTGAATTTTGATCTAAGTAGGTGGAATTATTATTGAACATTTAATTCACATATGACTTCCGCATCAATACGGAATTTTGGAAAGGGAACCCAAGTTTGAATCCCCAGGACAACACTTACATTTTTCATTGATTTTGTTTTTAGTCCATATGATATTGGGACCCTAAATCGAGCCCCAACATCAACATTCCCTCTTTATTTATCTCCTTGGAATATCCTCCTATTTGGCCGAGGGGTTGTGGGATTTAACCCCCACAACCCCTTTTATTTTGTTCATTTAATTCTCCTTATACAATTTGCATAGAGCATGAGGTTGTGGGATCAAATGCCCACATCCTCTCTTTATTTTTATCTACATTTTTCTCTTAATTCCCTTCACTTCTTGAAGTCGTGGGTTTGATTCCTACTCCACACATTTCTTTTATTTTATTTTCCTCTCTCTCCCACTCGCTGACTTGAGGTCGTGGGTTCGATTCTCATGTCTCCCATTTTATTTTTATTATTTTTTGTACTTTACTTTCAGAAAGCCCACCCAAGATCAATTCCCCTTGACCCCATTTCCCTTTTCACGTATTTAAAGAATTATACTGGTGAGGTTACAGGTTCATATCCTTGTGGCCTCATCCATTTACACTAAAATAATTTCCAGATTTATACATCACTATTTTGACTAAACCAAACCTGTAGGTTTGCTGGAATTTTAATCATTTTTCATTTATTTTCACCAACACTTTAACTTGAACTCTTAGGGAAATTCATAGAACATTTTGATACATTTTGGGGTTAATTTTTTAATTAAATCATTTAGCCAAAAGATTGGTACTCAAGTAAGCCATACATTCATTTTTAATCAACATCACTATTTATATAGGTTTGTGCATGTAAAATAGCAACCATAACATTTCAAAATTTGGAGCCTTAACCCGAGGACCTTAGTCACCATAACATGCTTCCACACACACTTGCACATAATTTGAAACACGTGGTTGTCTTTCAAACGATTTCAAGTGCACAAACATAATCATATTCTTTACGAAAACATAACATACACCTAAATCTACCAGCAATCATACCGAACCTACAATTCATTGGGATCTAGTGACAGGGGCATGCAAGGGGAACAATCCTAGTTTTCGTACTGAATAATCTGAACCATAAGAGGTCACTTGGGAATGAGACAAAGAGAGAAGAGAACACATATCTTTTTTTTGTTAAACCCTTTAGTTTCTACCCAAAAGCTTCACCCAAGATTACGTCTAACCTCCTCAATGTCAACTCCACTCGAATGACAACCTCACTTAGCATAGTGTGTGATTAACGTTTGTTTTCTTGTGATTTCGTGTGAGTTCTTCAAGTGTGAAGAACTTGCTTTATTTTTCTGCTCTTGCGTCTTATTTTTGCAGAGAAAAACATTAGAAAGAAGAAGAGAGATTGTGCGTGAGAGTGGAGAGATAAACGTCAGAGAGTGGGAGTTGTAGGAGGCTTAGTAGTCTAGTTTTAAAACTTAGTCAATAAGGTTTTTGTTTATTTAATAAAATCTGATTTTTATTTTATTTTAAATCATCTAATGAATAATATTATTAATTAATTACATTAATTCAATAGATTAAATAAAAATCACTTTAATTTGCTTCCACCTAGATTCGAAACTTGGTGGAGCAAGACTTCACTTCAAGAACCCAATTTCGGCCCTCTCTCCCCAAATTTCCTCTCCACCTTATTAATTAAATAATTAATTACATATTTAGGATAATTATGATACTACCCTTAGCAAGGAAAAGACCATTTTACCCCTAGACCCTTAGAACCTAGGATTTACTCTTTATATGTCCGGTAAAGACTCATTCGAGTAAATCTTTGTATTCGAGAGCCCTACATGGTTGGACACAAACTTTCCAAGAAGAACGAACTAGTTAGTTGGCTTGGCTGTATCAATCCATGTTAACCATGGTCAAATAATAGGCATTATTGACACATTAAGCATTTCTTATCTTATCAATTTTTAGGGTTGTTACAAGGAAACTCTCGTAGGCAACATGATTTTATTTTTGTGATAGAATAACAAAATTAGTCCAGTTTTCCTTGTGAGGACTACCTATTCAGCAAAATATTATGCTAAGATATATATTCAAGAGGTGGTAAGACTTCATTTGGTTTGAGTCTCCATTATATCAGACAGAGTTGTGCAATGTATTACACAGTTTTGGAAATAATTCCCAAAAGACCTATGTACAAAGGTAAACTTAAGTAATGTTTTTTATCCTCAGAGGGATGGTCAATAATAGCACACTATTTATAACTTAGAAGATATTTTGAGGAAATGTATGATTAATTTGAAAGGTAATTGGGATCATTACCTACCTCTATTCAAAAGAGATTTAAAATTATACAGTCATGATAAATGCTACACAATTTTTAGGAAAAGAGAGTTAGAGTTTGAAGAAGATGATTGTGTGTATTTAAAACTTTCACTCATGAGATGTTATGAGGTTTGGTAAGAAGGAGATATTTAGTCCTGCTACATTGTACCTTATTAAATATGCAAGAGGATTCACGATGTTTTTTATGAGTTGGAGATACCACAGGAGTTAGCCATGGTTCATCCGATGTTTCACATTTTCATGTTGAAGAAGTGCATGGGCGATCTATCATTGATTATACCAACTGAAGATATTGATATCAAGGATAGCTATCTTATGAGGACATTCATGTTAAGATTTTAGATTTCAAAGTTAACAAGTTGAGAATAAAAGAGGTAGCATCAGTTAAAATTCTTTGGAGGAATCAATTGGTTGAGAAATCTACTGGAGAAGCTGAGGAGAATTGAAGAAGAGATATCCATATAATTTTGAATTCGGAGAAATTAAATACCAAGGAACTAATTCTCTTCCTAAAACTTTGATATTATGAGTAAGAAAGTTTTTTGTTTACATTTGCTTTTAGGGTGTTTGAACATTATGTTACCACGCTTAACCTAGTAAAAGGAATCTCATTCGAAGATGAATGATCCCTAAGGGGAGATATTGTGACATCTCCCAATTTGTAAATTCTAGGAATAAGCTAATAATTGGAAATAGTCATTTCTGGAAAGAAAGAAAATCTAGAAAATTTGTCAAGTCAGAATAAGTTGCATTTTGGTCAACTTCAAATGACATAAGTTCAAGAACTAGATGAGTTACGTGTATTTTTAGATATGGTTAGATATCTCTTTGAATTAACTTTTCAACGCCATCAATTTTAATTCATTCCAAGTGTGTATAAGTATGTTATGCCATTAGAAGTTGAGTTGTTCGAATAAGGAAATGGCCAATCCGGATTTTACAAGAGTGGTATGGTCTTTTCCTTAACCTCTTATTTAAAGTCATTTTTGGTAATTACTTAGGTGTCTCAACTTAACTTTGTCAGTCTCATATTAAAAAAATAGAGCAGGGTTTTATGGAGATAACGCAACAGAAAGGAGAAGGGGTAAAGCAAGATTCGCCAAGAGCAATCAATTTTTGTTGTGGATTCACAAAGAAATTGATCCTACAAGATATGTGAGTCTTTCATACTGTTGGGTTCGTTTACCCAAGCACCAAACATGTTTAGTTAAGCGAAATTCATCGTAAACGAGTTTGAAAGTTAATGTTCTTGTTATGTATTTATGAATTTGAACGCCGTTCTTGAAATGGGATGAATTGAGGAGTTTTAGGGGTCTTTAAGTTGTGTTAAGAGTTTTTCTTAGTTAGGTTCTTGAGTTCATATGTTGGATATTGGAATCTGAAATGAATTTGAGAACAATAGTCAAGTTTAGACGAATTGGGGCTAGAAAAAAAAGGACAAAAAAGACGAACAAGGAACATGTACTAGTTCTGCATCAGATAAATGTTCCTTCGGTGAGAAAATAAATTATCTCTATGTCATTGGCGGTTAGGACACGGACTCCTCTGTCTCAAAATTTAATTTTGCGAGAAAATATTTAATGTAACTTCGCGTTGTGGACTTGTTCCAAAAGGGTGATTTCATGACTTTTCTAATTTTTAGCTATAAAAACTCATTCCTAAGAATCACTACATCTTTATATCACAAATCATAATCCTTCAATCAATAATTCAATTCAAGCAGAGTTAAGAGTAATCTTTAGAAGGTAAGAAACAATTCAAGAGAATTTTATTAAAATTTCAAAAGTCCTTCACAAACGTTTTTGTTTCATTTTAAGACTTAAGTTCCAAGTTAAGCAAAGAGTAAAGTCTTGAAGTTCATTTTTTCAAAAAAGTATATGGGAGCTAAGTATTCTCGAGAAGTTTAAAATGTTTTCACATTTGAGAATGAAAGTGTAACGACCTGTTTAGTCGTTTTGAGCAACATATTTTATTCTGGAAAAACTGGCAGAGGTGAAGGAGGCCACGACGGACCGTCACAGGCACGACGGACCGTCGTGGATGGGTCTTTTCAAAACACTTAGAAAATCTGGAATTGGGTACTGAAAATCGACTCTCTGAACGTCGTGACGGAGTGGCAGGACGGACCGTCGCAGGCGCGACGGCCCGTCACAGACCATCCACTTAAAATAAGTCTCTGTGGCGCACGACGGACAGCAGGACGGACCGTCGCAGGCGCGACGGCCCGTCACGGGATACGCAATCCCAGTCCGGGTCGGATTTCTTTACACGTTTTAAGGGACGTTTTTGACTATTCCTGCTTTAATTATAAAGTTAGAGGGTTAATGTTAATAAGTCTAATTACTTGGGGGTTAAAAGAGGTAACCTTAAGTTAATTAGTGGGTTATTATTGCCATCTTTTATTCTTAATTATATATTAATTAGGGTAAAAGAAAGAGGGTTTGAAATAAAGAAAAATAGTAAGAACAGAAAGAGAGAGAGAGAATCGATCAAGAGAGAGAGACGAAGAGGATAGCAAGGAGTTTGAGAAGATAGCTTGTTGATTCAATTCTTCGGTGGAGGTAGGTTATGGTTTATGTTACGATATTCGTAGTGAACTCTTAATAGTGAATATTATGTGTTGATAATATTGTAAACCCTGCTATGTGCTTAAGTTGTATGCTTGCATGATTATGATTATAAAATTGTGATGAATTGACAAAGCATGATGAAGTTATTGAATCCCAAATCTTAAAAGAACCCTAATTCACTTGATATATTATATAATGAGAATGATGATGCCTTAGTATGAAAGAAGGCTTGATAAAATATATAATGAGAATGATGATGCCTTAGTGTGAAAGAAGGCTTGATGAATTAGGGGATCGGGTGCCACGTTCCGGTACCAGGATAGAATATGAGGATCGGAGTGTCACGTTCCGACACCAGGATAGAATATGGATCGGGTGCCACGTTCCGGTAGCAGGATAGAATATGAGGATCGGAGTGTCACGTTCCGACACCAGGATAGATAAATGGATCGGGTGCCACGTTCCGGTACCAGGATAGAATATGAGGATCGGAGTGTCACGTTCCGACACCAGGATAGAATATGGATCGGGTGCCACGTTCCGGCACCAGGATAGAAATAGAGGATCGGAGTGTCACGTACCGACACAAGAGGAAGAAAGATAATGAATCTTGAAAGATAATGAATATACTCAATCTAATGAACTTAATTCCCAAAAGAGTATGGTATTGAGGCTTGAGTCCTCATGTGTGAACTCGGTTGTAGTTATTGATGAATTCATGTTGTTATTGCTACATGTTGAGTATTGTAGTTGATTTACATTATTATTGATATATATTGTTCCCTATTTTGAGTTGGCCGATGATATCTACTCAGTACGTGTGGTTGTACTGACCCCCTACTTTTATGTTTTCCTCTTTGTTATTTGTGTAATGCAGCAAACGTTCTGTCAACTTCAACTCAACAGCAGATCTAGCCAGTCTTCACTTCATCGGAAATTCAGGGTGAGCTAATGCGTCTAGCTTGGACTGGGTCTTCTTCTTCAAGTCTTGATGCCTTGAACTTCCGGCATGGACTAGCTTAGCTTTTAGTTATTTTGTTCTTAGACATTCTTAGTTAAGTAATTTGAGATAGATGTTCTTGTGATGATGACTTCCAGATTTTGGGGATAATAATAATAGTATTGAATTGTTTTATTAATGAGTTTAAGTCTTCCGCATTATTTTCTGTTGATATATCTTGAAATGTTAAGGTTTAGATGGGTTGGTTCGCTCACATAGGAGGGTAAATGTGGGTGCCAGTCGCGTCCCTGATTTGGGTCGTGACAAACTTGGTATCAGAGCATTAGGTTCATTGGTCTCATCACACAAGAACAGGTCTAGTAGAGTCTTAAGGAACGGTAGGGGGACGCCTTTACTTTTCCTTGAGAGGCTATAAGACTTTAGGAAAATTTCACTCTTTCATTCTTCTTTCGTGCTACTACTTGAGTCCAATTGGTATCTGGGTGATACGAATTGGTATCTGACCATCTTTACTCTATTTCGCAGATGGTTAGAACTAGAGCAACGACCGCACCAGCAGCAACAACGGAAAGACAAGAAACGACTGAGCCAGCCACTGGGGCTGTAGCTCGAGGAAGAGCAACGGCAAGAGGCCGTGGGAGAGGTCGTGGGAGGACGTCCTCTAGAGGAAGAGGACAAGCACCTAGCCCATCTGATACTAGGGCGGTGACTCCTCCACCGACCGAGGAGGTGATAAGAGAGGGGGAGGAAGGGGAGAATGAACAAGGGCAGAATGAGGAAATGCCACCCCAACCTACCCCAGAGATGATCAACCAAGTACTTGCTTATCTTAGTGGGTTATCCGATCAGGGTCAGGCACCTCCAGTGGTTTCTACACCAACACCTCCGGTTTCAGAGGTACGACATGCGGCTACTATGGCTCCCCGCATGGATGCATCACTGGGAATAGGCACATTTCCACGTCTGACTACTGGGCCTATTATGACAAATGATCAGCATGAACTTTTCAGTAAGTTCTTGAAATTGAAACCTCTAGTCTTTAAGGGCGCAGAATCAGAGGATGCATACGATTTTCTGGTTGATTGTCATGAGCTACTACACAAGATGGGTATAGTAGAACGGCTTGGCGTTGAGTTCGTGAGCTATCAGTTTCAAGGGAACGCCAAAATGTGGTGGCGGTCACATGTTGAGTGTCAACCAACAGAGGCACCACCTATGACTTGGGAATCATTCTCTACTCTGTTTATGGAGAAGTATATCCCAAGGACTTTGAGAGATAGAAAAAGGGACGAGTTCTTGAGTCTAGAGCAAGGGAGGATGAAAGTTAACGCGTATGAGGCTAAATTTCGCGCACTATCCAGATACGCCACCCAACTTTGTTTCAGTCCACAAGAACGGATTCGCCGTTTTGTGAAGGGGTTGAGGTCAGAGTTGCGGATTTCAGCCTTACAGATAGCGGCTACGGCAACATCCTTCCAAGAGGTGGTAGACTTTGTGATAGAGGTGGAAGGAGTGAAGCCAGACGACTTCACCACGACATCGACATCGAAAAGGTTTCGAAGGGGAGGCGAGTTTAATGGTTCTCACTCTAGAGGACAGAGCTCCGGAGGTTACTCAAGTCGACCAATTCAGTATTCACTACAGACTGTAGTTGGGGGTCCACCTCAGAACGGTCAACACTACTCCGAGAGACCTATGCATGAACCCCGAGAGTGTTATGGATGTGGGGAGGTTGGACACATCAAGAGGTATTGTCCAAACCAGAGTTACAGAACCCCACTAGCTAGAGGTAGAGGTGGTCATGGTAGAGGCCGCTTTTCTGGAGGACGTGGTGGTCGAGGTAATGGTAGTCATCACAACGGCAGAGGTGATGGGAAAAATGGAGCCACTACTACGCAACATGGTAGGGGCAATGGACAGACAAACGAGAGGGCCCATTGTTACGCTTTCCCTGGGAGATCTGAAGCGGAGGCGTCTGATGCTGTTATCACAGGTAATCTTTTGGTTTGTGATTGCATGGCATCTGTATTATTTGACCCTGGCTCCACGTTTTCATATGTATCTTCATCATTTGCTAATGGTCTAAAATTGCATTGTGAATTACTCAACATGCCTATTCGTGTTTCTACACCGGTGGGTGAGTCTGTGGTAGTTGAAAAGGTACATAGGTCTTGTTTGGTGAACTTTGTGGGGAGCAACACTTATGTAGATTTGGTTATTTTAGAAATGGGTGACTTTGATGTAATTCTGGGTATGACTTGGCTTTCTCCAAATTTTGCGATCTTGGATTGCAATGCTAAAACTGTGACATTGGCCAAGCCTGGGACAGATCCGTTAGTGTGGGAGGGTGACTACACTTCCAATCCGGTGCGTATCATCTCATTCCTTCGTGCTAAGAAAATGGTTAGTAAAGGGTGTTTAGCTTTCTTGGCCCATCTCAAGGATGACACTACCCAAGTACCTTCGATTGAGTCGGTTTCGGTGGTCCGTGAGTTTCTTGATGTATTCCCTGCAGATCTTCCTGGTATGCCACCAGATAGGGATATTGACTTCTGTATCGATCTTGAACCGGGCACACGCCCCATTTCTATACCCCCGTATAGAATGGCTCCCGCGGAGTTAAGAGAGTTAAAGTCTCAACTTCAAGAGTTGTTGAGCAAGGGCTTCATTAGACCAAGTGCATCTCCTTGGGGTGCTCCGGTTTTGTTTGTAAAGAAGAAAGATGGGAGTTTTCGGATGTGCATAGACTACCGACAGTTGAACAAGGTAACTATTAAGAACAAGTATCCTCTTCCTCGCATTGATGACTTATTCGATCAATTACAAGGTGCTTGCGTCTTCTCTAAGATTGACTTGAGATCCGGTTATCATCAATTGAAAATACGGGCAACGGATGTGCCAAAGACTGCTTTTCGAACGAGGTATGGACATTACGAATTTGTGGTGATGTCTTTTGGTCTTACGAACGCCCCTGCTGCGTTCATGAGCTTGATGAACGGGATATTTAAGCCGTATTTGGACCTCTTTGTGATCGTATTTATAGATGATATACTGGTATATTCTAAAAGTAAGAAGGAACATGAGGAGCATTTGAGGGTTGTGTTGGAAATGTTGAGGGAGAAAAAGCTTTACGCCAAGTTCTCTAAGTGTGAGTTTTGGCTAGATGCAGTGTCCTTCTTGGGGCACGTGGTTTCTAAGGACGGAGTGATGGTGGATCCTTCTAAGATCGAAGTAGTGAAGAATTGGGTAAGACCTACTAATGTGTCAGAGATAAGGAGCTTTGTTGGGTTAGCTAGCTACTACCGCCGATTTGTCAAGGGATTCTCTTCTATTGCTTCCCAACTGACGAACTTGACTAAGCAAAATGTTCCATTTGTATGGTCGGATGAGTGTGAGGAAAGCTTTCAAAAGCTCAAGACGCTGTTGACTACTGCACCAATTCTCACCTTGCCGGTAGAGGGTAAGAACTTCATTGTTTATTGTGATGCATCCTATTCGGGTTTGGGTGCAGTGCTAATGCAAGAGAAGAACGTGATTGCTTATGCCTCAAGACAATTAAAAGTGCATGAACGTAACTATCCAACTCATGACTTGGAATTGGCCGCGGTAGTGTTTGCATTGAAGCAATGGAGACACTATTTATATGGGGTTAAGTGTGAGGTCTATACAGATCATCGTAGTCTACAGTATGTTTTCACTCAGAGAGATTTGAATTTGAGACAGAGGAGATGGATGGAACTATTGAAGGACTACGACCTCACTATTTTGTATCATCCGGGGAAGGCGAATGTTGTGGCAGATGCCTTGAGTAGAAAGGCGGAAAGCATGGGAAGCCTAGCTCATTTGCAAGCCTCTAGACGCCCATTGGCTAGAGAGGTTCAGACTCTGGCTAACGACTTGATGAGGTTGGAAATAAATGAGAAGGGAGGATTGTTGGCTAGTGTGGAGTCAAGATCTTCTTTTCTTGACAAGATTAAGGGAAAACAGTTTGATGATGAGAAACTAAGGCGAATCCGAGATAAAGTGTTGCGAGGAGAGGCTAAAGAAGCAACAATCGACGAGGAAGGTGTGTTGAGGATTAAGGGAAGGGTATGTGTACCCCGCATTGATGATTTGATCAACACTATTCTGGCAGAAGCTCATAGTTCAAGGTATTCTATACATCCGGGTGCAACCAAGATGTATCGCGACCTAAAACAACACTTTTGGTGGAGTAGAATGAAGCGCAATATTGTTGACTTTATTGCCAAGTGTCCAAACTGTCAACAAGTGAAATATGAACACCAAAGGCCCGGAGGAACACTTCAAAGAATGCCCATTCCTGAATGGAAGTGGGAGAGAATTGCAATGGACTTCGTGGTTGGTCTTCCAAAGACACTGGGGAAGTTTGATTCAATTTGGGTAATTGTGGACAGATTGACTAAGTCTGCTCATTTCATTCCGGTTAAGGTGACTTACAATGCAGAGAAGTTAGCCAAAATCTACATCTCAGAAATCGTTCGATTGCATGGGGTTCCACTATCCATTATATCAGATAGAGGTACGCAGTTTACTTCTAAGTTTTGGAAAACATTGCATGCGGAATTAGGCACTAGGTTGGACCTTAGTACCGCGTTCCATCCTCAGACCGATGGTCAGTCTGAGCGAACGATTCAAGTGTTGGAGGATATGCTTCGTGCATGCGTGATAGAGTTTGGTGGCCATTGGGATAGCTTCTTACCTCTGGCAGAGTTTTCGTACAATAATAGCTATCACTCCAGTATTGATATGGCTCCATTTGAAGCATTGTATGGGAGGAGGTGTAGATCTCCCATTGGTTGGTTTGATGCATTCGAGGTTAGACCTTGGGGTACCGATCTCTTGAGGGATTCGTTAGAAAAGGTGAAGGGCATTCAAGAAAAGCTTCTAGCGGCGCAAAGTAGACAAAAGGAGTATGCAGACCGGAAGGTTAGAGACTTGGAGTTCATGGAAGGTGAACAAGTCTTGTTGAAGGTTTCACCCATGAAAGGGGTGATGCGGTTTGGCAAAAGAGGTAAGCTAAGTCCAAGGTATATTGGACCATTTGAGGTACTAAAGCGAATAGGGGAGGTGGCTTATGAATTAGCCTTGCCCCCAGGGCTGTCCGGAGTGCATCCGGTATTTCATGTGTCCATGTTGAAAAGATACCATGGAGATGGAAACTACATTATCCGTTGGGACTCAGTGTTGTTGGATGAGAACTTGACTTATGAAGAGGAACCAGTTGCTATATAAGATAGAGAAGTTCGCCAGTTGAGGTCAAGAGAGACTGCATCCATCAAGGTGCAATGGAAGAATCGACCGGTTGAAGAGGCTACTTGGGAGAAGGAGGCGGATATACAAGAAAAATACCCACATCTGTTTACAGATTCAGGTACTCCTTTTCGCCATTGTTTTTCTTCTTTTGATCGTTCGGGGACGAACGATGGGTAAATTGGTATCTATTGTAACGACCTGTTTAGTCGTTTTGAGCAACAGATTTTATTCTGGAAAAACTGGCAGAGGTGAAGGAGGCCACGACGGACCGTCACAGGCACGACGGACCGTCGTGGATGGGTCTTTTCAAAACACTTAGAAAATCTGGAATTGGGTACTGAAAATCGACTCTCTGAACGTCGTGACGGAGTGGCAGGACGGACCGTCGCAGGCGCGACGGCCCGTCACAGACGATCCACTTAAAATAAGTCTCTGTGGCGCACGACGGACAGCAGGACGGACCGTCGCAGGCGCGACGGCCCGTCACGGGATACGCAATCCCAGTCCGGGTCGGATTTCTTTACACGTTTTAAGGGACGTTTTTGACTATTCCTGCTTTAATTATAAAGTTAGAGGGTTAATGTTAATAAGTCTAATTACTTGGGGGTTAAAAGAGGTAACCTTAAGTTAATTAGTGGGTTATTATTGCCATCTTTTATTCTTAATTATATATTAATTAGGGTAAAAGAAAGAGGGTTTGAATAAAGAAAAATAGAAAGAACAGAAAGAGAGAGAGAGAATCGATCAAGAGAGAGAGACGAAGAGGATAGCAAGGAGTTTGAGAAGATAGCTTGTTGATTCAATTCTTCGGTGGAGGTAGGTTATGGTTTATGTTACGATATTCGTAGTGAACTCTTAATAGTGAATATTATGTGTTGATAATATTGTAAACCCTGCTATGTGCTTAAGTTGTATGCTTGCATGATTATGATTATAAAATTGTGATGAATTGACAAAGCATGATGAAGTTATTGAATCCCAAATCTTAAAAGAACCCTAATTCACTTGATATATTATATAATGAGAATGATGATGCCTTAGTATGAAAGGGCTTGATAAATTATGTAATGAGAATGATGATGCCTTAGTGTGAAAGAACGCTGATGAATATTAGGGGATCGGGTGCCACGTTCCGGTACCAGGATAGAATATGAGGATCGGAGGTCACGTTCCGACACCAGGATAGAATATGGATCGGGTGCCACGTTCCGGTACCAGGATAGAATATGAGGATCGGAGTGTCACGTTCCGACACCAGGATAGATAAATGGATCGGGTGCCACGTTCCGGTACCAGGATAGAATATGAGGATCGGAGTGTCACGTTCCGACACCAGGATATAATATGGATCGGGTGCCACGTTCCGGCACCAGGATAGAAATAGAGGATCGGAGTGTCACGTACCGACACAAGAGGAAGAAAGATAATGAATCTTGAAAGATAATGAATATACTCAATCTAATGAACTTAATTCCCAAAAAGAGTATGGTATTGAGGCTTGAGTCCTCATGGTGAACTCGGTTTGTTTATTGATGAATTCATGTTGTTATTGCTACATGTTGAGTATTGTAGTTGATTTACATTATTATTGATATATATGTTCCCTATTTTGAGTTGGCCGATGATATCTACTCAGTACGTGTGGTTGTACTGACCCCTACTTTTATGTTTCCTCTTTGTTATTTGTGTAATGCAGCAAACGTTCTGTCAACTTCAACTCAACAGCAGATCTAGCCAGTCTTCACTTCATCGGAAATTCAGGGTGAGCTAATGCGTCTAGCTTGGACTGGGTCTTCTTTTCAAGTCTTGATGCCTTGAACTTCCGGCATGGACTAGCTTAGCTTTTAGTTATTTTGTTCTTAGACATTCTTAGTTAAGTAATTTGAGATAGATGTTCTTGTGATGATGACTTCCAGATTTTGGGATAATAATAATAGTATTGAATTGTTTTATTAATGAGTTTAAGTCTTCCGCATTATTTTCTGTTGATATATCTTGAAATGTTAAGGTTTAGATGGGTTGGTTTGCTCACATAGGAGGGTAAATGTGGGTGCCAGTCGCGTCCCTGATTTGGGTCGTGACAGAAAGAGAACATCGAATCAAAGAGAGCTTTTAAGTTATGCTTTGTGTACTTATCTCAAATCAAAGAAAGACTTTTGTTTTTACAAGAACGTGAGCTGAGTATATTTTGGGAGTAGTATTGAGCACCAATATGGGGATGCGAGTTCATATTATCTCATGTCTCCATATACTATGTAGCCATCAATAGTAGTAAAGAATCATACTTTTTAGATGATTCCTTAATATTCTTTTAACATAAGCTAGTTGATCCATAAATTTAAGTTATTTATATGATTAAAAAGTATAAGACAATTATGAAAGCGTGGGCAAGACATTCTGTCACCCACTTAGTCTAATAGTGGTTATTGTCGGTTAGAGGAACTCCCACATAAACTGTATTACAGTATTATGTAAGTAAACTTGAGTTTGTTATTGAATGATATTTAATGAACTAAGTTGTTTTTTTGTTGTTTTATAAAGCTTTTCATATATTGCATGTCTTTCATAGCTTTATTTTGGGATAACTTATTCCTGAGTTGAGAAGTGTTTTGTTCAGCATTCAACTCGCATACTCGTACATTAAATGTATTGATGCCAGTTGGTCTACATCATATTCTGTGCGCAAGTAATAAGGATAATTACGTAGTGCCTCTTGAACCAGTTGAGAACTCGAAGTATGTTGGTGAGCCTCGTTACATTCTAGAGGACTCTTGTTACTTTGTTTTCAGAATTTTTCTTTAGGGTTATCAAGGATCTTTTCCCGACATCCCTCCTATTTTCTAACAGTGACTTTTATAATTTTCCCATTCCCGTAGCTTCTATATATCTTATGTGTGGTGCAGGTTTTGGTGCTGTGCTTGTAGAGGTGTTTGGTTGAGTTTTATGTCAGTTTTGAGTTGTAGAAGCTTTATACTTCGAAGAATTAAGTTTTGAATGAAGGTTTTAAATGAACCTTCGATATGTTTTATTTTTTATATAATAATTGACAATAAAGATGTAGTAAAATTATTTTTGATAGAGTTAGAACTTAGTTATAGTGAATTTCCCATTTATTATGTATTCAAATAAAAAATTATTAAGGCACCGTTTGTTTTGTACGTATTCAAAATTATCAAACGTGGTTCTTGTGATTATTATTATTGTTTATTTCGTAATATTGTGTTTACTTATTTATAATGTAATTTCCATATGAAAAAAAAGGAAATTCTTCTTGGATTGCAATTATACTTCTATGAGAGCAAACGTACTATGTGTTGATCTATTTGGATTTAAGAAGATATATCTTCGAAAGTGTTGAGAACTTGAAAGTAGATGTTCAGCCACTAACCAATGTAATAATTGAGTCATGGTAAGTTGTTACATTGCATGAATTTTCTTTGATAATGATAGTCATCATAGTCATCTTTCTAGAAAAAACAAATGAATTTTATGTAGTACAGTAGTTTTGATTTTTCAAGATTATGATTAATTATTGGCTATTTACTTTTTGAATGTTTAGACGAACACTAAATTTTTCTTTAATATTGATAAAAGTTTTTTTTAGCAAATTTATTTGAAATAGACAAATTAATTTACTACTTTTTAAGAATCAGTTCTAATAAAAAGAAACACTTCAAAAATATAAGGGGTAGGAAAGGGTTATATCAAATATGATCTTATGTATGCACTCTTGCCTTGAATTATTTCTTTAAGGAATTGTTTTCATTCTTTGAACTACACTATATCCCCTATTTACACAACATTAACTTTAACCCTCATTAAGGCACCAAATTATATTATTTTATTAAAACAAATTATTATTAAAATTTTAAGGTTGGAGGAAATGAAAATAAATCTAAGAAAATAAAAGGAGAATCTTCAATCTCATAGAGACAATCATCAGCAAAGGAGTGCAAAAAAAATGAATACAACAATCAAGACAAGAATGAGACTCTAAATTATTTTTATGATGCATGGAATAACTTTATGAACATCGATGACATACACAACAAACAGGTAACTCATATTAAGACAACAATTACTAATTCTAGCTACAAAAAATATACAAATGAAAAGAAAAATAGATATTTGTGACACAAAATTTTTGTAGGTAAACCTAAAAGCCATAGCTAACCCTATTTAATAAATGGACTTTGTTTATATTCATGAGCCTTATTTTTCTATCACTTGGTCCGTGTATTTACAAATATGATCATCTGTTTGTTGAAACTTTGATAAATTTGAAAAAATGACTTCCTTTTACAAATTATGGGTTGCACTATAAAATAAAGTAGGCAAAATACTTGTAGCACCCTGGATCCTACTAGGTTAAACTAGGGATAAGGGTTAAGGGGGTAAATAGACATTTAACGGGTAAAGGGCTTAAACTACCTTTCAATGGATGAAGAAAACTATTTTTTCATTGGTCCACTCAATGAGGGGCAGTGCCATTGCAAAGGTGACTTGGCTCTTAACCAAGTGTGCCAGCATCGACTAGTGGGAAGTCCTCCATGGCTAGATACTAGAAAATGGATGATGTAGTTTAATATTCACCAACCCTATTGGCGAATCGCCCAAAGGCCCCTCCCATCGCCCTATAGTCTGCCTCCATGTTAAGGATACCTAAAATTTTTGCAAGCCAAGGTACCACTTGGCGAGCTAAAACGTGTGAGTATGTAGGGTCATTTGTTATTTTCCCTTAATTGATACTACATTGTTTTACTCTTTCCCTTGTAAGTATATAAGATTTTTAGACTCAAATTTCCCCCTGTTAAATAATTCTCCCTAGAATCTAAAGATAAACCTAAAACTTCACCCCCTCCAAAGATTATTCACTATCAAGAACTTCAAGGAAGAAGAAGTAGCAATAAGGTGGAGATGAGGTTCAAAAACAAAGTTATTCTCACAAAATTCATTGGTTCAAAATCCAATTTAAAAACTATTGATATCCCTACAAGTTAGGCTTTGACTTTAATCTAATGGTTTTTTTTAAAAAAATGTTTCTAATGATTTATGGATGATATACTATGTATGTTATTTCATATAGTTTTTATGTTGAATTTACCCAAGAACCCATAAAACTCCATATTCCTAAATTATGATCTTGTGATGTGGGTTTGTTCATCATAGGAGAGTATTACGATATTATGTGTGTGGTAGTTGAGTTAATTTAATCATGTTAATATCCTTGTATAGTGTTGTTATTTTAGGTGTGTTGATGGAAGTATGATCGATATTCCTTGAAGGTAAAAGTGTGAGAATTGTGCATTATTATGAGGTTTATCTATTTGTTTTATGAACCCTTTGAGAGTATAGTGAATATTATTATGATCTAATGGTTGTGTTATTGGAAGTTATCCTCATGTACACACTTATGTATGAATATGATATGATGTTAATGATTTGTCACATGTACTGACTCTAAGGTTAGAAGACTATACTCTCACCTATCAAATCTATGATCTTTAGTATGAGTTATGTTGGATTAAGTGTCAAAACATTCCTCCATAATTATAGTCTTAAGTAAAGACTTAATATGAATTCAATGATAAATAATGCTTAGCACCAAGTGGATACTGATACGAGATGGAAGATCACACTTTAGTATAGGCTGGGTTTCTAGGACCAATCTCTTGGGATGGAATCCCTCACATTAGTAGAGGCTAGATTTTCTACTGGCACTCCCCTTATCCCATAAATTATATGCCCTCAGATATATTTGGGTAGTGGACACACCTAAGCTATGAGTATTCTACCTTAGGAAAGTAGAATAACCCCTTTTCGGTGTGCGGTAGACGCCGGATTCAATGCTTAGCTGATATGGTCTCTGTCAGTTATGTCTTATTCTCAATTATGATGGTATGAACAAAAAGATAAGTTATGAACTATAGTTACTCAAGAAAATTTACTTAGTATGGGTAGGATCATTTCATTTTATTCATGCATTATACAAGTAGATTTTGAGGGTACTTATGGTATGTTCTCATTATCCTATGATGATCTACATATTGGACATGTTTATGACATATGCCTCTCCTATATCTTCAAAATGAAACTTTGACTTAGTAAATTTCATGAATTTAAATACAATTTCCCTTTTAGCATGTCTTAAAGGTTATTATTCATGGCTATCATATTTTGTGCATTTCCGTACTAACCCATATTTTCCTACATTTTCCCCATGTTTAGGGTTCAGCCAAGAAGGTTGTCCCTACTATGACTTGGCTTGGAATTTATCATTCTCCTTGCTGGTTTGGTTAGTCCTCGTGTTTCGAGAATGGATGCTATTATTAAAGTTTCATTCTTGTACTTCTTTTTGGATTATGTTGTTTTGGGGTTATGACCATATTTTTCACTCAAGTACTGTAATAGATAGCTTATTGAGACAAGTTTAGACTTCTGAATTTATTTTATAAAAGACATTTTAAGACATGAAATGTTTTTTACTCTTTACTGTTCTTTACTTATGTTATGATATGTTATGTGGATTAGATGGTGCCTTCCGTGGTTCCATGATCCTAGTTACGTCTACGGGGTATCCTTGGGTCGTGAAAATACTACACGAGAATGTCGATGAATTTGAAATTGTTCCATGTTTGAATAAATGTTTTAAATGATGAATAAAATGGTAAACAACACGACGACAAAGAAATAGTGAATTTATGCTTGCAAAACAAAAGGGAAAAAGTTGCTACATGATTCTGACATTTGTTAAGATCTTTAGGAAAATCACTAACTAATACATTCAACTAGCTCACAAGAGTTATTTAATAAGTACTTTCAATTTATTGTTATTTAGTTTTGTTTGTTACAGAGAAGACATGAATATTTTTCTTTGCTTTCTAGTTTAATTGCCATCTTATGTGTTGAACAATACATTAGTTTCTTCCAGATATAAAAAATCATTTTAATGTATGTTTCCGATTAAGTTTAATATCGATTTAAGAAACTAGTTTGAAGTATGTTTTTCTGGTTATGTCTATGTCTCTTAGAACTGATATCTTTCTATTTGCGAAATGATTTTCAATGTCTTTATTGGAAACACAAATCTATTTCCTGCTTTAAATCAAGTAAAACTTCTTATTTTTCTAAATATTAGTAATTTTTAGATCAATTTTAGACTTCGGCTATAATTTATTTACTTGTAGACTACATAGATATGTTAGTTTATCATGAAAATGGTAGAAATTGCGCTTATATTTTCACAAAAGTACAAAATATTTTATATCCTTCTATTTTTTTAAAATACCCATCTACATACATTTTAGGCTATAGCATATCTCTTGACTTTTTGTCAACATTGAATCAAAATTATATATAAATTTTACGTGCTATCATATTGTTTGTCCTATTTTTAAATCCAACCGAAACTAAATAAATTCACTCAATTGAATATACAACATACCAAAGGTATTCTTTTGCTGATTTTTTTAATATAATTTTATTCCTCAAAATTATTTTTCGTTTAAAAAATCTCCAAAGGTAAGATAGTGAAAAATAGATTCCAAGAAATAGGAAACGCCAGATCTCTGAAGCTCTTTTAATTACCAACAATATCGTAAAGAAATAAATATATAGAGGTTAGCTTGCTTTTGGGCCAAATGAATACCTTACCCTAGAGATTCTGAAAATGAACACTAAGATATATCAATTCTTTATAGGCCATTAGTAACACAAAATTGATATAGGGTGAGTGCCCGCCTCAAGGTCAATAGAAAAGTCAATAACACTAAAGTGAAAGGCTCAGTATGTCAATAGGAAAAACAACCTACACATCAGGAAGAACATGGACTGAATCAATAGAAGGAACCTCCCAAATCACATCCTATACATAAGTGTTTCACGTATCAAGACACTTCATACTATACTAAGTGCTACAACGATCTTGAGTAGTAATATAACCTAACCGAATAGCTTGGGCTTGTTCCCAAGAGGAGTGGTACATATTTGAGATTCAATCATAAAATGTGAATATGCTCTATGTGTTAATAGCTAAAAACATTTACTAATAAAAACATAATTTAAGTTTAGGGGGAGTACACTTGTCAAATATCAAAGGTAGTTTTGTATTTAGTTATCAACTAAAAAAATAAACACTAAATACGAATATGGATATGGGATTCCTGGGATGTTATTGGATTATAGGCTAGGGTAAGAAATTTTGTAATTGTGAATAATAGTGAATAGTTGTAAATCAATAAATAATCTAGGCTTTAGTTGGATAAAATCTATCTCGAGCAATTTACTCTGATCAAATCGGTTTCTCTCAAACATTAATGAGTAGCAATTAAGAACAACCTACGATTTAGTCCATTCATTCTTTCTAGAGAAAAGTGTGGAATAGGGTATAGGATTCACTCTTTCGAGCTGAACCCTTGAAAACCCAATACCCACAAACGATTAAATTATTAATCATTGTTTTAAAACCTCTCTCTCGAGCAAGCTCAAAATACCAAGGTAGATTTGAATTTGCAACTACAATCCTTTAGATTAAGACACAATTACTCAATGAAATAACGTTTGAACAATATTTACACCATTAATTAACAATACCCAGCAGCTAAATGAACACATAATCAGATAATTACACCCTAAATAATCGGGTTTTATCTAGACATCATAAACCAATAGAAGTTGTTACCAAATTCTGTTTCCATCAAATGAGTAAGATTACTAACGTCGTTAAAAAGTTATAACATAATGAATCTTCAATACCCACCTCCAATTTCTTAGAAATGGTAATCTTCAAATCTTCAAAGCTAAGGAAAATATTGTCTCTACGCTCAAAACTAAGCAATAATGAAAACTATTATCCAAATGAAACTCAAATTCAAAACAACATTCTTCATTAATAATTTAAATTTGTAGTTGCCAAAAAATGTGTTACGAAGGACCATCCGGCGCAATAAATCAGGAACGCCGATCAACTCAGCGTTACTCTATTTAGTTAGTTCCATCGCGTTTTTGCTTTGGTCTTCATCATCTTCAAATTTTGTAACGTTGGTCAATAATAAGGCAATGCATCACAAAATCATTTGGCGACTGGCCGACTTCTGTAACGTTGGGGCATAGGAACATTAGGCGAGATCGTTGCCATTTGGCGAATGACCCAATAGTTTAGGCAGTCCTCACGTCCTCATTATTTTGTTTGTTCAGCTGCCTTATTCCTTTTTGCTCATTAGTATCCATGCTTTTTTCCTCAATCCAAATACATGAAAATCAAGGACTTGCATCAATTATTGGCACAAAATATGAAATAGAGGACACTAAATCTATTAAAACAAATCCATAAATGAGTACAAATCATGCACTCATCAACACCCACAACTTAAAATTTTGTTTTTTATAAAGGAAACTCAACTTTAGCAATTCAAAAAGGATGTGTCAAGTAGTGCTACACAAAACTCAATATTCTTTTCTCGTATCTAGCATTCAAAGTGATAAGCTATGTATTTCTAAATCCTTGGTCCGGCATCTAGAAAATTTTACTCCACACCTTGGTCCGGCTACGTGTGTTTCTATACTAACCCTTACCTTTACCTCATATTAAGCATCATATTTGATATTTGACTACGTTATTACCTCGTACCAATCAATACTAGCCTATTAGATAGTATACACTAAATCTATGTTGATAATTGTTTTTCTATTATTTACCTCCTTGGTCTTGCAAGTATCATTAAGGCGACTTCTAACGTTGGCTATCCGTTAAAAATACTTCTAAGATAAAGAATTATTTATAAATGCAAGACACTATTTTAGAATTGTTATTTAGTTAGGTTTTACCTCATTACTCGCCCATGGTTCCCACAACCCTAGTTATGAAGTTTAGTTACTCATAGTGATAATTACAATAGTAATATATGTAATATAACAATTCATGTACTTACTTCAATAAGAAAGAATAAAATCCTGAAGTTCACTTGATTAATCAACATACGCACCAACAATTAATTCCAGAAAAAGTGTATCAAATACTGAAATTAATCGAGCACTAAAGATTCTCCAAAATTATAACAATCACATAGTCTAATATCCAAGAGTCTACTAACAAAGAGTCTAACCCCAAAAATGAGGTTTTTCCAACTATTTATAAAAAAACAAAAACCTAATAAAAGAAGGACTCTAGTTGCTGAAAATATGTCAAAATGTGTCCGAGTCGACGAACCTCGTGACGGACCGTCGTGGTCACAACGGGCCGTCATGGCCTCCGTCATCCTATACTTTACATATCCTTCTGCTTCTTTCTTCATTACCCTCGGCGAACAGGTATGATGGACCGCACCAAGCACGACGGTCCGTCGAGGGTCTTCGTTCCATAACACTTTAACTTCTTGGAATTTGGGTACTGGACTACTCTCTGATCATAACAACAAATAAGCAGGACGCACCGTCGTAGCTATGATGGTCCGTTATGAACTTCGTAATCCCACACTTAGGTCAGACTTCCCCATCTTCCTTCAGCAGCTTCACTACGATGCCACCTACGGACAATCACAAGCTCGACAGAACGTCACAAGCCGTAGGTGGTAACTTATCTTCATTTCTCGCTCAAAAACTTTGATGTTGTTCTTTAGACAGATTTCCTGAAAATTAAGAGAAACTTACATAAAAATCAATACAAAAAGGCTTTTGGACACACACTAAACTTAAGGTAAAAATATAGTGAAAACACGGTATATCATGACTCTCTCATTATCTAATTTACTTTCTCAAAACTTTAGTTCAAATCAATAATAATCTCAAAGAATTCACAATTTAAGTTATAAACATTCTTGAACTCTACTCTTAACTCTCTCTTGAAGGTGAATTATGAATTCAAGAGTTTTGGTTCATGACATGGAGAATTTAGGTGATACTTTTGACTCATGAATACATATTCTTCACTCTTATACTCACTTGCTTTAGTCTTGAAAACAAGATACTAGAAGTTGTGGAAGACTCCTCAAAAGGGCTCAAAGGGACATTTTTTTAGTATGTTCAAAAGAATTCTCAAAACTTAACTCTCAAATCCACCTTGAATTTGAATTATGAAATCAAGCTTATCATCATGCTAGGACTTATTTTTAGTTTTTTAGAATTAGCTTAGATTAGTTAGAATCGTAAAAGAGTAAAGGTGCACTTTAAACTAACTCAAACGGAGCAGCCGGATGCAAACATGACTGGGAAGATGACCCTAGGGCTATGGGTGGCGCGGAGAACCAACCCCTGATGGATATATATGGGTTTGGGGCGCCATGGAAGGCGCTCCGCGCTAGGCCCCAACCCAGAAAATTTTGCCAAGCACTTTTGCTCGTTTTCTCACCCCAAATCACCTAACTTCAAACATTTTCTTCACCAATCACATGGATTCAATTACTTAACTTAATTACACTATAATATAATTGAAACAGAACTAAAATTACTCAATTTGATCTCAAAAATCATCAAAACTCCAAAACAACAAGATTTGGAATGAACTTTAAGAACACCTTTCAAGAACTCTAACCTTCAATCTTTAAGCATGAAATTTCGCTGAAAGAAATACATGATTGGTGTGTGGGTGAACTAACCCAAAACTATACAAGCTTACATACCTCTTAGGGATTAGACCCATGGCGAAAATCCGCAACTAGACTCAAGAATGTCGATGAACGCCTTCATCCTTTCATTTTTTCTCCTCTTTTCTTTTCTTGCCTCTTTTTGAACTCTCAACTAAAACCCTAGGTTTTTATTAGGATTATAAAACTAAACCTAAAAGGATTAGACCCCTAAAATATGACTAAAAATAAGTTAAATCTGATTGGGTAAGAAAAGGACAAAAATACCCTCACTATTTTCGGGTAACTATCCTTAACTGGACAGCCTAATTTTCAGAAGGTCATATCTCACTCATCCAAACTCGAAAATTAGCAACCTCAGTTTTTTTGAAAAGATAATTCAAATATCCTTTGAGTGGTATCTTGTAGAACACCTAACTCATTTTGTGTTGTGAGTTATGATCGTTTCAAGTTGACCTAAAACTCATACTTTACTTAACTTGCAAATTTTCAGATTTTTCCTATTTACAATTTAATTCTTTTTTGAACTCTTGGTTCTAAATCAAGTGAACTCACCTTAATACTTAAGAAATTTTAAATATCTTGGTAAAATCTCATTCACTACGATGAAGGGTTAGAGTCTTCGTTCAAAAAATCTTTTGGAGTGTTACAGAATGTTTTTTTTTTTTGAGATTATGAGAATAACTTTGACATTATGGATTAGTCTGACTGAGTTTGGTCAGTTTAAATTGTGACTGAGTTGTTTTTTTTACAAATGGGGATTGGGTGATAGTTAGAGAACAGGCACTGATTTTTTCTACAAAATATTTCTTACTAAATTTTTGAATAAATAAAAAGAAACAAAAGAATTAAATATTGTTGTATGTGGCATTGATGTGGCAACGATGTGGCCCTGACGTATCAATAACTTGGAGTATGTTCAATACACTTGGCAATGTGGGAGTGGTATTATAATCATGAGATATATTTGAATGCCACGTATTTCAAAAAGGTGCACAAAATTACAAAAAAAATTATGTTCAAGGGGGTAATAGGACCTTCAGATAGTTAAGGTGTGTCTCTGGATTTCGGTAATAGTCTAGGGGGGTACTTGTGCATTTTCTTTAGTTTCTCTAAAATAATTAAAGTGATCTGAGGGATATTATTGTCTTTACATAGACTTATCACACGAAATTATACCCTATGTATTACTAATACCTCCAAATCGAAGGTATTAGTAATACATCAATAATACCACGTAGGAGGTACAAAATAGTCTGAAGTTCCTACCAAACATAGTACTAAATAATAATACATTACATAATACCTAAACTATATCTTCTAATGCATCCTACCAAACTACCCCTAAGTGTATTTGTATTTACAAAAACCAACTCGAATTAGATTTATCCCAAAAAAATTACTAAATTCTCTTTAATATTATTGGGTAAGGAAAAGACCAAAATACCCTTCATATATTAAGGTAATTTACCTTATTTAGACAACCTGACTTCAAATGAGAATATCTCCCTCATACAACCTCAAAATTAGCAAACTCACCGACGCTGGAAAGAGGATTCCAAGACATTTCATTTGATATCTTTTGGGTCTTCGAAATCATCATGTGCTAAAAGTCAAGGTTGTGTGAAGTTGAACCAAAATTGTGAATAACCTAGGAATGACTTCTCTTTAGTTCTTTTTGGAACTTAAGGTTCTGCATCAAGAGACCTGAACACTTAAGAAAATTTCAATTCCTTTGTAAAATTTTACTCTCAACGAAGAATGGTTCGATTCTTACCTCAAAAAAATTTTAGGGTCTTATAAGAGCAGACCGAATTTATACATGGTGGGGTCGACTGAGAATATAAAAGAATGCTATACAGGGTGGGGTAGGACTTGAGAATTTTGTGAGATTGAGTTACCCCGCCAAGAACCCTCCCCATTCTAATCCCTATAGAAGTTGTCAAAAATGAAAATGACCGGCAAACAGTGGCGGGGCCACCATATATTTAAGGGGTTCATCCGAACCAACTTCAGCGAAAAATTATATTATTTTTATATGGTTAAAATAATTTTTTAAATATATGTAGTACATGTTAAACTCCCGTCGGCTATTTCGTGTGACTATTTCTTCCGATTTTGAAACCTCTTATCAAAAATTCTGGTTCCGCTAGTGCCGACAACTCACATTCTCTTGTTTCTTATCATCTCAAAGAAGTAAGAATATAACAACAATACAATCAATTAAACTACTATGTTCGTTTAAATTTGTTAGTCTTATTTTAATTTTTATTTTATTTTAAAATAAATACATTTTTCTTTATTGAAGACTCTTCGATTCTAACTTTTTACGTGACATATTTAAGACCACAAGATACAAGAATATTTTCGTACATTCTACATATATTTAGTTTAGGACCACAAATTTCAAAAGTCTTCTTTATTTTTATAAAGTTAGATCAAATCAGAATAGGACATACAAAAAATTAAAATAGGAGGAGTATATCAGTAATTATCAATTAGAAAAATTCAAGTCCGTTAGCAATTAAATTGCTTCAATAATTGATTAAATATTGTTGAAGAGTATCACATAAGTATTTGACAAAATTACATTTTAAAGTAATCTTCAAAAAGTTTGATCAAATATCGATTGATATTCAAAAGAGTTCTTAAAACATATTAATAAAATACAAATTATTTATCACAAAAAATATTTTTTAGTAACGAACTTTTAAACTAAACTGATTTAAAATAAGGTACTTTTTTTTAAAAAAAGTTTATCCAAATAGGCTATAAATTGACTTTTAGTAATAGCAATTATATATTCCCTCATTAATTAACTCTCGACAAATATTGCACATTTATAAACTTGTCAAAATATGCACTCAAGGGTGTGACATAATGGTCAATAAAGTAGTTGAGAGTCCCAAAGTCTCGGTCAAATTTCAGCGGAGCCAAAAAATGCTAAGGGCATGTTTGAAAGGACACCCTGGTAACTGCATTTGGTGTAATTCGGTGTAATTACATTGTCTGTCCTGTTTAGTTGGACAAGCTATTACTTAGTTAGCAGGTAATTGGTGTTATTGGCATGGGGTATCACTATCAAATTCACAACCGTGAGTTCATGGTAATTACATTGTGTAATTTCTATCTACTTACTTCATTTTTTCTATTTTTTATTTTTTGTTTTAATTTTTCACTTCTATTATTTTAAGATATTTTTTAATTTTTATTATTATAAAAAATTATAAAACTTCAATTTTATCTTATATAATTAAATTTCATTTTCTTCTCGTTCTCAACCTTACTTCATGTGATTCTATGCAATTTTCGTATTGTCTATTTTGAGTCATGATTAATTTCACATTAGAATAATTATATTAGTATTCTAATTTTTAAATTAAAATAGAATATATTGTAAGTATGTTTATAGAGTTAGACTTTTTTTAAAATAAATAAATCATATTTATGTATGCTATGTTGAAATTTGCGATAAGATTATTATGTTAAATCTTTTTCATTGAATTTAAAACTTATGTTATATTTTTAGTATCATTTGTTTAAGTAATGTTAAATTCACATTGAAAGTTATTTTTAATTAGACTTGATAAATTATCATTTTTTCAAACATATAACAATATATGACATTTTATTTATAGATTAATATTTTTTATTAAACATGCATTTCAAGATGTTTGTGGATACTTCATACATTTAGTTTTTTTGACCAATTCAATTTAAATGTTTTAATTTGAAAAAACAAGTATAAATTGATTAATGTTTTCATAATATTAGTTAAGAACATATATTTATCAATTAATATATTTTAAAAAAATATATATATCTTAAACATTTAATTTAATACCAGTTATATAGTTTCTTATTTGTCTAATAAAGTTTTTAAAGAATTAATTTATATTTTTTAAATTTAATATAATATTATGATTGCAATTGTGCATCCAAACATAACATGTGTAATTACACTATGACATCCAAGCATAATATGTCTCTTAGTTGTTTCTTACCCTCCATGCTAGACTATAATAAAATATATTAGTTAAATATTTTCAAGAACTAACTACAAAAAAATGAAATATCATAAGTATTTATACACATAAATAAATAAGAAAATTCACCATAACAATTAAATTTCAAGATAAATATTGCAATGGAAACTAATCTTGTCTTTCATATTGAACATTGTAGTAGTAAATTAATATTGAATTGATACTCAAAATATGAGTTTTGTGGTAAATGAATCTGGAAATTTTATATATAAATGAAATTCAATAATTAGTTATTAACTATTTTGAATATAATGATGATTCATTAATTATGTAACAAAATCCTTCAATTCATTTATAGTAACTATATAAAAATATTCACTTTCGCAAACCATAAAGAAATATATCACTTATATATTTTATATATATTGAAATTTGTTATTAGCCAATTTTTTTATATAATGATGATTAGTTAATTATTTACCAAAATTCTTCAATTCATTTGTCGTAACTAAATCAAAATTCACTTTTTAAAATTATAAAGAAATCTATCACTTATATATATATATATATTATATATATATATATATATATATATATATATATATATATATATATATATATATTGTAACTACATCAAAATTTTCACTTTCTCAAATTAAAAAGAAATCTCACTTAACTTGAAAAGGAAAATGTATTAAGTATACTAAAAATTTCAAATATAGACAGATCATCCACTAAGATTGATATTCATACAATTTAGAATGACATTTAATATAATTAAAAATTTAACTTGATAGTTGATGCTTTAAAAATATCTGCAATGAAAATCAAATTTTTCAACATATATTTAAAAATAAATAAATATAAAGTTTAAGTTAAATTTTATATATTTTAGGAAAAGAGACATATTTGCTCTTGTATTCTTTGAAAATGGTTAAATTAACCCTTCGTCATACTTTGTAAATATATTTGCTCCTGCCATCAAATTTTAGGTACATATTTACCGTAAATTTAAAATAGGTAAATTACTTTATATTCTAAATGAAATTTATAAATTAATGATTAAGTTTTCTTACCTACTTTCATTTAAAGTATTCTTATCACATTTTCTTACTGTAAAACTCAGATTTGAGTATTAATTCAATATAAATGTTCTACTATAATTTTCATCGTGAAAAAAAAATTTACCATCCATTACAATATTTGTCTTGAAAATTTTAATTGAATAATTTTCCAATATATGTGTATAAATAGTCCTGAAAGATTTTTGTATGTAGTTAAAAACCCATCAAATTTTATTTAGAACACTTAATCATTAATTGATAAATTTCATTTAGAATATTAAATAATTTACCTATTTTAAATTAAAATTTCAGATTTACATACCGTAAAGCTCAAATTTGAGTATTAAGTAAATAAAAATGTTCTAGTATAATTTTCATTATGAAAAAAATATTACTCTCCATTGCAATATTTGACTTGAACTTTAATTATCATGGTGAAAATTTTCCAATTTGTGGGTATAAATAATCTTGAAAGAATTTTTTATTTAGTTACTGACCCATCAAATTATATTTGGAATAAATAATCACTAGTTGATAAATTTCATTTAGTATATTAAATAAATAATTTACCTATTTTAATTAAAAGTTCAGATCTACTTACCATAAAGCTCAAATTTGAGTATTAATTCAATAAAAATGTTCTACTATAATTTTCATTATGAAAAAAAAATTACATTCCATTGCAATATTTGACATGAAATTTAATTATCATGGTGAATAGTTTTCCAATTTATGTTTATCAATAGTCATAATATTTTCATTTCTTTGTAAATCACCTTTGTTTAAAACAATTGATCAACATATTCTATTGTATTCTAGAATGGAGTGTAAGAAAACAGTTGGCCGCCAAAAAATTCCATTAGATAAAATAGAAAAAGAAGCTGCTCGATATGCCTCATTTTGTAAACGTCATTCAGGTTATACAAAAAAGCAAGTGAACTCGTTCGAGAATGTGATGTCGATCGTGGAACATTTATTTCTTCTCAAACCGATAAACCATATTCATTTGTTCTTCCGACTACTAATGTATTGATCTCTATCATTTTATACGTCCCACAACAATAGATCTAAGTGCACAATTTGTTGTTGTAGAGACACGCAACAAGGTTATTCAAATGAATGATAGGCTAATTGACTTTGATGCAAGGGAAAAAGCTGCAAAGAGAAAAGTACGAATGATGGATCAAATAAACGAGGCTAGAGTTAGAGGTTGGTGGGAGGCCATGGACCATTTCAATGCTAAGGAAATAATCAAGTCCAAAGAATGGTTAAATACTATTGTGGTTTTGTTAAATGTCCAATTGATGCAACTAGAAAATGGAGCTTCATCCTCCGCACAATCCCCACTAGAGGATGCAAGTAATTGATCTACTGCTTCACTGATATCGTAGAAAAATCTCTTATCGAAGCCTATGCATCAAAATGAAAACTTAAATTCTTATTATTATGTGTGCTTTATCTTTTAGAATTTTGTTATTTTGTTTCAATAATGCTACGTACTACATGTACTTTGCAATGATTTTTATTAAAATTATTTTGTCTATTAGTGTTTTTTGTCTCCTACATGTTAGATCTCTTAATATTCTATTATGCATTTAAATTATACGCACGACAACATATCATATTTTAAATGTGTTCTTTTTAAACTGGTAACTTTGATATGATTCTGCAGATATTTAATACCCACACCCCCATACCTTTCCTATCCCTGTTTCCCTACCATAGGAACTTCCTAGATTATATATGACACCTACTGGAATGGGAAATAAAGACATTATGTAAGTGAGCATAGCATCTAGGACTGGGTTAATTAGAGTAACTCTTCCTCCAAAAGAAAACTATTGCCTCTTTCATCTAGCTAGTATCTTTTCACACTTTTCTGTTACACTGATCCAGATATCTTTAGACATTGATTTAGAACCCAAGATATGTAGTTGGGAGAACCCCAACTTGTCCTGCTAGGATTATGTTAAGTGCCTCCATGTTATGTACTTCATTAATAAGAATAACCTCTTTCTTCGATAAATATGCAACTGAGATTCCTTCAAACAGGACCAATATTACTGTTAGATATGCGAGTTCTTCTTCCCCACAATAGATGAGTGTCTCATCTGCATATTGCAAATGATTCACCTCTAAACTTTTTCTTCCATCATTGGCCACATCAAAACCTCTCAACCAGCCATTTGTGTTAGCTGTCTTGAGCATGTTGTTTTGTCCCTCCATCACTAGCAAAAGCAGGAAAGGGGAAGGAGGATCCCCTTGCCTGAGGCCCTTTTAAGCTGCAAAGAATCTTGTTGGTGAACCATTAATCAAAACAAATAATTTTAGTATAGATATACAAAATTTTATCCACGTGATCCACTTAATCCCAAATCCCATCTTTTTCTGACATTCAACAAGTATCCCGAGTCAACATGGTCATAAGCTTTACCAATGTCAAGCTTACACAATATTCGTACTTTCTTCTGTTTCATTTGCCACTAGGAATGCATGTATAATTTGTCTATCTTTAATAAATGTCTTTTGATGAGAATCTACCAATTTTTCCATCACCCCTTTCAATCTCTCTGTTAGTCTTTTGGAGAAGATTTTATAGATGCTCCCTATTAGGCTTATAGTCTTAAATTTCTCAACTCAGTGACACCTTTCTTCTTGGGAATGAGAGAAATGAATGTATCATTGAAGCTTCTTTCCAACACTTCTTGCTCAGGGAAATTTTGGAATGCCTTCATTATGTCATGTTTTACAATATCCATCAGGTCCTAGGGTTTTATCCATTGCACATAGATTAAGACATCTCAATGCTTCATCTTCTTCTAAGTTCCTCTGTAAAAAAAATTTTATAGGATAGTTTGTGATAATGCTTGTTGGTTTCCATGTGAAGTTTCTGTGTAATGTCTCTAATAAAAATCAATTACCTTTTCTTCACTTTAGTTTGTAGATTTGTGATCTCACCTTCTACCTCCGATTGATCAATGTTATTGTACGTTTTGTGGGCATTTGCAATTGTGTGGAAATACTTGGTGTTTCTGTCCGTCTCTTTCAACCATAGGGTTCTTGATCTGTGTATCCAATCAATTTCTTATTTTTTTTTATTAGATTTTGATATTTCAATTGCACCTTACCTTTCCTTTTGGATTTTTCTTGTGATAAAGTCCTGGTTGTAACCACATAATCAAAATCTGCCGACTTATCTAACAATTTCTTTCTTTCCTTAACTTCTTTGATCCATTCCTTAAGTTTATTCTTAAGGGCTTTCATTTTGCAAGCCAATACATACTCAGGTCTCCCCCCAAAATGTCATTTGTTCCACCAGTCTACTATATCTGTGAGCCCTAAGTATCTAGCCACTTCAAACTTGAAATACCTTTCATTTTTGTTCCAGGTCAACTTTGTAGAGCTACTGTTATATGATCTTAAATAGTCCTTTGAAGTGGTATAACTTTCAAATTGTTGAAGCTTTCATTTCTTTTGAAAACATGATTCTATCTATTCTACAAGCTACTTCATGGTTGTCCCCTTTGTACCTGATGGATGTTGCATTTTCCATTTTAAGATCAAGTAGCACCATATCTTAAATGAAATTTGAAAATGAGATTTACTATGTTTCCAAGATCGACAAAATAGAGCTACTGAGACGTGATACGAGGTTATTCTTTGGAATGTAGTTTCATGTTGTTAAATTGATCACTCCAGCTAGAAGTGAAAAGTATTTGGTCTGTTTTGGATGTTATATGTGTATCTCACTTGAACCGTGTGTGCTGACCACCTTCAAGTGGCAAATTTATAAGTTCTAGGCCTCAATAGATTAGAGAACTCAATCATTGCAGAAGATCTTTGACACTTTCTTTTTTCTGAGGAGAACTTGCACATATTAAAATCTCCACAAATTGCCCAAGGACTTTCCATTAATCCTCTGACCGTTCCTAATTCATTCTGCACCTCCCTCCTTTCCACCATACAATTTGGTGCACAGAACATGAGATGTGCCAGTTGAAATTTTGAAGTAAATCCTCAAAACATTAGGTTAGAGTATAAACACCAACTTGTTGTATCTCTCGCTTCCACACCCTGCTATCCCAAAACATAATTATTCCCCCCTATAGTTCAACTTTCCTGAAGACATTCAGATCTGATCCATCCTCTTCCCCATATTTGTTTAATGCTATCGTGTTAACCGCCTATGTAATTTTGTTTCATGTAGGCATATAATATCAGCCTTCCATTTGTCTATGTAGTTCCTCCCTAGCCTTTTTTCCCCACATCAGTTAACCCCCTTCCAATTTTGATGAGAGACAATTTGTATTAATTTTTTTAAAACGTTTGAATAATAATTAATATTTGACCTAACATTTTTAAAGTACTTGAAGTGTAATTTTCTCAAATACTAATGTGGAACTCTTCAACAATATTGAAACAATGTTAAAGATAATATACCAAATGTTTAAATTTAATTGTTCACGTATTTGAATTCTTTTGATTGTTAATAGTATTCCCTTAGTCCCGTTTTATGTGGCACCATTTCCTTTTTTGTCATTCCCAAAAAGAATGTCACTTTTCCTTATATAGTAATTACTTAAAGGTACAATTCCTCTTTTACCCTTATTGATTCCAATTAATTTTAAAGATAATACTCAAATACATTTCTGAGGAGAGAGAAAAATGAATTTACATTTTGATTTTTTAGGGCAATTTGGTAAATATTTGAAAGTCTTCAATTATTTCTTGAACTACGTGCCCAGTCACATGTTGCCACATAAAATGGGACGGAGGGAGTAATATACACTTTCTTTTTAATTTGTTTGTCTAGTCTTGTGAAATTTAAAAAAGTAAAAAAAAGTTTTAAGCTTCTGACACTACAATAAATATAACTTTTAGCGGCAATAAATATGCACATTTACTAGGAGTGCTAAAGGTTTTACCAACATTAGTTAATTGTCGTTGGATCCAATGTCGCTATAGGGTTTAGAGACATTACATAAAGTCATATACTTGCCTCTAAAAAGACATATGTAGCGGTAATTAAGCTATTGTTGTTAATTGATTGCCTCTAAATAACACTTTTTTTATAGTGTGTTTTAAACTTCCTACTTTCTTCTGCTTCATTATCGAGCCTACAGTTTCATTTGCCACTAGGAATGCATTTATAATTTGTCTACCTTTGATAAATACCATTTGATGAGAATCTACCAATTTTTCAATCACCCCTTTCAATCTCTCTGTTAGGACTGGAGAAGAATTTTATATATGCTTCCTATCATGATTTTAGTCTACAATCTCTCAATTCAGTGATACCTTTATTCTTGGGAATGAGAGCATTGAAAGTAGCATTGAAGCTTCTTTCCAACATTTCTTGCTCATGGAAATCTTGGAATGCCTTCATTATGTCATGTTTTACATTCTCCCATCATTTAATGTAAAACCCAATGGTGAACCATCAGGTCCTGGAGTTTTTTCCATTACACATAGCTTAAGACATCTCAATATTTCATCTTTCTCAAATTTTCTTTATAAACTTCCTTTCTACTTTAATAAAATAACTGGACAATTAGGATATTTATAGTTTGTCTCCATTGGAAAGTTTCAATGTAAAGTGTTTGATAAAAATAAATTACCTTGTATCTTTTGTGATCTCACATTCTACCTCCAATTGATAAATATTATTGTACATTTTGTGGCATTTGTAGTTCTGTGGAAATACATGGTGTTTCTGTCCGCCTCTTCAACCATAGGGTTCTTGATCTTTGTCACCAACCAATTTCATTTTTTCTAATTAGATTCTCATATTCCAGTAGCACCTTACCTTTCTTTTTGGATTCTTCCTTTGATAAAGGCCTGGTTGTAACCACAGAATCAATATCTTCCAACATCTCTAACAATTTCCTTCTTTGTAAGCTAAGTTTTCTTGAACTTCTCAGCTCCATTCCTTAAGTTTATTCTTAAGGTCTTTCATTTTGCAATACAATACATAGTAAGGTATCCCTCAAAATAAAATTTGTTCCACTAGTTGTTCATTCTAACGGTGAGACCCTCAGTATCTAGCCACTACAAACGTGAAATACCTTTTATTTTTATTCCAGGTTCCACTTTGTAGGGCTAATGGAAGATGATCTGAAATAATCCTTTGAAGTGGGATTACATTCATGTCGTTGAAGTTTTAACACCATGTATTTCCACAGGATCATCTAAATCCTTCCCAGGGGTCTTTTTAACCTTTTCCACTCCATTTAAATCCTAAGTTACGTCGTTTTGACCCTAAATCATCAAATTTTATAAATTTAAGCCTAGAAACGTGATTAAAACATATGCGAGTCAAATCATTAAGTCAAAACATAGAAAATTAGAAGCAAGAGAGGAGAAAAAAAGCTCAAGAACCCTAGTTCAAGTACGCCACAAGATCCAGCAGTTCCAGCCCCAAAACGTAAGTATTTTTTCGTGGATTTCATCACCAGGTATGTGGGATTTCACTAATTGGCTCCTTTCACCCATTATGTCCCTAGTTTTCAGTCAGATTCTTGATTCTCTTGTCATGATTAAATCTAGGGTTTCTAGATTATTGGTATAACTTTATGATTTTTTTAGTTATATGTTCTAAATCAGATTATCATGTTATTATTCAGTTTATTGCATGAGTTTTAGAACCCTAGCTTTGTATTTCTTTATTTCTTGAATTACACATGCTAGGTCATATATTTCAGACACCTCAGATATACATGCCTCAGTTATAAATGCACAATTACAAGACTAATTGTTGCATTCTCAGTTTGCATGTTCAGTTTTGAGCTATCCAGTATTTATAGAAACTCAGACATAATTAGTAATATTACAGAATTCATGGGAGTAGCATAATACCGAGTTGGACGAGGGTTTAGCGTACCCAATAGTCCCAGAACTACTAGCCAATTAGGTTGTTGATATACCGTGGTTTCACGGTATAATTAATACATTTTCCTTAAGTTTAGTGTGACTGAAAGCCTTTTTGTGCTAATTTTGATATAAGTTTTTCTTTGTTTTGCAGGAAATCTGTCCAAAGCTGATTGCGGAGATTTTGAGCGAAAAAATGCAGAAGAGACCACCTACGGAGCTTATGACGGTCCGTCGTGCCTGTGACAGTCCGTAGGTTGCAGCGTAGTGCAGCTGCTGAAGGAAGATGGGGAAGTCTGACCAAGTGTGGGATTACAAAGCTTGTGACGGTCCGTCCTGCAGGTTCGTCGTGAAGAGCGAAGAAGTGATCCTAGTACCCAGATTCCGAAAGTTGAAGTATTTTGGAACGAAGACCCTCGATGGACCGTTGTGCCTATGAAGGTCCGTTATACTTGCCGTCGAGGGAAATGAAGAAAGCAGTAGAAGAAATTGCACCAAGTATGGGACGACGGAGTCCACGACGGTCCGTTGTGACCACGACGGTCCGTCGCGTGGTCCGTCAACCCAGCCGCGTTTTGGCAGATTTCCAGCAATTAGAATTCTTGTCTTATTAGGTTTTTGTTTTGTTATAAATAGTTCGAAAAACCTCGTTATTCAGGTTAGACACCTGATAGTTAGACTCTTAGATTGTGAAAACTACGTATTGGTAAACATTGTATTGTGAGATTCTTGATAATCATTAGACTTTTCGTGAGATTATTGATTACTTTGAGAATTCTTGCAAGTGATTTTTGGTGATTAATCAAGCAACCTTTTGGATTTTATTCTTTCTCATTGAAGTAAGTACATGAATTCTTCATTGATATATTTGAATATTGTGTTTATGGGCCTGAGTAACTAAACTCCATAACTAGTGTTGTGGGAACCATAGGCAAATAATGAGATACACCCTAGCTAAAATAACAATTCTAGAATAGTGTCTTGCATGTATTAATAATTCTTTCGCTTAGAAGTCTTTTTAACGGATGATCAACGTTAGAACTCGCCTTAATGCTACCTTCCAGACCAAGGAGGTAGATAATAGGAAAAGAATTATTAACATAGATTTAGTGTATACTATCTAATAGACTAGTATTGATTGGTACGAGGTAATAACTTAGTCAAATATCGAATACGATGCTTGATATGAGGTAAAGATAAGGGTTAGGAAAGAAACACATGTAGCCGGACCAAGGTGTGGAGTGAGATTTCTAGATGCCGGACCAAGGATTTAGAAATACATAACTTATCACATTGCATGCAAGATACTAGGAATGAATTGTTATAGTTGGAATTATCAAGTTATGAACCTGTGGGAAACACGTAAGCCCTAGTTACTTTGATTAATTGATTAAAATCCAACTTTCAAAACTGTTAAGTGTCTCTTTCAATTGCGTTAGTTATTTTTACTCATTAGAAAATACAAACCCCTTTTTTATGTTTTTACTTTCTAAGGAAGTTGTCAACCGAACAATAGTAATAACAGGTTGAAGTTAAGGCTAGACTGTTTTCCTCGTGGGAACGATCCCAACCTCACTAGTTGGGTTATTTACTTGACACGACCGCTTTTTTTCTTATTTGAGAAGTAAGTTTGAGCGTATCAAATTTTGGCGCCGCTGCCGGGGATAATAGCTTTTAGATTAACTTGAACTTATTAATATAGTTTAGTTGATTTTTTCTTGATTTTACATTGTTTTATTATTTTTAATTTATTTTCATAACTATCCTCCTTGTATACCAAATACACGGAGAGGAAGAGAACCATTGTTTCCCTACGATCTTGAGTTAGAGCGTACACTGCGCAATATGAATTGAAACTTGGGAATAAATGAAGATGATCCAAACCAGAACATCCCAGTTCCGGTTGATGTTCATGGTCAGATGTTACCCGATGATCCGGGTGACCATCAACATATGGGACAAAAATCCTGTTCCACGGCCACAAGCTTACTAAAGAGGGTACGATAACATAGCAGACTCGGATGAGCCACTTGTCTTGCCCCCTTTACCCACAGGACACACTTTTGTGGTAACTAGTATCCTGATGCAAATGCTCACTGCCAGAGGTTTGTTTTCGGGGCTACCTTCTGAGGATCCACATGCCCATATAGCTAAGGTAAAGGCAGTGTGTAAAAGTTGTGTGGGGAGGCCTGATTTGGATTTAGATGTAATAGGTCTCAGAGTGTTTCCTCTCTCACTGACGGGAGAGGCTGCTATTTGGTTCACTGAGCTCCCATACAACTCCATCTTTACTTGGAATCAACTAAGGGATGTCTTCTTAGCACGCTACTATCCGTTCTCCAAGAAACTAAACCACAAAGACAGAGTGAATAACTTTGTGGCACTACCAGGAGCGTCAGTTAGTAGTTCTTGGGATAGATTCACCTCATTCTTGAGGAGTGTTCCAAATCACCGTATAGATGATGAGTCACTGAAAGAATACTTCTACCGGGGACAGGATGATAACAACAAAGCGGTGTTGGACACTATAGCAGGTGGATCTTATGGAGAATTCCCTTATGCTGAAATCGCCAAAAAATTAGAGAAAATCTCCCGGAATAACAAACCTTGGAGTACTAGGAAGTCTGATACAGGGAGAAACACCTTTGCAGTGCAGTCCACTCACAACCCATCCACAGATGAGATTCGTGAAGAAATGTCTCAAATGAGAACTGAGCTAGGGTTGGTCCTAAAACATGTCATTGGGGGTACAGAAAAGATTAATGCAGTTAACTACTTGTCGAAACCACCGCCACAAAACGATGAGTGTTATTACGAGGAGGATTCCTATGCAGTAAATGAACAGATGGGGAGTTTCCGACCAAGTGCCCAAGGCTCTAATCGAGAGAATTGGCCCCAAGGTCAAGGGAACCAAGGTCAGAACTATGGTAACTACAATCGTGAGGGTCATTATGTCCGAGTTGGAAACTACAATCGCGACAACAACTTCAACGGGGTTAACTATGGTAATAGAAACGACAGGAATGGACCCTATGTTCCTCTTCAAAATTGTGAAGTTACTCCTAGGGATGGTGGAGGTGGTATGTCGCGAGTTGAGGATATGTTGCACAAAATGATGAGGAGGTTCGATGCTAGTGATGAGAACAATAAAGAGTTGAGAAATTATTTAGCGGGTATTGGGCAAAAAGTTGATACCCATGCAATATCAGTTAAGCAACTTGAGTTACAATTGGCCCAATTATCTGCAACAGTGAACACACGGCAAACAACCACTCTTCCTAGCAACATTGTCCAAAATCTGAAAAATAATGGACATTGTATGGCAATTACTACTCGCGGTGGCAAGCAAACCATTGACCCACCTATGCCATCTGATGAGAAAAAGTTGACAAAAGAATCTAATAAAGTAGTAGAAGTTGATGCTGAATTAGAGGATAACAGTGCAAAAGATGCTAAAGTGCCTAAAAAGGTAACTCCTATGCCTAGGCCACCACCCCCATTTCCTGAAAGATTATTGAAAAAGGTCGAGGATGGCAAATATCGGCGTTTTATAACAATGTTGAAGCAACTTTCTATCAATTTCCCTTTGGAAGATGCTTTAGAACAAATGCTCGGTTACGCCAAATTTATGAAAGATCTGGTCACAAAGAAAAGATCGGTCACTTTTGAGGATGATGATAGAATGCAGCATTGTAGTGTAATTGCTACAAGATCTCTGGTCCAAAAGAAAGAATATCCTGATGTGTTCACTATTCCTCGTACAATCGGGCTATTACATTTTGCGAAAGCATTATGTGATCTGGGGGCAAGCATAGATCTCATGCCCCTCTCGATTTACAAGAAGTTGGGTTTGGGTGACCCAAAGCCCACTGCGATGCGGTTACTGATGGCTGATCGAACAGTAAAACGACCTATAGGGAAACTCCACGATGTGCTAGTAAAAGTGGAGTCATTTATATTTCCATCAGATTTTGTTATTCTTGATTGTGAAGTCGATTTTGAAGTGCCCATTATTCTTGGGAGGCCATTCCTTGCTACGGGAAGAGCCTTAGTAGACATGGAAAAGGGGCAGATGAAATTTCGGTTGAACAATGAGGAAGTGACCTTAAATGTTTGTAGGTCCATGAGGCAGAGTGGTGAGCTCCAATCGGCATCTGCTATATCCTACAACATGGGTGAGACATCTGAGACACAAATAGAAGAACGTCTAGGTGTAGAAGAATTAGCGGCAGTAATAATGAACTCTGATAGTGATTGCATTGAAGAGTATGAGTTATTAGTTGCGTCTCTTAACGAGGTGATGTTCGGTTTAAACCAAAAAAAATTGAACTTGATATGAAAAATCGCGAGTCCCCACCCGCGAAACCATCGATAGAGGAGGCTCCAAATGTTGAATTAAAAGCTCTCCCACCTCATCTTAGGTATGAATTCTTAGGAAATGGTGACACTTTGACAGTAATCATTGCATCATACCTGGATGAACAACGGGTTCAGAGTTTGGTGAAGGTACTAAAAAGGTTCAAAAGAGCTATTGGGTGGACCATTGCGGACATTATTGGGATCCCTCCTGGTATTTGCTCTCATAAAATCCAACTCATGCCTGATCACAAGCCGAGTATTGAGCACCAGAGACGCTTGAATCCTCCTATGCAAGAGGTTGTGAAGAAGGAAATCATCAAGTGGTTGGATGCCGGGGTAATCTATCCAATCGCCGATAGTAGTTGGGTATGCCCGGTTCAGTGTGTACCTAAGAAAAGGGGAATGACTATGGTCCCCAACGAAAAGAATGAACTTGTTCCAATGAGACCGGTTACTGGATGGAGGGTGTGTATGGTTTACCGTAAACTGAACTCATGGACTGAGAAAGACCATTTTCCTATGCCCTTTATGGATCAGATGTTGGATAGACTTGCTGGAAAAGGGTGGTATTGTTTTCTTGATGGGTATTCGGGGTATAATCAGATTTCTATTGCACCAGAAGATCAGGAGAAAACCACCTTCACTTGTCCATATGGGACCTTTGCGTTCAGAAGAATGTCGTTTTGGTTGTGCAATGCACCCGCAACCTTTCAGAGATGTATGATGTCAATATTTTCTGACATGGTAGAGGATACTATAGAAGTTTTTATGGATGATTTTTCTGTGGTTGGTGATTCATTCGAGCGGTGTTTGACCAATTTATCTGAGGTTCTTAAGAGATGTGAAGACTGCAATTTAGTACTAAACTGGGAAAAGTGTCATTTCATAGTGAAAGAGGGTATTGTGTTGGGTCATCGGATTTCAGAAAAGGGCATAGAGGTTGATCGAGCCAAAGTCGAGGTAATAGAGAGACTTCCTCCACCGATCTCTGTGAAAGGTGTGAGAATCTTTCTTGGGCATGCAGGTTTCTACCGGAGATTCATCAAAGACTTTTCAAAGATTGCACACCCATTGTGCAAATTGCTGGAGAAAGATTGTAAATTTTGTTTTGATGAATCTTGTCTTAAGGCATTCAGTGAGCTAAAGGAAAAATTGGTGCCTGCATCTATCATTATTTCTCCGGATTGGAACAGTCCATTTGAGGTGATGTGCGATGCTAGTGGGGTGGCTCTTGGTGCAGTACTGGGACAGAGGAAAAAAAAAAATCTTTCACCCCATCTACTATGCTAGTAAAGCCCTAAATGAAGCTCAGAAGAACTACACAGTGACTGAGCAAGAACTCCTTGCAGTAGTTTTTGCTTTTGAGAAATTTCTCTCCTATTTGCTAGGTACTAGAGTTATAGTTCATACTGACCACTCAGCATTGAGATATTTGATGGCGAAGAAGGATGCAAAACCTAGGCTGATTCGGTGGGTATTACTGCTACAAGAATTTGACTTTGAATTGATGGATAGAAAAGGAACTGAAAACCAAGTTGCTGATCACTTGTCTCGTCTAGAGGATGAAGCTATGAGAGAGTTAGGGGATAAGACTGACATTGATGATACTTTCCCTGATGAACATGTATTAGCCGCTTCACCAGACTTGATCCCATGGTTCGCAGATATTGCGAACTATCTGTCTAGTGATATTGTTCCACCAGACTTGTCCTTTCATCAAAGAAACAAGTTCATGTACGATGTGAAGAAGTACTTTTGGGATGAACCATATTTGTATAGGAGTTGTGACGACGGGATTATTCGGCGTTGTGTGCCAGAATGTGAGATGTTGAGTGTGTTGAAGGCATGTCATTCCTCACCCGTTGGTGGACATCATAGTGGTATTCGAACCGCTCATAAGATATTACAATGTGGTAACTATTGGCCAACTCTTCATCAAGATGCTCATGGGTTTGCTAAAGCATGTGACAGATTCCAACGAGATGGTGGTATTTCAAGAAAGCAAGAGCTCCCTCTAAACCCCATTCTTGTGATTGAGTTATTTGATGTTCGGGGTATAAACTTTATGGGCCCTTTCGTGAGTTCTCATGGGATGAAGTACATTCTAGTAGAAGTTGATTATGTATCTAAATGGGTCGAAGCCATAGCCCTCGCAAACAATGAAGGGAAGAGTGTCACTGCATTCTTGAAAAAGAATAAATTCTCCCATTTTGGCACCCCAAGGGCCATTATTAGTGATGGGGGCTCCCACTTCTGCAACAGATTGTTCAAGGGGTTATTGGAGAAATACGGGGTTCGCCATAATGTGGCCACTCCTTAACACCCTCAAACTAGTGGGAAAGTTGAAGTATCGAATCGGGAGATCAAACAGATATTGTCCAAAACACTGAATGCTAGTAGAACGGATTGGTCAAGGAGGCTTGATCATGCTCTTTGGGCCTACCGGATAGCATATAAGACTCCCATAGGTATGTCTCCATACCAACTTGTATATGGGAAAGATTGTCATCTTCCGGTTGAGTTAGAGTGTAAAGCCATGTGGTCTATGAAGAAGTTAAAAATGGATTGGAGCGAGGCTGCAGAGCAACGGCTAAACGGGTTGAATGAACTTGATGAATTTCTCTTGAAAGCCTATGAAAGCTCAGCCGTATACAAAGAAAAGATGAAGAAGTATCATGACAACAAATTGAAAAATGAGAGTTTATGGTCGGGATTTGGTGCTTTCATTCAATTCCAGATTGTGCTTGTTTCCAGGCAAACTCATGTCCAAATGGACTGGTCCTTACACGGTTACCCAACTATTCCCTCATGGAGCAGTTGAGTTGGAAACTAAGGAGGGTGTGCGGTTCAAGGGGAATAGACAGCGCATAAAAATCTATCTCGGGCATGCTGAATCGGCGAATGAAGTGATCGAGGCATACCATCTTGATGAAGTCTGAGTAACCAAGTTGCCTAGTCGTGCCGCGACATTAAATAAGGCGCTTGTTGGGAGGCAACCCAATTCTTGTCGTTTTTTTAGTAAGGATAGCATTTTTCTACTTATGGGTTTTTAAATTCGCAGGCACATCACCAGGAAATTCTGCAGAAAACTACTCCGCAGCAGCCACTAACGGATACATCGATGGACCGTTGCGCATGCGACGGACCATCGTATGCATCCGTCGTCCAAGTACATTTTTTCTGCTACGTTGAAATTAGGGCACACACGACGGAACCTACGACGGGTCGTCACAGCTGCGACAGACCGTCTTCGGGGAACCGTCGCGTGATTAATGAATTATACACGACCCGACCCGGCTGGACCCTTTTTCTAAATCTGACCGTTTAAACCCCCCAACACCTCATTTTCACCCCATTCATTCCTTATTCTTCTCATCTCCCCTCTCTTTTCAACTTCCACATTTCCCCCTCACTGATCATTGCCCCCAAAATCCTCCTAAGCCTTATAATTATCATCTACTAGTCGGAACTGCTGCTGTAGGTGTCTACCTTGCCAACTGAGTCATTATCCATTTGCTTTTTCTCCATTTCAAAGGTATGTGTCTCTAAATTTATACTCATTTATCTTGCATTTTTGTTTAGTAGTTAGTATTAGCTTAGTTCTTAGTCGTATATTGTTTCCTTTATATGATTATGTCTAAACCTAGGCTCAAAATGTTCGAATTTACCATGTTTACCACCCTAGACATATGTGCTTTTACATTGTTAGTTTCCTAGGTAGTTGGGTTAGACACATGTAGGTCCAAAACACTACAAGGTTGATGTGGGTTCATCGGGGTTGCTTAGGGTACCTTTAGTTCTGTCACTTTCATTCATAACGAGACCCCGACGACGGGCCGTCGTAGGGTCTGTTGCACAAGCCCTAGCACCCCTGTCCTACCGGAAACATGCGACGGACCGTCGTCTTCACGACGGTCCATCCTGCACAACCGTTCTGGTTGTTAGAGACCCTGTTTCTAAGGGTCTCTCACTTTTTCTAAGTGTCATTCCATGGAGACGTGTGACGGACCGTCATACCCACGACGGTCCTTCCTGCACGACCATCATGATGGTCAGAGACCCCTCTACTAAGGGTCTCCCAAAATTTTCTAAGTGTCCTACGACGGACCGTCATAACCACGACAGTCCATCCTACACGACCGTCATGATGGTCAGAGACCCCTCTGCTAATGGTCTCCAAAAATTATCTAAGTGTTCTACGACGAACCGTCGTTCCCACGACGGTCCGTCCTGCTCGACCGTCATGATGGTCAGAGACCCCTCCTTCAGGGTTCTTTATATATACATAGACTAAGTACAACACGACGGACCTCATGACGGTCCGTCATAGCCACGACGAGCCGTCATCTAGCGCGTCGTGTGATACAATTTCCATATCACTGACACACTATTTTCAATGTTTTATTTCGTATGGGCTTGCCTGTCTTGTTTGCCACTACTCATACTAATATTGATCCTTTACAGGTACTGTCTACTATGGCACCTAAGAAAGACCGCACCTACGCACCCGAGCGATCGAAGTGTGTCGATCCGTCTGCCCGCATGGTCATCGGCTCGAATGATGAGCGTGACCCTGAGTACGTTCCCTAGGCACTTCCACCCCTTCCCGTGTTGTGCGGGACCCTAGAGCTACACCCAAGACGGTGGCGTCCGGCGTAGTCACTGCCTCCCAGTCTGATGAGGAGCACACACTGACCGGCACACCCTCTGGGTCAGATACAAATGAGAAAGGAGCGTCTAGCTCCTTAGGAGTATCATGGTCGGAGGAAGCTTCTGGCTCTGCAGAGGTTCCCGCACCCGCCACTGCTGCAGCGTCGTCCTCGTCTGATGAGGCTGACAGTTCAGACTCTACATCCGGTGCACCAGTTCAGGTCCCCACCCCAGCCGCTGACCAGCCAAACCGGTGGTGTGTCGATGGCCAGATTCAAGTTTACTCTGACGCCATATTCCTGACCTATAAAGGAGTAATGACTCAAACACTCACCTTGGAGCGGCGGGTACTTACAGGGAGTATTCCCACGATGCCGGAGATCAATAACCTCTTCACCAGGCATCGCTTATAGTGGACAGCACGTCCGTTGGGACGATACAACGAGGAGATGGTCCGAGATTTCTACGCATCCTACGTAGAGACTCTCCGATCATAGATCGACAGGCGGGATTCCCCCACTAAACAAGCCCCACTGGAGCAGTTTCGAGTCCGGGGCGTGCAGGTTGACATTTCCCTGCCAGCCATCCGCCGGTTCCTATACGGCGAGAGTGCAGATGCTACTCGGACCCCCATCACTGCCGAGTTTGACTACCGCTGGCAGATAGTAAAGGATGGACAGTTCTTGCGCGAGCCCGCACTGAGAGAGACCACCAAGAGGTGGATGGCCCTGCACCTGTCAGTAGATGGAGAGGGTGCCGATTGGGTCACTGAGCCGAAGGGGGCCATCAAGAAAGCCAACCTCACGTTCGTCGCAAAGTTCTTGTGGCTGCTCGTCCGTCACTGTCTTTCCCCCACAGCTGCTGATAACATCGTCACCTGGGATCCATAGTCCCCTTATACTCTTACTCAACTCATATTTGAAAATACTTTGAAAAAATATATCAAAATTATATTATTGTATGATCATTGATGACTCTGGAGGTCGTACTAAATAAACATTTATGATACATCTTGATACCATATTGTTCATACATTGATGACATACATGATTGTCATACAAATCATGTTTTAGAAAACTCTTTTCTCAAAACTCATTTTAACTTCTTAAAAAAACTCAATTTAAACTGAATTGTTGTTTTTAAAAAATTTCTCAAGATTTATAACTCAAAATAAGGTTAATGGTATAATATGAACATGTACAAATCAACTCAAGGATCTTAATAACAATATAGAGACTCAATAATTAGGAATGTAACTTTTAGAAGAACCATGAACTAAAGAACTCAAATCAACTTATCGAAAAAATACTCAAATCTAGGTGTAGAATTCTAGATTTCCCTTTTACTAATTTGAATGAAGATGTGGGACGTGAGGACAAACTTATCCAACACTATGATAGCCTTACATACCTAATAGAACAAGGTTTTTGAAGAATATCTTGGAAGAACTTGATTAGAGGCCTTGAAACCATAACATGAAGCAGAGAAATCAAGAAAATCTTTCTTAAAATTTCTTGAATTAGTTTCTTGAAATTCTATGGACAAGAATTATGATTTTCATTATTGTACATAATTTTATGGAGTAATTTGAGTTGGAAAGAATTATTCTTGGCGAAGGACTTACCTTGAAGAAGAATATTGAAAATGATCTGAAAAAGATTGAAAGATCTTTAATGGAGTTTTTGAATTTATTTTTTCCTTAGGGTTTTGCCCTAGGTTTTGAGAGATAATAGAATATAAATTTAAAGATGATTGTTTGAATGGTGTGGGCCTTTAATTAGTCAAGAAATTCTTTTAGGGTTTCTTCGAGGTTAAAAAAATGACCCTTTTCAATATCTTCTCATTGACTAATTTGTCATTACACTTTATCAGTTACTAAAAATGGTAATAAATTTTTACTCAGAAATGGGATCAACGCAAAATTAGTGGCGTTGAAAAGCATATTCAAATACCTTTAATTTGACTGTTTATTACTTAACTCCTTATATTCTAAGAGGTATGGTCATTTGAAGTTGACCCAAATAAAATCTTACATCAAAACTTAAAAGAACTTAGGACTGAGTTGAATGAACTCTCTTCTAAAACCCTAAGGGGACGTTTGGTACAAATTCCTAAGGGGTAGTTTGGTACAATAACTAATAAAACACGGATTAGTAATGCAAGAATTAGTAGTGCATGGATTAGTAATGTAATGCTTATTGTTATTAGGTATTTGGTTAATTATTTCCCTCATCATCTTGGCTTTGTATTAAAATTCTATTAAAAAAAACTTCTTTTCAATTATACTCTTGAATTATTTTTTAAGTGGGTCAAGTTATATAATTACCGGACAATATATATTTTTCTATGGCCTTCTAACAAGATATGAGAACTAAAATTTTGTTGTCATGTTTGCTACATTTTTACTTGAATTATTTCAGGAGAAATAATCTTCATCTTAATAACGGTCAATAATCATAAAATTGAATAAATCATCTATATTTACACATAAAATTGCAAGTTCTAATTTTAATATGAATGTAATTTTTTTATTTTTTCATAATACAATTTATTAGAACACCCCCCACACACACACACACATACACAATTAAGATCACAAACGTCATATACAAATACACAACTCACATTTCAAATTTGTATTGAATATATATAGTAACAAACAACTCTCTCTAAAAAATTTGTAAGCTAATATGTTGCGAGAGAAACTGAATGTTTTCCTATGGCTTGAGCCTTCTCTCGTTGTTTTTCAAATAAATTTACTACTATAAAACTATAAATATAAATCATACAAACAAAAAAATAAAGAAATATTGAAGTTATTTGAGGGATATTATTGTCTTTACATAGACTTATCCCATGGTATTATATCCTATGTATTAGTAAAACCTCCAAATGGAAGGTATTAGTAATATATCATAATACCATGTAGGAGGTTTAACTAATCCATGGATTAGTTATACATATATCGAGGTCCAACCAAACATAGTATTAAATAATATATTACATAATGCATGAATTTTTCTTATAATGCAGCATACCCCTAAGCATATTTGGATTTATAAAAACTGACACAAATTAGATTTGTCCCCAAAATATTACTAAAATTCTCTATAATCTGATTGAGTAAGGAATAGACCAAAATACCCTTCATATTTTCATGTATCTTTTCTTATTTGAATAACCCGACTTTAAATGGGCATATCTCCCTCACACTCGAAAATTAGTAAACTCAACGGCGCTGGAAAGAGGATTCCAAGACCTTTTATTTGGTACCTTATGGGTATCCTATATCATAATGTGCTAAAAGTTATGATTGTTTGAAGTTGACCCAAAACTTAGAAGAACCTACAAATGACTCCTCTTTAGTTCTTTTTGGAAATGAAGGTGCTACATTAAGCGACTTTAACACTTAAGAAAATTTTAAGTCCTCAGTAAAATTTTACTCTCAACAAAGAATGGTTTGACTCTTGCCTCAAAAATTTTCTGGGTTTTTATAAGGACAGAGCGAATTTATACGGGGTAGGGTCGATTGAGAATAGAAAAAAATGTTATACCGGGGGGGAAAGGGCGGATTGAGAATTTTGCGTGTTTGAGTTAACCCACCAAACATATTGTCATCCCTATAGGAGTTGTCAAAACGGAAAATCACTAGCAACTCACATTCTCTTGTTTCCTATCAACTCAAAGAACTAAGAACATAACAAAAATAGAATCATTTAAAATACTCTCGTTTAAATTTGTTTTTCTTAATTTAATTTTTAGTCTATTTAAAATAGATGCATTTTGCTTTATTGAAGACTCTTTAATTTTTACTTTTCACATGACGTAAGACCACAATATGGAAGAATATTTTAGTATATTCTACATATATTTCGTTTAAGACCACAAATTTCAAAAGTCTTCTTTGTTTTAATACAATTAGACCAAATCGGAATAAGACATAAAAACAAATTAAAACATGAGTACATCACAAATTATCACTTAGAAAAATTCAACTTCATTAACAATTAAATTACTTCAATAATTGATTAACAATTGTTGAAGAGTCTCACATTAGTATTTGACAAAATTACATTTTAATGTACTTTTAAAAAGTTTAGTCAAATATTAATTGATATTCAAAAGTGTTTCTAAAATTTATTGATAAAATACAAATTATTTATCAAAAAAAAATATTTTTCAGAAAAAACACTTTTAAAGTAAACTAATTTAAAATAAGTAGTTTTTTTAAAGTGTATCCAAATAGGCTATAAATTGACTTTTAGTAATAGCAATTATGTATCCCCTTGTTAAGTTACTCTCTATAAATATTCCACATTTATAAACTTATCACATTATGCACTCAAGGGTGTGACATAATGGTCAATGAAGTGGTTGATAATTCTGAAGTCTTAGATTCAATTATAACGGAGCAAAAAAATACTAAGGGCATGTTTGAAAAGTGTAACGACCTGTTTAGTCGTTTTGAGCAGCAGATTTTATTTCTTGAAAAACTGGCTGAGTCGACGGATCCCACGACGAACCGTCATGGGCACGACGGACCGTCGTGGGGGTCTCGTTCCAAAACACTTAGAAATCTGAAAATTGGGTACTGAAATCGACTCTCTGAATTTCGTAACGGAATGGCAGGACGGACCGTTGTGGGCACAACGGACCGTCACACACCTTCCACAGAAATTAACTCTCTGAACTTCGTGATGGACGTGCAGGACGGACCGTCACAGTTGTGACGGACCGTCACAGGCTGCGTGACCCTGACTGGGTCGGATTTCTGTTATGTTTTTAAAGGGGCGTTTTGGACTTTTCATGCTTATAATTATAAAGTTAATGGATTAATATTAATAATTCAATTACTTGGGGGTTAAAGGAGACAACCTTAAAATAAAAAGTGGGTTATTTTATACATCTTTTATACTTAATTATTTACTAATTAGGGTAAAAGAAAGAGGGTTTTGGAATAACAAAAATAGAAAGAACAAGAGAGTGAGAACGATCGAGAGAAGAAGGAAATGAAGAGGATAGCAAAGATTTTGAGGATTTGTTTGCTTGATCACGAAATCTTCGGTGGAGGTAGGTTATGGTTTATGCTATTCGTAGTATACTCTTAATAGAGAAGGATATGTATTGGGTAGTATTGTAAACCCTTCTATATGCTTAATTGTATACTTGTATGAATGTGATTACATAATTGTGATAAAATAAGCATGATGAAGCTATTGAATCCTAAATCTTGAAAAACCCTAATCTGCCTTGTTAATGAGATTGATGATGCCTTGGTATAAAAGAAGGCTTGATGAACTAAAGTGATGAGAGTAGTGGAACGGGTGTCACGAACCGACACGTAGAATTAGGGGATCGGGTGTCACGAACCGACACGTAGAATTAGGGGATCGGGTGTCACGAACCGACACGTAGAATTAGGGGATCGGGTGTCACAAACCGACACGTAGAATTTGGGGATCGGAGTGTCACGTTCCGACACCAGGATAGTATATGGAGCGGAGTGTCACGTACCGACACGAGAGAAATAAACATAATGAATCTTGAAAGACGTTAATATACTCAATCTAATGAACCTAATTCCCAAATGGGTATGGCATTGAGGCTTGAGTCGTCATGGGTGAACTTGGCGGTGCTTATTAATGATTATAGAACTTGTTGTTGCTACATGTTGAGTATTGTAGTTGATTTATGATATTATTTGATATATACTGTTTTCTATTTTGAGTTGGCCGATGATACCTACTCAGTACTTGTGTTTTGTACTGACCCCTACTTGTATGTTCTCTCTTTGTCACTGTGGAGTGCAGCAAACGTGCCATCGTCTTCAACTCAGCCGCAACTCTAGCCAATCTTCATCAAGCTAGATTTCAGGGTGAGCTATTGCTTCTAGCTTGGACTGGATCTTCCTCGTCATGTCTTGATGCCTTGAGATTCCGGCATGGACAAGCTTTTTACTTATTTTAGCTTCTTAGATACTCTTAGATTAGTAATTTGAGGATAGATGTTCTTGTGGTGATGGCTTCCAGGTATTGGGAATAAATAGTATTGAGTTTTTATAAGTTATTTAATCGATTTTCATTAATGAGTTTTAAGTCTTCGGCATTATATTTTGTTATTTATGGTTGAAACGTTGGGAATTGGATGGGTTGGTTCGCTCACATAGTAGGATAAGTGTGGGTGCCAGTCGCGGCCCGTTTTGGGTCGTGACAAAAAAAAAACACTGGTAATTGGATTTGGTGTAATTACGTGGAATTACATTGTCTATCTTGTTTAGTTGGACATGTATTTACTTGATTAGCAAATAATTGGTGTAATTGACAAAGGGTATAACACTCTCCAATTCATAGCCAAAGGTTGTGAATTGCTGGTAATTACATGGTGTAATTATCAGCTAAGTACTTTTTTAAAATAAAATTTCAATTTTTATTTTTGATTTATTTTTTACTTCTGTTATTTAAAGTTTTTTTAAAATTTTATTATTCAAAAAGTTTATGTTTCATTTTATATAATTAAATTTCATTTTTCTTATCCTTCTCAACCTTACTTCATGTGATTCTATGCATTTTTTTCCGTATTATCTATCTTTTGTGCCATGCTTATTTCTCACTAGCATAATTCTATAAGTATTATAATTTTTAAATAATAATAGAATTTATTATTAAGTAGAATTTAAATCATATGTATGTATGCTATGTTGATATTAGTGATACGAGTATTTTGTAAGATTTTTTTCTTTGAATTTATAACTTATGTTATATTTTCAATTTCATTTAATTTGTTTTAGTAATATTAAATTAATATTGAAATTTATTTTTTAACTATACTTGATTGATTATCTTTTTGTTAAACATTTAATAATATTAGACATTTTATTTATATATAATCTTTTTATGAAACATGGATTTCACAATATTAGAGGATAGTTCACACTTTCGTTTTTATGCTCAATTCAATTGAAATGTTTTTAACTTGAATATATATATATATATATATATATATATATAATATATCTTAAACATTTAATTCAATACCAACTATATAGTTTGTTATTTCTCTAATAAAAGATTTAAATAATTAATTTATATTTTTAAATTTATTGTAATATTATGATTGGAGTTGTGCATCCAAACTGAACATGAGTAATTACACTGTGGCATGCAAACATGGCATGTATAATTACACTGTGGCAACCAAACAGACCACTGTAATTACTACAGTGTGTTATTACTATGCTGGTAAATACTACCCTTGTAATTACCCCAATTCCAATTACAAAATGACATTCCAAACAGACCCTATGTAATACTCCGGAAATTCCATGACTTAGACTAGAGTTTAGACCATTTAATTAAGATTTAAATGACGTTTATAGAATTATAATAACATATTAAACTTAATTAGAAAAGGTTAGAGCCATAACAACTAAGAAAGACCTTGACGTCTTGAAACTAGCTAATTCGAACTAGTAGATGTCCCCATGTTTGGTGAAGGTTTGGGAGTGTCAAATGAAGTCAAAAACTTGTAAAAAGACTTTAAATAGGTAGCATGTAGTACAAAGGGTTCAAATGTCTTGTAATGACTCCCCAAGGACCGCTCGAAGGATTCTTGAGGATGATCCGAACATGGGCAAGCACGCTGCCAAAGCAGCATGCGCACAACCATCACGTGGAGGCCAAAAAGTTGCCTCGCGACACAGGGTCTCCAACAGGCTTACTGCCTCAACCCAGATTTTAAAAATAAAATGTGAAATTGACCAGGCGACGCTCAGCCACTTTCAGATTCGTCCGCGTCAATCTTAAGTCAATTTAACTTCACAAAAAGACCCGTTTAAGTGAGAGGTCTTTTTGGGTATTTTAGGGGACGATTTGATAATAATTTTAGGTCAGTTTTAGACAACTTATTGCATTTCAAATCATAATTACCAAATCCCTCTCATATCTCTCAAAAACTCTCTAATCAACCTTCATTGAAGCACAAGAAATGCTTGAGGAAGAAGACGAAAACTGGAAGATTTTAACTCAAAATTCATGGAATATTCGTCAATAAGGTATTGGTTTATAACTCTTGGGATTCCTTTCCCCAAGAGGTCCTTTGAAGATGATTTCCAACAATTCAATTCTTAGGGTTTTTACTCTACAAACGGGTTTTCTTTCTAACTTGAGATTTATGACTAATGATGAAAAACAATGATTTTCTATGGCTAATTAAGTATGTATTGTTGAATAATTGATATGGTAATTCTTGTTTTCGTGTGAATCAAGTTTCTAAATAATGGTTTCGATTATGTTGTATCTACTACTTTATATCATTTAAAGGTTGGGATTGGAACTACAGATCGAATGGACTCCTAAATGACCCTTTTTCCATTATCCCTAAACTATGAATTTGTCTTGTGTATGACAAAAGTGATTGGGATTGGTCATGTTATTGGGTATTTCACTATGTTATGGAATGATTTCTATGAATAAAGTGTAAGTGCTTGATGAAGATTCTTGGATGAACTAGGTAAGTCTTCTAAAGTCATGATTTCTGTATTATGTTGATGTTGGACTATAATTTATGTAGCTATGAAATTGAAGTATGTATGATGTTGCTATGCATATATGTTGGCCTATGAATATGCTAAATGTGGGATCATGGTAAGGATATGATAATGCATGTTTATGATGTTTTTCTTGTATGCCTTACACACTATGATTATATATGTTAATCCCACGGATGAAAGGAAATTCTTATCTTAAACCTAAAGAGCTTATGATCCAGTTTATACAAGGAGGTAATATCCTATGACCTATGATAATATTTATGAATAAATATTGAGTTAAAGGTTATTAAAAAATTGGGCTTTAGCTTGGCACCAATGAACTAGATATGAGAGGTGTCCCTTGCCTAGTTGGAAGTTAGGTTCATAATGACTCTAATGAGATTGAGGCTGTCATGTAATGTGGAACTATGGGTCTCTAATATATCTCCTAGTTCTTGAACAATGTTTCCACCATAGGAATACTATCTAGTGGATCAACCTAGAATGCTATGTTCATGTTTTGTTTCTACTTTTGCCGGTAGACCACTTACTTTCGATGTTGGGTTTCATGACACCGGATAGATCACATGGTCCAATATCGGTTAAGGCGATTGTTCCCTCAAGTAAAAGGAAATACAATTAAATGGACATTGACTAGGGTAACCTGAGGAGTCTACTTAGTATAGGTAGAGGTATAGGACTCTACCTATACATTGCACAAGTTGAATCTAAGTGAAGTCCAAGGAGATTTTTCTTATGTAATATGATAATATGAAATATATAATGCTTAAGATATAGGATATTACTCTTATATGATGTCGGTTATGTTGATGAACATATTATTGGTCTATATGGTTATATGTGGTGATGACTACCTATGGTATAAGTTATATGAAGAAAAGCTTTACTTATGGTCTCCTAACTTGTTAACTTGACTTGTTAACTACCTATGGTAAGTGTTTTGAATGTTAAGTTGATATGCCCTATTGAACATGAAAAGTTAATATGATTTTATAATGTTATATCTTTGGTTATGATCATGCTTTAGGTTGTTGTGATCCTTATCTTGTATATTCTCTCTTTGTATGTGAATAATGACTTTCAAATGACTTACCATGCTTTCTAAAGAAATGGTCTTTTTCATGCATGTCCTTAAATGTTTATGTTCATATACCCATACTAAGTACATGTGGCCTTTTTAACCTTTAATTTTTATTACTTCAAATGTAGGGTCCAACCATTGATGATTAAGAAGGTCGATTGAGGAAACTTTGAATTCTTTATCAAGTGTTGGTAGGTCCTCATGTTCGGGGATGCTATATTTTTATTATTCTATCGTATGAAGACTTTAGTAGTTTTAAGAATACTCTTTATTCCGTTTTATGTTCTTTGGATTTCATAGTAGTAAGGCTTATATGGCGTATTGACATTTAATTGGATAAGTCCAACTCATACTCTTTAGATTGTTTTTCTGTGAGACAAGTTTTAAAATGTCGTATGTATGTTATCATGTTGCTATAATAAAAGCCTAAGTAAGCTTCTATGTGAAAGGTCTAAGTATACCTCACTTAGTATATGCATAAATTTTTAATTTTTCTCATTTTTAACTGATGACATGTTATGACGAACTCTAAGGGTTTGTCTGAGTCCTCTTAGAGGACGACAACGCTAGTCGCAACTGGGGTGCTCTCCGAATATGACACCCTAAGTGATTGTTTTCATTTGTCCGAATCTTGATAGCAGAATGATGGTTTCGAAAACCACATAAACAAAAAATATGATGAATATATGTTTGTTTAAGAATATCGAGATGACGAACTATTTGAAATAAGACTAGGAGACATAAATGTTTCCTTTATATAGCATGACTGAATTCCTTTGTTATAAAAAAAACAAATCAATTCGTATTTGAGTCATTTTTATTAGCATATAATGTTTGCACCTTTATTTTCTCAAATAAATATTTCAACACTAGTTTTTTAAAATATATTCTACAGACACAAAGAAATTAGTATGTTATAATTCATGTAATTTGAACACATAATACAATATTAAAATTCCTAACATGTAGGGGACAAAAATACTAATACGCAAGATATCTTTATATAAAATTATTGCAAAGTACATGTAGTGCTCCATAATTTAAACAATATAAAAAAAATAAAGTAAAGCACAAATATTAATATGAATTTAAAGTATTGCATATAGATTAGATAAAACATATTATCCGAAGATGACTTTATGAAGTATAATTATCAGTTATTTGCGTCCTTTGGTGGGGGATGTAAAGAGGACGAAGTTACATCTTCTAGATGGTTTAATTGGGCATTTAAGAGTTCCTCGGTGGTATTCATGATACCTTCAAACATGGTATATGTCCTCTGCATTGAATTGATCCATCGACTCGCACTAACATGTAACTCTAGCCTCATTCATTTGATTTATAAACGTATTTTTTCCTTAGCAACTTTTTCTCTTGCATCTAATTAAGTTAGCCTATTGTTGTTTTGAAATTCCCATGTTGCGATCCTCTGCAGAAACGAGTTATGCACCTAGACCTAATTCTATTGTGGTACTTATAAAACGTTCAATGACTACATAAGTAGTCGGGTGAACAAATGAATAATGTTTACCAGATGGAGAAGAAAGAACAATTCCAAGATTGACATCAGATTCTCTTACGAGTTTACTGCCATTTTTATATAAGCATGAAGGACGTTTAAAAAATAAGGAATATCGAGAAACTTTGTTTTCTATGTTATCTAGTGAAATTTATATGCATTCTAATGCTTTCTTACGCTTCATGCTAGACTACTATAAAATTTGTTAATTAAATATTTTCAAAGACTGACTACAAAAAAAATGAAATATTATAAGTATTTATATATCAAAGATCACTTAATTTTAAGAAATTATATAGCCAAATCATTAAACTTTATTTTAGATCGTGAAAATGCACAAATACCCCCCTAGAAATGACCGAAAAACTCTCGATAAAGTTTTAATTTTGTGGTGTTTATGAACAAATTATCCGGTGATTGTTGCACTACTGTTTTGCAAAATAAATGTGAGTATCTTCTGCTGCCTCCACTAGTTAGTCTAAATAACCCAGATGCATAAGTAGATAGTAAAATTTTACCCTTTACCAAGGAGTGTAGGTGATGCTGGTACACGAGGAATCTGTATATTGGCTTGCAAAGGAAGCACCGTTGTGTTTTCTCTAGGGATTGCAATTATTTGATTTTTCCCTGAATTCCCCATTTATTCTACTCTTGGATAGCCTTGTTGATACTCAAATGTCTTAAAGTTCAAATAAAAGAATGTAAAATAACAAACACTAGATTTCATTATCTTTTTTCCTTAGTTTTTCATGAAATATATAAACACAGAAAACTCAAACCAAATAACAAACACCAGATTTCATCATCTTTTTTCCTTAGTTTTTCATGAAATATATAAACACAGAAAACTCAAACCAAATAACAAACACCAGATTTTATATTTAAAAGAGAAAATACATCATTACCCCATTCAACTATAACACTTTTTTTAAAATGACACTGAAACTTTAAAAAAGTCCTAATACCCCCTTTTTCTAGTTTAGAGTGGATTTATTATCCCCTTATGATCCTATGTGGCACATATAGTGTAATGCACTCGCTATTGGTGAGTGATACAAGTAACAAAATATATTATATTTTTATTTTAACATTTATATAATTAAAATATCATTTTTTTACTTTATTTGTTTTATGTTTTTTTTTATAATTTTTATTGTTTTTTCTTTTACCCACACTAATGGAGATTATTGGGTACCTTTCTCAGCTTTCATCTCTTTCTCTTTTACCCCGATCTTCCTCCGCAACCTTTCTCAGTTTTCATCTTTGTCTCTTCCTCCGCAACCTCAAACTAATGGAGATTATTGACAGAGAAAGAGATGAAAGCTAAGAGAGGTTGCGGAGGAAGACTGGAAAGGACAGGTGAGAGAAGCATCGAAAATTTGACAAATTATTGAGGGAGAATCGCGAGGCCATGTTCAAATCAAGTAACAAATATCATATCTGAGCCGGAGGGAGAATTTCAGTTTTTATTGATACAATAAATATTTAATTTTCAGCAAAAAAACTAAAGGAGAAGTACGCAAAAATGGTTGAACGATCTAAGAAGAACCACCGAAGATTTGATAGTGTCTTATATTTTTCAATTTTATTTTTGATTGGCTATAGAAAATGGTTGAGATGATGTTAAAGTGTGGTGGGTGGTGGCTATGGCAGAGAATCGTCAGCGCCGTGAGAAAGAAGAGGTCACCAGCGTTATTGAACATTGTAGAAGAAAGAAAAGGGATTTTTTTAAAAATACATAGAATAAAAAATAACAGTATGCAATTAAAAAAAAGTTAAAATATTAAAATAAAATAACTGACACATGGTAAGTATCAATTTGTGCGTGGATTCACTTCCCTTCTAAAATTTGGGGTTGACCAAAAAAGAGGACATTTTTACTGCTTTTAAATTGTTTAAGGAGTTACTAGGACATTAACAAAGTTCAAGTGTCTTTTTTAAAAAAGTTTTATTGTTGAATGTGATAATTATGTATTTTCTCTATTTAAAAGATCACTTATTTATAAGAAATTATATATGAAAATCATTAAACTTTATTTTATATCGGCAAACTGCACAAGTACCCTCTATATATGACCGAAAAACTCTCAATGGCGTTTTAATTTGATGGTATTTAGGAACAAATTATCCTGTGATTGTTGCACTACTATTTTCCAAAATAAATGTGAGTATCTTCTGTTGCCTCCACTAGTCAGTCTACATAACCCAAAATCATAACTACATAATAAAATGTTACCCTTTACCAAGGAGTGTAGGAGTTGCTGGTACACGAGGAATCTGTATGTTGGCTTGCAAAGGAAGCACCATTGAGTTTTCTCTAGGGATTGCAATTATATGATTTACCCCTTAATGACCCATCCATTATGCTCCTAGATAGCGTTGTTGACACCCAAATGTCAAAAAGTTAAAATAAAAAGAAAGTAAGAATGTCAACCAAACAATCCATCACTTCAATTTATCGATATCAATACCAGAAAATGGTTCCCTACATGCCCTACATTCAGCCTCTTGTTTTCCCAATGATGAACAAGTTCCTCAGATGCTAATCGCTTTGTTCCAAGAGCTTCATTGTGCGAAGGAAGACAGGAGAGATCAAACTAGTTTAGTTACACGCACAGATATCTGGACTAAAAGCAAACACGTACAGGTAAAAAGAAATTTTTCAAAGAGAAACAACATACACAATGAAATCCCAGAAAGTGGGGTCTGGGTAAGGAAAAGTGTTCGCAAACATTTCCTCTATCTTGTGGAGGTAGAGAAGTTGCTTACTAAATACCCTTCTTTCAAGTTAAGCAAATCAGAGACATAATGGAAAGGAGAAACAACATCAAAGGAAACGCGACAACTAATAGGAAACCAGTGCTGAGCATAAAGTAAGGAATAGTCCCATAATCAAAATAGTGAGATCACCTACGCAAGAATAACAAACAACAGATGATAACAGATACCAAACACTGAAAAATAGCAAGTCCAAGCAACATAACTTACGGCTTGCCTTTGATCTTCCCCCTATATTACTGCAAAAAAATAATTATTTTTAAAAAGATATTCTGCTCAGAAACATCTTGTATAAATTTTCAAATCAATTTTTCCTCCCAACATAAGTAAAATTAATTGGAAGCCCTTGATCAATATATGTTATTGATGTATAGGTTCCAATGGTTTTGAAAGAGCTAAAATGAAACTGGGAAAACTAGTCAGCTATAAAGTAGAAATAGTTAAAAAGAGCTCTTCAAGGACAATGACTATGACAAGCAAGGGCTCCTCAAGTGTAATCACACTCCACCTCCAACCCTGAGGTTCCGGGTTTGAGTAACCAAGGAAGAACAAAGTAGGGATCTAAGGTGAAGGGTAACAACAAAAAATTAAAATAAGTACAGTGACTGCATAAGCATTCTGATATATATACTTCTTTTGCATAAAGTATAAGCTTGTGATATATACTCATTAATTTAACAGAAAACAAATGAAAGATTTCTGATGTGCAAACCTGTAATCGGGATACTGGCAAGAGAAGACAATGAAGCTGGAGGTGCATTGCATTTTTTGTGCTACAAGAGAAGATGTGCATCCACATGACACCACTAGTTAAAAATGCTTTGTGATACATTGGATGTATTTAATATTCTATTTGCAAATAACTAAGCACGAGAATAGTAGTTGTGAAAGGCACAACTGCAGATCCAGTCACCATTACGCCATCCATTTGGATCTGGAAGCAGCAGATTCATTTGGCTTGCATATGGAACTCCAAGAGTTTGCAACAGTCTATAGTGATGAGTAGGCTGGCTTTGGTATTGACCAGCCTCTCCTAGAGACATGTTTGTGCTCAAAGGAAGTTTTTGGAGAGGTCCATATCCTAAGAACCCAATGTTCAACCTTTGTTCCATACCTCCTTGTGTCCTGGCAAAATAATTTGGATGAGATGGGAGATATGCTCTAGGGATTGCAATTGCTGGCATTGCTGCTACCTCCTTTGGTTGTCCGCATTTTTTGTACTTCTCTCTTGATGCATAATTCTTGTTAGTGCAACTTAATGGAGCATCCCGGCCCACACCCAATATATATTGGATCCCGGAAGAGGAAACAAGCGAAGAATACGCACGTCAACCCCGCCATCCAAGATGAAAACAGACAGGAGAAAACATAAAAATACCCAACCTAGCTGAAATCAGGTTTATCATAAAGTTTAACATAACAAATAAATCTCTCTTAAAATATGAATAATGCATTATAACCTCCACTATATTTAGTAACAACAACATATCCACTGAAATCTCACAACTGAGGTCTGGGAAGGTACAATGTGTGCAGACCTTACCACCACCTCATTGAGGTAGATAGACAACTTTCAAAAGACATTGAGCTCAAATGCAAAAAAATCTGGTATAAAGAAGGAGAAAATGAACAGAATATAGCAAATAACAATGAATCAGTCCAAAGGTCTATTAGGGTAGAATAGTTAAAAAACAATAATAAACAATGAATAAAATAAAACACAAGAACTACAGTAAGACAACTAATACCATCGCACACAACAGCCACGCAAGATAACACAACAATACTATTAACTTTCTATCCTAATATGTGCACTCTATACCGTCCTACCTAGGTTCACATCCTTGGTAAACTGAAACTACGTCATATCAATTTCTCATACTTTCCTCACTAGTGTGACCATCTTAGCCTCTCTTTCCTCATACTTTCCACCACAACATATGGCAAAGACAATTCAAAATAGTCAACTACTAGAAGCTTTTGGTTTATGATTTGCTCACGAACATCATCTACATCATCTTTATTTAGTCCATTTGGATTCTATAATTTGCCTAATGACAACATACACTATATTCAATCTCATTGTTTGGCTTGTCTATACAGGTAATTAATTGATGTAAAAAACCCTAAGTGAGTTAGAAAAACTAAGAGTAGTAGCTAGGAAATTCATAGCTCACTAAAGCGATAGAGCCAATCATGCAATATGTTGCACGAAACATATGGAAAGCAGCCAACTTATATATTACTTTAAAAGCATGTAGTCCTTGGAAACGTTGATTTAATTCTTTAAGCTTCATTTAAAAAACATAACAACAGACAAAAATTTTCAGATACTTTTTCCCTTATATTTAGTATTTTTAAATAAACTAAAATTATTTGTACTAATTATTTACTTATTTAAATTAGGTACGAATCCTAATACTTTGATATTCTTTCAATTGAGATTTATCTTATGTAAATGTTTCATTTATTTGAACTATATGATATGTGTATATAGTATAAATCAAGTTATTGTACACAAAAAAAAACAAAAATTAAATTTGATATTTAGTAGTACTTTATGAGACCTCATGGTAATTCAGGTCTCTTTAACTTTGGTTTCCAAAGCACTCTATTTTTCTGTATTTATCAACATCTCGTATTGGATTTATAAATATTGGAAGCTAAATTTTGTATTAATATATTAAGAATGCGTTTTATTCTCATACTTACTTGTATATATGACCCCAATAGACAGAAAGTTACCAGTTATTAAAAAACACATCTAAAAATTGATATGTTGTCGTGTATATAATTCAAACGCATAATACAATATTAAGAGATATAACATGTAATAGACAAAAAATACTAATAGACAAATTATTTGTGATAAAAATCATTGCAAAGTACGTACCATCATTAAAACAAAACTCTAAAAAATAAAGCACACATAATAATATGAAAAATATTATCTAATTCAAATTTTGATTTTGATGGGTAGATTTTGATAAGAGATATTATTCGATGATATAAGTGAAGCACTAGATCATTTACTTGCATCCTTTGGTGGGGGTGATATACCGTGGTTTCACGGCATTATTATTATTTTTTTCTTAAGTTTAGTGTGTCCAAAATCCTTTTTGTGCTAATTTTTATATAAGTTTCTCCTTATTTGCAGGAAATGTGTCCAAAGATGAATTCTTAGGTTTTTTAGCGATGAAATGCAAAAGAGACCACCTACAGAGCTTGTGACGGTCCGTCATGCTCCTGACTGTCCGTAGGTGGCAGTGTAGTGCAGATGCTGAAGGAATATGGGAAAGTCTGAAAAAGTTTGGGGTTACGGAAAGTGTGACGGATCGTCGTAGACATGACGATCCGTCCTGCAGGTTCGTCATGAAGATCAGAGAAGTAGTCCCAGTACCCATATTCCAAGAGTTCAAGTGTTCTGGAACGGAGACCTTGGATGGACCGTTGTGCCTTTGACGATCCGTCATACCTGCCGTTGAGGGTAATGAAGAGAGCAGCAGAAGAAAATAGCACAAGTATGGGACAACGGAATCCATGACAGCCCGTCGTGACCATGACGATCCATTGCGAGGTCCGTTGACCCAGCTGCGTTTTGACTGATTTCCACCAAATAGAGTCCTTGTTTAATTAGGTTTTTATTTTCTATAAATAGTTCGAAAAACCTTGTTTTTGAGGTTAGACTCTAGATTGTTTGGTTAGAATCTGGACTATTTTGTTAGGCTTTGGATTATTTTTAGACTCTTTGTTAGACTGTTTGTCCTTCAATTAATTTCAGTAATTGATTATTGGTGATTTTTTTTGATTAATCAAGCAAACTTTCGGATTTTACTCTTTCTCGTTGAAGTAAGTACATGAATTCTTATATCATATATTTGAATATTGTGATTCTGACTATGGGTAACAAAACTCCATAACTAGGGTTGTGGGAACCATAGAAAAATAATAAGGTAAAACCTAACTAAAATAAAAATTCTAGAATAGTGTCTTGCATGTATTGATAATTCTTTCGCTTAGAAGTCTTTTTAACGGATGGTCAACATTAGAAATCGCCTTAATGCTACTTGCTGCACCAAGGAGGTAGATTATAGGAAAAGAATTATCAACATAGATTTAGTGTATACTATCTAATAGGCTAGTATTGATTTGTACGAGGTAATAACTTATTCAAATATCGAATACGATACTTAAAATGAGGTAAAGATAAGGGTTAGGATAGCAACTCACGTAGCCGGACCAAGGTGCCGAGTAAAATTTTCTAGATTCCGGACCAAGGATTTAGAAATACATAACTTATCATTTTGCATGCAAGATACTAGGAAAGAATTGTTATAGTTAGAATTATCAAGTTATGAACCTGTGGGGAACACGTAAACCCTAGTTACTTTGATTAATTGATTAAACTCCAACATTCGAAGCTGTTAGTTGTCTCCTTTAATTTCGCTAGTTATTTTCATTTATTTAGGAATAGAAACCCCCTTTTTATCATTTTTGCTTTCCAAGGAAGTAATTGACTAAACGATAGTAATAATTAATTGTAGTTAAGTCTAAACTATTTTCCTCGTGGGAACGATCCCAACCTCACTAGTTGGGTTATTTACTAGACACGACCGCTTTATTTCTTATTTGAGAAGTAAGTTTGAGCATATCAAATTTTGGCGCCGCTGTCGGGGAAAGTAGCTTTTAGATTAACTTAAACTTATTACTATAGTTTAGTTGATATTTTCTTTATTTTACTTTTTTTTTATTGTTTTTAATTCGTGCAGAACTACCCTCATTGTATGCCAAATACACGGAGAGGAAGACAACCCCTGTTTCCCTATGATCACGAATTAGAGCGTACACTACGCAACATGAATAGAAACTTGGGAATTAATGATGATGATCAAAACCAGAACATCCCAGCTCCGGTTGATGTTCATGGTCATTTGTTACCCGATGCCTTGGGTTAACACCAACAGAGGGGACAAAATCCCGCTACACGACCCCAAGCATACTATAGAGGCTATGACAACATAGTAGACTTCAATGGTCCACTTGTCTTTCCCACTCTACCACTAGGCTACACCTTCGTGGCAATTAGTAGCCTGATGCAAATACTCACTGCCAGAGGTTTGTTTTCAGGGATACCTTCTGAGGATCCACATGCCCATATAGCAAAAGTAAGGGAAGTGTGTAAAAGTTGTGCAGGGAGGCCTGACCTGGAGTTGGATGTAATAGGGCTCAGAGTGTTTCCTCTCTTACTGACGGGAGAGGCTGCTATATGGTTCACTAAGCTCCCGTACAACTCAATTTTCACTTGGAACCAACTAAGGGATGTTTTCTTAGCACACTACTATCCGGTCTCCAACAAACTAAACAACAAAGACAGAGTGAACAACTTTGTGGCACTACCAGGAGCGTCAGTTAGTTGTTGTTGGGATAGATTCAGCTCGTTCTTGAGAAGTTTCCAAATCACCGTATAGATGATGAGTCACTGAAGGAATACTTCTATCGAGGACAGGATGATAATAATAAAGTAGAGTTGGACACTATAGCAGGTGGATTTTATGGGGAGTGTCCTTGTGCTGAGATTGCTAAAAAATTAGAGAAAATCTGTCGGAATAATAAAGCTTGGAGTACTAGGAAGTCAGATACCGGGAAAAATACCTTGGAAGTGTAGTACACTCACAACCCAGCCACATATGAGATTCGTGAAGAAATGGCTCACATGAGAACTGAGCTTGAGTTGGTACTAAAACATATCACTAGAGGTGTAGAAAAGATAAATGCAGTTAACTACTTGCCTAAACCACCACCTCCTAATGATGAATGCTATTATGCGGAAGACTCCTATGCAATAAATGAGCATACGGGGGGTTTGTGATCGAGCGCCCAAGGTTCAAATCAGGATAATTGGCACCAAACTCAAGGGAACCAAGGTCGGATCTATGGTAACTATAACCGTGAGGGTCATTATGTCTGAGATGGAAACTACAACCGCGACAACAACTTCAATAGAGGTAACTACGGTAACAAAAATGATAGGAATGGGCCCTATGTCCCTCCTCAAAATCTTAAAGTTACTCCTAGGGATGATAGTATGGCGCGAGTTGAGGATATGTTGCACAAAATGATGATGAGGTTCAATGCTAGTTATGACCACATTAAAGAGTTAAGGTGTTATTTAGCAGGTATTGGGCAAAAAGTCGATACACATGAAATATCGATTAAGCAGATCGAGTTGCAAATGGCCCAATTAACTGCGACAGTGAACACACGGCAACCGGGCACTCTTCCTAGCAACACTACCAAAATCCAAAAAATGATGCATACTGAATGGCAATCACTACTCAGGGTGGTAAGCAAACCATTAACCCACCTATACCGTCTAATAAGGAAAAGGTGAGAAAGAATGATTATAGGGTGGTAAAGGGTAGTGGTGAAGCAGAAGAGAGCACTGGAAACGATTCAGAAGTCCCTATGAAGGTAATTCCCATGCCTAGACCACCACCACCCTTCCCTTATAGATTAGTGAAAAAGACCAAGGATGGTAAATATCGGCGTTTTATAACAATGCTGAAGCACTTTCTATCAATGTCTCTTTGGTAGAAGCTCTAGAACAAATGCCCGGTTATGCCAAGTTTATGAAAGATATGGTTACAAAGAAAAGATCGGTCAATTTCGAGGATGATGATAGACTGTAACATAAGAGTGCTATTGTTACAAGATCTCTCGTACAAAAGAACTACGATCCGGGTGCGTTCACTATTCCTTGTACAGTCGGGTCATTGCATTTGGCGAAAGCATTATGTGATTTGGGAGCAAGCATAAATCTCATGACCCTCTCGATTTACAAGATGTTGGGTTTGGGTGACCCAAAACTCACTTCGATGCGGCTACTGATGGTTGATCGAACAGTAAAAAGGCCTATAGTGATACTCCGTGATGTGCTAGTAAAAGTGGAGTCATTAATATTTCCTACAGATTTTGTTATTCTTGATTGTGAAGTCGATTTTGAAGTGCCTATTATTCTTGGGAGGCCATTCCTTGCTACATGTAGAGCCTTTGATATAGAAAAGGGGCAGATGATATTTCGGTTGAACAATGAAGAAGCGACCTTCAACATTTGTAGGACCATGAGGCAGAGTGGTGAGCTTCAATCGGTATCCGCCATATCCCACAAAGAAAAGATGAAGAAGGAGAATGAAAAAAAAAGTGCAAAACAAGAGTTAATGGTTGGGGATTTGGTGCTTTTAGATAGTTCTGGGTTGCCTTGTCTTCCGGGAAAGCTCAAGTCCAAACGGACTGATCCTTACTTGATTACACAAGTATTCCCTCATGGAGCAGTTGAGTTAAAAACCAAGGAGGGAGTACGGTTTAAGGTGAATAGAGAACAAATAAAACTCTATTTTGGGCATACTGCATCGGTGAATGAAATGATAGAGGCATACCATCTTGATGAAGGCTGACTAATCAAGTGTCCTCAGTCGTGCCGGGACGTTAAATCAGGCTCTTGTTGGGAGGCATCCGGATACTTACAGTTTTTTTATTTCTAGCAATGGTAGCATTTTGTACTACTGGGTTTTAAATTTGCAGGCACATCACCAGGAAATTTTGCAGAAAATCACTCTCCAGCAGTCACTAACGGATACGTCGATGGACCGTTGTGCCTGTGACAGACCGTCGCATGAATCCGTCGTGCCAGGTACGTCTTTCTGCTATTTTCAAACTAGGGCACACGCTACAGAACCAACGACGAACCATCACAACCGAGACGGACCATCGTCGTGGAATCGTCGCGTCTTTAATAAAGCGTACCCGACCCGACCCAGCTAGGGTTTCTTAGAAATTCATCATTTAAAACCCCCACCCCTTCATTTCACCGATTCTTTATCTCTTTCTCCCATTTCCCTCCCTTTTCAACTTTCAAAGCTCTCTTACAACCGATCTTTTTCCCCTAAATTCACTAAATTCCCAAAAGTCATCATCTACTAGGCGGAGCTGCTGCTGTGGGTATCTTCTTGATCACCAAGTACCTTTCCTTGTTATTTTTCTCAAATTCTCAGGTATGTGTCTCTAATTTTTACTCATTTATATTGTATTTTTGTTTATCAATTAGTATTAGCCTAGTTCTTCTTGATATGTTCATTTTTTTTATAAAATTTGTCTGACCTAGGTTAAAAATCCTCGAAAATGTCGTGTTAAAACCCTAGAAATAGGTGCTTTAGCATTGCTAGTTTACTAGGTATTTGGGTTAGAAAAATGTAGGTTAAAACACTACCAATTCAATTTGGGTCATAGGGGATGAATGGGGCATCTCCAAATCTGTCACTGGGTTACAAAATGAGACCTTGATGACGGACCTTCGTACCCACGACGGACCGTTATTGGGTATGTTCCAAATGCCCTAACACCCCACTGTCCAATTTTCTCTAAGTGTCTTCGAATGGACATATGCGATAGACCGTTATCCCTACAACAGTGCGTCCTGCACAACCGTTCTGGTTGTTAGAGACCCTATTCCTAAGGATCTCTCATTTTTTTTAAGTTTCCTCAAACGGACAACTACGACGGACCGTCATACCGACGACGGTCCATCTTGCATGACCGTTATGATGGTCAGAGACCCCTCTCCTAAGGGTCTCCATATTTTTTTGAAGTGTCCTCTAACTGAAACCTACGACGGACCGTTGTACATGTGACGGTCCATCCTGCACAACCGGTATTGTTGTAAGAGACCCTTTTCCTAAGGGTCTCTCTCTATTTTTCTAAGTATCCTCAAACGGACAACTACGATGAACCGTCATACCCTCGACGGTCCGTCTTGCATGACCGTCATGATGGTCAGAGACCCCTCTCCTAAGGGTCCCCATATTTTTTTTAAAGTGTCCTCTGATGGACACTTACGATGAACCGTCATACCTCTGACGGTCCGTCCTGCATATACCGTCATACTTGTTAGAGACTCTCCTTCAGGTCTCCATATAAACATAGTCTAAGTAAGACACGACAAACCCCATGATGGTCTGTCGTACTCACAACGAGCCGTCACCTGGTCCGTTGTGTTTCACTTTTACTATAGCAATGTCATTTTATTTTATTTTTTATTTATTTATGTTTTGTGGTTTTGTTTGTCTTGTTTGGTCCTTCTGGTACTGATATTGATCCTTTACAGACACTATCCACTATGGAAACAAAACAAGATCGAGTCAATACACGCGGGCGATCGAAGTCTGTCGCCCCGTCTGCCCGCCTGGTCATTGGCTCTGATGATGAGCGTGACCCCGAGTACGTGCCTCCAGGAACTTTCACCCCATCCCGTGCTGCACGGGCTGCCAGAGCCACACCCAAAAAGGTGGCGTACGGCGTAGTCACTGCCTCCCAGTCTGATGAGGAGCGCACACTGAGCGGCACACCTTATGGGTCAACCACTAATGAAGAAGGAGCGTCTGGCTCCTTAGGAGTTTCGTGGTCGGAGGAAGCCTCCGGATTTGCTGACGTTCCCGCACCCACATGATAAACCATGGTTTCACGGTATCATTAATACTTTTTCCTTAACTTTAGTGTGTCCAAAAGCCTTTTTGTGCTAATTTTTATGTAAGTTTCTCCTTATTTACAAGAAATATGTCCAAAGATGAATGCGGAGGTTTTTGAGCGAAGAAATGCAGAAGAGACCACCTACGGAGATTGTGACGGTTTGTAGGTGGCAGCGTAGTGCAGCTGCTGAAGGAATATGGGGAAGTCTAACCAAGTGTTGGTTTACGGAGTGCGAGACGGACCGTCGTAGCGATGACGGTCTGTCCTGCAGGTTCGTCATGAAGATAAGAGAAGTAGCCCATGTAACCATATTCCAAGAGTTCAAGTGTTTTGGAACGGAGACCCTCGATGGACCGTTGTGCTCGTACCGATCGGTTATACCTGCGATCGAGGGTAATGAAGAGAGCAGCAGAAGAAATTTCATCAGGTATAGGACGACGGAGTCCATGACGGTCTGTCATGACCAAGACGGTCCGTCGATGCAGCGCCGTTTTTTATAGATTTCCAGCAAATAGAGTCCTAGTTTAATTAGGTTTTTATTTTCTATAAATAGTTCGAAAAACCTGATTTTAGAGTTTAGACTCTGTATTATTAGGTTAGACTCGAGATTATTTGGTTAGGCCCTTGATTATTGTTAGATTTTTGATTATCTTGAGACTTTTATCATTGATTGTTGGTGATTTTTGTTGATTAATCAAGCGAACTTTTGGATTTTACTCTTTCTCATTGAAGTAAGTACATGAATTCTTATATCATATATTTGAATATTGTGATTATGACTATGGGTAACTAAACTCCATAACTAGGGTTGTGGGAACCATAGGAAAATAATGAGGTAAAACCTAACTAAAATAACAATTCTAGAATAGTGTCTTGAATGTATTGATTATTCTTTCGCATATAAATCTTTTTAACGGATGGCCAACGTTAGAACTCGCCTTAATGCTACTTGCCTGACCAAGGAGGTAGATAATAGGAAAAGAATTATCAACATAGATTTGGTGTATACTATCTAATAGGCTAGTATTGATTGGTACGAGGTAATAACTTAGTCAAATATCGAATACGATGCTTAATATGAGGTAAAGATAAGGGTTAGGATACCAACACACATAGCCGGACCAAGGTGCGGAGTGAAAATTTCTAGATGCCGGACCATTGATTTAGAAATATATAACTTATCACTTTGCATGCAAGATACTAGGACAGAATTGTTATAGTTAGACTTATAATGTTATGAACCTGTGGGGAACACGTAAACCCTAGTTACTTTGATTAATTTATTAAACTCCAACATTCGAAGATGTTAGTTGTCTCCTTTTATTTCGCTAAGTATTTTCATTTATTTAGGAATAGAAACCCCCCTTTTTATCATTTTTGCTTTCCAAGGAAGTAATTGAATAAACAATAGTAGTAATAAATTGAAGTTAAGTCTAAAATATTTACCTCGTGGGAACGATCCCAACCTCATTAGTTGGGTTATTTACTTGACACGACCGTTTTACTTCTTATTTGAGAAGTAAGTTTGAGCGTATCAAATTTTGGCGCCGCTGCTGGGGATCCAACCTGCATGACCTTAATGACGGTCACAGACCCCTCTCCTAGGGTCTCCGTATTTATTTCAAGTGTCCTCTGAAGGACACCTACGACGGACCGTCATACCTGTGACGGTCCGTCCTACATGACCGTTTCGATGGTCAGACACCCCTCTCCTAAGGGTCTCCATATTTTTTTCAAGTGTCCTCTGAGAGACACCTACAACAGACCGTCTTGACTATGACAGTCCGTCCTGCACATACCTTCATACTTGTAGGAGACTCTCCTTTAGGGTTCTCCATATAGAGATAGTCTAAGTAAGACACGACGGACCCCATGACGGTCCGTCGCACTCACGATGAACCGTCACCTGGTCCGTTGAGTTTCACTGTTACTATAGAAATGTAATTTTATTTTAATTTTTTTTATTTTGTGTGGTTTTTCTTGTCTTGTTTGCTTATTCTAGTATTAATATTGATCCTTTACAGGTACTACCTACTATGGCACAAAAATAAGATCGAGTCAATGCACGCGGACGATCAAAGTCTGTCGCCCCGTCTTCGCTCTTGGTCATTGGCTCTGATGATGAGCGTGACCCCGAGTACGTACCCCAAGGCACTTCCACCCCATCCCGTGATTCAAGAGCCACACCAAAAAAGGTGGCGTCCGGCGTAGTTACTGCGTCCCAGTCTGATGAGGAGCGCACACTGACCGACACACCTTCTGGTTCATCCACTAATGAAAAAGGAGCGTCTAGCTCGTTAGGAGTTTCGTGGTCGGAGGAAGCCTCCGGATCTGTTGAGGTTCCCGCACCCACCACCGCTGCAGCGTCGGCCTTGTATGATGAGGCTGACAGTTTGAAATCCACACCCAGTTCACCAGCTTGTGCTCTCACTCGGTCAGCGACCAGCCTACCGGTGGTGTGTAGACGGAAAGTTTCAAGTGTATTCTGATGCCAAGTTCCTGAATGACAAAGGAGTTATGACTCGGACACTTACATTGGAGAAGCGGGTCCGTACGGGAAGTCTCCCGACTATGCTTGAGATCCACAATCTCTTCACCAGACATCGACTGGAGTGGACAACACGTTCGTTTGGACGTTATAGGAAAGAGCTGGTCCGAGAGTTCTATGCATCCTACGTAACGACTCTCCGATCGCAGATTTATAGGTGGGCTGCCACCGCCAAATAGGCCCCACTGGAGCAGGTCCGAGTACATGGATTTCTGGTTGATATCTCCCTGCTTGCTATCCGCCGGTTTGTTTACGGCGAGAATATTAATGCTAATCGGACCCCTCTCACTGCCCGAGTTTGACTACCAATGACAGATTGTCAAAGATGGCCAATTTCTGCGTGAGCCATCGCTGAGAGAGACCACCAAGAGGTGTATGGCCCTGCACTTGTCCGTTGATGGAGAGGGTGCCGACCGGGTGACTGACCCGAAGGGGGCCATCAAGAAGGCCAACCTGACTTTCATGGTGAAGTTTTTGTGGTTGATTGTCCGCCACTGCCTTTCCCCCACAGCCGCTGATAATATCGTCACATGGGATCGAGCAGTACTGATGGCGGCGATGATAGCCGGGTTCGAGGTGGATTTTGCGTGGCTTCTACAGGTGGTCATGCACGAGAGGGCTTTTAAAGTCACAACTACATACCCTTTCCCGTGCATGATATTTTCTCTATGCAAGTCTGTCGGTTTGCCTATATGGCATGTTGATCGACTCAAGACCCCGCTGGGCACAGTTGATATCGTCCTCATTAGGGATGAGGCCAATGAGTTGGCTCCACGCAAAGCGCCCCGTCTAGAGTTGCCTCCTCTTGGTGACAGTCTGGCTGAGATTGTAGCACAGACCCACATGGCTACGCAGGCCGCTTCCACTGACACTACCCCGATCGAGTCTATCCCGTGTAGTAGCACTGCCCCGAGCTCCTCTCGCTCAGCACCTTTCTCTACTCTGGTCCCGCTTGCTGGAATCCAGAAATTAGAGACACAGATGGCCACACTTCTGCATCACATCCAGCCTTCGATGTTGAAGTCTATTGCTAAGACAAAAGAGCGCTTGGAGCGGAGAATCGTCCAGCACACAAAGCGGAAGATCGCTGAGGTTCATCAGCTCTTGGACGCTTTTGAGTTGCGAGTACTAGCCCTACCAGCCCCTCTAGTGGATGTGTCGACCCTTCAGGCTGCGGTCGACAGTCTTCGAGCAGATATTGTTACGATCTTAGAGGCTATGGTGCCTGAGTCTTAAGCCCCTTCTGTAGAGCCTGCTGAAGACACAGTGATAGCGGCCCTATTCGCCAATTCATAGATTCCACCACCTCCCCTTTGAGAGAATGCCAAGAGGCGTAGGGGTCGAGAGGAGGATGAGGCGCGAGCACGAAAGAAGGAGCGCAATGAGATAGAGGCTGTGAGGAGAGCCTCGCTTGCTGAGGAGGAGGCGCGTCAGATGAGAGAAGAAGAGTTAGCTACTGGGGTGTCTAGATTCAGAACTGTGGAGATAGCGGGAGGCACTGCTGATAGTACTGTAATAGACAATTTGGAAAGGATCATAGGCCATTATTCAATATAGCACATTTTTAGCCTAAATAAAACAAAAACCAAATGAAATTTATCCTTCTTTGATCCAAATTATTTGAGCTTAAATTAGACCTTTCTTTCTGACCCCAACTGATCTTTTTTGGGAATAATGTGTTGGCCATGGTCCCTCCTTTGACATGTGCACCTCAGCTAATGCCAAAAGCATAAGTTGATGGTGGCTAATGCAGTAAACAACATTTTTATGGACCTGACCCAACTTTGGGTATTGTGTACTTTGACTCATGGAAAAGCCATGAGTTGAGGTTGGCTATTAGTAGGAATGCTCTGGAAAGTCGGTTGAAAGAATAAAGAGAGAGAAAGAACAAAAGTAAAGTGACTCAAAAATTAGTTGAAAGAAAAGTAAAAATGAAAAAAATAAAAATAAAATATACAAGCAAGAAAAGAAGAGAGTCACTTACACAAACGAAGAAAGGGAAAATAGCAATGTGAAAGAATGTGGAAAACTGGGCAAAATAAAATAATAGAAAATGGTATTTTTGACCTATATGTCAAGGAGGGCAAAAAGTCACTAATGTATACCTAAATATACCCTACCTGACCCTTAGCCTATGTTACAAGCTAAGAAAGTCCTATCGTGATCCTAAGGGTTGTATAGCGAACTTAAAGAAGTGAAAATAAGGGCAAGCTTATGGAAATAGATATGAATGAGTGTGAATTTGTTCTGAGAGTGACTGTTGAAAAGTAAACCTTATACTCAAACTGAAATCATTGTGTGAAAAATGAGGATTTTGTTTTGAAGTGAAGACACTAGTTGCATTACCGGAAATATTAGCACCTCGGTGAGAAATTGAAGAGGATAGGTGTTAGTGCACGGTGAGTCTGTGTCATGGTCTAATTCCACATAATTAAAGTCTAATAGTGATAGCATGCATAAATATGAAGAGATTAATAGGGATTGATGTCCAAATGATTACAAAGGATAAAACATGGATACTACTGTAGAAAGATTGTGTATTGAGTCATAGTGCGTCGCTTGAGGACAAACAACGAATTTAAGTTGAGGGTGTTGATATACCATGGTTTCACGGTATTATTAATACTTTTTCCTTAAATTTAGTGTGTCCAAAAGCCTTTTTGTGCTAATTTTATATAAGTTTATCCTTATTTGCAGGAAATCTGTCCAAAGATGAACGCGGAGGTTTTTGAGCGAAGAAATGCAGAAGAGACCACCTACGGAGCTTGTGACGGTCCGTAGGTGGCAGTGTAGTGCAGCTGCTGAAGGAAGATGGGGAAGTCCGACAAATTGTGGGTTTACGCAGTGCGTGACGGACCGCCGTACCCATGACGGTCCGTCCTGCAGGTTTGTCATGAAGATCAGAGAAGTAGCCCTAGTACCCATATTCCAAGAGTTCAAGTGTTCTGGAACGGAGACCCTCGATGGACCGTTGTGCTAGTAACGATCCGTCATACATGCCGTCGAGGGTAATGAAGAGAGCATCAGAAGAAATTTCATCAAGTATAGGACGACGTAGTCCATGACGGTCCGTCTTGACCACGACGATTCGTCGCGAGGTCCGTCGATCAACAAGCATTTTGACAGATTTCCAGCAAATAGAGTCCTTGTTTAATTAGGTTTTTATTTTCTATAAATTGTTCGAAAAACCTCGTTTTTGAGGTTAGACTCTGTATTATTAGGTTATACTATGGATTATTTGGTTAAGCCCTTGATTATTGTTAGATTCTTGATTTTTTGAGATTCTTTGAATTGATTGTTGGTGATTTTTGTTGATTAATTAAGTAAACTTTCCGATTTTACTCTTTCTCATTGAAGTAAGTACATGAATTATTATACCATATATTTGAATATTGTGATTATTACTATGGGTAACTAAACTCCATAACTCGGGTTGTGGGAACCATAGGCAAACAATGAGGTAAAACCTAACTAAAATAACAATTCTAGAATAGTGTCTTGAATGTATTGATAATTCTTTCGCATAGAAGTCTTTTTAACGGATGGCCAACGTTAGAACTCGCCTTAATGCTACTTGCCGGACCAAGGAGGTAGATAATAGGAAAAGAATTATCAACATAGATTTAGTGTATACTATATAATAGGCTAGTATTGATTGGTACAAGGTAATAACTTAGTAAAATATCGAATACGATGCTTAATATGAGGTAAAGATAAGGGTTAGGATAGCAACACACGTAGCCGGACCAAGGCGCGGAGTGAAATTTTCTAGATGCCGGACCAAGGATTTAGAAATGTATTACTTATAACTTTGCATGCAAGATACTAGGAAAGAATTTTTATAGTTAGACTTATCAAGTTATGAACCTGTGGGGAACACGTAAACCCTAGTTACTTTGATTAATTGATTAAACTCCAACATTCAAAGCTGTTAGTTGTCTCATTTTATTTCGCTAGTTATTTTCATTTATTTAGGAATAGAAACCCCCCTTTTTATTATTTCATGTTTTCTAAGGAAGTAATTGACTGAACAATAGTAATAATGGATTGAAGTTAAGTCCAAACTATTTTCCTCGTGGGAACGATCCCGACCTCACTAGTTGGGTTATTTACTTGACATGACCGCTTTACTTCTTATTTGAGAAGTATGTTTGAGCGGATCAACTATTCAACAATCTCTATGCTTTGCCTACCCTAAAGGTTCCTTTTCCTCTACACTGCCAGCAAAGTTCATCTTCCCGTTCTTATGTCCCTTTAAAATGGACAATAGCGTTAAGGAATTCTGCAACTACCAAAATTTGCTAGTCATTTGCTTGTCTTCTGTAACTGATGAATGGTTATACAATTATTCCTTATGAACTAATTGTTCAACATTTTTTACTTGGCATAGCTTGTTACATGGGTCATGAGAGGGAAATTAACTTATGTTTTCTTACAAAAAGCAGTTCCTGAGAACCTGTTTCCAAAATGAACATATTAATACCTTGACCTTACCGACTATAGAATCTTATCAACTAAATACCCTTGACAACACATTAAGTAAAAGTAACTTTTACGTCCTCTCATCCAAGAGCCCCATTTTTCTCTTATTTCACTCCTTCATTTCAAAAGTATTAAATATTGATATCATAAATGTTTTTTGGAGAATCAATCACTATATTTAGTCGAACATATTAACTAAATCTCGCTTGAGGTTTTTAATAAGACTTTTTGAAAAAAATGACAAAAAATAAAGAAAATTTAACAACAGGAATCGAAGTCAACACAGTGTGCTTGTGAGTTGCGAAGAAACACTATGAGCAGCTTTGGACCAATGGAGCAACTCATCTTATGTGTTTAAGAGAGTGCATTAGATTATATGATCCTTAATTAAGTATATACATGCTTTAACGGGTGCACATGCACCAACTCTTTGACACGTGAGTCCAACTCGGATATGAACTAATTGGTTTACACTTCTAATTACTTGGTGGGTAGCTTATTATATGATCCATGAGCAAGAACTTAGCTTCCATTTCTCACCAAAAGTACTTGCTAGAGGTAACACTTAACAAAATGAACTAATTTTAATAGCTTGACCAAACTAGTTACCGAAGCTTATCAACTAAAATCCAACTCCTACATCACCTTTATCAGTACTATCAATAAGTTCACATACATAAAAATATTACAATTTCGTAACTTCGCACAATCAGTCAAAGAATTGAAAAAATAGATCAAATTCAGAATGATACATTCCAGTGCAGATCCAGTCGCAAATTCGAGGAAACCAATTTGAATCATGAGGTGTTTTGTTGTCAACAAGGATACAAGGCTTCTTACAACTATAGCAGAAACATCTTAACACATAATTCCTATTACCGCAACTACTACACTCCCAATTTCCTTCTCATCTCATTCCTCTCTCTCTCTCTCTGTATGTTATCTTCTTTGTCTCTAAGACGAGTGAGAGGGACAATCTCACCAGCGAGTTTCAGCTCTTTCAGTACAGCAAAGATGGATTTATTTCCCTATTATTTTTTCGATAACGATGGCCTAGGGGCATATCACATGACTCAAGCCTTTGGCAAAACTTACACTCCTACCTCTAATAACACGAGAAAATACTTACATCACTTAGCTCAATAATAATTTTAAAATATTAATCTAGACATATTTTAGAAAAAAAAAAGGTTTTAAATATATTTCAACATAAATCAACATTAGATCTGGTACATTGTGATTGGACAATGTTTCAAAATTCTTCTAAGAAAATAAACCTTAATTTTAAAGCTTCTAAGAGGATTAAGGAGTTTAGAGATGGGAATATATTGGACGGGGAGGAGCAATTTATGGCTATGCAGAAAGGATGGGAGTGAATCAATCTCTAAATGGATGCGGAAAAATATACAAATACGAGTTTCCTATAATATTTTTTAATGTAGTATTACAATCTGCATTTAAGCAACTCTAGAAGATAATTATCTTTCCAATAGTGAACATTAAAATATTTATCTACATAAGATGTCCCTTGGAGAAGTAATATATTCAATCATAAAATAATAAACGAAATTATAAAATATTATATTCTATAAAATAAAGAAAACTGAAAAAATGAACTCTCACTACAAGCGGAAGACCAACTTGAGCATACATAAACATCAAAATAAAAGAAACTTTTTAAAACGGTTTACTAACTATCTCCTTGTTCAACACGTGTTGGCAATGATGGTGTCATGTAGGCCGAAAAGGGGTTGAAAATTATTTATAAAATAAGTTCGGAGAGTAATAGGACATTACTATAGTATAAGTCTGTCTCTGAGATTTTGAACATAGGTTGGGGGTACTTATGCATTTTCCCAATATACTTAGTATGAAATATAAGTTTAAATAAGATATTTGAAAACTGAAAGACTCTCTAAAACTGTCTATTGTAGAAAGGATGTTGGGATAAGACTCACGACACCTCAAAACTACTAAATGAAAATTAATTTTGAAGTCCGCTGGAGACTGAAATACAACGAGGCTCCCCAAAACTAATTGGAGAGTAGAGTGAACTCAAGGAAGTGCTTGTTGATAATCATAAAAACCTATATCTGCATCATGAAAGGATGTAGGTCGAATGACATTAGTACATAAAGGACAACATTTTGTTACAAACTATAGCTTTGTAAGGCTCATGAATTTTTTATCGTCACTTTAAAACCCTATAATTAACACCGTTAGGAAAAGTAATAGAATTTTACTCTTTTGGTATCAAAATATATTGAGTTACCCTTTTGGAAATTTTGAAAAAATTTGGTGCGCTGTTGGTTCCAGACTCTTTAGAAATTAACAAGGAATCACCTAAAAGTATGATCATTTTTTCACTACCCAAATCACCGTGATTGACACCCATACAAACCATCCGGTGGAAGAATCACTACAGCCCAATTAAGCAACTTAACAAAAAACCTAAATATATGAATATACGGAAGTAGGTTTAAATGATAGTATAACATGGAGGTTCCTTAAACTCCGAAATATTAAATGAATATATAAACATAACTATTACGGAAATTCAACCCCTAGCCTGACTTTCAATGTACCAGAATCTACTAACAAATCTGAGAAAGAGGGTTGTAATCCCGAAACTAACAAAAAGAAGTCTAACCATAAAGCCTGAGTCCGAAAGTTATGGAATAAACAATAGTGGATCCATGGAAGCCTTGAAGAACTGGATCACCCTTGATCCGGTCTCGATCAATGATCTCTTAGCCGAGGTATGTCAGTAGTCGCATGAAGATGCCCCTTGCTCAATAATAAAAACTAGCAAGTGGAATATCGGTACACAACCATAGTGTACTAGTCGGATCATGCGACCACTCCAATAAGAACAATATACATAAGTTATTACAACATATTAAACACATATATGAAATGCACAATTCATTCATCATTTTAGAGCAACATACATTGTATAATATAAATGACATATATACGTATATACATATATATCAATATATATAAACATGAGTATCACAACTGGTTCTGTCATGAAGTACATACCCAAACTGTTTGCGTGTTGGATCATGACACTTGATTCAATATATGTGTCAAAACGTGACACTTATCCAATGCATGTGTCAGAACGTGACACCCGATTCAATCAATACAATTATAATCACAAACACACTATAATGAACAATAAATATAGTCACTTGGTCAAGTAGTAGGTTCATTGCATTTAGTTGTTCACACATAATCATTTCATTAGGTTCGATTCACATTTCACTATTCATATACATGCATGCATACAATAAATAAATCAATAGGCATATATCACACAAATAGGAAATCAAACCATTACCTACCTCGATATTAAGCTTGAATCCTCTTAAGACACTTGAGTCTTTTTTTTCCGTCTGTTTTTGGTATAAAATAGTAAATAATGCATGGATTAATAACCAAGGTCTAACTTATGCGGATTAAACTAAAATATATCAACCCGAGGCGCAACCTAGGTCCTAGCGTTCAATTAGGAATTTTTCCACCTCAACTTCATACACCCCCCTCCCCAATGATAATTACCCAAGATTCTACCTTCTAAATATCAAAACACGGATTATGGGATTAATTATATTATCTTTTGCGCTAGAAATCGTGGAAAATTGTCAAGAATCACCCTTGATCGTCTCTTGGATCACAAGAATGATGTTTTTTTAGAAAATGATGATTTTTGAATTTTTCTCGGCTTAAGTTCTTGATTTTCCCGCCACAGCGGTATTCAACATCACAGCGGCCCCATCCCTGCGGCTTGCACGGAGACAAGATTATAATTTGGGTTTCAAGCACTCATTTCACAACACATCTTCAACCCTTGACATTCAGAAACTACCCTTTCACGCCAAGATCAGTTTCAAAAGTTCTACTAGCCCAAATTCGATTATGTAAAGTTGTACATGCTACTTAACTTCTTGGTTATCAACTCATAGGATAAAATTCATAATTAGATCCCCCATGCATTACCAGATTTGTCTAAACCTCCCCTACTCTGATTTCGTCCAAGTTTGGTTTAGACTAGAATTTCCAAATTTACTACAAAAAAAAGTTTTCTACCCAAAATCTTCGCCATCGGTTTCTCCATAACGATGAAAATAGGTTGTTACAACTTTACCATTGTTGGCATACATGTTTACGGGGGTGAGTTTCCTGACCTCTCCCCTATATCGGTGCTAAATACTACTCCAATAATATAAATATATATATATATATATATATATATATATATATATATATATTATATATATATATATATATATAATATATACATACATACACTCATGATTTTATGTTTAAAAACAGAAATCTTCATATGGTTTGAATTAATTGCTCAAAATATCCTCTTAAAGAGATATATGCTCTTGAAATAATTTTCAAACTAGTAACTCATTTAGAAATTTCAGTTTCTCTTTTATCAATGTTAAAATTGATAACTATGGGAATACATAGTCACCTTATAATCTTGCTCAACTCATATTTGAAAAATCATTCACAAAACATATCAAATTCATATTATAATATGACTATTGATGACTCGAGAAGTCATACTGCATAAACATTAATGGTACATCTAGATACTATACTGTTCATACATTGATGACAAACTCGTTTGTCATACTAATTATGTTTTAGAGAACTCTTTTTCAAAACTAATTTTTACTTCCTAAAAAAACTCAATCTAAATTGAATTGTTGGCTTTAAAAAGCTTCTGAAAATTTATAACTCAAAATAGGGTTCATGATAAAATATAAACATGAACAAATCAACTCAAGGATCTTAATAACAATATTGAAAGTCAATAATTGGCGATATAATTTTTAAAAGGAACATAAACTCAAGAACTCACTCAACTTATCTAAAAAATACTCAAATCTAAGGGTAAAATTCTAGATTTCTCTTTTACTGATTTGAAAGAAGATGTAGGACGTGAGGACGAACTAGTCCAATACTATGATAGCCTTACATACCTAATAGAACAAGGTTTTTGAAGAATATGTGGGATGAACTTGATTAGAGGCCTTGAAACCATAACATTAAGGAGAGAAATCAAGAAAATCTTGAAATTTCTTGAATTAGTTTCTTGAAATTCTATGGCCAAAAATTATAATTTTCATTAGTGTTCATAATTTTATCGAGAAATTTGAGTTGGAAAGAATGATTCTTGGAGAAGGACTTACCTTGAAGAAGAATCGTTGAAACCGATCTGAAAGATATTGAATGAGCTTGAATGGAGTTTTCTAATTTAATTTTTCCTTAGGGTTTTACCTAGGGTTTGAGAGATAAAAGAATGATGGGTTAAAAGATGATCATATGATTGGTTTTTAATATTTTATTAGTCAATAAGTTCGTTTAGGATTTTCTTGGAGGTAAAAAGATAAAAATAACCCTTTTTAATGTTTTTTCGTCAGCTTATTCGTCATTGCAATGTATCAATTACTAAAATTTTCATAAATTTTTAAATAGAAACGGGATTGACGAAAAATTTTTGGCGTTGCAAAACAGATTCAAATACCTTTAATCTGATAGGTTATGGGTTACATAACTCCTTATATTCTAAGGGATATGTTCATTTGAAGTTGACCCAAATAAAATCTTGCATCAAAACATAAAAGAACATAGGAATGAATTGAATGAACTCTCTTCTAAAACCTTAAGGGGTCATTTGGTACAAAATTGATAACACAGGGATTAGTAATGCATGGATTAGCAATGAAGGAATTAGTAGTGCATTGATTAGTAATATAATGCTTATTTTTATCAGGTGTTTTGTTCACTATTCCCACCTCATCTTGTGTTTAGATTAAAACTCTATGAAAAAAAACTCTTTCCAATTATACCATTGAATTATTTTTTAAGTAGGCCAAGGAAGATAATCGGACAATATATATTTTTCAATGGTCTTCTAACTAGCTATGAGAACAACAATTTTGTTGTCATGTATGCTATTTTTTCACTTGAATTACTTGAGTATAAATTATTGTCATCTTAATAAATTTATCTTTCACAAATGTCATTTTTTCAGTTTAAAAAAGATAAACCATCTACTTTTAATATCAAAAGATGGACAACAATCATAAAATTGAATAAACCATCTACATTCACGCATATATTTTGCAAGTTGCAATTTTAATATGTATGTAATTTTTTTAATTCTTTAAAATACAAATAATTAGATAACCACACAAATATATATATATATATATATATATATAGATATATATTATAATATCTATATATATATATATATATATATATATATATATACACACACACACACCACACATACACATATATATATATACATACATACATATATATGTAAGATCACACACGTCATATACAAATAAACAACTCACATTTAAAATTTGTACTAATTTGTATTGGATATATTTGGTAACAAACAATTCTCTAAAAATAATTTTTAAACTAATTTATTTAAATAAATTTACTAGTATAAATATAAATCATAAAATCAAGAAAATAAATAAATTAATGGGAAAATACATAAAAACCCCTTAAACATGGCAGCAAAACTACTTTAACACTTAAACTATACGGGTTTTTAAATAACCCCTTAGCACCTTTCAAGTGAATTTGAATACACACGAATAACTAACGTGGCAAGTCATTAAAGGTCACCCAATAATATTTCTTTCCTCTATTTTCCTTACACCCTACAACCCCCATGTTCTTAGTGCCACCATCCCCTTCATCTTCCTTACACCCTACCACCCCCCCCCCTCAACCCCACTTGCACCATATCTTTCTTCTTCATGACCCCCCCCCCCCCAAACCTCTTTTCCTTTCTTGAAACCCTCATTATGACCCTATACCTCCTCAATGAACCCCATCGCGATCCTTTTTCTTTCTCTTCTAGCCGCCTCAATCACCTCTTTCCTTGACATTTACTTTTTCTTCATCGAAAAACTTTCCAGCTTCTTAATCTTTCTCTGAAACACCTCCATCCCCCCCACCCACACCCCCCATTTTCTTTGAATCAGTGAAATGTTTGATAAACACAGAAAAAATAGAAAAGTCAATAATTTATTTTTTCTTCTAAATTATTATTTATGGCAAAGTTAAATGTCATGAACTTCAAGTTTTGTTAATGAAAATCTACAATTTCTTCATCTCAAATTAAATTTTCATTCTTTATTCATTGTTTTGTAATGTATTCAAAATTGAATGTGTTACGACCCGACCCTACACCCTGGAAGTGGTCGGCACTCAAGAACCATTGTTGCTCCCCAAGCGAACCCTCATCCTGGCTTACTACAAGTAGAAGACTAACTTAACCATACACAGCTAAAAAATTGAACTAAAATTTATAAACACAAATTTAGAAGCTTTAAATCAAATTAACAACTTTGAATAAAATAATATATTCAACTACCTAAAAATAGGAAACTTTGGTCTTTAAAACATTTAATAAAATAAATGCAAAATATAGACTCCTTAACTAAACTGACTATCTATGAACCCTATAATAGATAAAGATGGAAGTCGGGACAAGACCCATGACCTCCTAACAAAAATGAAAAGTGAATGAAATCCTCCATAAACAAGGAGTCTCACCATGGCTAACTCGAACTCGGGAATGTATCAACAAAGCTCTTGTTGATGATCCTGAATGCTTGTGTTTGCATCATCAAAAAGATGCAGGCCAAATGGCTCAGTATATGGAATGTCCGAGCATGTAAGAGAAATTATAAAACATAACATAAGCTTAATACTTGAATAAAATATGGAAACATACTTACCTCTTCTCAAACTTGAAACTCAAGGATAACTCATGAGTAAGATACTCAACTCAGAGATTATATAGTGAACTCTAAGATATGATACTCGACTACGTATATTCATCTCAATATACTTAACTGTTGATACTTAACTGAACTTATTTTGATGTAAAGCAGTTTACAACAAGTGCAATATAAAGAAAATTTCTTTAAAAACATAATGTTAACTCAACATAAAAATATCATAAAAACAAATCATGCTCCCTCTCAAGGTCTACTTGTGAAATGCATGAATAAAGTCTCATACCCCCATTAATGCTAATAAAAACCCCTTGAGGAACTGTCCTACACTTTGTTGTCTAAGTGGTGATACATCGTCTTACCCACGCTGCCAGAACTGTCCTACACTTTGTTGTCTCATAGAACATCCTCTACCTAGTAGATCCACTTGCTAAAATTACGTGATCATCTAAAAAGTATGAAACGTTAATACCAATGAAGACTACATGATTTACATGGGGACTTGAATTATCTGAACTCTTATTACCACATCGGTGCTCAATACTACTTCCAAAACATACTTTAGTTCATACTTTTAATAAAAACTTTCTTCTTTTGGGTTGAGATAATTTACTTAACCCTTTAGATTTAAAAGCTCATTTTGGAAATGAATGTTCCCCTCTTTAGTTCAAAACTGTTTTGAAACTCCTTAGTTTCCTTTTTACTTCAATGTAAAACATTTATCAACCTTTAGGGAAATACTTTGTGCCTTTATAACTTTTAGAGAAATGCACTCAACTTTTACTCTTTACTTAACATGAAACTTTAAATCTTAGGGAATACTTAGGTACCTTATAGGTTTTGAGAATTTAATCCAACTCTTTTCTCTTTGCTCGACTTGTAACTTTATCCTTAGATCAAAGCTAAAATGATTGTTTAAGACTCTTTGAAAACATTAACAACTCACTTTGACTTGCTTCATAACTTTTAAACTGACTTTTAACTTCTCTGACTTTGATCTTACCTTCCCTAAAATTTGATTATGGATTCAAGGATCATGGTCTCATGTTTATGGATGATGTCATGATTTTTCAACTTGGAGGGTTCATGCAGAATGATGAGCATTAACTACTCGACTCGAGAAATAAAAGGTACTTCTTTAATCAAGATAGGAATAGAGAGCTCAATACTAAAGACTTAGAACATGGAGATACTAACTCCTCTCAATGGTACTCAATTTATGGAATTCATGTAGAAGTTATCAGCATGAATAACTCAACTCGAAGGTCTAAGTAACTAGATTTAACTCATGTATATGACTCTTTCATTCTCTTATTTACTTCCTCAAAACTTTAGTTCATATGAATAATTCATCTTAAAGAATTCACAATTTAACTTAATGACTTTGTTGAACTCTACTCTTAACTCTCTGTTGAATGTGAATTATGAATTCAAGAGTTTTGGTTCATGACATGGACGATTTAGGTGATGATTTTGACTCATGAATAAATAATCTTCACTCTTATATTCACTTGCTTGATTCTTGAAAACAAGTTACTAGAAGTTGTGAAAGAATCCTCAAAACGGCTTAAAGGGACATTCTTAGTATGCTCGAAAGAATTCTCAAAACTTAACTCTCAATGCTACCTTGAATTTGAATTATGAATTCAAGGTTATGATCATGTTAGGACTGATTTTTATTTTGTTAGAAGTATCGTTAGATTAGTTAGAATCAAAAAAGAGTGAAGGTGCACTTTAAACGAACTCAAACGGAGTAATTGGAGGCAGAATGGACTGGGAAGATGACCTTGGGTCTATGGGATGTGTGGGGAGACAACAACTGATGGATAAATATGGGTTTGTGGCGCTCAAGCAGGCGCGCCGCGCCAGGCCGTAACCCAGAAAATTCTGCCGAGGACTTTTGCTCGTTTTCTCACCCTAAATCACCTAACTTCAAATGGTTTCTTCCCCAATCACTTGTATTCGATTTCATAACTTAATTACAGTCTAATTTACTGGGGAAAACACTAAAATTAATGAATTTGATCTTAAGAAATCTTCAAAAATCCAATACAACAAGATTTGGAACAAACACTAAGAACACCTTTGAAGAACTCATCAGGAACTCTAATCTTTAAACTTAATGCATGAAATTTTGCTGAAAAAAAAATGCATGATTGGTGTGTAGGAAAAATAACCCAACAGTATGGAAGATTACATACCTCTTAGGTATTAGACCCATGGCGAAAATCCGCAACTAGACTCAAGAATGCCGACAAACGCCTTCATCCTGTCCTCTTTTATCCTCTTTTCTTTTCTTGCCACTTCATGAACTCTAAACTAAAACCTAGGTGTTTATTACAATTAAAAAAATAAACCAAAGAGGATTATACCCCTAAAATATGACTTAAAACGAGTTAAATCTGATTGGGTAAGGAAAGGATAAAAATACCCTTCACTATTTTCTGCTAACTTTCCTTAACTGGACAACCTAATTTCAAAACGGAATATCTCACTCATCCGAACATGAAAATTAGCAAACTCCGCGGCATTGAAAACATAATTCAAAAATCATTCCAATGGCATCTTGTAGCACACCTAACTGATCTTGTGCTGGGAGTTATGGTTGTTTAAAGTTGACCCAAAATTCATACTTAACTTGTAAATTTTCAGATTTTTCCTATTTCCAATTTAATTCTTTTTGGAACTCTTCGTGCTAAATCTAGTGAACTAACGTTAATACATAAGAAACTTAAAAACCTTGGTAAAATCTCATTCACTACGATGAAGAATTCAAGTCTTAGCTCAAAAAAGTTTGTGGGGTGTTACAGATAGTTTTTGTGAGATTGTGAGAATAGCTTTGAGATCATGGATTTATATGAGTGAGTTTGGTCAATTGCAATCGTGACTGAGTTGTTTTTTGAGCTAGTGGGGATTATAAAAGTTAGATAACATGCGCTGATTTTTTTAAAAAAATCATACTGAATTTGTGAATAAATAAAAAGAAACAAAAAAATTAAATAATGTTCTATGTGACATTGATGTGGAAATGATGTGGCCCTAACGTATCAATGACTTGGAGCGTGTGCAATACACTTGCCAATGTGAGAGTAGTATTGTAATCTTAGAGTGATATTAAATTCACTTGAAAAGAGATTGGGGGGGGGGGGGGGGGACGTTACTAAAGTATATTTTCCTGCCAAGTTTAAGGGATTTTATGTATTTCTGTAAAGTGATTTGAGGGATATTATTGTCTTTACATAGACTTATCCCATGGTATTATATCCTATGTATTATTAATACCTCCAAATCGAAGGTGTTAGTAAAAGGTCAATAATACCATGTAGGAGGTATAACATAAACCCATGTTCCTACCAAACATAGTAGTAAATAATGCATTACATAATACATAAGCTATTTCTTCTAATGCAACCTACCAAACTACCCCTATGTGTGTTTGGATTTATAAAAACCAACACAAATTTAATTTGTCCCCAAAACATTACTAAAATTCTCTTTAATATAATTGGGTATGGAAAAGTACCAAAATACCCTTCATATTTTCATGTAATTTACCGTATTTGGACAACCTGACTTCAAATAGGCATATCTCCATCATACAACCTCAAAAATTAGTAAGCTCAACGACGCTGGAAAGAGTATTCCAAGAACATTCATTTGATATCTTATGTGTCTTCTTAATCATCATGTGCTAAAAAGTTAAGGTTGTTAGAAGTTGACCCAAAAGTGAGAAGAACCTAGGAATGACTTCTCTTTAGTTGTTTTTGGAACTCAAGGTGCTACATCAAGCGACCTTAACAATTAAGGTGCTCATCAAGCGACCTTAACACTTAAGAAAATTTCAAGTCTTCAACAAAATTTTACTCACAACAAAGAATGGTTCGACTCATAACTTAAAAAATTTAAGGGGTGCTATAAGGGCAGAGCGAATTTGTACGGGGTGAAGTCAATTGAGAATAGAAAAGGATGCTATAGGGGGTGGGGTAGGTTGGATTGAGAATTTTGTGAGTTTGAGTTAACCCGCCTAGCAACCTCCCCATTGTCATCCAATAGAAGTTGTCAAAAATGAAAATGACCGGCAAACAGTGGCGGAGCCACCATATATTTAGGGGGTTCATCCAAACCCACTTCAGCGAAAAATTATATTATTTGTATATGGTTAAAATAATTTTTTAAATATATATAGTACATGTCTAACCCCTTTCGGCTATTTCGTGTGTCTGTTTCTTTCGATTCTGAACCCACTTACAACATTTTTTGGCTCTGCCTCTGCCGACAACTCTTATTCTCTTGTTTCCTATCATCTCAAAGAAGTATGAAAATAAAAAAACATAGAATCAATTAAAGTACTCTATTCGTTTAGTTTGTTTGTCTTATTTTAATGTTTAGTCTATTTAAAAATAAATGCATTTTTCCTTATTGAAGACTTTTTAATTATAATTTTCGCGTGACGTATTTAAGACCACAAGATGAAAGAATATTTAAGACATACAAAAAAATTAAAACATAAGGAGTATATCATTAATTATCAATTAGAAAAATTCAAGTTCATTAGCAATTAAATTGCTTCAACCAGTGATTTAATATTGTTGAAGAGTATCACATTAGTATTTGACAAAATAATATTTTAAAGTACTTTTAAAAAGTTTAACCAAATATTGACTAATATTCAAAAGTGTTCTTAAAATTTATTGATAAAATACAAATTATTTATCACAAAAAAAAAATATTTTTTAGCAAAGCACTTTTTAACTAAACTAATTTTAAATAAGGTATTTTTTTTAAAAAAGTTTATGCAAATAGGCTATAAATTGACTTTTAGTAATAGAAATTATATATTCCCTCATAAATTAACTCGAGATAAATATTGCACATTTATAAAGTTGTCACATTTATGCACTCAAGGGTGTGACCTAATGGTCAATAAAGTAGTTGAGAGTCCTAAAGTCTTGGATTCAAATTTCAGCGGAGCCAAAAAAAAAATACTAAGGGCATATTTGAAAGGACACCCTGGTAACTGGATTTGTTGTAATTGGGTGTAATTACAATGTTTGTCCTATTTAGTTGGACAAGTAATTACTTGTTTAGTAGGTAATTGATGTAATTGGCTGGGGATAATCACACTCTCCAATTCACAGCTCTGAATTCATCGTAATTACATGGTGTAATTATTAGGTAATTACTTTTTTTTATTTCTAACGGTCAACAATCGTAAAATTGAATACAATTAATTATAACCCACCCCCAACACACTCACACAATTAAAATCACAAACATCATATACAAATACACAACTCATATTTCAAATTTCTATTGGATTTATTTATCAACAAACAACTCTCTCTAAATAATTTGTAAGCTAATATGTAGCGATAGAAATTAATATTTTCCTATCACTTGAGACTTCTCTTGTTGTTATTCAAATAATTTAGTAGCATAAAACAATAAATATAAATCATATAATCAAGAAAATAAATAAATAATTGAAGTGATTTAAGGGATATTATTGTCTTTACATACACTTATACCATGTTATTATATCTTATGTATTACTAATACCTCCAAATGGAAGGTATAAGTAATAAATCATAATACCATGTAGGAGGTATAACTAATCCATGGATTAGTTATACATCTACCCAAGTTCCTACCAAACATAGTATTAAATAATACATTACATAATACACGAGCTTTTCTTATAATGTAGCATACATAATGACCTCTAAGCATATTTGAATTTATAAAAACGGAATCAAATTAGATCTGTCCCCAAAATATTACTAAAATTCTATTTAATATGATTGAATAAGGAAAAGACTAAAATACCCTTCATATTTTTCGGTAATTTCTCTTATTTAAAAAATGCGACATCAAATGGGCATATCTCCCTCATACAATCTCAAAAGTTAGAAAACTCAATGGCGCTGGAAAGAAGATTCCAAGACCTTTCATTTGATACCTTATGGGTCTACCTAAATCATCATCTGCTAAAAGTTATGGTTGTTCAAGTTAACCCAAAACTTCGATGAACCTAAGAATGAATCCTCAAGTCCTCAAGAAAACTTCAAGTCCTCAATAAATTTTACTCTCAACAAAAAATGGTTCGACTCTTACCTAAAACAACTTCTGGGGGGTTATAAGGACAGAGTGAATTTATACGGGGTAGGGTCGATTGAGAATAGACAACAATGTTACATGGGGTTAGATAGGGCGGATTAAGAATTTTGCTTATTCGAGTTAACCCACCCAACACATTTTCATCCCTAGAGGAGTTGTCAAAATGGAAAATGACTAGCAAATTACATTCTCTTATTTCCTATCAACTCAAAGAACTAAGAACATAAAAAAAAATCATTTAAGCTACTCTTGTTTAAATTTGTTTGTCTTACTTTAATTTTTAGTCTATTTAAAATAGATACATTTTTTCTTTATTGAAGACTCTTTAATTATAACTTTTTACGTGATGTATTTAAGACCACAAGATGGAAGAATATTTTAGTACATTCTATATATATTTATTTTAAGACCACAAATTTCAAAAGTCTTCTTTATTTTTACAAAGTTAGATTAAATCAGAATAAGCCATACAAACAAATTAAAACAAAAGGAGTATATTACTAATTATCAATTAGAAAAATTCAAGTTCATTAACAATTAAATTGCTTCAATAATTCATTTACTATTGTTGAAGAGTCTCACATTAGTATTTGACAAAATTACATTTTAAGTTACATTAAAGGTTTTGTCAAATATTAATTTTTGATATTCAAAAGTGTTTCTAAAATTTATAGTTAAAATACAAATTATTTATCAAAAAAATATATTTTTCAACAAAATACTTTTAAACTAAACTAATTTTAAATAAGTATTTTTTTAAAGTGTATCCAAATAGCTATAAATTGACTTTTAGTAATAGGAGTTATATATCTCCTTGTTAATTTACTCTAATATTGCACATTTCGTAACTTTTCAGATTATGCACTCAAGGGTGTGACATAATCGTCAGAAGTGGTTGACAGTCCTAAAGTCTCAGATTCAATTTAAGTGGAGCCAAAGAGTTCTAAGGGAATGTTTGGAAGGACAAACCTGGTAACTGGATTTGGTATAATTATGTGGAATTACATTGTCTATCTTGTTTTGTTGGACAAGTAATTACTTGGTTAGCAAGTAATTGGTGTATTTGACAAAAGGTATCACACTCTCAAATTCATAGCCAAAGGTTGTGAAATGCATGTAATTACATGGTTTATTTACAAGCTAATTTCCTTTTTTTTTTGTAATTTCTATTTTTATTTTATTTTTTATTTTTTACTACTATTATTTAATGTTTTTTTAAAATTTCATTATTCTAAAAATTTCTAAAAGTTCATTTTCTTTTTTACATAATTAAAATTCATTTTCTTCTCGTTCTCAACCTTACTTTATGTGATTCTATGCATGTTTTTTGTTCGTATTATCTATTTTTTATGCAATGCTTATTTCTCATTAGCACAATTTTATTAGTATTCTTATTTTTAAATTAAAATAGAATTTATTGTTAAGTAGAACTTAAACCATATTTATGTATCCTCTGTTGAAATTAGGTATAAGAGTATTATGTAAGATTTTTTTATTTGAATTTAAAACTTATATTATATTTTCAGTTTTATTTAATTTGTTTTAGTAATATTAAATTCACATTGCAATTTAATTTTAAAATTTGATAAAATATTATGATTGCAGTTGTGCATCCAAACTGAACATGTGTAATTACACTGCGGCATATAAACATGACATGTGTATTTACATTGTGGCAACAAAACAGACCACTGTAATTACTAGACTGTTCAATTACTTTGTTGGTAACTACCCCAATTCTAATTACCAAATGGCATTCCAAACAGATCCTATATAACACTCCATAAGTCCCATGACATAGAGTAGAGTCTAGCCCATTTCATAATGATTTAAATTATGTTTCCAGACTATAATAACGTATTAAACTCAATTAGAAATGGTTAGAGCCATAACGACAAAGAAAGACCTTGAAGTTTGGAAACTACCTAATTTGAACAAGTAGATGTCCCCATGATTGGTGAAGGTTTGGGAGTGTCAAATGAAGTCCAAAACTTATAAAAAGACTTTAAATAGTTAATATGTAGTACAAATGGTTCAAACATCTGGTAACGACTCCCCGAGGACTGCCCGAAGGGTCCTTGAGGATTACCTGAACATGGGCAAGAAGGCTGCCAAGGTGATATACCGTGGTTTCACGTTATTATTAAAACTTTTTCCTTAAGTTTAGTGTGTCCAAAAGCCTTTTGTGCTAATTTTTATATAAGTTTCTTTTTATTTTATAGGAAATCTGTCCAAAGCTGAATGCGGAGATTTTTAGAGAAAAAATGCAGAAGAGACCACCTACGGAGCTTATGACGGTCCGTCGTGCTTGTGAAGGTCCGTAGGTGGCAGCGTAGTGAAGCTGCTGAAGGAAGATGGGGAAGTCTGACCAAGTGTGGGGTTACGATGCTTGTGACGGTCCGTCGTGTCTATGACGGTCCGTCCTGCAGGTTCGTCATGAAGTTCAGAGAGGTGATCCTAGTACTCATATTCAAAGAATTGAAGTGTTTTGAAACGAAGGCCCTCGACGTACCGTTGTGCCAATGACGGTCCGTCATACTTGCCGTCGAGGGTAATGAAAAAGAGTAGCAGAAGAAATTGCATAAGTATGGGACGACGGAGTACATGACGGTCTGTCGTGACCACGACGATCCGTCGCGAGGTCCTTCGACCCAGCCGCGTTTTGGAAGATTTCCAGCAAGTAGAGTCCTTGTTTAATTAGGTTTTCATTTTTTTATAAATAGTTCGAAAAACCTCATTTTTGAGGTTAGACTCTTCGATTGTTAAACTCCGTATTGGTAAACATTGTATTGTGATATTCTTGATAATCATTAGACTTTTTGTGAGATTATTGATTACTTTGAGATTCTTGCAAGTGATTTTTGGTGATTAATCAAGCAAACTTTTGGATTTTACTCTTTCTCAATGAAGTAAGTACATGAACTCTTTTTTAATATACTTGAATTTTGTGTTTATGGCCATGAGTAACTAAACTTCATAATAATAGGAAAAAATTATTCACATAGATTTAGTGTGTACTATCTAATAGGCTAGTATTTATTAGTACGAGGTAATAACTTAGTCAAATATCGAATACGATGCTTAATATGAGGAAATGATAAGGGTTAGGATAGAAACACACGTAGCCGGACCAAGGTGCGGAGTGAGATTTTCTAGATGCCGGACCAAGGATTTAGAAATACATAACTTATCACTTTGCATGCAAGATACTAGGAAAGAATTGTTATAGTTAGAATTATGAAGTTATGAACCTGTGGGGAACACGTAAACCCTAGTTACTTTGATTAATTGATTCAAATCTAATTGTCAACGCTATTAAGTGTATCTTTCATTTATTTTCACTCATTTAGAAATAGAAACCCCATTTTTATGTTTTTACATTCCAAGGAAGTCATCGACCAAACAATAGTAATAACAGGTTGAAGTTAAGTCTAGACTATTTTACTCTTGGGAATGATCCCAACCTCACTAGTTGGGTTATTTGCTTGACACGACCGCTTTACTTCTTATTTGGGAAGTATGTTTGAGCGTATCAAATTTAGGCGCCGCTACCGGGGAAAGTATCTTTTAGATTAACTTGAACTTATTACTATAGTTTAGTTTATATTTTCTTGATTTTACTTTGTTTTATTGTTTTTGATTTTTTTAAAAGAAATATCCTCCTTGTATGCCAAATACACGGAGAGGAAGAGAACCCTTGTTTCCCTACGATCACGAATTAGAGCGTACACTGTGATATGAATCAAAACTTGGGAATAAATGATGAAGATCCAAACCAGAACATCCCAGCTCCGGTTGATGTTCATGGTTAGATGTTACCCGATGCTCCGGGTGAACACCAACATAGGGGACAAAATCCCGTTCCACGGCCCCAGGAATAATACAGAGGCTATGATAACATAGTAGACTCGGATGGACCACTGGTTTTGTCTCCTCTACCCACACGCCAAACTTTTCTAGTAACTAGTATCCTGATGCTAATGCTCAATGCCAGAGGTTTATTTTCAGGGCTACCTTCTGAGGATCCACATGCCCATATAGCTAAGGTAAGGGCAGTGTGTAAAAGTTGTTTAGGGAGGCCTGATTTGGATTTAGATGTAATAGGTCTCAGAGTGTTTCCTATCTCACTGACGGGAGAGGCTGCTATGTGGTTCACTGAGCTCCCATACAACTCAATCTTCACTTGGAACCAACTAAGGGATGTCTTCTTAGCACGCTTTAATCTGGTCTCCAAGAAACTAAACCACAAAGACAGAGTGAACAACTTTGTGGCACTACCAAGAGAGTCAGTTAGTAGTTCTCGGGATAGATTCACCTCATTCTTGAGAAGTGTTCCAAATCACCGTATAGATTATGAGTCACTGAAGGAATACTTCTATCGGGGACATGATGATAATAATAAAGCGGTGTTGGACACCATAGCAGGTGAATCTTATGGGGAGTGTCCTTATGCTGAGATTGCTGAAAAATTAGAAAAAATCTCCCGGAATAACAAAGCTTGGAGTACTAGGAAGTCTGATACAGGGAGAAACACCTTCGTAGTACATTCCACTCACAACCCAGCCACAGATGAGATTCGGGAAGAAATGGCTCAGATAAGCACCGAGCTTGGGTTGGTACTAAAACATGTCGCTGGGGTGCAGAAAAGATAAATGCAGTCAACTACTTGTCGAAACCACCGCCACAAAACAATGAGTGTTATTATGAGGAGGATTCCTATGCAGTAAATGAACAGATGGGGGGTGTCCGACCAAGTGCCCAAGGCTATAATCAGGAGAATTGGAGCCAAGGTCAGGGAACCATGGTCGGAACTATGGTAACTACAATCTTGAGGGTCATTATATCTGAGATGGAAACTACAATCGCGACAACAACTTCAACAGGGGTAACTATGGTAATAGAAACGACAGGAATGGACCCTATGTTCCTCATCAAAATTGTGAAGTCCTAGGGATGGTGGAGGTAGTATGTCATGAGTTGAGGATATGTTGCATAAAATAATTAGGAGGTTCGATGCTAGTGATGAGCACAATAAAGAGTTGAGGAATGATTTAGCGGGTATTGGGCAAAAAGTTGATACACATGCAATATCGATTAAGCAACTTGAGTTACAATTGGCCCAATTATCTGCAACTGTGAACACACGGCAACCGGGCACTCTTCCTAGCAACACTGTCCAAAATCTGAAAAATGATGGACATTGTATGGCAATTACTACTCGCGGTGGCAAGCAAACCATTGACCCACCTATGCCATCTAATGAGAAAAAGGGAACAAAAGATACTGATAAAGTGGTAGATGTTGATGCTAAATTAGAGGATAACACTGCAAAAGATTCTGAAGTGCCTAGAAAGGTAACTCTTATGCCTAGGCCACCACCCCCATTTTCTCAAAGATTACTGAAAAATACCGAGGATGGAGAACAATGTTGAAGAAACTTTTTATGAATGTCCCTTTGGTAGAAGCTTTAGAACAAATGCCCGGCTACACCATGTTTATGAAAGATCTGGTCACAAAGTAAAGATCGGTAACTTTTGAGGATGATGATAGAATGCAACATTGTAGTGCTATTGCTACAAGATCTATGGTCCAAAAGAAAGAAGATCCGGGTGCGTTCACTATTCCTTGTACAATTGGGCTATTACATTTTGCGAAAGCATTATGTGATCTGGGGGCAAGCATAAATCTCATGCCCCTCTCGATTTACAAGAAGTTGGGTTTGGGTGACCCAAAGCCCACTGCGATGCGGCTACTGATGGATGATCGAACAGTAAAACGGCCTATAGGGATACTCCACGATGTGCTAGTAAAGGTGGAGTCATTCATATTTCAAGCAGATTTTGTTATTCTTGATTGCGAAGTTGATTTTGAAGTGGCCATTATTCTTGGGAGGCCATTCCTTTCTACGGGAAGAGCCTTAGTAGACATGAAAAAGGGGCAGATGAAATTTCGGTTGAACAATGAGGAAGTGACCTTTAATATTTGTAGGTCCATGAGGCAGAGTGGTGAGGTCCAATTGTCATCTTCTATATCCTACAACATGGGTTAGACATTTTAGACACAAATAGAAGAACGTCTAGGTGTAGAAGCATTAGCGGCAGTAATAATTAACTTTGATAGGAATTTAATTGAAGAGTATGAGTCATTAGTTGCGGCTCTTGACCGAGGTGATGTTCGGTTTAAACCGATGAAAATTGAGCTTGATATCAAGAATCGCGAATCCCCACCCGCGAAACCATCTATAGAGGAGGATCCAAAATTAGAATTAAAAACTCTCCCACCTCATTTCAGGTATGAATTCTTAGGAAATGGTGACACTATGCCGATAATGATTGCATCACACCCGGATGAACAAAAAGTTTTGTGTTTGGTAAAGGTACTAAAAATGTTTAAAAGCGCTATTGGGTGGACTGTTGCGGACATTATTGGGATCCCTCCTTGTATTTGTTCTCATAAAATCATACTCATGCCTGATCATAAGCCGAGTATTGAGCACCAGAGACACTTGAATCCTCTTATGCAAGAGGTCATGAAGAAGGAAATCATTAAGTGGTTTGATGCCAGAGTAATCTACCCAATCGCCGATAGTAGTTGGGTATGCCCGGTTCAGTGTGTACTTAAGAATGGGGGAATGACTATGGTCCCCAACGAAAAAAAATGAACTTGTTCCAATGAGACCGGTTACTCGATGGAGGGTGTGTATGGATTACCGTAAACTAAACTCATGGGCTGAAAAAAGACCATTTTCCTATGCCCTTCATGGATCAGATGTTGGATAGACTTGCCGAAAAAGGGTGGTACTATTTTCTTGATGGATATTAGGGGTATAATTAGATTTTTATTGCACCAGAAGATCAAGAGAAAACAAATTTCACTTGTCCATATGGGACCTTTGCGTTCAGAAGAATGCCGTTTGGGTTGTGCAATGCACCCGCAACATTTCAGAGATGTATGACGTCAATATTTTCTGACATGGTGGAGGATACTATAGAAGTCTTTATGGATGATTTTTCTGTGGTTGGTGATTCATTCGAGCGGTGTTTGACCAATTTATCTGTTGTCCTTAAGAGATGTGAAGACTGCAATTTAGTACTAAACTGGGAAAAGTGTCATTTCATGGTGAAAGAGGGTATTGTGTTGGGTCATCGCATTTCATAAAAGTGCATAGAGGTTGATCGAGCTAAAGTCGAGGTAATAGAGAGACTTCCCACACCGATCTCTGTGAAAGGTGTGAGAAGCTTTCTTGGGCATGCAGGTTTTTACCGGAGATTCATCAAAGAATTTTCAAAGATTGCACACCCATTGTGCAAACTGCTGGGGAAAGATTGTAAATTTTATTTTGATGAATCTTGTCTTAAATCATTCGGTGAGCTAAAAAAAAATTGGTGTCTGCGCCTATCAATCATTCTCCGTATTGGAACAGTCCATTTGAGGTGATGTGCGATGCTAGTGGGGTGGCTCTTGGTGTAGTATTGGGACAGAGAAAAAACAAAATCCTTCACCCCATTTACTATGCCTGTAAAGCCCTAAATGAAGCTCAGAATAACTACACAGTGACTGAGCAAGAACTCCTTGCAGTAGTTTTTGCTAGGTACTAGAGTTATAGTGCATACTGACCACTCAGCATTGAGATATTTGATGGCGAAGAAGGATGCGAAACCTAGGCTGATTCGTTAGGTATTACTGCTACAAGAATTTTACTTTGAAGTGAGGGATAGAAAAGGAACTGAAAATCAAGTTGCTGATCACTTGTCTCGTCTAGAGGATGAAGCTATGAAAGAGTTAGGGTATAAGACTGACATTGATGATACTTTCCCCAATGAACATGTATTGGCTGGTTCACAAGACTTGATCCCATGGTTCGCAGATTTTGCGAACTATATGGCTAGTGATATTGTTCCACCAGACTTGTCCTTTCATCAAAGAAAAAATTTCATGTACGATGTGGAAAAGTTATTTTGGGATGAACAATAATTGTATAGGAGTTGTGCCGATGGGATTATTCGGTGCTGTGTGCAAGAATGTGAGATGTTGAGTGTGTTAGAGGCATGCCATTCCTCACCCATTGGTGGACATCACAGTGGTATCTGAACCGCTCATAAGATATTAAAATGTGGTTTGTATTGGCCAACTCTTCATCAAGATGCTCATGGGTTTACTAAAGCATGTGACATATGCCAACGAGATGGCGGTATTTCAAGAAAGCAAGTGCTCCCTCTAAACCCCATTCTTGTGATTGAGTTATTTCATGTTTGGGGTATTGACTTTATGGGCCCTTTCGTGAGTTTTTATGGAATGAAGTACATTCTAGAAGCAGTTGATTATGTATCTAAATGGGTCGAAGCCATAGCCCTCGCAAATAATGAAGGGAAGATTGTCACTGCATTCTTGAAAAAGAATATATTCTCTCATTTTGGAACCCCAAGGGCCATTATTAGTGATGGGGGCTCCCACTTCTGCAACAGATTATTCAAGGGGTTATTGGAGAAATACGGGGTTCGCCATAATGTGGCCACTCCTTACCACCCTCAAAATAGTGGGCAAGTGTAAGTGTCGAATCAGGAGATCAAACAACTATTGTCCAAAATAGTCAACACTAGTAGAACGAATTGGTCAAGGAGGCTTGATGATGTTTCTTTGGGCCTACCGGACAGCAAATAAGACCCCCATAGGTATTTATCCATACCAACTTGTATATGGGAAAGCTTGTCATCTTCCGGTTGAGTTAGAGCATAAAGCCATGTGGGCTATGAAGAAGTTAAAAATGGATTGGAGCGAAGCTACAGAGCATCGGTTAAATGGATTAAATGAACTCGATGAATTTCACCTGAAAGCCTATGAAAGCTCAGCCCTGTACAAAGAAAAGATGAAGAAGTACCATGACAACAACATTGAAAAACGTGAGTTTATGGTCGGGGATTTGGTGATTTTATTCAATTCAAGGTTGCGCGTGTTTCCAGGCAAGCTCAAGTTCAAATGGACTGGTCCTTACTTGGTTACCCAACTATTCCCTCATGGAGCAGTTGAGTTGGAAACTAAGGAGGGTGTGAGGTTCAAGGTGAATGGATAGCGTATAAAAATCTATTTTGGGCATGCTGAATCGGCGAATGAAGTGATCGAGGCATACCATCTTGATGAAGTCTTAGTAATCAAGTGTCCCCAGTCGTGCCGCGACATTAAATCAGGCGCTTGTTGGGAGACAACCCATTACTTATAGTTTTTTTTGTACTAATGGGTTTTAAATTTGCAGGCACATTACCATGAATTTCTGCAGAAAATTACTCTACAACAGTCACTGACTAATACATCGACTGACCGTTGCGCCTGCGACGGACCGTCGTATGCCTCCGTCGTACCTGGTACATTTTTTCTGTTAGTTTCAAACTAGGGCACACACGACGGAACCAACGACGGGTCATCACAACTGCGATTGACCGTTGTCGGGGAATCGTCGCGTGATAAATTAGGCATACCCGACCCGACCCGGTTGGAGTTTAATATAAACTTTCTTCATTTAAACTCCCCAACCTCTCATTTCACCCCCATTACTTCATTATTTCTCCCATTACTCTCTCTTTTTAAACATCAACAATCTATTCCTCTATCAACCACCGATCATTGCCCCTCACAATTCCCCAAAGCCCTAAAAGTGTTAATCTACTAGTCGGAGTTGCTGTTGTGGGTGTCTGCCTGGCCACCGAGTACTTGTCTATTTTTTTTCTCCATTTCTAAGGAATGTGTTTCTAATTTCTACTCATTTATCTTGCATTTTTGTTTATTAGTTAGTATTAGCTTAGTTCTTCATCGTATGTTGTTTCCTTTATATGATTATGTCTAGCCTAGGTTCAAAATGTTCCAAATTGCCATGTTGACAACCTTAGACATAGGTGGTTTTGCATTGCTAGTTTCCTAGGTAGTTCGGATCGACAAATGTAGGTCCAAAACACTACAAGTTTGATGTGGGTTCATCGGGGATGCATGGGGTACCCCTAGTTCTATCACTGTTATACAAAACGAGACCCCAATGACGGACTGTCGTATCCACGACGGACAGTCGTAGGGTCCGTTCCAAAAGCCCTAGCACCCTGTCCCAACGGACACATGTGACGGACCATCGTCTTCACGACGGTCTGTCCTGCACAACCATTCTGGTTGTCACAGACCCTGTTTCTAAGGGTCTCTAATTTTTTTCCTAAGTGTTTCCCAACGGACACATGTGACGGACCGTCTTCTTCACGATAGTCCGTCTTGCACAACTATTCTGGTTGTCAGAGACCCTATTTCTAAGGGTTTCCCACTTTTTCTAAGTGTCCTTCAACGTACACATGTGACGGACTGTCATACCCACGACGGTCCGTCCTGCATGACCGTAATGACGGTCAGATACACCTTTGCTTAGGGTCTCCATATTTGTTTTTAAAGTGTCCTACGACGGATTGATGTACCTGTGATGGTCCGTCCTGCACATACTGTCATGCTTGTCAGAGACTCTCCTTCAGGGTTCTCTATATATAAATAGTCCAAGTAAAACACGACGGACCTCATGATGGTCCGTAATAATTAAGACCAGCCGTCACCAGGTCCGTCGTGTGTCACTGTTTCTATAGAAATGACATACTATTTTCAATGTTTTATTTCGTATGATTTTGCTTGTCTTCTTTGCCACTACTCGTACTAATATTGATCCTTTACAAGTACTATCTACTATGGTACCCAAGCAAGACCGAATCTACGCACGCGGGCGATCAAAGTCTGTCGCCCCATCTGCCCGCATGGTCATCGGCTCTGATGATGAGCGTTCTCCCAGAGCTACACCCAAAAAGGTGGCGTCCGGCGTAGTCACTGCCTCCCAGTCTAATGAGGAGCGCACATTGACCGGCACACCCTCTAGGTCAGCCACAAATGAAGAAGGAGAGTCTGGATCCTTAGGAGTATCATGGTCCGAGAAAGTCTCTGGCTCGGCTGAGGATCCCGCACCCGCCACCGCTGTAGCGTCGGCCTCGTCTGATTAGGCTGACAATTCAGAATCTACATCAGGCTCACCAGTTCCGGTACCCACCCCAGCCACTGACCAGCCCAACCAGTGGTGTGTCGATGGGCAATTTCAAGTCTACTCCAACGCCAAGTTCCTGACTGATAAAGGAGTGATTACTCGAACACTCACCTTGGAACGACGGGTCCTTACACGGAGTCTCCCGACGATGCCTGAGATCCACAATCTCTTCACCAGGCATCGCTTGGAGTGGACAGCACATCCGCTGGGACGATACAGTGAAGAAATGGTCCGAGAGTTTTACGCATCCTACGTAGCGACTCTCCGATCACAGATCGATAGGCGGGCTGCCCCCGCTAAATAGGCCCCACTGGAGCAGGTCGAGTACGGGGCGTACATGTTGACATTTCCCTGCCAGCCATCCGTCGGTTTCTATTCGGAGAGAGTGTTGATGCTACTCAGACCCCCCTCACTGCCGAGTTTGACTACCGCTGGCAGATAGTTAAGGATGGCCCGTTCTTGCGCGAGCCATCACTGAGAGAGACCACCAAGAGGTGGATGGCCCTGCACTTGTCAGTTGATAGAGAGGGTGCAAATTCGGTGACTGAGCAAAAAGGGGCCATTAAAAAGGCCAACCTCACTTTCACGGCGAAGTTCTCGTGGCTTCTTATCCATCACTGCCTTTCCCCACAGCTGCAAATAATATCGTTACCTGGGATCGAGCAGTGTTGATGGAGCCGATGATAGCCGGGTTCGAGGTGGACTTCGCATGGCTTCAACAGGCAGTCATGCACGAGATGGCATTCAAGGTCACTACTACCTACCCTTTCCCGTGCATGATCTTTGCTCTCTGCAGGTCCGCAGGTGTGCCCATATGGCACGTAGATCAGATTAAGACCCCTCAGGGCACTTTTGACGACGGCCTCATAAGAGACGAGGCCAATGAGTTGGCTCCACGCAGATGGCCCCGTCCAGAGCTGCCCCCACTTGCTGATGATCTTGCTGACACAGTAGCCCAGGCCCGCACAGCTACACAAGTGGCGTCTAATGACACTACCCCAGTCGAGTCTATCCCGGGTAGTAGCATTACCCCGAGCTCCTCTCGCACAGCCCCTCTATCGGCGCTGGTCCCGTTTGGTAGGGTCCAAAAAATTGAGGCACAAATGGCCACACTTCTACATCATATCCAGCCGTGAATGCAGAAGTCTATTACCAAGTCCGAAGAGCGCCTAGAGAGGAAAATGGTCCAGTTTATAGAGCGGAAGATGGTTGAGGTTAACCAGCGCTTGGACGCCTTTGAGTTGAGGGTGCTAGCCCGACCAGCACCTCCGGTGGATGTGTCGACTCTTCAGGCTGCAGTCAACAGTCTTCGTGCAGACATCGACCCGATCTTAAAGGCTAGGGTGCTGGAGTCTGAGGCCCCTTCTGTCGACCCTGCTGAGGACACAGTGTTGGCGGCCCTTTTTGCTACTTCAGAAATTCCACAACCTCTCCCTAGAGAGAGTGAAAAGAGGTGTAGGGGTTGAGCAGATGACGAGGCGCGAGCACGGAAGAAGGAGCACCGAGAGATAGAGGCTGCGAGGAGAGCCTCACTTGCTGAGGAGGAGGCGCACCAAATGAGAGCATTAGAGTTAGCGGCTGGGGCGACTAGATCCCGCACTGTGGAGATAGCAGGAGGCACTACTGATGGTCGAGTTGTTGCTGAGGACACCGCTGAGGGTGTCCAGATTGCAGAGGACGTGGGTTCCGGGGAACCGGACCCACCATCTTGCTAATCGACGGCACTATGTGCCACAGGTTTTGCTTCACCTACCACTCTACTATTTAGATTTTTATGCATTGGGGACAATTGCATGCTTTTTTTGTTGGGGGTGGGGTAAGTGGAAAGTGAGTGTTAGGGTGAAGTCTTAGTAGCCCAATTCACTATCCTCTTTTGGGGTTTTCTTGCCTGTGTTCTTTTCCCCCAAAAGACTGATTACTTTTTCTGTTAAACCGGCATGTTTATATCTTTTGTACATAGTTTAATTCTGAAGCATGCTGGCTAAAATGATATCTTGATAAACTGGAAAATGATGCATGACTAGGCATAGTAATTGATAATTGTGTGGCTCTAAGCATGACATAGAGTTACACCATTGCATTACCCTAAGTCTTAAATTAGAACTAGGTGTCTGATAATCTGGTATAGTGATGAGATGTCAAGTGAGTGTGAGGAAAATTCTAATCAGTCCACTATTCGTACTTAGCTAGAACTTGCCTGGTTAGTCTTGCTAAAAGTAAGTTGTAATAGAAAATTAGGAAAGGATCATAGGCCCTTATTCAATATATCCCATTTCTAGCCTAAATAAAAGAAACCAAATGAAATTTATCCTTCTTTGATCCAAATAATCTGAGCTTAAATTAGACCATTCTTTTTCACCCCAACTGATCTTTTCTGGGAACGATGTGTTGGCCCTGGTCCCTCGTTGGACATGTGCACCTCAGCTTATGCCAAAAGCATAAGTTGAGGATGGCTAATGTAGTAAACAACTTTCATTACGGCCCAGACCCAATTTTGGGTATTGTGTACCTTGACTCATGGCAAAGCCATGAGTTGAGGGTGGCTATTATGAGGAATTCTCTGGAAAGTGGGGTTGAAAGAACAAAGAGAAAGAAAGAACAAAAGTAAAGTGACTAAAGAATTAGTTGAAAGAAAAGTAAAGAAAAAGAAAAATACGCAAGAAATAGAAGAAAGAAAAGAATAGAGTCACTTAAACAAATGAAGAAAAAAGAGAAAATAGCAATGTGAAAGAATATGAGAAACTGGGCGAGATAAAATGATAGAAAGTGGAAGGTTTATCCGATATATCAAGGAGGGCAAAAAGTCACTAAAGTATACCTAAATATACCCTACCGGACCCTGAGTCTATGTTACTAGCTAAGAAAGTCCTATCGTGATCCTAAGGGTTGTATAGCGAACTTAAGGCAGTGAAAATAAGGGCAAGCTTATGGCAATAGGTATGAATGAGTGTGACTTTGTTTATGAGAGTGAGTGTTGAAAATGTAATCCTTATACTCAAACTAAAATCATTGTGTGAAAAATGAGGATTTTGTTTTAAAGTGAGGACACTAGTTGCAATACCGGAAATGTTAGCACCTCGGTGAGAAATTGAAGAGGATAAGTGTTAGTGCATGGTGAGTCTGTGTCATGTTCTGATCTCACATAATTCAAGCCTAGTAGTGATAGCATGCATAGATTTTATGAGATTAATCGGGATTGATAGTCAAATGATTGCAATGGATAAAACATGGATACTATTGTACAAAGATTTTGTATTCAGTCATAGTGCGTCGTTTGAGGACAAACTACGAATTTAAGTTGAGGGTGTTGATATACCGTAGTTTCACGGTATTATTAATTCTTTTTCCTTTAGTTTAGTGTGTCCAAAAGCCTTTTTGTGCTAATTTTTATATAAGTTTCTGTTTATTTTGCAGGAAATCTGTCCAAAGATGAATGCGGATATTTTGTGCGAAAAAATGTAGAAGAGACCACCTACGGAGCTTATGACGGTCCGTCGTGCTTGTGACGGTCTGTAGGTGGCAGCGTAGTGAAGCTGGTGAAGGAAGATGGGGAAGTCTGACTAAGTGAGGGGTTATGAAGCTTGTGACGGTCCGTCGTGTCTATGATGGTCCATCCTGCAGGTTCGTCATGAAGTTCAGATAAGTGATTCCAGTACCCATATTCCAAGAGTTGAAGTGTTTTGAAACGAAGGCCCTAAACGGACCGTTGTGAGTATGAAGGTCCGTCATACTTGCCGTCGAGAGTAATGAAGAAGAGCAGCAGAAGAAATTGCATAAGTATGGGACGACAGAGTCCATGAAGGTTCGTCTTGACCACGACGATCCGTCGCGAGGTCCTTCGACCGAGCCGCGTTTTGGCAGATTTCCAGCAAATAGAGCCCTTGTTTAATTACGTTTTTATTTTCTTATAAATAGTTTGAAAAACCTTATTTTTGAGGTTAGACTCTTAGATTGTTAAACTCCGTATTGGTAAACATTGTATTGTGAGATTCTTGATAATCATTAGACTTTTTGTGAGATTATTTATTACTTTGAGATTCTTGCAAGTGATTTTTAGTGATTAATCAAGCAAACTTTTGGATTTTACTATTTCTCATTGAAGTATTTACATGAACTCTTATTTAATATACTTGAATTTTGTGTTTATGGCCATGAGTAACTAAACTCCATAACTAGGGTTGTGGGAACCATAGGCAAATAATGAGATAAAACCTAACTAAAATAACAATTCTAGAATAGTGTCTTGCATGTATTAATAATTCTTTCGCTTAGAAGTATTTTTAACGGATCGCCAACGTTAGAACTCACCTTAATGCTACTTGCCGGACCGAGGTAGATAATAGGAAAAGAATTAATAACATAGATTTAGTGTATACTATCTAATAGGCGAGTATTGATTGGTACAATAATAACTTAATCAAATATCGAATACGATGCTTAATATGAGGAAAGTATAAGGGTTAGGATAGCAACACACGTAGCCGGACCAAGGTGCGGAGTGAGATTTTCTAGATGCCGGATCAAGGATTTAGAAATACATAACTTATCACTTTGCATGCAAGATACTAGGAAAGAATTGTTATAGTTAGAATTATAAAGTTATGAACCTGTGGGGAACACGTAAACCCTAGTTACTTTGATTAATTAATTAAAATCCAACTGTCAACGCTGTTAAGTGTCTCTTTCAAGTTGGTTATTTATTTTCACTCATTTAGAAATATAAACCCCCCTTTTATGTTTTTACTTTCCAAGGAAGTCATCGACCAAACAATAGTAATAACAGGTTGAAGTTAAGTCTAGAATATTTTCCTCGTGGGAACGATCCCAACCTCACTAGTTGGGTTATTTAATTGACAAGACGACTTTACTTCTTATTTAAGAAGTAAGTTTGAGCGTATCACAAAGCAGCCGGCGTGCAACCATCACGTGGGAACCAAAAAGTTTCCTTGGGGCGCGGGGCCTCCACGAGGCTTACTGGCTCAACATATATTTTAAAAAAAATATGAAATTGACTCCGCGACGCGCAACAACTTCGAGATTTGTCCGCGTCATTTTTAATTCAATTTAACTACACAAAAGACCCATTTAAGTGAGGGGTCTTTTTGGATATTTTAGGGACGAGCTTATAATAATTTTAGGTAAGTGCATTTCAATTCAGAATAAACAAATCCCTCTCATCTCTCTCAAAAACTCTTTTTTCAAACACCATTGAAGCTCAAGAAAAGCTTGAGGAAGAAGACGAAGACTTCAATATTTTCATTCAAAATTCGTGAAATATTCGTCAATAAGGTATGATCTTTTCACTCCTAGGATTCCTTTCCCGAAGAGGTCCTTTCAAGATGATTTCCAACAGATCAATCCTTAGGATTTTTACTCTACAAATGGGTTCTCTTCCTAACTTGAAATTTATGACTAATGATGAAAAACAATGATTTTCTATGGATAATTAAGTATGTATTGTTAAATAATTGATATGGTAATGTTAATTTTCTTGTGAAACATGTTCCATCTCTAAATCATGGTTTCAATTATGTTGTATCTACTGAGTAGTGTCATTTAAATGTTGGGATTGGGACTATAGCTCGAATGAACTCCTAAATGACCCCTTTTCCATTATCACTAAACTATGAATTGGTCTTGCGTATGAAGAAAGTGATTGGGATTGGTCATGTTACTGAGTATTTCACTATGTTATGGAATTATTTCTATTAATTGAGTGTGGAAGTGCTTGATGAAGATTCTTGGAAGCAATAGGTAAGTCTTCTAAAGTCATGATTTCTCTATTATGTTTATGTTGGCCTATAATTGATGTAGCCATGAAATTGAAGTATGTATGATGATTCTATGCATATATGTTGGCCTATGAATATGTTAAATGTGGGATTATGGTTAGGATATGATAATACAAGTTTATGATGTTTATCTTGTATGCCTTACACATTATGATTATTATATGTTAATTCCACAGTTGAAGGGTTATGATGGAATGAAATTCTCATCTTTAACCTAAAGAACTTATGATCCTGTTTATACAAGGAGTTAATCTCCTATGACCTATGATAAGATTTATGAATAAATACTGACTTAAAGGTTATTAAAAAAATGGTCTTTAGCTTAGTACCGATGAACTACATAAGAGAGGTCTCCCTTCCCTAGTTGGAAGGTAGGTTCACAATGACTCTTATGAGAGAGAGGCTGCCATGTAATGTGAAACTATGGGTCTCTAATATATCTCCTAGTTCTTGAACTATGTCGCACCATAGGAATACTAGCTTGTGGGTCCACCTAGAATGCTATATTCATGTTTTGGTTCTACTTTGACCGGCAGACCACCTTCTTTTGGTCTAATGTCAGTTAAGGAGATTGTTACCTCAAGCAAAATGAAAGACAAGTAAATGTACATTGACTAAGGTTACTTGAAGAGTCTACTTAGTTTAGGTAGGGGTATCAAACTCTACCTAGACATTGCACAAGTTGACTCTAAGGGAAGACAAAGGATATTGTTCTTATGTAATATGATATGATCAAAAGTATAATGCTTATGATATAAGATGTTACTCTTATATGATGTTGGTTATGTTGATGAACATGTTATAGGTATATATTGCTATATGTGGTGATGGCTATCTATGATATAAGTTATATGAAGCAAAGTTTTACTTATGGCCTCCTATCTTGTTTACTTGATTATATGGGGTTATAGGGCTTCACATGATCATTGCACTTGTAGACTTGAGATAAGATTATAGGTAAGTGTTTTGTATGTTAAGTTGTATGCACTATTGAACATGAAATTTTAATATGATTTTATGATGTTATGTCTTTTGTTATGATTATGCTTTAGGTTGTTGTGATCTTTATCTTGTATATGCTCTCTTGTATGTGCGTTAAAGGCTTTCAATTGACTTAGCATACTTTCTAACGAAATGGTCATTTTCATGCATGTCCTTAAATGTTTATGTTCATATACCCATACTTAGTACATGTGGTGTACTGACCTCTTATTTTATATTACTAAAAAAGTAGGGTTCGGCCTTTGAAGATTAAGAACGTCAATTGAAGAAGCTTGGAACTTTTTCTCCAAGTGTTGGTAGTTCCTCAAGTTCGAGGAGGCTATGTTTTAATTGTTTTAGCTTATGAAGACTTTAGTAGTTTTTAAGAGTAGTCTTTATTCTATTTTATGTTCTTTGGATTTCATTGTAGTAAGGCCTATATGGTGTATTGACATTTTATTGGCTAAGTACAATTCATATTCTTTATATGGTTTTTTTGTGAGACATGTTTTAGAATATCGTATGTATGTTTCATGTTGCTATAACAAAATTCTAAATAAGCTTTATGTGAGAGGTTTAAGTATACCTCACTTAGTATATGCACAAGTTTTTATTTTTTTTCGCATTTTTTCTAATGACATGTTACGACGAACGCTAAGGGTTTGTCTGAGTCCTTTGAGAGGACGACGACGCCGGTCGCATCTGGGGGTCCTCTCCGGATGTGACACCCAAAGTAATTGTTCTCATTTGTACGAATCTTGATAGCCTTTAGTTGGTTCGAAAAGCACATTAACAAAAAATAAGATAAATATATGTTTGTCTAAGAATATCCAGATGACGAACTAGTTGAAATAAGATTAGGAAACATAAATGTTTCCTATATATAGCATGATAAAATTCCTTTGTTATAAAAATACAAATCATTTCGTATTTGAGTTATTTTTATTCTCATATATTTTTTGCATCCTAATGCTTTCTTACGCTCCATGCTAGACTAAAATAAAATATATTATTTAAATATTTTCAAGAACTGACTAAAAAAAAAAAGAAATATCATAAGTATTTATATTTCAAAGATCACTTAATTATAAGAAATTATATAGAAAAATCATTAAACTATATTTTATACCGGGAAAATGCACAAGTACCCCCCTAGACATGACCGAAAAACTCTCGATGATGTTTTAATTTTTGTGGTGTTTAGGAATAGATGAAGTTTTAATTTGGTGGTGTTTAGGAACAAATTATCATGTAGTTGTTGCACTACTATTTTACAAAATAAATGTGAGCATGTTCTGCTGCCTACACTAGAAAGTCTAAAGTATAAGTAGATAATAAAATCTTACCCTTTACTAAGAAGTGTAGGTGCTTCTAGTACACGAGGAATCTGTATGTTGGCTTGCAAGGGAAGAACCATTGACTTTTCTCTAGGGATTTCAATTAGTTTATTTCCCCCTGAATCCCCTATACATTCTTCTCCTGGATAGCCTTGTTGATGCCCAAATGTCTAAAAGTTCAAATAAAAGAATGTAAAATAAGAAACACCAGATTTTGTCATTTGTTTTTCTTAGTTCTTCATGTAATATATATACAAAAAAAAACTCAAACTAAATAACAAACACCAGATATCATCATATTTTTTCCTACATATTGAGTTATGACTGAGTATAAAATGGATAGAGGAGGGGGATTGGTGAAGTTGGGACGTGTAGAGATCGATATGAGGCACCCATTTGGGTCAATGAAGGAGGCAATAATCTTTTTTGGAGAAATTATTTTGTCTAGGAAAATTAATGCCAAGCAACTCAAAGAGGGTATTTTTCTTATGTTTTTTACTTACATTTATTTTGAATTAACCATGTGAGAGTTGATGTAGTAATGAAAAAATTCATAAAGTCGACCCCAACTTACTAATGATTGGGGACTTAGTTATTGTATGAAAGAAACTACACAACACAACATAGATTAAAACAACAATGCTAATGAAATTGAAATAAGATAGAAATATATGTTTAGGGAACGACTGAAAGTATCAAAAAGATGAATTTAGACTAATTAGAATAAGTAGTGTTAATAAATGGGCAGGTCATTACTTATGTTCAAATAGGCTTAGGAACAGGCCATAAACCAACCCTCAGGGTTGAATTGGACATATCAAAATAAACTATGCTAATATATAAATGGGTCATTATTTTCATGGACTATTTTGTCACTCTAAACACAACTATTTAAGCCCTTAACTCTATTTGGTACAGAGCAAGGCAAGTGGTGAACAAAACCATTCTAAACTTGAATCACCAGTGACATTTGAGCTTGAAGAGACGAAGCAAAACCTCCAGAAAAGTAAAGAAGAAGAAACATTCATAGAACATTGCCTTTGTTAGTTTGAAGATGAGTTGAGAGGTTAGCTCGAACTTGATATGAAGTTTTGATGATTTAACAAACTTAATGATCTAACAAGGAACAAGATCCTTGTTATTGGAACTGCTGACGGCGAGATGAATGATACTCAGTGTTAGGTATATTTGTGTGCTATCATCAAAAAGTGTAAAATTGATTTATTCTAGGTGTTATGATAATCCTCACAAATACAGGAACCTGTTTCCTTACAGAGTGTTCTCGTCCAGATACAAATGGGGTACAACCATAAAAGTTGTCATGTCAGGTGGTAGGTGAAAAGTACAGTGTCGTACACCAATAAGAAGAGATGATGAGATTGTATGATTCAGTATCTCACAAATTCAAGAATCTGGTCCCATACAGAGTTTCCTTCATATGATACATAATTGTTACAGCTGTAAAGCTGTCACGTCATAGGTTGGTGAGGCCTCAGTGTACTACACCAACTAGAATGGATGGGGGTGTTTTTCCTATGGATAATAACTCTTTATGTTTGATATTTTTAGCATGACAAACACCACATTATATTCATTCATCCAAATAATAAAGTCAGCCATCAATCCTTTTCAAGAACTCACAAAGAAGTTTCCAAGTGACCGTGTCCCTGCAAGACAGCAACGTGACAAGGTCAAAAGACAATTGTTAGAAAACTACCACACCTGATGCGGTAGGTCTCAACGAATTTGTGGTGATTGATATTATCTTTTTCCATCAAACACAAATTCAAGATTTTAAAAACTAAAACAAAAAGACCTTAAAAGAGAAGGCCATCTTCAAGGAAGAACACAAGCACAAGAAATCATACAACAAGGACATGCTCAAGAGAATAAGTGATTTTCGTGGCTGTTGTTGTTCTTGAATGTTTGTATTGAGCTTAACTTGGATTCATTTCATTCTTTGTTAGAAATTCTTCAAACCTTATTTGAGTCTTCTAAGAACTTAGTTAGGAGTAACTTTGTGTCTTACTGTAAAAGTATATATTAATCAGTTGGGTTAGTATAGTGGGAGGTGTGGTATCCTCTTAGTTGAAGTCTAAGTTATATAGGTGTGATAGCTTAGTGGGCATTGTTGTATTTGCTCAACCTCGTCTAAGTAATAGGTGGTACTGCTTAGTGTGGAGATTAGAAGGCTAATTTTGTGCTATAATCGTCTTTCACTTTTTCTTTTTGAAGATTAGTGAAAGAAGTTTGAAAAGTCTTGTTGAAAACAGGTTGTGGTTTTCCTCCCTTGAGAAAGGAGGTTTCCATGTAAAGTTGTTTGTTCAGTCTTTACTTTCGGCACTTCATTTAGTGTTCGTGATTGTAAATGTACTAAGGACCTGGTCCCATCGAAACAAGGGGACACAACTTTCAACTATTGTTTTTGCTAAGTCAAGGAACCTTGTTCCTGACAGATTGGTGGGTGCATACATTCCAACAAGTTTTATTAGAGTGGGTGCTCTCTAACTGGTTAACACCAAGAGATATTCCTTTGGAAAGATGGTTGCTCCACTTAAAAAAAACAAGAAGCGTCAAAGAAGGAGTTGGACAAATATAAGTCTCTAGATCTAAATATGATATCTGGTGAAACTTTTGATGGAGATAAGGACATGATATACCTCACTAGAATGTTTCAAAAATTTGTGAGGAAACATAGAGGTTTGCGAAAGGCTGGGAGATCAAAGAGTTGCAAAGGTAAAGTACCTATGCCACAAGTGTGGAAAAACAAGAAATTTTATCAATGATTTCCTGTTGCTTAGGTTGAAGACAAAGATTATCAAAGATCTAGAGAAGAGAAGATATAAAAAGGGACTTTTTCCTCGATAAGAAAACAATAAGAGTTGTAGTTGACTACATTGTGAAAAAAGCTTTTTCTGTCTAGGGAGACTTGTCAAATAAATCTGAAGAATAAGAGTTCCCCAAAGATGTATCCATGCTTCCAGTCGAAGGTGATGAAGATGTGTTTGATTCCACATTTGCTTTGATGGCAAAATCTAATGATGATGAAGATGAAGAAGGGGTAACCCATTCCGATCTTAAACAAAACATGCATGTTTACTAAGTTAAGAAGTTGAGAAGTCTACCTACTCTTTTGCTTGACTCTGTCATTGAGTTTATGAACAATAGCCTAGATATTCTTCATGAAGAAAAGGTATCCTTGGTTGAACAAATATTTGTTGCACAAGAAAAACCAATAGTTCTAGAAGCAGGAAATCTAGAACTCAATCTAAACTCGGCTGAAATAAAACATACTATGACCTTGGTGAGAAATAATCAATTGGAAATGGACATGGTCCGCGTCAAAAAAGAACTAAAAATCTCTCAAATGGTCCACATCTTTAAAATTGGTTTCCACTCATCCCAGTCAAGGTCAAAATGATAAGATATGGTTAGGAAATTCAAGCAAAAGTCCTTGTTACAATCTCTATAACAAAAAGGTGTCTGGATCTGAAAATTTGTTGTGTTTCCATTGTGGTCATGATGGTCATTTGAAGAAGGATTTTACATCTTGTAAAATGAGTAAAGATAACCTCGCAAAATCTTCTAAACAGAGGAACAACAAAAGAAAAAGACCTGGTCAACAAAGCAACAAGTAGAAGAAGAGAGCTGGCCAACTGAATAACTTGCAAAAGATAGGACCTGGTCGTGCTGATCAACAGAAGCATTTTCAGAAGAAGGGACATGGTCGTGCTTCTGTTCCTAAGTTGAACAAAATCAATTTGCCTCTTTAGACAAAGAATTCTATTATTACTTCTTTAACTGTTTATTGGGAACTCCAACTAAAGTGGGTTCCCAAAGCTAACAAGTGATATGGTATTCATGTGAGAAGAAGTAGAAGTAGTCAGTGTTGGTTCATGAATAGACGATGCTCAAAGCACGTGACTGGGAAACTGAAAATTTCATCTCCCTCAAGGCACTTCAAGGTGGAAGTGTCTCATTTGTCAATGGCATAAACGGTATATTTTTTTGTGAATTCATAATTGCAATATCTATGAAACACACTATTGATGAAGTGTACAATGTCAATGGTTAAAGTACAATCTTTAAGTGTTTCATAGATTTGTGATGAATGAATGAAGTTAAGTACTTGTCGAAAAATAGGTTGTCAGAATCTTGCTATCAGATGATCTTGATAGAATTGAGATGCAAGAACATGTGCATTTAAGATTTTACTACTATTAATTGTGACACTCTCACTTACCTTGGTGCTGCTGAGGTATGACAAGAAAGACATGCTTTGGTGAATGTTTTGTCTACTGCACAAACGTGTATCAAGGGACCAGGTACCCAGTCTGCACAGAATGAAATATCCAAATGACAAAGTTTGAGGTGTTGGTGTTAAAGAGAAGCATATCAGACCATTGGTCGGGTAGAATAAGCAGGCTTTTAGTCTTCCAAACAATTCTCGACTGAAGTGTTGAATACTATATGTTCTGTGACCAAAATGATGATATTGATAAGTTTGATCTCAATATTGATGAAGGAATAGTTGTGGTACACTCTTTCCCCATCAAGACTATAAGAGGTATATTTAAAAAAATTGGTCATGTGCCTGTTGATGAGTCTTGATGAGTTTTGAAGTTGCAACAAAAAGAAGTTTTTGAGATGGAAAGGCTTCTTCAAAATCAGAGACATGTTCTTTATAGTGAGCTTGCTGATGAACATCATCTTCATAAATCCATAAATTTCTAGGAAGTTGATGCAAATGATGAACCTGATGAGGGACCTGGTCATCTAGACAATATTGTACAAAGATGATGCAGTTCAAATTTAAAATGTGAATGTCGAAGGTGAGAATAAAGAAACTTATCAAGATAAGTTTTCAAGAAGAAATGTATGATAACTGAATTCCCAGACAAGCTAATTGGTTGTCAAAATTCCATCCAAAAATGGCTTCAAAAGACATAAAATTGACAAAACCCCTCCGTTTGAAATCATAAGGAAATGCGTTGCTGATAATTCAAGTTTATATAGATTTAGTCATCTTTGGTACTACCTTTTGAATCATTGTATGAAGATTTTGTGGAATTCATGGGTAGTGGGTTATAAATAAGCATGATGAGATATTTCTTCTTAGAGCTACTAATCAAGAAAACCTCAGAAGGTACCTTTGGTTGTCAATAAAAGTACATTTGTGAGTTGCTCAAATGGCTTAACATACTTTTAGTCAAGACAATGTTATCAAGGGTCAATGTCATCATGATGTTTTGAAAACTGTAAGACCAAGTGTCCGACATCTTCACTAAAGTCCTAAGCTAGGACTAGTTTGTACTCAACGATGACTTAGATGAAGGGAAGAAGATAGCACAACGTTTCATGGCAATTGATGTTTGATCAAAGTTGGGGACCTAGTACCAGTTTAGAGAAGCTGAAGATGAATAATTTCATGTTATTGCTGCCTAAAATGATTGATACTCTTATGGGCAATAACATAAAGCTAGATGTTGATGAATCGGGTTCATAGACTCCATTCTTGTGTAAATCAATTACATTTGAAGGTTGCTGAGAAAATTTTAACTCATCTGAAGAAGACATGAGACCTAGTCCTATTTTGTCAATCAACAGACTTTTTGATTTTGAATAAACAGTGATGTTGATTATGCTGAAATAATCAAGTTGATGATGGAAATGCTAAAATCTTCCTAAATAGATCCTTCCAGAGGTAATTAGCTCTTTCATAACTATGAAAAGGGTGTAGGTATCCTTGCTTTTCGGTTATGTATGGGTTAGCAAGTTCAGTTTCATACCTTTTGTAGGCATACACATATGGAAAAGGGGATAAGGAAAAGGGAGGTAGGAGAAATCTAGCCAATGACATTCAAACCAGAGAGAGGGACCTTTTCCTTTCTCGAAGGTTAGCACTTTTAACATTGTAGTTTGAATTATGCATGAGAACCATTGCAATAGCCTCATGTCTGTCATTCAGGAATTTGACCGTTGTCTCATTGTTTGAGTACCAAAATGAGACTTCTTTTCTTTTTCTTTCATATATCTTTCTATTTCCCCAGAAAAATCAATTTACCTTCCAAATATCATGGTGTTTCAAAATTTTCTTCTCTTTTGTCAAAACACAATTTAATTTGTTAACCCTTTATTCTTATTGGAGAATTTTCTAATGAAGACGTTTTAAAGTGTTAAAGGGACCTGGTCCTCTAAGAAAATTGAAGAAGTTGAAAATATGATGTTAAAAAAGGACGAATTTGATATTTTGAGAACTTAATTCTGAAGAGAAAGGTATTTGATTTAAAAAAAAAATCTTCTTGGTTCCTCAATTTTTGATCTATTCACAGAGGCCTTCAGTTGTTTTTGTTACCAATCTTTTTCTTATGAGAAATCAGGCTGGTGTTTGAACTCATGACAATTGCTTGTGTTAATTGGAATACCAAAATGAGTTGTCTAAAAATCCATCTTCTGAAACAACACTATCAGAGGGAACAGGTTCCAAAAAAAAAATAAAAAATTAAAGAATAAAAAAAGTTGGCAACCCTGAAGGTTCAACATATAGGTTGGGCTTCACATCTTGCTGAACATTAAGAGAAGATTTTGAAAATTTTATGCTAAGGATGTTATCTATTAATTCTATTCTTTTAATCCCTTGCCTCTAAGTCATCCTTTCTCTTCCTATCTCTCTATGTCACTGCTCATTACTCTTTTTGGGCATTCTTTTGGTTTTCATTTGTAATAATATTTGCAATACTTTGATGGCTGATCTTTTGTTTATGGATTAAAAATGTCTTGTTTCTACTGACTTGTCTCATTACTTTATGCCTTTTACTCATTCTTAGTGTTTCCCAAGAGGCCATGAGTTTACTTGAACTGTATTTCTGTCAACTTTGTTTACTCATTTAACCCGTTTTTATGATGTCAAAAGGGGAAATGTTTTTAAGGTAAGGTAAAGTATGAGATCGATGGTGTTATCACTGCAGGAAGAAGACATTGGCCATGCCGATATGGGGAATCAGTGCTAGCTACCTTAAGAAGACCTGGTCCAACTGAAACGGGGAAAAAGTTGAACAGGTTTGTAATCATTAAAAAGTGGGAAAATACTATGTTGATATTTTGATGAATTGTCAAACCTCAGGATGATGAAAATCCAGTTACCCTAAGAGTTTTTGTTGATAGGCGGAACTGGTGAATGTGTTTGTCATTGTCAAAAAGGGAAAATTGATATCTTGACAAACTTCGGGGTGATTAAACTCTAGTTACCCCAAGAAATCTTGTTAATTGGGGGAACTGGTGAACAAGTATGTTATAATTAAAAAGGGGGAAAATATTAGTTCGAAGATGAATTTAGATGTTAGCTCGAACTTGATATGATGTTTTGGTGATTTAACAAACATAATTATCTAACAAGGAAACATATCCTTGTTATTGGAACTGCTGAAAGTGACATGAATGATTATTTCATTGTGAGGTATATTTGTGTGCTATCATCAAAAAACGAAAATGATATATTTAAGGTATTTTGATGATCCTTACGTATGCGGGGACCTGCTCCCTGACAGAGTGCTCTCATCTAGATAAAATAGTGTACAACCGTAAAATTTGTCATGTTAAGTGGTAGGTGAAAAGTGTAGTGTCCTACATCAATAAGAAGAGCGGACGAGATTGTATGGTTCAACGTCTCACAAATGTAGGGACCTGGACCCAAGTAGAGTTTCCCCATTATATATATAATTGGTTACAACTGTAAAGTTGTCATGTCAGAGGTTTGTCAGGCATCAATGTACTACACAAATCAAAATGGAGGAGGGTGTTTCTCCAATGGATAATAAATATTTATGTTTGTTATTTTTAGAATGACAAAACACAATATTATATTCATTCATCCAAATAATGAAGTCAACCAGCAAGCATTTTCAAGAACTCACTAAGAAGTTTACAAGGGACCTGGTCCCCACAAGACTACGACGTGAAAAGATGAAAATATAGCTGGTAGAAAAGCTACCACATCTGATGCGTTAGGGGCAAATCTTTTCCAACACCAGGCTTTCAGCCAGTGGAGTGGTCTAAACGAATATGTGGTGATTCATATTATCTCTTTCCATCAAACACAAATTCAAGATTTAAAAAATTAAAACCAAAAGATCTTAAAAGAGAAGGTCATTTTCAAGGAAGAACTCAAGAAGAAGAATGCATACAGCGAAGACCTGATAAAGAGAAGAAGTGCTTTATGTTCCTGCTATTGTTCTTCAATGTCTGTACTGAGTTTAACTTGGACTCGTTTCATTCTTTGTTAGAAATGTTTCAAACATGCTTTGAGTCTTGTAAGCAGTTATTTAGGAGTAACTTTGTCTCTTACTGTAAAAGTGTATATTGATCAGTAGGGTTAGTATAGTGGGTTGTGTGGTATCCTCTTAGTTGAAGTCTAAGTTATCTAGTTGTGATAACTTAGTGGGAATAGTTTTATTTACTCTGGCTCGTCTAAGTAATAGGTGGCACTACTTGGTGTGGAGATTAGCAGGCCAATTTGGTGCTATAATCATCTTTTATTTTTGCTTGTTGAAGATTAGTGAAAGCAGTTTGATAACCCTTATTGAGAACTGGTCGTGGTTTTCCTCCCTTGGGCAAGGAGGTTTCCACGTAAATTTGTTTGTTAAATCTTTACTTTCAGTACTTATTTTACTGTTCATCATTGTAACTGTACTGAGGACCTAGTCCGATGGAAAACAAGGGGACACAATTTTCAGTTACTACTTTTGCTAAGTCAAGGAACCTTGTTCTTTACATATTGATGGGTACATACATTCCATTAACCTTCAATCTCTAAAAGAAGAGGTAGAACTAACAAAAAGAGAGATACAACAATTGAAGACAAAAGAAAAGAAGCAGAGAGTACCATTACCGCTGGCTAATCTTGAGATCGATGATGAGCTTAAACTCATCGAGAATCTGTCATCCAAAGTTGAAGGCATATCAGAAATCAAAAAAAAAAAAACCACAAAAGTCATGTTAAGTTTGAATTTAGCATGAGGATAACCATCGAGGTCTCGAGAAAAGATATTTACCATTGAATTATTGGTTGTTACTCTATGTTTTAAGTTTATTAGGGAGTATGTTGGTTCATATTTTAAATAATCAATACAAAGAGTGCCTATAAGTTCAATATTCTATCAATATGCAAAATTGTACACATTTAAGATATATACAACAACAACATACCAAGTGCAATTACACTAGTGGGGTGTAATGTCCAAAAAATGATTTAGGTGAAGCTAGATCCTGACGTGATTGTCATGATGGTATAAGGTCCTAAAATGGTTAATAATGTGGGTTTGATGAAGTGTCTAAGATTTTAGGTTCATTAGAAGTCAAACGTCAAGGGACGACCAAGAGGTTGGATGACTAAGTCACCTATGTGCCTCATATGTGGTTTTATTAATTCATGTGTTATTAATGAGGTTATGACACCATTAAATGAGTTATTATGGTGTATATATCTACAGTGTGACATTTTTGTTGAAGTATGGAGGTCAAACGCCAAATACAAAGTCCATGACGTTCAAAAGATGTGCCTTGAGATTACCTTGTATGTCTAAGCATGTTTCGTAGAATTCTTCAAGTTCGTTTTAGATGAAACTCATGTGGGAGGTCCTAGACATGTATAAGAATATGTTTGTGTTGGAAATGTCCGGGTACGAACATTTGTAGGACCCACAAGGGTCCTAAAAGAGGACCCCAACTTGGAGCTCAACACTGCCAGGCAGTGGCAATTGTTTGACCCAAACGACGGCCATTCAACCAGGCAACGGCCCGTCAGTGGGTCTCTTCGATGGAGCCATGTGGACTGCAGCCTGAAGAGTTGGTGAACAAAAACACGAGAGCCCATCGACGGGGTGAGGTATCACACACGGACCGTAGGTAAGGCGCCGATGGTGCTATGAAACTGCGCTGCTTCACTGTAGTGTTAGGGATAAGGTTAAGAATTCAATCCAAGAGTTTTAAAAAAAGGAGGACGGTTGTTTGAGGTGTTTAGGGTTATTTTAAGAGTATAGAAGTGATTAAACTTTCATTTAATCCCTAAAACTAAGATCAAAACCCTTTCCCTCCAAAATTTTATCCAAAAACCTCCATGAGAGTTTAAAGTGAAGATGGAGCTTGAAGATGGGTGTTAAATGAATTTTCTTCATCAATTCTCATTAGGTTCTTCTAATAAGGTATCAGATTTCTTCATCTAAGGCTTTCTATCAACTTAGAGCCAATTTCAAAGATGATTTACAATGATTTCAAAAAGATGAAAAGTCCAATTTCTACTCTAACTCTTCGGTTCTTGCATAAAAAAGTTTCAAACATTAATATATGATGTTAGTGATGTTTAATTTTGTTTTCTAATGAAATTCTACATGAACCCTTGACCTTCTCAAATCTTTTAATTTGGACACAAATAAGGGCTACACAATCATTCTTTGATATTAATTAATTCATGTATAGATTGTTATGGACTTTTGATTCATGTATACATTATTATTGTAAGGTTTATAGGTTGTTAAAATTTAATCAATTGAGTATTGTACATTCTTAGATCTATTGACTAATAAGCTTATTGAATTGATATTGACTTAATGCTTATGGATTGTAGTGTAGTTTTCAATGGGTTATTGAATAATGTAAGAATTATATTCAATTGATGTTTAGGTTGTATTACATTAATAAATCTATATTGAATTGACATCGATTCATTGAGTATTATGGTAATTGTATTGAATTGATCTTTATGGACATGGGTAAGGGCCATTTGGTTTTGAATCAAATGATTTAGTTTTGAATTAAAGTGGTGAGTTCAAGTGTCTGGTATGATGCCTTAACTCTTTTAATATTTTTGATAGCTATTGTAATTTTTTTCTTGAATTATGTTTGATTGGTACGGTCCACTTATGGTGGCGGTGTTATGTGAATAGATGTGGCCTTGTCGGAGTTACTTAATCTATTATGATGATCATGTCCTTGTCGAAACTACATAAGTATTATGATGATTTGTGTAGTTGATTATTTGAAGTATGATCATATCTACCTATATGTGAAGTAATGCGAAAATATGTGTTCTTCTTTTTATGTTAGGTGATCATGATGGACTATGACTATGTCTTTGTGTGTGTGGTCTTAGAGTTGAAACATGATTATTCCTACTTGACTATGAGAGTCTATAATTGTTATATTGATTATTTGTCGTAGTGCAAAGGGTTACTTAAAGATGATAATGGTTGTTCCTATGTGCTTCTACTATGACTTGTAATATGTGTTAAAGTGAAGTATATTGTGTCTTGTCTTGGTTGACTTGTGTCCCTTTCTTGATGCAGTATTAAAGTGAATATGTGATGTGTTGACTTAGGATGGTAAAGATCTTAGTCTTATATGTATGAATGATGTGAGACCTTGAATTATAATAAGAGGGTCCTTTATGTGAAAACTTGAACCTATTGGTAAGGTAATGAAACTTGTAGTCAAATACCGTAATAGTATCCTTCATGTAATGAATGATGCACTTAATGTTGATTATAAGGCAGCCCCTAGAGGACTTCTTTGGTAGGGTAAATGTAATTAAGTTAATATTGATATTGAACCCCTTTGTATGAACCTTTATGTGAATTAATCTATGAGAACATAGGCTAACATCGAATGATTATTGTAAGGGATGTAGTTCAGGTGAAGAACGAGACTAGAGTACAAAGTAAGCCTTTCATATTACTTAACCATGTGCCTACATGGTATGTGTCGACGTTCTATCATTGGCAAGCAGAACAACCTCATCGGAGTAGGATTGAACTCCGGATTCCATGCTTTGCTACCATGGTCTATGTAGGTTATTGCCTATTCTCATAATTTGGGATACCCATTAGCATTAGAGAAATTCTATGATGTTTTAGTGGTGGTATGGGACTCTTTCAAGACATTGCACAATAAGATTTGAAAATGTTAGTGAGAGTCTATAGGTCTTCTCCAAGACCATTACTTGAATGTCCTTATGTGATGAATGTCTATCAAATGAACTAAGAAATGTAATGACTTAATATAAGAAGGTATTTTAAATAAATAAATACTTATTTAGAGTATTTAAGTGTTGTTTAGTTAAGGTAAGAACGGGGCAAAAGAATCGTCATTTCATCTCTTACTTGGATAAGTCTTAATAAGGATTCTATTTATGGAAATTAAATTTGTTATGTAGACATAATCAAACTTAGGTAAGTATTAAAGAGTACTTAGGTAATCTTGAATAGGTCAATAATGGACATTCTCTTCTTGAGTTACTTGAGTAGGTCTTTTGATAACCTCTGAAAGGAGAATGCCATATTCTATGAGTTCTATGGTATTAAGTTAGAATGATTCTATGTTAGGTAATCTATTGGATCCCTTGCGTTTGTGTGAAAGGGATTGTATGGGCGGTCACTCCACACTCACTCAAATGAACATTGGAATAACCTTTGGTAGGATAATCTCATGTTGATGTTCTTGATGTATTGTGAGTGAATGTATCTCATTCTAGGCAGTCTTGAGGATCATTTAGGCAAGCGTTGAGAGGGTGTATGTGTGTTCTCTCTTTTTGTTGATTAAATGAGTCTTATGATAGCTTTTAATGAGGGAACTATATGTTAAATAATGTTTAAGATGACATTGATGGACTTCACTTTAACATTGTAGGAGTTCACTGTACAGTTATGTAGTTCACTGGAAAGTGGTCTTTAAAATGTGGTAATTGCTTAAATGATTTCTTATTTGATTATAAGTTGTTAAAAATTATTCTTATGCTTAACATATGATGTTTTAATAAAAAATTATGAAAAGCATGTTATTTACTAAATGTCCCTTTTCATGGTTTTTGCATGGCTTCCATACTTACTACATCTAATGTGCTAACTCCTTGTTTTCCCTTTTTGACAAAAGTTTAGGGAATTGGATGTCTTTATGTTCCATGATGGATGGATAGGTTTCTAAGGGTTGAAGATGAAGTATAGGTGAGTCCTAATCGATTAGAGAACAATATCCATATCTTCGTTTGTGTCTTAAGTCTTTACTTTATGTCTTGTATGGGCTTAGTCCCAAGTGTTGTAAACTCCAAAGTTTAGATGGTTCAATGGGATGTTGTAAAGGTTTAATGCTTTAATGAAAGTCTTCCATTTGTGTATTGATTATAAAAAGAATTCTTCGTGTGAAGACAGTTTTAAATACTTATTCATTTTAGAATATTTTATATATGCAATGAATGATACGAGTGGATTAGATGAGACTTTTTGAAGTCTCATTTATCGTGTGGAAAAATAAGGAAGCTCTAACTTCTAGCGTGTACTTGAGGGTCGTGACAAACTTGGAATACGAGCTAGGTTTAGGAGTGTCTTAGTTGTCTCATGAACCACATCTAGTACAGTCTTGTTTATAAGGTGAAGTGTGCCACATTATGCATAGGAGGCTATTGGGTGGTAGGAAAAGTTTCACTTCTTCATTCATCCAATCGTGCCAGAGATCTTTGTATATGATGTCTTTCCCTTGTCTCCCTTATGTGTTTGGTCAATGGAGTGTGACTTTATGAAGATTGAGTTGAGGAAGAGAAAATATGAGATGTGACTATATAAGATGAGGTATGAAAGATGGTGTTCATGACCTTAGGTTGGTTTAGAAAATTTTTGAAAGATAGTGTAGTTCGGAAGAATTGTAAGGTATAGAGTTAGAAATGTGAAGGAGTGGTTGTTGAGATGGGTTGAATTTTCTTAAGACCAATCATAGAAATGAAAATTAAGAGATTAGAAAGAGAAAAGTTAAGTTTCTCCTAGTAAGGGTGATGTAGTGGTTATATGGTTGAACATTGAGAGTCGTTAGTTTTCATGAGCTAGACTTTAGGTGAGAAATTATTAGCAAGGTTTGATGTTCCTTGAGGAAGTTTGTTGTAGCAGGTGATATGTTGAACTTATAATGGGTTTTTTCCTAATTGAGGAAGCATGGTGAAGAGTATGGTTATGAGCTGTTAAGTTGAGTCTCTACTCTTGGAAGTGTTTGGAGAGTGGCAAATGTCATTCGAGTACAAATAGTGTCAAAGTGGGGGAGATTGTAAGGTCCCTAAAATGACTTAGGTCAATATAGAGCCTAACTTGGTTGTCATGATAGTATAAGGTCCTAAAATGGTATATAATGTGGGTTTGAGGAAGTAACTAAGATTTTAGGTGCATTTGAAGTTAAACGTCAACGGACGACCAAGAAGTTCAACCACTAAGTCACCTATGTGCCTCATATGTGGTTTTATGTGTTTATGTGTGATTGATGAGGTTATGAAGTCCTTAGGTGAGTTATTATTGCAGTGTGTCATGTTTCGTGAAGTTTTGAGGTCAAACGCTCAAGAACGTCCATGACGTTCGAAAAATGTACCTTGAGATGACCTTGTATGTCTAAGCATGTTTCGTAGAGTTTTACATGTTTGGTTTTTGTGAAACTTTTCTGGGAGGTCGTAAACTCGTAAATGAACATATTTGAGTTAGAAACGTTTGGGTACGAATCCTTGTAGGACCCACAAGGGGCCCTAAAGTAGGACCCTAACTTTGAGCTTAACACTGCCAGGAAGTGGCAATCGACTGACCCAAGCGACGGCCAGTCTACCAGGCGAAGGCCAATCTATGGGTCTCGTCGATGAAGACATGTGGACTGCAGGTTGAAGGGCTGCTGAAGCAGACCACGATACCCCATTGATGGAATGTGGTCTTACACAGGGACCATCGTGGTAGGGCGTTGAAGGTGCTGTGTAACTGCTCTATTTCACTATAATGTTAGGGGTGAAGTTGAGAATTCACCCCAAGACATTAAAAAATAGTTGGACGGTTGTTTTACGTGTTTAGGGGTATCTAAAGAGTATATAAGTGATTAAACTCTCATTTAAGCCCTAACACTAAGATCAAAACCCTTTCCTTCCTAAAATTTATTTCAAAACCTCCATGAGAGTTCAAAGTGAAGATGTAGCTTGAAAATGGGTCTTCAATGGAGTTTACTCTTCAATTATCATTGGTTTCTTCTAATAAGGTATGGGAGTTTTTCATCTAGGGCTTACTATCACCTTGAGCAAATTTCAAAGATGATTTTCAAAGATTTCAAAAAGATGAAAAGTCCAATTTCTACTCTAAGTCTAGGGTTTTTGCATGAAAATTTTTCAAACATTAAGATATGATGTTATTGATGTTTAATTAATTTTTTCTAATGAAATTCACCATGAAACCTTGACCTTCGCAAATCCCTTAATTTGGAAAAAAATATGGGCTATGCAATCATGCTTTGATATTAATTAATTCATGTATAGATTACTATGGACTTTTTCTTCATGTATAGATTTTTATAGTATGTTTTATAGGATGTTTCAATTTGATCAATTGAGTATTGTATTTTCGTGGATCTATTGACTATTAAGTTTATTGAATTGATATTGAGTTAATTCTTATGGATTGTAGTGTGATTGGTATGGTCCACTTATGGTGGTGGTGTTATGTGAATTGATGTGGCTTTGTTGGCGTTACTTTATGTATATGATGATCATGGTCTTGTCGGCACAACTTGAAGTATTTTGATGATTTGTGTAGATTGATTATGTGAAGTATGCTCATATCTACCTATATGTGAGGTTATCATGATGGACTATGACTATGTCTTTATATGTGTAGTCTTAGAGTTGATAAATTATTATTCCTACTAGACTATGTGAGTCTATGATGGTTATATTGATGATGTATAGTAGTGTATAGGGTGACTTAATGATGATAATGGTTGTTCCTATGTGCTTCTAGCATGACTTGTAATATATGTTAAAGAGAAGTATGTTGTGTCATGTCTTGGTTGACTTGTGTCCCTTACTAGATGCATGTATGAAAGTGAATATGCGATGTGTTGACTTAGGATTCTAAAGCTCTTAGTCTTATTTGTACGAATGATGTGAGATCTTGAATGATAATAAGAAGGACCTTAATGTGAAACCTTGAACCTAGTCATAAAGTTATTAAATTTGAAGTCGAAAGCCATAATGGTATTCCTCATTTAGTAAATGATGGACAAAATTTAATTGACTGGAACATCATCATATTAATGCTTGAAAACTCATAATGAGCTTCTTGTCTCCATTGTAAGGCAGCCCCTAGATGACCTCTTTTGTAGGGTAAATGTAATTGGGTGATGAACTTTATATGGAACCCCATTGTATGAACCATAATGTGAATTACTCTATGAGAATAATAGCTAGCACGTAGTGTGTATGTCAAGGGAAGTAGCTCTAGTGAAGAACGAGACTAGAGTACAAAGTAATTTCTTCATATTCCTTAACCATGTTCCTACATGGGATGTGTCCACGTTCTACCATTGGCAAGTAGAACAACCTCATCGGAGTAGGATAGAACTCTGGATTCCATGGTTTTCTACTATGGTGTATGTCAATTATTGCCTATTCCATCATGTGGGATACCCATTTGCATTAGAAAGATATTGGCATCACCCTCGGAAAGTGAGGACCTTCCCAATTGGATGATAGAGAATATCCAAGCCTTCTTCAAGTCGTCTTAAATGAACCATCAACGACCAGAACCTAAAATGTTTGGGAAAAAGGAAGAAAATGGGGTTAGTACTCCACATGTAATAAGTATAAGATCATATGCATATATAAGATCAAAACATGCTAAAAAGGGATATTTAGTCAAAACGTGCCATTTACCCTTTCAAAAGTCTATTACATAATCAAGAAAATCATACCAAGCAATCAAACATCCTTACTAACTCAAACAAGTAATATGTATCCCAACATACTTGAACCCAAGATTTAATACAACCCTACCATCAAGGACATAACATCACAAGTATGGCTAAGAGTTAATAATATCATAATAAGCAAGACAACTACTCATGAATCCTTATCAAGTCAACAAGTGTAATGACCAAGGAAAGACCCACAACCTTACTCCATCAAGTAGCCTCAACCAGAAACCATAACCAATGTCCAACTCCATATATTATAACATTTAGATATACATTTCATCTTAATTTAACAATATAACCGAACACATAATCATAAGTGAACTAATAGACATATAGTATCAACAATGTTCAACTTCATTATGTACATATCATATATATTCATAACATAACATATATAAGAATATCCTCCTTAGACTCCCCTCAAGGCTAACTAGTGCAATGCTTGGGTAGAGTCTCATAGCCCTACCTAGACTAAGCTAGACCCTTTAGGTTATCAAAGTTAGAGTTCAAGTACTTTAATATATTTTACCTTTTGGGAATATATTTTCCTACCGACATAGACCACATGAGCTAGTGTGGAATCCGGTGTCATAAGACCCTGCACCGAAAGAAGGTGGACTACTTGAAAAAGTAGTACCAAAACATAAAACATAGCAACTACGTGGATTCACTAGCTAGTATTTGTATGGTTTGCAACATAGTTCAAGAACTAGGAGATATAGTTGGGACCCTCTTTATTCTCCATGCATTGTAGTCTCCAATCTCAAGAGTACCTTATTGCTCATACCTTCCCTATGTTGGAAGGGACACTCATCAATCTAGTTCACTCGATGCTAAGCTAGAGACCCTTTTTGAAATGTTTTAAGCCTTTAATTATCAATAATAGATTAGTTTAGATGATAGGGTCTACACCTTGTATACTCATCATCATCAATACCTCAATAAGAATTTCATGAGTATAGTCTTTTCATCACAATTCATATAAATGAGGTTAACACATTTATCATCTCATAGCATAATAAGGCACATTAATGATCATCACCATCCTTAAATCACATAAACCTTAATAAACCTAACAACATAGTCAATACATTTATATTCAAAATCATACCATCCTATTAATCCTAATACAAGGCTTAGAGATTATAAGACTTACCAAGTAAAGATAGCGATTCTAAGACATACCAAGTCTTCCTCCTAGTTCATCATCAAAGTCTTACCATAAACCCTAAATTAAATCCAATTTATATGTTCAACACCATAATTCAATATTCAACATGAAAACAAGACTATAATTAACAATATAGCACAATTCAATACTACATCATACCCTAAAATAAGATTCCTAGGTAAATTCACCTTCTAACCTAGATCATCTTCTCAAGACTAGTAGGAAAGACTACAATTCACTCCAATTTTTCAATTATTATTGTAAAGACATCATCTAATAGTGATTTAACCCATAAGCAAGACAATTGTATCAGTCCCAACCCAATTGACATCAAGATCAAACGTAAGGTTAAGGGTTAAGGATGATGCTCAATAATTTAGGTCAAACCATCACAAATTACCATTATCAAGTTAAAATACATGTTAATCTATCCATTATATCCTAAAGAAACCATAAAAAACTAAGTTCACCACATCAATTTCGTAAATGGATGAAACCCACATGAAAACTCAACTTTTGAAGTCCATTTTGAAGGAAACCTTTGAGGAAGAGTCTCTAACGTAAATTAGATCTCATACCTTAAAGTTTGATGAAGATTTGATAGTGAATTCGTCCATTTACATCCCCCAAAGCCCCTATCCTTTCTAGTCTTCAATGGTGGTTTCCAATAGAGAGAGAAAGAAGAGAGAAGGAAGAGAGTTTGTTTTTGTGAGATTTAGTTAGATTAATTGGGCTTGGAGTCTTTATATGGGAGTTAAATTAGTTAGTTATTATTACCTTATTCCCCAACTAACCACTAAACCCCTTAATAAATTGTTTTGAAGTAAGTTAAAACGCACAGAAAAAACATGCCACTCACAGACGGTACCCCATCGACGTCGTAGCTCAATCGATGAACCAATCCCCCTTACGTGTTGCACGTACGTCGATGAGTTAATAGAGTGTAAATCTGAGGGCGTCCACAATTTTGGCTAAGTCTGGTATGAAGGTGGACATTGACACCCCGTCGATACACACACGAGTCATTGATGGTTCTCATGATTGCACACTACCTAGGCAGTGCTGCCTCCTACGTGCTAGGGTCCTCCTCAAGGACCCTTGTTTGGTCCTTGGGGAGTCGTACCCGGCTGTTTACTAAAAATGTAGGGTTCGTCCTTTGAAGATTAAGAACGTCAATTGAAGAAGCTTGGAAGTCTTTCTCCAAGTGTTGGTAGTTCCTCAAGTTCGGGGAGGCTATGTTTTAATTATTCTAGCTTATGAAGACTTTAATTGTTTTTAAGAATACTCTTTATTCTGTTTTATGTTTTTGGATTTCATTGTAGTAAGGTCTATATGGTGTATTGACATTTTATTGGCTAAGTCCAACTCATAGTCTTTATATGGTTTTTTTGTGAGACATGTTTTGGAATATCGTATGTTTGTTTCATGTTGCTATAACAAAAGCCTAAGTAAGCTTCTTTGTGAGACATTTAAGTATACCTCACTTAGTATATGCACAAGTTTTTATTTTTTTTGCATTTTTTCTAATGACATGTTATGATGAACGCTAAGGGTTTGTCTGAGTCCTTTGAGAGGACGACGACACCGGTCGCATCTGGGGAACCTCTCCGGATGTGACACCCAAAGTAATTGTTCTCATTTGTCCGAATATTGATAGCCTAAAGTTGGTTCAAAAACCACATTAACAAAAAATAAGATGAATTTATGTTTATCTAAGAATATCCAGATGACGAACTATTTGAAATAATACTAGGAAACATAAATGTTTCCTATATATAGAATGATAAAATTCCTTTGTTATAAAAAAACAAATCATTTCGTATTTGAGTTATTTTTATTCTCATATACTTTTTGCACCTTTATTTTCTCAAAAAAAAATTTCGACAAAAGTTATTTAAAATATATTCTATAGACACAAAGAAATTAATGTTATAATCCATGTAATTTGAACTCATATTACAATATTCAAATGCCTAACACGTAGGGGACAAAAATACTAATACGCAAGATAGTAAATTTTTTTGCAAAATACATGTAGTCCGCCATAATTGAAACAATATAATAAAATAAAAATAAAGAACAAATACTAATATTAATTTAGAGTATTGCATATAGCTTTGACAAAAGATATTATCTGAAGATAATTTTACGAAGCATAAATATCAATTATTTGCGTCATTTGGGGAGGGGTGTAAGGAGCAAGAAGATCCATCTTCTAATTGCTTCAATTGGTCATTTAAGAGTTCCTCTGCATTGAAGTGTTCCGTGGACTCCCACTAACATTTAACTCTAGCCTCATTCATTTGATTCGTAAAAGGTATTTTATCATTAGCAACTTTTTCTCTTGCACCTAATTCATTTAGACTATCGTTGTTTTAAATTACCTAGTTGCGTTCCTCTACAGAAATGAGTTGTGCACCTAGACCTAATTTTGTTGTTGTATTTATTAAACGTTCAATGACTACATCAATAGTCGGTTAAACAAATGAATAATGTTTACTAGATGGAGAAGAATGAACAATTCCAAGATTGACATTATATCCTCTTACGAGTTTATTTCTATTTTTATATAAGCATGAACAACGTTTAGAAAATGAGGAATATAGAGCAACTTTGTTTTCTATTTTCTCTAATTTAATTTTTTTTGCATCCTAATGCTTTCTTACGCTCCATGCTAGACTAAAATAAAATATATTATTTAAATGTTTTCAAGAACTGACTACAAAAAAATGAAATATCATAAGTATTTATATTTCAAATATCACTTAATTATAAGAAATTATATAGAAAAATCATTAAACTATATTTTATATAGGGAAAATGCACAAGTACCCCCCTAGACATGACCGAAAAACTCTCGATGATGTTTTAATTTTTTTGGTGTTTAGGAACAGATGAAGTTTTAATTTGATAGTGTTTAGGAACAAATTATCATGTATTTGTTGCACTACTATTTTCCAAAATAAATTTGACCATGTTCTGCTGCCTCCCCTAGAAAGTCTAAATAACCCAGAAGTATAAGTAGATAATAAAATCTTACTCTTAACCAAGAAGTGTAGGTGCTGCTAGTACACGAGGAATCTGTATGTTCTCTTGCAAAGGAAGCACAATTGAGTTTTCTCTAGGGATTGCATGTTGTTTATTTCCCCCTGAATCCCCCATACATTCTTCTCCTGGATAGCCTTGTTGATACCCAAATGTCTAAAAGTTCAAATAAAAGAATGTAAAATAACAAACACCAGATTTTGTCATCTCTTTTCCTTAAATCTTCATGTAATATATATACACAAAAAAAACTCAAACCAAATAACAAACACCAGATTTCATCATCTTTTTTCTTGCATATTGATTTCTGACTAAGTAAAAAATGGAAAGAGGAGGAGGATTTGTGATGTTGGGACGTGTAGAGATCGATACGAGGCACCCATTTGGGTCAATGAAGGAGGCAATCATCTTATTTGGAGAAAACATTTTGGCTAGAGAAATTAATGCCAAGCAACTCAAAGAGGGTATTTTTATTCTCTTTTTGACTTACATTTTATTTTGAATTAACCATGTGAGAGTTGATTTAGTAAAGAAAAAATTCATATAGTCGACCCCAACTTACTAGTGATTGGGGACGTAGTTATTGTATGAAAGAAACTACACAAGACAACAAAGATGAAAACCACAATGTTAATGAAATTGAAATAAGATAGAAATATATCTTTAGGGAACAACTAAAAGTGTCAAAAAGGTGAATTTAGACTAATCAGAATAAGTAGTGTAATAAATGGGCAGGTCATTACTTAGGTTCAAATAGGCTTAGGAAAATGCCATAAACCAACCCTCAAGGTTGAATTGGACATATCAAAATAAACTATGCTAATATATAAATGGGTCATTATTTTCATGGACTATTTTTGTCACTCGAAACACAACTATTTAAGCCCTCATCTCTATTTGGTTAAGAGGAAGGCACGTGGTGAACAAAACCAGTCTAAACTTGAATCAGTAGTGACAGTTGAGCTTGAAGATACAAAGCAAAACCTCCAGAAAAGTAAAGAAAAAGAAACATTCACGGAACATTGCCTTTTTTAGTTTGAAGATGAGTTCATATGTTAGCTCGAACTTGATATGAAGTTTTGATGATTTAAAAAACTTAATGATCTAACAAGGAACAAGATCCTTGTTATTGGAACTGCTGACGGTGAGATGAATGATAACTCAGTGTGAGATATATTTGTGTGCTATCATCAAAAAGTGAAAAAATGATATATTCTAGGTGTTGTGATAATCCTCACAAATACATGAACCTGTTCCCTGACAGAGTGCTCTCATCAAGATACAAATGAGGTACAACCGTAAAAGTTGTCATGTCAGGTGGTAGGTGAAAAGTATAGTGTCGTACACCAATAAGAAGAGATGATGAGATTGTATGATTCAGTATCTCACAAATTCAAGGACATGGTCCCAAGCAGAGGTTCCTTCATAAGATACATAATTGGTTACAGTTGTAAAGCTGTCACGTCATAGGTTAGTGAGGCCTCCGTGTACTACACCAACCAGAATGGAGGGGGGTGTTTGTCCTATGGATATGAACTCTTTATGCTTGATATTTTTAGAATGACAAACACCACATTATATTCATTCATCCAAATAAGAAAGTCATCCATCTATCCTTTTCAAGAACTCACAAAGAAGTTTCCAAGTGACTGTGTCCCCGCAAGACAGCGACGTGAGAAGGTGAAAAGACAACTGTTAGAAAACTACCACATCTGATGCGGTAGGTGAACAACTTTTCACACAGAAGGCTTTCATCCAATGGGGTGGTCTGAACGAATTTGTGGTGATTTATATTATCTCTTCCCATCAAACACAAATTTAATATTTTAAAAACTAAAACAAAAAGACCTTAAAAGAGAAGTCCATCTTCAAGGAAGAACTCAAGCACAAGAATGCATACAGCAAGGACCTGCTCAATATAATAAGTGATTTCCGTGCCTGTTGTTGTTCTTGAATGTTTGTATTGAGATTAACTTGGATTCATTTCATTCTTCGTTAGAAATTCTTCAAACCTTCTTTGACTCTTGTAAGAACATAGTTAGAAGTAACTTTGTGTCTTACTGTAAAAGTATATATTAATTAGCTGGGTTAGTATTGTGGGCGGTGTGGTATCCGCTTAGTTGAAGTCTATGTTATTTAGGTGTGATATCTTAGTGGGCATCGTTGTATTTGCTCAGCCTTGTTTAAGTAATAGGTGGTACTGCTTAGTGTGGAGATTAGTAGGCTAATCTGGTGCTGTAATCGTCTTTCACTTTTTCTTTTTGAAGATTATTGAAAGTAGTTTGAAAAGTCCTTTTGAAAACAGGTTGTGGTTTTCCTCCCTTGATCAAGGAGGTTTCCACGTAAAGTTGTTTGTTTAGTCTTTACTTTCAGAAATTAATTTAGTGTTCGTCATTGTAAATGTACTAAGGACCTGGTCCCATCGAAAAAAGGGGACACAACTTTCAATTATTTTTTTTGCTAAGTCAAGGAACCTGGTTCCTGACAGATTGGTGGGTTCATACATTCCAACAAGTCTTATTAGAGTGGGTGCTCTCGAACTGGTTAACACCAAGAGAGATTCCTGTGGAAAGATGGTTGCTCGACTGAACAAAAAACAAGAAGCGTCAAAGAAGGAGTTGAAGAAATATAAGTCTCTAGCTCTAAATATGATTTGTGGTGAAACTTTTGATGGAGATAAGGACATGATATACCTCACTAGAAGGTTTCAAAAATTTGTGAGGAACCATAGAGGTTTGCGAAAGGCTGGGAAATCAAAGACTTGAAAAGGAAAACTACCTATGCCACAAGTGTAGAAAGACAGGACATTTTATTAATGATTTCATGTTTCTTAGGTTGAAGACAAAGATTATCAAAGATCTGGAGAAGAGAAGATAGAAAAGGAGACTTTGTCCTCGATAAGAAAACTAGAAAAGTTGTAGTTGACTACATTGTGAATAAAGCTTTTGCTGTCTGGGGAGACCTATCAAATAAATTTGAAGAATAAGAGTGCCCAAAAGATGTATCCATGCTTCCAGTCGAAGGTGATGAAGATGTGTTTGATGCCACATTTTCTTTGATGGAAAAATCTAATGATGAGGAAGATGAATAAGGGTAACCCATTACCATCTTAAACAAAACTTGAATGTTTACTAAGTTAAGAAGTTGAAAAGATTAGATACTCTTTTGCTTGACTCTGTCATTGAGTCAACAACTAAAAAAGAGTTTATGAACAATAGCCTAGATATTCTTCATGAAGAAAAGGTATCCTTGGTTTAACAAATATCTATTGCACCTTAAAAAACAATAGTTCTAGAAGCTAAAAATCTAGAACTCAATCTAAACTCGGCTGAAATAAAACATACTATGACCTTGGTGAGAAATAATCAATTGGAAATGGACATGGTCCATGTCAAAGAAGAACTTAAAATCACTCAAATGGTCCACATCTTCAAAATTGGTTGCCAATCATCCCAGTCAAGGTCAAAATGATAAGAAAAGGTTAGGATATTCCAGCAAAAGTCCTTGTTACAATCTCCATAACCAATAGGTGTCTAGATCTGAAAATTTGTTATGCTGCCATTGTGGTCATGATGGTCATTTGAATAAGGATTTTCTGTCTTGTAAAATGAGTCAAGATAACCTCGCAAAATCTTCTAAATAGAGGAACAAGAAAAGAAAAAGACCTGGTCAATAGAGCAACAAGTAGAAGAAGAGACCCGGCCAACAGAAGAACTTGCAAAAGATAGGACCTGGTCGTGCTGATCAACAGAAGAATTTTTAGAAGAAGGGACATGGTCGTGCTTCTGTTCCTAAGTTGAACAAAATAAATTTTCCTCTTTGGACAAAGAATTCTCTTATCACTCCTTTAACTGTTTATTGGGAACTCCAACTAAAGTGGGTTCCCAAAGCTAACAAGTGATATGGTATTCATGTGAGAAGAAGTAGCAGCAGTCAGTGTTGGTTCCCGAATAGAGGATGCTCAAAGCACGTGACTGGGAAACTAAAAATTTCTTCTCCCTCAAAGAACTTAAAGGTGAATGTGTCTCATTTGTCAATGGCATAAAAAGTATATTTTTTGTGAATTTATAATTGGAAAATCTATGAAATACACTATTGAGGATGTGTAAAATGTCAATGGTGAAAGTACAATCTTTAAGTGTTTTATAGATTTGTGATGAATGAAATAAAGTTAAGTACTTGTCGAAAAATAGGTTGTCACAATCGTGCTCTCAGATGATCTTGATAGAATAGAGATGCAAGAACATGTACATTTCTGATTTGATTACTATTCATCGTGACACTCTCACTTACCTTGGTGCTTCTAAGGTATGAAAATAAAGACATGCTTTGGTGAATGTTTCTCTACTGCACAAACTTGTATCAAGGGACCTGGTACCTAGTCTGCACAGAATGAAATTTCAAAATGACAAAGGTTGTGGTGTTGGTGTTAAAGAGAAGCATATCAGACCATTGTTCGGGTAGAATAAGCAGGCTTTTAGTCTTCCAAACTATTTTTGTCTGAAGTGTTGAATAGTACATGTTTTGTGACAAAAATGATGATATTGATAAGTTTGATCTCAATATTGATGAAAGAGTAGTTATGGTACACTCTTTCTCCATCAAGGCTATAAGAGGTATATTAAAAAACCAGTCATGTGCCTCATGATGAGTGTGGAAGAGTTTAGAAGTTGAAAAAAAAGAAGTTTTTGAGATGGAAGGGCTGCTTCAAAGTCAGAGAGATGTTCTTTATAGTGAGCTTGCTAATGGACATCGTCTTCATAAATCCAGAAATTTCAAAGAAGCTGATGCAAATGATAAAGCTGATGAGGGACCTAATAATCTAGACAATATTGTACAAAGATGATGCATTTCAAACTGAAAATGTGAATGTTGAAGGTGAGAATGAAGAAACTTATCAAGCTAAGTTTTCAAGAAGAGATGTATGATAACTGGATTCCCAGACAAGCTGATTGGTTGTCCAAATTCCTTCCAAAAATGGCTTCAAAAGAGGTAAAACTGACAAAACCCCTCCATTTGAAATCATAATGAAATGCATTGCTGATAATTCAAGTGTATATAGATTAAGTCATCTTTGGTACTACCTTTTGAATAATTGTATGAAGATTTTGTGGAATTCATGGGTAGTGGGTTATAAATAAGCATGATGAGATATTTCCTTTTAGAGCTACTAATCAAGAAAACCTCAAAAGGTATCTTTGGTTGTCAATAAAAGTATATTTGTGAGTTGCTCAAATGGCTTAACATACTTTTAGTCAAGACAATGTTATCGAGGGGCCATGTCATCATGATGTTTTGAAAACTGTAAGATCAAGTGTCTGACATCTTCACTAAAGTCCTAAGCTAGGACTAGTGTGTACTCAACAATGATTTAGATAAAGGGAAGAAGATAGCACAGCGTTTCATGGAAATTGATGTCTGATCAAAGTCGGGGACCTTGTACCAGTTCAGAGAAGCTGGAGATGAATAGTTTCATGTTATGACTGCCTAAATTGATTGATACTCTTATGGTCAACACTACACCATTTTCGGCCTACAACAACACCACGTAAGTGTAGCCTAAACTAGCAAAAAGTGTGGCCTTTGATAAAAGGCTACACTTTTGGACATTCAGCAACACTTTTTAGGGGCTGCCCAAAAGAAGCGTAACCTTTGACATTAGGCAACACTTTTTAAATGTTGCCATCTTTGGCTTCACTTATAAAGCGTAGCCAAATAGGTATAAGGGCACGCTTTGAAGACGTGCATTAGCAACACCTATTTTTTGTTAGACTACACTTAAAAGCGTTGCTTTTTCAGATTTATTGGTCACACTTAAAAAGTGTTGCCTTTTATTTGTCATCTATTGCAACACTTTCAAAGTGTAACTTTTTATCTACCTAGAGCATCACTTACAAAGTGTAACTTCAAAATTTATAAGCCTACATGTAGCACAAATATATATAATATATTTACATACATACAAGTGACCTAAAACACAAAATGAACTAATTAATCATTAAATTGAAGCTATATATTTCAAATAATCTTCGAGAAATATTTCATGTACAACCAAAAGATAGTATGTGTTGTGTACATACCCATACTTATACATCAATATTCTAAATGTGTACACAATAAATCAAATATGTATTTAAACTTTTACAATAGTTCAAAAACACTTCATCATCCACTTCAAATTTGATCACCTCCACTTCCCTACACAAATAAGATATTGGCAGTTATATAGAAGAGGTAAGAAGTTCAGATTGCAACAACATAGAGAGGCGAGAAATCTAACAGTTACAGAAAACATTAACAACAAATCTGCAGATTGCAGATTCCATACCATGCCAATGTTCTATATAAATGCCAAAAAAACAGTGAAACAAAAGAAGAAAGACCTTAGCTCAATTTAAACCAAATACATTAACAACAACTAAAGAGAGGCAAGTCCAGATGAGCCCTTTGAGTTGAGCCCTTATGCTTGAGGATTATTTCTCATATATTTTCTGAAGGAACAACTAACATTACAACAATCAATTTATTATTTTCTTTCGCTAATAAATCAAGTTTCAGTTAAAGAGAATTTGAAGAGGGCGGAGAGAGCAACCAAGCAGACTTATATAGAGTAAATTGGTTACCTGGTTATGGTAGCTATAATATGTTCCACGCAGCCTGCAAATGTTCTCAATCCATATGTTTTATAATTAGTACAACAACAAAAATGAGTTTCCATAGCAAGGAGAAATGTGAAAGCATTTTAAGTATTTTTCTGACATGCGTACGAGCGTCTCTTTATGTAAGCTACCTGTGATAATGCCTGCAAAAAAACAAATATGATCACAAACCAATAAAGGATCATATATAGCAATTCCATACTGGCATTTTCATCCAAGTAATCTAAACCAAATGATTGTAAATACTACTAGATACACTATATGCAAATGGAAGCAAGGACTCCAACAATTCATATCAAATCATGTTTGCATTTTTTTGGTGGAACCTTTCAAACACAGGACCTCACATTTCACCAATCAATAAGTTACTAGTTAAAAATCATAGGCATACTAGCTCAAAGATCCATTTCTAATTGCAACGCACCAAGCTTATTTTCTTCACTTGTACGGTTCTAAAGATGGGCTGAGTAGGTTGCTTCCCTGTAGGAATATCGACTGGAGCAGCTGGAACAGAGGAGAACAATGCAATGTTATTTATTTTAATGGATTCCATTGTCTATTATGTTATTTTAATGGATTCACATGCCTACTATGGAGTGTGAAAGTAATTCATGACTAGGTTAGATTGCTTTAGTGTAGCTAGCTTAAGAAACATATCTTCCCTAAGCCGCTGGGAAGCAACATAGTCTGCTGCAGTAAATGAACGAAAAAATGACAGATTTGTACGAGTATCATATGTCACTATTGCTCCTTTCCAAGTGACAGAATAAGAAGAAGATATCATATAAAAAAGACTACAATGTCTAAAGTTTTCAACCACAAGATAAAGAAAAATATTAGACTTACTAACAATCTTGTAGAATGATAGATACTCACAATATTGACTCTACTTTTTCTAATAATTCTAAACCAAATCTAGAAGATACACCAGCCAAAGTCCAAGATAAAGCAATGGAGAATGTAAAAATTGTTCCATGCTTTCCTGATAGTCGACTAAGAATATTCTCACACTTATCAAATATATCAGTTGAGAAGACATCATTAAACCACTACAAGAGAAAGTTGATACCAAAATAAAAAATATTCAGTGCACAACAGTGTACTCACCTCTGCATATTTTTCAAGGCGCAGTGATTCCAAAGATCGCGAGATCTCTTGTGATGGGAATTTAGGTACACAAGCAATATATACACATGAAGTTACTAGGAAACAAATTAGTGAAAGCTCCAATTCTACATCCAGCATTTCAAGAACATAATGCAAAATGAAGACCAGTACCCAAAGTAGAAAACATGTTTGCAGCCACCATTGCAAGGATGAAGGAAAAGATGCATGATTTTTTCAAGGTGAGGCACGAGGTAGAAGGACTATAGTTCTCATAATTTGAAGCCTATGTATATCGACATATAAAAAGTAAAAAATATCATGTGAAGGTGTGTTGTGAAGTCAATTGAAACTCCGAGAGACCTTGAAAAAGTAATAGCTATCTTATCTGTTAAATTATTACCAAGTTGAAACGAAATGCATTTGCACTGAACAGTATTAACTCCACCATCAAGAAATTAACTTACCACCAAAGATCATTAACAAATTACCTGTACAAGAAATAAACCCCTTAAAGTTTTAAAGATAATAATGAAAGACAGTCGAAATGTAGACAAAGAAAGAGAACAGTGGCAACAGTTGAGTGCACCTGTTCACTACTTCTTCTTTGAAAGATTTGGAGACCTGATATTGCAAAATTTGTTGATGAGCTGACTAGTTCATCTCCCCCTTGGCAACTATTATTTGTGACTGGATCCGGAAGATACACAGAGGCAGCTACAGGTAAAGTCCTTTAATCAATAAGATCTCTGGTTTCCATAAAAACCAAGCTTACGTATGCCCATTTATACGTAATACAACTATAAATTAAACTCCCAAAATCAACAAAATTCGTCTCAACAACACTAGAACATAAAAATCCTAACATCAATTTTTGACTGACATACAAGCATATAAAAATCTTAAAGCTATAATTTAGACTTTTGAAGGTAAAATATCTTACATGATAAACTCTATTCCAACAACCTAAAGCTTTAAGACATGAGACATGTTGATTTGTGAAGCATTTTTTTTTCAATTTTCAAAAGGAAATCTGATGGAACAACAGTTTACCCAGAAATCTTTGAAGAAAATCATCTTCTTCAGCTCTCCAATCTTGAACAACGAAGCTGAGAGGAAAATCGTCTTCTTCAGTTCATGTTCAGAGAAATCGCAGTGCCCTTTGATTTTTCAGCTGAAAATGGTGTTCTTCAGTTGAAGTTTAACATAAATGTGACGAATGGTGTTCTCCAATCTTGAACAACAACTGATTTTTTCCGTTGTTCGATCCTTCTTCAGCTACCGCGAATGGTGTTCTACAGTTGAAAATGGAAACTTCAGCTAAAGTTTTAGGAAATGTGGCCTTTTTTTATTTCTTTAATGTTTTTTTTTTTTTAATTTTTCTTTAATGTTTTGTTTTTTTTAATTTTTCTTCAACGTTTTATTTTTTTGTCCAAATAAAAATGGGAGGGAGATGAACCACATTTTTAATGTGTTGTATTTTCAATTATAAAAATAACACACTTTAAAAGTGTGGTCATTCATGTAAATAGTTGTTGCCAACTATAACAACACTTATAAAGTGTAGTTTATCCCATTAAAGAGTACACTTTAGAATTGTTGCTAAAATTAATGTAGCTAAAAGTCAAAATCATTGGCTACACTTTAAAAGTGTTCCCAAAAGTATTTTAGGCAACACTTTATAAGTGTTGTCAAGATTTTGTGTTGCCGTAGACCTAAAATGGTGTAGTGCAATAACATGAAGCTAGATGTTGATGAATCGGGTTCAAAGACTCCATTCTTCTGTAAATCAATTACATTTGAAGGTTGATGAGAAAATTTTAACTCATCCAAAGAAGACATGAGACCTGGTCCTATTTTGTCAATCAACAGACTTTTTGATTTTGAATAAACAGTGATGTTGATTATGCTGAAATAATAAAGTTGATGATGGAAAAGCTAAAATATTCCTGAATAGATCCTGCCATAGGTAATTATCTCTTTCATAACTATGCAAAGGGAGTAGGTATCCTTGCTTTTCGGTTAGGTATGTGTTAGCAAGTTCAGTTTCATACCTTTTGTAGGCATACACATATGGAAAAGTGGATAAGGAAAAGGGAGGTAGGACAAATCTAGCCAATGACATTCAAACTACAGAGAGGGACCTAGTCCTTTCTCGAAGGTTAGCACTTTTAACATTGCAGTTTAAATTATGCATGAGAACCATTGCAATAGCCTCATGTCTGTCATTCAAGAATCTTACCGTTGTCTCATTGTTTGAGTACCAAAATCAGACTTCCTTTCTTTTTCTTTCATATATCTTTCTATTTCCCCAGAAAAATCAATTTACCTTCCAAATATCATGGTGTTTCAAAATTTTCTTCTCTCTGTCAAAACACACTTTAATTTTTTAAACCCTTTATTCTTATTGGAGAATTTTCTAATGAAGATGTTTTTAAGTGTGAAGAGGGACCTGGTCCTCTAAGAAAATTGAAGAAGTTGAAAATATAATGTTAAAAAAGGACGAAGTTGATATTTTGAGAACTTAATTCTGAAGAGGAAGGTATCTGATTTTAAAAAAAATCTTCTTGGTTCCTCAATTTTTGATCTATTCACGGAGGCCTTCAGTTGTTTTTGTTACCAATCTTTTTCTTATGAGAAATCAGGCTAGTGTTGGAAGTCATGACAATTGCTTGTGTTAACTGGAATATCGAAATGGGTTGTCTCAAAATCCAGCTTCTTAAACAACACTAACAGAGGGACCAGGTGGCAAAATAAAAAACAAAAAAAAATTAAAGAATAAAAAAAGTTGGTAACCCTGAAGGTTCAACATATAGATTGGGCTGCACATCATGCTGAACATTAAGAGAAGTTTATTAAAATATTAAGCTAAGGGATATGATGTATTAATTCTATTCTTTTAATCCCTCACCTCTAAGTCATCATTTGTCTTCCTATCTCTCTATGTCACTGCTCATTACTCTTTTTGGGCATTGTTTTTGTTGTCATTTGTAATCATATTTGCAATACTTTTATGGCTGATCTTTTGCATATAGATTAAAAATGCCTTGTTTCTACTGACTTGTCTCATTACTTTATGCCTTTTACTCATTCTCAGTGTTTCCCAAGTGGCCATGAATTTTCTTGAACTGCATTTCTGTCAGCTTGGTTTACTCATTTAACCCATTTTTATGATGTCAAAAGGGGAAAAGTTTTTAAGGTAAGGTAAAGTATGAGATCGATGGTGTTATCACTGCAGGAAAAAGACATGGGCCATGCCGTTATGGGGAATCAGTGCTAGCTACCTTAAAAAGACCTGGTCCTACTGAAACGGGGAAGAAGTTGAACAGGTTTGTTATCATTAAAAAGGGGGAAAATACTATGTTGATATTTTGATGAATTGACAAACCTCAGGATGATGAAACTCCAGTTACACTAAGAGTTCTTTTTGATAGAGGTAACTGGTGAATGTATTTTTCATTATCAAAAAAAGGAAAATTGATGTTTTGACAAACTTTGGGGTGATTAAACTCTAGTTACCCCAAGAATTCTTGTTGATTGGGGGAACTGGTGTGACAAGTATGTTATAATCAAAAGGGGGGGAAATATTAGTTCGAAGATGTGTTGAGATGTTAGCTCGAACTTGATATGAAGTTTTGATGATTTACAAAACATAATGATCTAACAAGGATCCAGATCCTTGTTATTGGAACTGATGAAAGTGACATGAATGATAAACTCATTGTGAGGTATATTTTTGGTTCTATCATCCAAAGGGGAAAAATGATATATTCTAGGTGTTTTGATGATCCTTAAATATGCGGGGACCTGGTCCCTGACAGAGCGGACGAGATTGTATGGTTCAATTTCTCATTAATGCAAGGACCTGGTCCCAGGTAGAGTTTCCTCCATTATATACATAATTGGTTATAGCTGTAAAGTTGTCATGTCAGTGGTTGGTCAGGCATCAATGTACTACACAAATCAAAATGGTGGTGGGTGTTTGTCCAATGGATAATAAATATTTATGTTTTATATTTTTAGCATGAAAAACACCATATTATATTCATTCATCCAAATAAAGAAGTCAAGCAGCAAACCTTTTCAAAAACTCACAAAGAAGTTTATAAGGAACATGGTCCCCACAAGACTACGATGTGAAAAGATGAAAAAATAGCTGGTAGAAAAGCTACCACATCTGATGCGGTAGGGGCAAATCTTTTCCAACACCAGGATTTTAGCCAATAGAATGGTCTCAAAGAATTTGTGGTGATTGATATTATATCTTTCCATCAAACACAAATTCAAGATTTAAAAAATTAAAACCAAAAGATCTTAAAATAGAAGGTCATCTTCAAGGAAGAACTCAAGCACAAGAACGCATACATCGAAGACCTAATCAAGAGAAGAAGTGCATTAGGTTCCTGCTGTTGTTCTTCGATGTCTTTACTGAGTTTAACTTTGACTCGTTTCATTCTTTGTTTTAAATGTTTCAAAAAGGCTTTGAGTCTTGGAAGAACTTATTTAGGAGTAACATTGTGTCTTACTTTAAAAGTATACATTGATCAGTAGGGTTAGTATAGTGGGCGGTGTGGTATCCGCTTAGTTGAAGTCTAAGTTATCTAGATGGGATAGCTTAGTGGGAATAGTTGTATTTACTCCGGCTCGTCTAAGTAATAGGTGGTACTGCTTGGTGTGGAGATTAGTAGGCCAATCTGGTGCTATAATCATCTTTTACTTTTGCTTGTTGAAGATTAGTGAAAGCAATTTGAAACTCCTATTGAGAACATGTCGTGGTTTTCTTCCGTTAGGCAAGGAGGTTTCCACAGAAAGTTGTTTGTTAAATCTTTACTTTCAGTACTTATTTTACTGTTCATCATTGTAACTGTACTGAGGACCTAGTTCGATGGAAAACAAGGGGACGCAACTTCCAATTACTGTTCTTGCTAAGTCAAGGAACCTGGTTCTTTACATATTGGTGGGTACATTCATTCCATTAACCTTCAATCTCTATAAAAAGAGGTAGAACTAACAAAAAGAGAGATAGAATAATTGAAGACAAAAGAATAGAAGCAGAAAGTACCATTACTGCTGGCTAATCTTGAGATCGCTGAAGAGCTTAAATTCATCGAGAATCTGTTTAGAGACAGAGTTCAAGACAAAGAGGTCTTTTAATTTGCTAGAATACCTTTACACACTAGGATCATTGTCATCAAAGGTCATGTAAATAAATAAATGGAGACTAATCCTTCACAAATTAAGAAGAAAATGAAAAGGAAAATGAGGCTTTTAATCCCGTTGATTAGTGTATTGTTTTCCGAGAAGATGGGAAATCAAAAACACTGATATTCTTAAAAACAAATTGAGCCTTGGATATGCAGCCATCTTTCTAAAGGAGAGCTTTACTCACATTGTGGGACATCCCATCACAAATTCAAATAGCCAGATCTTAATACACATACCAGGTACCAAATTGGAAAAAAAAACCACATAAGCCATGTTAAGTTTGAATTTAGTATGAGGATAACCATAGAGGTCTCGAGAAAAGATATTTACCATTGAATTATTGGTTGTTACTCTAAGTTTTTCAGTTTATTAGGGAGTATGTTAGTTCATATTTTAAATAATAAATACAACGAGTGCCTGTAAGTTTAATATTCTATAGATATGCCAAATTATACACATTTAAGATATATACAACAACAATATACCAAGTGCAACTACACAAGTGGGGTGTAATGTCCCAAAAATGACTTAGGTGAAGCTAGATTCTAATGTGATTGTCATGATGGTATAAGGTCCTAAAATGGTTAATAATGTGGGTTTGAGGAAGTGTCTAAGAGTTCAGGTTCATTAGAAGTCAAACGTCAAGGGACGACCAAGAGGTTGGACGACTAAGTCACCTATGTGACTCAATGTGGTTTTATTAATTTATGTGTGATTAATGAGGTTATGACATCCTTAAATGATTATTATGGTGTATATCGACAGTGTGTCATTTTTGTTGAAGTATGGAGGTCAAACGCCAAAAAAAGTCCATGACGTTCAAAAGATGTGCCTTGAGATTACCTTGTATGTCTAAGCATGTTTCCTAGAGTTCTACAAGTTCGTTTTGGATGAAACTCATGTGGGAGGTCCTAGACATGTATAAGAATATGTTTTGTTTGGAAATGTCCGGGTACGAATCCTTGTAGGACCCACAAGGGTCTTAAAAGAGGACCTCAACTTAGAGCTCAACACTGCCAGGCAGTGGCAATTGACTGACCCAAATGATGGCCAGTCGACTAGGAAATGGCCCGTCGATGGGTATCTTCGATGGAGACATATGGCCTGCAGGATGAAGAGTTGGTAAACAAAACCACGAGACCCCATCGACGGGTTGAGGTCTCACACACGGACCGTAGATGGTGAGGCGGCAATGGTGCTATGAAATTGCGCTGCTTCACTGTAATGTTAGGGATAAGGTTGAGAATTCAACCCAAGCCTTTTAAAAATAGGAGTACGGTTGTTTTAGGTGCTTAGGGTTATTTTAAGAGTATATAAGTGATTAAACATTCATGTAATCACCTAAAACAAAGATGAAAACCCTTTCCCTCCTAAAGTTTATCTAAAATACTCCATGAGAGTTTAAAGTGAAGATGGAGCTTGTAGATGAGTGTTAAATGGAGTTTCTTCGTCAATTCTCATTGGGTTCTTCTAATAAGGTATGGGAGTTCTTTATATAAGGATTGCTATCACCTTAGAGCCAATTTCAAAGATGATTTACAAAGATTTCAAAGAGATGAAAAGTCCAATTTCTAATCTAAATCTTGGGTTCTTGCCTAAAGAATTTTCAAACATTAATATATGATGTTAGTGATGTTTAATTTATGTTTTCTAATGAAATTCTCCCTGAACCCTTGACCTTCTCAAATATTTAATTTGGACATAAATAAGGGCTACGCAATCATTCTTTGATATTCATGTATAGATTGTTATGGACTTTTGATTCATGTATAGATTATTATTGTATGGTTTATAGGTTAGAGATTATAATACTTACCAAGTAAAGATAGCGATTCTATGACTTACCAAGTCTTCCTCCTAGTTCATCATCAAAGACTTACCATAAACCATAAATTAAATCCAATTTAGATGTTCATCATCATAGTTCAATAATCAACATGAAAACATGACTATAATTAACACTATAGAACGATTCAATGCTAGATCATACCCTAAAATAAGATGCCTAGGTCAATTCACCTTCTAACCTAGATCATCTTCTCAAGACTAGAATGAAAGACTACAATTCACTCCAATTTGTCAATGATTATTTTAAAGACATCACCTAATAGTGATTTAACCCCTAAGCAAGACAATTGTATCAGTCCCAACCCAATTGACATCAAGATCAAACGTAAGGTTAAGAATTAAGGATCATGCTCAATAATTTACGTAAAACCATCACAAATTAATATTATCAGGTTAAAATACATGTTAATATATCAATTATATTCTAAAGAAACCATAAAAAACTATGTTCAGAACATCAATTTCGTAATTGGATGAAACCCACATGAAAACTCAGCTTTTGAAGTCCATTTTGAAGGAACCCTTTGAGGGAAGAGTCTCTAACGTGAATTAGATCTCATACCTTAAGGTTTGATGAAGATTTGATAGTGAATTCGTCCATTTACAACCCCCAAAACCACTGTCCTTTCTAGTCTTCAATGGTGGTTTCCAATAGAGAGAGAAAGAAGAGAGAAGGAAGAGAGTTTTTTTTGTGAGATGTAGTTAGGTTAATTGGGATTGGACTCTTTATATGGGAGTTAAATTAGTTATTTAGTATTCCCTTATTCCCCAACTAACCACTAAACCCCTTAATAAAATTTTTTGAAGTAAGTTAAAACGCGCAGCAAAAACATGCCACTCACAGACGGTACCCCGTCGACGTCATGGCTCAAACGATGAACCAATCCCCCTTACGTGTTGCACGTACGTCGATGAGTTCAAAGAGTGTAAATCTGAGATACTCCACCATTTTGGCTAAGTCTGGTATGACGGTGGACACTGACACCCCGTCGATACATACACGAGTCGTTGATGGTTCTCATGGTTGCACACTACCTAGGGAGTGCTGCCTCCTACGTGCTAGGGTCCTTCTCAAGGACTATATTACTCGTTATGCACCCTTTTGTTTTGACAATGATTCATCTTTATTACTCGTTATGCACCCTTTCACTTAATTTCGTGGATTTTCGACTCCTAAAAACTTGTCAAATAGGCTAAGGCACGCTAATACCCCTAGGAACTAGTATCCAAACGTCATAGATGTTCTTGGGCGTTTTGGTTTCTAATGTTCCTAAATGACCTGTATTAATTGAATTAGGTCTTAAAACAATGTTTAGACCACATATGACCTATGTTAGGCTTTAATACTCATCTTGGATTTTCGATGTGTTACATTATCCCCCCTAGTAACATTCCTCCTCGAATGACACTGAGGGTGTGTTTGGTATGAAGGAAAATGTATTCCTAGAAAATGTTTTCCTGGAAAACGAGTAGATTTTGGACATATTTTCTCATGTTTGGTTGGTGAGTAGAAAATATTTTTCGAAAATGATTTTTAGTGGTTAATTTATGAATGAAAAATGTTTTAGAGGAACATCTTTTATTTTTACTAGAGTAGAAAATAATTTATGAAATTGAAAAAAAAATTAAATTTTTTTTTGGGGTGGTGGTGGTGGGGGGAGGAGGCAGGGGGAGGGGGTAAGAGTGAAAAAATAAAATTTGAAGTTGATAGTATTTTTAAAAAGCAAAATTAATTTTTTTGGGGTTGGGGGTGGGGTGGGGGCAGGGGCTGGTAGGGGTGGGTAGGGGGGCTCTCCAGGGGGATGTAGGAGTGCAAAAACAAAAATTTGAAGTTGAAAATATATTTAAAAAGCAAAATTAATTTTTTGGGGAGGGGGTTGGGGGAGAGGGTGGTCAAGGATCGGGTGAAAAAAATAAAATTTTGAAATTGAAAATATTATTTTAAAAAATTGATGTTTTTTCCAAAAAAAATGTAATTTGAAATTGGAAGAGAGCTTTGGAAAATGTTTTCCTTAATTCTTGAAGGTAGGTCATTTTCCTTCATTTTGTGGAAAATGAGTTGATTTAGAAAACATTTTCCAAAACTTTTGCCCCAACCAAACATGAGAAAATTTGAAAACATTTTCCAGAAAATGTTTTTCTTCATACCAAACACACTCTAAATCTCTTTTGAAGGAAGCAATAGACTCTAAACTAGTAGTTGTAACGCCGTAAAACAAATTAAGGTAAACTAGATCTTCATGAGTGTTTCTTGAATTATTTTAATTTTAAAATAATTTACTTTAGTGTTATTACGCATTATGTGAAATTTGGTCCATGAAGTTCGGAAGGTGTGCCTTAGATAGTACTCGTATGTGTGGAGGTGTTTAAGTGAGTTTTACCTGTTTGTTTTGTTTGAAACTTATGTGGGATGTTCCTAAGACCAATAAAACTTAGTTTAGGGGTTTAACGTGAGGGCATGACCCCACCTAGGACCGACAAGGGGTTTTTAGATGTAGGGCCCAAGAGTTGGATAAAACTGCCAAGACAACTGCTCTATCGACAAGGCAGTCTTCTGGGCATAGTCCCATCGACGCCCTGTCAACTGGGAGGGGTCGTCCAATACTTAGATGTAAGTCTATACTCCCATGAAACAAGTCTCTGAAGCCAATAACGCTTAGCAACACGGGCCATCAATCGAACGACGCCCAGTAGCTTGGGTCTTTGATAGGCACCTACTAAAGCTGATGCACGTTTGCTGCCGATGTGGGGTGTATTGTGTAAATTCACTCCAAGTCTTTTAGGACCCTAGGCAGATATTTTTAGTTCTATACCTACAAAAGGCCCGTCATTTCAAATATTCACACTCCCTCCCTAAAGAAAACTCTCTCAAAGTCACCATTGGAGCTCAAACTCAAGGAGGGAAAGAAGGGATGGTTTGGACGTGTATATTCACAAAAATAAGAGGATTTCCTTATCTTTGAGGAATGGTATCGATCCTAGAACTCTCTTCCATTCAAGGAGTCATTCCCAAAAGATTTCAAAAAGGGTTTCCAAACTGTGTTTCCTTCTCTCTTTTATTTTGATCATTAGTCTTCCTGTAAAATTGTTCTAATTATTCAACTATGTTTATTATTGTATGAATTGATTAATTTCATGTTAAAAACCTAATGAACTCATGTATATGCATATTTCAAACTTTTAACTTAAGAAATGGGTTAAATGAGCATGTTTGGGTAATGTATGAACTTTTGTTTTCTTATGTTGCTATGTTGGTTTATCTACTGACCTAATGGCCTGATTATGATGAAATATTATGAAATTGATTTGGATGATATCTTGTTTAAATGGTGAGTGGTTATGTTTCATAGTTCTTATTGTAAATTGCTCTTCAGTGGTATGGTTCACTTTCTTGGTGACGGTGTTTATTTGATGAACTTAATATAACATAGTATGTTTTCTGAGTGTGGCTTTGAAGGCCTGGTAGGTGAAATGGAGTGAAATTGAAAATGTGTCCTGTCTTATGTTTTATGAAGTTGAATAACATGTTTGGCTTATATTATGCCTAAGTAATGTATATGATTATGTGAAGTATGTAAAGTGTGTGTTTTCATGAATGAAGGTTAAAAACATGTATAGATGTTGATATAATGAAATGGGGCTTATATGAAAGTTGCTCTCGCATCTACACACACACACTTAATTGAATGTATGAAGTCAAGTTGAGAAAAGAGGGGAGTCTTGGGGTGAACAATCTTCTTGAGTTGAGATGAAGTGTTTAGTAGCAACCCCATTATTCGTAATGAGCAATATAAGATAGGTTGGAGGATGAATTCCCTTCGTGAGTTGAGATGTGGTATTCACTAGGTATCTTTGACCTATAGGCTTGAATGTTATGATTTCCGTGGGGAGTTATACGTAGCACCGAGAGGATATGAAAGGGAGGTGGATTACACTTCGTGAGTTGAGATGTTGTATTTCCAATGTACCTCTTGAGATGAGTACTCCTCGTTAGTACAAAATGAGTTACTTAGTAGGAATCTCCTATCACTTAGGTATGTGCCCGCATAGGTGTAGCTATTCGAAAAACCATGTAAAAGATAAGAAGCATGACCTTACTCTAGGAAAGTGAGGATCCCTCATTCGATAGGGGTTAATATTGGGATTCCATGTCTAGCTCAAATGGTCTTTGTCGGTTAAGCTACTCCCACAAAAGAATTGATTGAACTAGTCTATCATGTTTACTAGTGATATTTTTAATGACTATCCTGAAGTGCTTAATCCACTAGAAACCATTAGGAGCACTAAGTGGGAGCTGATGTACGGGATGCTATTGTCTCATTACACTTAGTGTTACCTATACCTTCTATAGGAGAAGAGTATTTTATGGAATCCGTGCGAATGAGTGTTATGGTGTGATGTTATGGATTATTATTACGAAGTTCTTGAGTTAATGGAAATCCATTAGGATCACTAAGTGGTAGTGGTAGTATGGGATGCTAATCTCACTTTTCACTTAGTGTGACCTATATATTCTATGAGTGTGAGGCACATGCTTGTCAATGGCGTGGATTTGAATTCCAAATGAGGTAAGACTAAGATTTGGTGGCTTTAAGGATCGCTTTGGTGTTCCCTTAAAAGAATTTTTTACATATCATCCCTTTCTTCGCTCACCTTAGGGAATCTTAGGATAGCCTTGGGTTAGGGAAACTTCAAAGGAACATGGGTTCATATGACTTGGACTGTGCCATTCACTATAATTGTTCAAGCGTTCACTTTAATTTTCATTTGAGTTTACTGTTAAGCTTGGTAAGTTCACTCTAAATTGTCTTTTGGTTTAAAATTATGGAAATCATCCTCTAAGTGTTAAATGATGATTCTTATGATGTTTTGCTTTATATCATTGAATGTTTTACTTAAATTACATGAAATGTTATTTTACCAAAATGTCCCTTTGTGCTTGTTTTTGCATATGCCATACTTAGTACATTATTTGTACCAACCCCATACTTATTTATACTCTATAAGTATAGGTTAAATACTTTTTTTGAAGATTCAAAGGTCAAGCATGGGACATTCGCACTCTCAAGAATCGGTATGTCGTCATACATTTGAGGACATAGTCTTTTGTTTCCTAGTTTTATCATAAAGACTTAATATGTATTTGATTTCATTGTATAGGGCAATGTACCTGAGACATTATATGTCGTGTCTTATGTTTCGCTTGTGACGATGAGATTTCTTAAGCATTTATGAAAGATTTCCTTTTTATTAATTTATTCGAGAAAAGTTTTAATTCTACACTATTTTTAATGTCTTATGTAATGAATGCTAGTTAAAAGGCTTGTACAAGACTCCAAAGGGTCAAGTACGCCTTGACTTGGACCGAGGATTCTCCCTAACTTCTAGGGGGTGCTTTCGGGTCGTGATAGACTTGGTATCAGAGCACAAGGTTATGGGAGATAATTTAGGTTCTTAAAATCTTACAAGCCACATCTAGTATTATCTTAATCATTGTTGTGAGTCGTGACACATCCATGGAGAAGAGCCTATAAGATGATAGAAGTTTCACTTTCATCTCTATTCTAATGTCATGCTTTAGAGTTGGGTCATATCAGGTGTCTTCTCTTAACCTCTTCACTTTGTGTTTATCAGACATCAATACAAGGAGATCAACCGCTATAAGGGAAGAGGGAGGTGGAGCTAATGAGAGAAACCCTCCCTGTGTTGACCAAGTTCGTATTGTTTTTTATAGGAATAGAATAAAGAGGTCCCTCTTCAAGAACCTCAAGTGCCCCTGGATCCCAAGATCCTCATATGCCTCTTATGCCCCAAGCTCCTTTTGTTGAAGGATATATTACTAATGTGGAGTTGAGGGATGCCCTACTGAACTTGACCCAACTCATGACGTCTCAAGCTCATGTCGTCAATAATCACTTTGTTGGCCAAGCTAATCAAGGAGATAGGACACAGCCAAATAACTCATGCCTCTAGAATTTAGGATTTCATGAGGATGAACCCTCCTACTTTTCATGTCACTAAGGTGGATGAAGATACACAAGGTTTCATAGATGAGGTTTTCAAGGTGATAAATACTATGGGTGTGACCCCTAGGTAGAAAGTGGAGTTAGCCACTTACGAAGTTAAGGAGGTGGATCAAGTGTGGTTTGAGCAATGGAGGATTGAGAGACCCTTAGAGAAAGGTCCGGTTGATTAGCAGGAATTCAAAGAGGCTTTCCTAGATAGGCTCTTTCGTTTAGAGTGGAGGGAGAAGAAGATAGTTGAATTCATGAACCTTCGTCAAGGGGGAATGAGTGTGCAAGATTACTCTCTCATATTCACCCAACTCTCTATGTATGCTTCAACCATGGTAGCCAACCGTAGGGCTAGAATGAACAAGTTTGTGATGGGTGTGTCTAGCTTGGTTGAAAAAGAGTGTCATATGATAATGCTTCATAATGACATGGATATCTCTAGGCTCATTGTCTATGCACAACAAATTGAGGAGACCAAAATTAGGGAGATAACGCAAGATGATAAGAGGCCTAGGTCGGATTATTCTAGTAACCAAAAGCCTAAGAAGAGGTTGCATCACCAAGATTCTTCCATGGAAAACAAGGAGAGTTCTCCAAACAAAAATTCCCAAGGTGGTGGCCATTCTTTTGAGAGGACTAGGTGCCCTAATTGTGGGAAGCAACATTCGGGTGGATGTCTTGTCGGAATGGATGGTTATTTTGCATGTGGTAATAAGGGCCACAAGATGAAGGATTTGCCTAACATCAAAGCAAGAGGTAAATAGGCCAATCAAGCTTCCCTAAATCCTAATGCTCCAAAGAAGAACCCTTCCTATGGGATGGGAGCTAGGACGGATAAGTAGTAAGGAATTCATGATCTTGGTAAGTATTAATTGTTTATGATTGTTGTTTTATGTTATAAAATGAGTTTATGTGGTTTTATGGTTAATATGATCATGTCATCATGGTGAATTGCTCAAAGAATGGAATTTTGAAAATTATGAGTATGGTGGCAGTGACATAGTGAATGTTCACTGTAAGTTTTGTTAATTATGAGAAAAAATTGTTTGTCTTACATTAAAGTTTCAAAGTGTGCAAAAGTGTTTATATGTGCATGTTTAATGTTGGAGAATGCATTAAAGGAGGCTAAGAATGAATGTTGACTATTTGATGTTTTTGTAAAAGTGCTTGTGTTGCCAAGTGTTTGAAACTATCAAATGATGCTCCTTGCTAGTTGATGCATTAATTTTGACTGTTTGATCCTTTCTTGTAATTTGTTATGTGATGCTAAGTGATTCCTTGTTCATCTAGAAGTTTAAGTATAATTTGAGGACTAATGTTATTCAAACTGGGCGAGAATGTAACGCCCTAAAACGAACTAAGGTGAACTAGAGCCTCATGAGTGTTTATTAAATTAATTTTATTTTAAAATAAGTTAATTTAGTGTTCTAAGGAATTTTTGGAATTTTTTTTAATTTTGAAGGTCAAACGACTAAGAATATCCATAACATTCGTAAGGTGTACCTTAGATAGTACTCGTGTGTCTTGAGGTGTTTTGGTGAGTTTTACGTGTTTGTTTTGATTGAAAGTGATTTGGGTGTTAATAAGACCTAGACGACTTAGTTTAGGCGTTTAATGTTCGGGAACATCCCCACCTAGGACCTACTAGGGGCCCTAGATGACGGTCCCAAGGCATGGACAAAACTGCCAAGACCACTACTCAATCGACGAGGTAGTCTACTTGGCATAGAACCATCGAAGCCCCGTCGACTAGGGGGCGTAATCCCATACTTAATGGGAAGTGTAGTCCCCCATGAAACCAGTCTCGTAAGACATCGAAGCCCAGTAGAACGGGCCGTCGATCAAACGATGCCCAGTAGCTTGAGTCATTGATTCGCACCTGCTAAAGCTGCTGCACGTTTCCAGCCTACATGGGGTGTATTGTGTGAATTCACCTTAAGTATTTTAGGACCGTATGCTGATATTTTTAGGGTTTTTAAGTTGTATTAAGTTAGTTTTAAGTCCTATACCTATAAAAGAACTCTCACTTCAAATATTCAAACTTCCTCTCTAAAGAAAACTCTCTCAAAGTCACCACTGGAGCTAAGACTCAAGAAGGGAAAGAAGGGATGGTTTGTACATGTATATTCACCAAAATTACTGGGTTCCCTTCTCTTTGAGGTATGGTATTCATCGTTGAACCCTCTTCCATTCAAGGAGTCATTCACAAAAGATTTGAAAAAGGGTTCTCAAACTCTATTTCCTTCTATCTTTAATTTTAAGCATGGGTCTTCTTGTAAATATTTTCTAATTATTCAACTATGTTTATTCTTGTATGAGTTGATTATTTTCATGTTAAAAACCCAAAGAACTCATGCATATTCATATTTCAAACTTTTAGCTTAAGAAATGGGTAACATGAGCATGTTTGGGTAAGGTATGAACTTTGGTTTTCGCATGTTTCTATGTTTGTTTAGATACTTCCCTAATGGACTTATTATGATGAAATATTAAGAAATTTTTTATAGTGGATGATTATTTTGTTAAATGGTGAGTTGGTTATGTTGCATAGTTCTTATTGTAAATTGCTATTGAGTGGTATGGTCCACCTTCTTGGTGGCGGTGTTTATTTGATGAACTTGATATTAGTTAGTATATTTTGTGCGTGTGGATTTGATGTCCTAGTTGGTGATATGAAGTGATATTGAATATGTGTCTTGCCTTATGCTTTGTGAAGTTTAATAGCATGTTTGGCATAAATTATGCCTAAGTAAAGTATATAAATTATGTGAAATATGTAGAGTGTGTGTTTTGATGAAAGATGATTAAAAACATGTATAGAAGTTGATATAATGGTGCTTATATTAAAGGTGTGCTCACATCTACACACACACACTTAGTTGAATGTATGAAGTCAAGTTGAGTAAAGAGGGGAGTCTTGGGGTGAACACTCTTCGCCAGTTAAGATGTAGGGTTTAGTAGCATCCCCATTATTCGTAATGAGCTATCTAAGATATGTTGGAGGATTAAATCCCTTCGTTAGTTGAGATGTTTTATTCACTAGTTATCCTTGACCAACAGTCTAGAATATTAAGATTTTCTTGGGGAGTTATGCCTAGAACTGAGAGGAAATGAAAGGGAGGTGGATTACACTTCGTGAGATGAGATGTTGTATTTCCAATGAACCTCTTGATATGAGTACTCCTCTTTCGTAGAGAATGAGTTACTAAGTAGGATTCTCCTTTTCCCTTAACTATGTGCCCACATAGGTGTAGCTATTGGAAAAGCCATGTAAAAGAAAAGAAGCATGACCTTACTCTAGGACAGTGAGGATTCCTCATTTGATAGGTATTAATGGTCTTTGTCGATTAAGCTAACTCACAAAAAAGAATTGATTGAACTTGGTTATCATGTTTACTAGTGATGTTTTGAATTACTATCATGATGTTCTCAATCCACTAGAAACTGTTAGGAGCACTAAGTGGGAGTAGTACTATGGGATGCTATTCCCACATTGCACTAAGTGTGGCCTATACCTTCTATGGGAGAGAAGAATTTTCATGAAATCCGTGCGAATGAGTGTTATGGTGAAATGTTATGGATGACTATTGTGAAGTTATTGAGTTAGTAGTAATCCATTAGGATCACTCAGTGGGAGTGGTAGTATGGATGCTACTCTCACATTTCATTTAGTGTGACCTATATTTTCCATTAGTGTGCGGCACATGCTATCCAAGGGCGTGGATTTGAAGGGGGTATACGAATGATCCCTTTCTTGGCTCACCATAGGGAATCTTAGGATAGCCTTGGGTTAGGGAAGATTCAAAGGAAATCAGGTTCATATGACTTGGATGGTCCCATTCACTAGAAGACCTTCACTATAATTGTTCAAACATTCACTATAATGTTCATTTGAGTTTACTGTTAACTTTGGTAAGTTCACTATAAAGTGTCTTTTGGTTTAAAATTATGGAAATTCTCTTCTAAGTGTTAAATGATGATTCATATGATGTTTTGCTTTGTATCGTTGAAAGTTTTACTAAATTGAATGATATGTTATCCTACTAAAATGTCCCTTTTTGAATGTTTTTGGATATGTCGTGCTTATTACACTATTTGTACTAACCTCAAACCTTTTTATGCTCTATAAGTATAGGTTGACGACTTTTTTGAAGATTCGAAAGCGAACTTGGGAAATTCACTCTCTCAAGAATCGGTAAGTCCCCATATATTCTAGGACATAGTCTTTTGTTTCCTAGTTTTATCATTAAGATGTAATATGTATTTGATTTCAATGTAAAGGGTCGTGTCCTTAAGATATTATATGTCGTGTCTTATGTTTGGCTTGCGAAGATGTTATTTCTTAAGTATTTATGAAAGATTTCCTTTTTACTAATTTATTCGTGAAAAGTTTTAATTCCGCATTACTTTTTATGTATTATGTAATGAATGCTAATTAAAGGGCTTGAAAAAGACCCCAGAGGGTCAAGTATCCGTTGCCACAAACCTAGGGTTCTCCCTAACTTCTAGGGGGTTTATTCGGGTCATGACAGAAGCCCAACCAATCAACAATACCAAAACAACATAATCATACCATTTCAACAAGGCAATTCCAAAAACTCAAATTATCACACTTAAGGCTTAAACACTTCATCATGAGGTATTCCCTTCTCCTAACACACATAATCTTAACATACATTACATGAGTCAATTAGCACCAAGTTCAACTTATCAACATGTCACATAACTTTTCACTAAGACTCACCATATCAAAATGCACAACATAACTCAAACAAACCAAAAGGCAAAATTTCAAGTTTTAAGCAACAATTTCACTGTACTTTTCAGTAATGCGAATTTTAAAATACACATTTTTGCACAACCTAACCAAAAAATCATGAAACTTCAATTTGTAGTCATATTTACACTATTATAAAGAATGACTAAACTTAATTATCAAAAAGGTGAGGGTAACGGGACTTTATGTCGGCCTCGGCCTCCCATGTTGTACCCTCAACTAGGTGATTCTTCCATAACGCCTTTACGGAAATCACCTCTTTATTCCTTAACTACCTTACTTGCCAATAAAAAATTTGCTAATAGAACTTCCTCATAAGATAGGTTATCCTTGACACCAAGACCCTCAATAGGAAGAATAGACTCGGGATCACCAATACACTTCTTCAACATAGAAACATGGAAAACCGGATGAACCAAAGCCAACTCACTAGGGAGTTCAAATTCATAGGCAATCTTACCAACCCTATGAAATATTTCATAGGGACCTACATAACGAGGACTCAATTTCCCCTTTTTGCCAAATCTAACCACCCCTTTCATTGGTGAAATTTTTTAATACACCTTATAACCTTTTTCAAATTTCTAATCCCTTGTTCTATTATCGGCATAAGACTTTTGCCGACTATAGGCCGTTTGCAACCGTTTCGTTATGATATGAACTTTCTCTAAAGTCTTGTAAATAAAATAACGACCAAGAAGCGGAGGCTTACCTACTTAAAACCACCCTGTAGGAGAGCTACACCTCCTACCTTACAAAGATTCATATGAAGCAACGGAAATGGATGAATGAAAGCTATTTTTTTAAGTAAACTCCACCAAAGGCAAATATTTATCCCAATACCCTTAAAAATCGAAAATGCAAGTCCTAAGCATATCCTCAAGGGTTTGAATATTGTATTCCGCTTGACCATCCATTTGGGGATGAAAAGCGGTACTCAACTTCACCTTAGTACCCAACCTTTTTTGGAACAACCTCAAAAATCTAGATGTGAATAATGCACCCCGATCTGATATGATGGATAACGGAATACCATGGCGACACACAATCTCATCTATGAAGATCCTAGCATAATTTTCCACCGAATAAGTAGACTTGGCAGGAATAAAGCAAGCGGACTTAGTCAACCTATCCACAATAACCCATATAGAATTATATGGCCTTTGTGTCCGAGGTAAACCCACTACAAAGTCAATATTGATGTCTTCCCACTTCCAAGTAGGAATTTGGATCTATTGTAGTAAGACAACCAACTTTTGATGTTCGTTTTTTACTTGTTGGCAAATTGGAAACATAGCGGCAAACTTCTCTATGTCCTTCTTCAAACCTTCCCACCAATATATCTCCCTTAGGTCATGGTACATTTTCGTCGAACCCAGACGGATGGAGTAGCGGGACCCATGGGATTCCTCAAGGATCTGGTCCCTCAACCAATCTACATAGAGAACACACAATCTCCCTTGGTACCTTAACACACCATCCCCCCTGAGGAGAATGACTCATTTAACTTGTTGAGAACCAATTCTTTCAACTCCATTAAGTTGATCAAGGTGTTGTTTGGACTTCACCTCAACCAATAGATGTGACTCAGAGTTATGATTGACTATAGAACCCCCATTCGGAAAACCTTCCAACCTCACCTCTATCCTCGCCAACTTATGAACTTCCTTTACTAGGTCCTTCTTGGCTTCGTCAATTTGGGATACACCACCCATAGTCATACGACTTGGGGCATCCGCAACCATATTAGCCTTGCAGGGGTGATAGAGGTCACTCATATCATAATCTTTCAACAACTCTAACATCCTCCTTTACCGGAGGTTCAACTCTTTTTCATGTAAACTTATATTATAGATTCTTTTCGTTGGTAAAGACATCAACATGAACCCCATACAAGTAATGCCTCAATATTTTCAAATCACACACTACAACCGCTGAATCAAGGTCATGAGTGGGGTAGTTTGTCTCATGTACCTTAAGTTGCCTAAAAGCATATGATATCACCTTCCAATGTTGCATAATCACACACCCTAAACCCACACGAGATGCATCAAAATACACAACAAACCCCATCGTAACCTTCGATAAGGTCGACACCAGAGCGGAAGTAAGCCTATCATTCAACAATTGAAAGATTTTCTCACATTCCTTCGACCACTCAAATTTCTTACACTTTTGGGTCAAAGTAGTCAAGGGAGATTCCATGTACACAAAACCATCCACGAACCTTCTATAATAACCCGCTAGACCAATGAAACTCCTAACGTTGGTTAGAGTCAAAGGTCTCGGCCAATTCTTCACTGCCTCCATTTTCCTTGGATCTACCTCAACTCCCTCACTAAAGATGATGTGCCCAAGAAATGCCACCGACCTCACCCAAAACTCCCACTTGCTATATTTGGAAAAAAATTGATGTTCCTTAAGGGTTTTCAAGACTACTCTCAAATGACCCATATGATCGGTCTCAATCTTTGAATATACTAAGATATCGTCAATGAAGACAATGGAAAATGAATCTAGGTAATTTTGAAATACCCTATTCATTAGGTCTATAAACGCTGCCGGAGCATTAGTGAGACAGAAAGACATTACCAAGAACTCATAGTGCCCATACCTAGTCTGAAAGTCCATCTTTGGTACATCCTGACCTCTCACCCTAAGTTGGTGATACCTCTTTTTCAAGTCAATTTTTGAGAAGTAGCTTGCCCCTTAGAGTTGATCAAACAAGTCGTCAGTCCGAGAGAGAGGTTACTTATTCGTAATGGTGACCTTGTTGAATTTGTGGTAATCAATACACATTCTCAAAGACACATCCGTCTTTTTTAACAAACAAAATCAGAGCACCCCACGGAGAAATACTAGGCCTTATATAACCCTTAACTAGTAAATCCTTGAGTTAAGCCTTCAACTACTTGAATTTGGCTGGAGCCGTCTGATATGGTGGAATTGAAATGGGATTTGTATCCGGTAGAAAATCGCCAAAGTCAATTTTCCCATTCGGGAGGAATGCCGGGAAGGTCATTAGGAAAGACCTTTGGAAACTCACTCACTACGGGTACCGAATCAATGGGAGGAAATTTTGAGTCTAAATGTTGGACTCTTACTATGTGATATAGACAACACTTGGAGATCATTTTGCATTCTTTTAGATAAGAGATGATACTACCTCTAGGAATAGAATTTTCCATCTTTCACTCACCAACGTGTTCGTTTGGAAAATTAAACCTCACTATTCTTGTCTACAATCAAAAGAGGCGAAAAATGCATGCAACCAATCCATACCCAATATAATGTCAAAGTCAAGCATATAAAGCTCTACTAGGTCAACATAAGAAACTCTATTGGGCAACATTATAGGAAAATTTATGTACACTCTTTTTGCATCAACCGACTAACTGGAGTAGACACTATAAAAGGTTCATGCAAAATGTCAGGCAAAATTTAAAAAAATTTAATTACAAGAGGTGTAACAAATGGTAAGGTAGAACCGGGATCAAGTAAGGTATATGCATCAATAGAGAAGACTTACAACATAGCGGTCACCGTTGGAAGAAGACTCTTGCTCACCCCTAGAGCGGAGAGCAAGAAACGTTTCTTCTTTGGAGCATCACTAGAACTACTTGCTTAAGATTGTTCACCACCCTTGTCTTGACCCTTCACAATTGGGAAATCTTTAACTTTGATCCCAATTTTACCACAACCAAAGCAATTGTCCGTCCCTTTAAGGCAATCACCATAGTGATTCTTGCCACACTTTCCACAAGTCAACTTCTCGGTTTGTGAATTAGTACATCTTTCCTTCTTGAACTTAGGGTTAGACACCCTATCACCACTATCCTTTGGGAATTTGGAAGGAACTTGACTTGAAAATAGCTTCTTAAACCTAGGCTTGTCTTGTATCTCAAGCCTATTCTTTGAAAACCTTCCATAAAAAGACCTTTCCCTCTTAGCATCTATACTTTTCCTCCTAGACCTTGTCTATTCCACATGTTTGGCATGCACCATAAGACGAGATATGTTCATATTGTCATGCAACATAACCGAATGACACTTCTCTTGGACACTCATACCTTCTTTAAAGAGGTTGATCAAGGAAGGAGCATATTTGGACAACGGAATGAACTTCAAATAATAGTCATGCACACTTATACCTCCTTGGTAGAGGTTGATGAACTCCACCACCTTATCCTGTCGCAGCTCTCTAGGGAAGAAATGATCAAGAAATTCCTTCTTGAAGATCTCCCAAGTCACCGGCCCACCCCAAAGAGGTTAATTATCCCACCATTGCCCATAAAATTTTTTAGCCACATCCATGAGTTTGTACGTGGCCAACTCAACCTTCTCACTTGTCGACAAGCCCATAGCAAAAGGTATCTTATGGAATTCATCGATGAGTTCTTCGGATTCTTCCTCAACCTTAGATCCATAGAAGGTAAGAGGGTTCATTCGAGTGATATCCCTTAGATGGGAAGCCATAGTGGTGACTTGTTGGTGAGGATGGAGCACAACCTTCGTTTTCTTGGGCCGTCATAGATTGGGGAGTCGTGGCTGCTTGTGATTGAGTGGTGATTTTTTGGGCCCTTTGAAGAAAGTGGTCCTTATATTCTCATCCATTAAAGGAGGAGGATTGACCCTTGCTCTATGTTAGCATCTTCTTTAAGTGGAGGAACTTGATCACCATTGGGATGGCTCCCGTATTGGCAATCTCATTCTCAAGCTTCTGAGCCGTATTTGTTCGAGATCTTATTCTTCCTATAAGCACAACAACAGGATTAAATGCAAAATCACACCTTAAGTATACTCTAATGGCACGATATAAGATTTCCAAGAAGGAGAGCGATTTCCTAGACATCACATAGATTCCTATTCATAAGTGTGGTGCGCTTCACAATTATGAATACAAACATACATAAGCATGGTAGAGAGAGATAAAAATCATCGATATTCAACTCATGCTCTTACTCAAAGTTTGTCACATCCAGGTTTATCTCCTAAAGGTAATTGGCGTCGTCCCCTCTTTAAGTACTAAAGCTAGCCTCTTAGTCTCCTGTCATTACATTCATAGGCTGAAAAAGCGGAAAAATTTATTACTTTTCATTACATCTACTTGGAGGTATACATATACCTCTACATACACATTATATAGTTGTATCGAGTATACATAGAACCCTCGTATAGGAAGGTTACATACAGTTCTACTTTTATTGCACACACACACAACACAAAAACACACAAACACACACACACACACACACACACACACACACACACACATATATATATATATATATATATATATATATATATATAAAATATAAGATTGTCAGAATGATTGTCTCATCTTATATCATCTAAATGTCATAAAAATTTTGGCATAGCCCTACATCAAATTTAAAGAAGCCACATATAGGCTTATACACGTCGTACACAAATGAATGTGGGATTAACATAAAAATCTTATAAGACAAAGCATAGTCCTTAGCAAGATATAGGCATCGCCCTCGGAAAGTGAGGACCTACCCATTTGGATGATAGAGAACATTAAACTGTTCTTCGAGTCATCTCATATGAACCTTCAACGACCAGAACCTAAAATGTTTGGGAAAAAGGAAGAAAATGGGCTTAGTACTGCACATGTACTAAGTATGAGACCACGTGCACATATAAGAGAGAACATACTAAAAAAGGGACATTTAGTCAGAACATGTCATTTTACCCTTTTAAAAGTCTTATGCATAATCAAGCAAATCGTACTAGTAAACCAAACATTCTTACTAACTCAAACAATTAATATGTACCCCAACATACTTGAACCCGTGATTTACTGGAACCCTACCATCAACGAAAAACATCACAAGCATGGCTAAGAGTTAATCATATCATAATAAGAAAAACAACTACTCACGAATCATTATCAAGTCAACAAGTGCAATGACCAAGCGAAGTCCCATAACCTTACTACATCAAGAATCCTTAACAAGAAACCATAACCAATGTCGAACTCCACATAGTATAACATTTTGATATATATTTCATCTTATTTTAACAATATAACTCAACACATACTCATAAGTGAACTAATCAACATGTAGTATCAACAATGTCCAAGTTCATTATGTACATATCAGATATCTTCATAATATAAAATATATAAGAACATCCTCCTAAGACTCCCCTCAAGGCTAACTAGTGCAATGCTTAGGAAGAGTTCCTTACCCCTAACTAGACTAAACTAGACCCATTAGGTTATCCAAGTTAGAGTTCAAATCCTTTAATTCATTTTACCTTTTGGGAACATCTTACCCTAACCGACATACACCACATGAGCTAGTGTGGAATACGGTGTCATAAAACCGTACACCGAAAGAAGGTGTAATATTTGTGAAAGTAGTACCAAAATATAAAACATAGCAACTACGTGGATCCACTAGCTAATATTCTGATGGGGGTAGCATAGTTCAAGAACTAAGAGATATAATTGTAACCCTGTTTATGTTCCATGCATTGTAGTCTCCAATCTCAAGAGTACTTTAGTGCTCCTACCTTACCTATATAGGAAGGATCACTCCTCAACGTAGTTCACTCGGTGCTAAGCTAGAGTCTCATTTTCAAATGTCTTTAAGGATTTAATTATCAATCATAGCTTAGTTTAGATCATAGGGTCTACCCATTTTATATTCATCATTATCAAAAGCTCAGTAAGAATTTCATGAGTATAGTATTTTCATCTCAATTCATATAAATGTGATAAACATATTTATCATCTCATAGCATAATATATCACATTGATAATCATCACTATCCTTATATCACATACACCTTAATCAACCTCACAACATAGTCAATACATTTAAACTCAACATCATACCATCATATAAATCCTAATAAAATTCATACTACAGTATAATATCATGACTTAACTCCAATTAGTCACAATTAGAAGTAAATATAGAGATTCTATAACTTGCCAAGTCTTCCTCCTAGTTCATCATGAAGGCCTTACCATAAACCCTCAATTCAATACAATTTATATGTTAAACATCATTACTAAATATTAAATATGATATAAAGACTACAATAAAATCTATACCACAATTCAATACTAGATCATAACTTAAAATAAGATGCCTAGGTCAATTCACCTTTTAACCTAGATCATTTTCTCAAGACTAGCATGAAATACTACAATTAACTACAATTTGTTAATGATTATTGTAACAACATCATCTAATAGGGAGTTAAACCATAAGCAAGACAATTGAATCTATCACAACCAAATTTATATCAAGATCAGACTTAGGGTTAAGGGTTAAGTGTTAAGGATCATGCTCTTCAATTTAGGTAAAAGTATCACAAATTGCAATAATCTAATACAAGTTAATGTATCCATTATATCCTAAATAAACCATAAAAAACTCAATTCACAATATCAATTTCATAATTGGATTAAACCAACATGAAAACTCAAATTTTTGAATCCATTTTCAAGGAACCCTTTGAGGGAAGAGTCTCAAAGGTTAATTAGATCCCATACCTTAACGTTTGATGAAAATTTTATGGTGAATTTGTCCCTTTACATCCCCCAAAATCTCTTCCATTTGTAGTCTTCAATGGTTGTTTCCAATATAGACAGAAAAAAGTGAGAAAGAAGAGAGTTTCTTTGTGTGAGATGTAGTTAGATTAATTGGGGTTGGAGTCATTATATGGGAGTTAAATTAGTTATTTAGTCTTACCTTAATCCCCAATTAAGCACTACACCCCTTATTTAATTGTTTTGAACTAAGTCAAAACGTGCAGCAAAAACATGCCACTCACAGACGGAACCCCGTCGACGCCTCGTGGCTCAGTCGATGGACCAACCTCCCTTCCGTGATGCACGTCCGTCTATGAATTCAGATTGTGTGAATCTGAGGGCCTCCTCCATTTTGTCTATGTGTGGATGATACTTGGCATCGACACCCCGTCGATCCACATACGAGCTGTTGATGGTTCTTGTGGTTGGACACTACCTAGGCAGTGTTGCCTTCTATGTGCTAGGGTCCTCCTCGAGGACCCTTGTTGGTCCTTCAGGAGTCGTACCCGGAATTTTTGAACATTAATAATCTTTAACACCTGTTATATACCCTTCCACCTAAATTCATGGATTTCTAACTCCTAAAAGATTGTCAATTAGGCTAAGGCACACTAGTACCCCTTAGAACTAGTTTTCGAACGTCATCGACGTTCTTGGGCATTTTTGTTTTGAAACTTTCTAAATGACATATATTCATTAAATTAGGTATTTAAATAGTGTTTAGACCGCACGCCACCTATGTTAGGATTTAATACTCGTCTTGGATTTTCGATGTGTTACAATAAGTACTTATATATAGTAGTTAAGGGTTGTCTAGTTAAGGTCTGAAAGGGGCAAAGGAATGATCACTTCATATCTTACTTGGATAATCTAAATAATGATTCTAATTAAGGAAATTGATTGGTTATGTAGACATGATCCAACTTAGGTAAGTTTTTAGGAGTACTCAGGCAATCTTGAAGAGGTCTTAAGGAGTACTTAGGTAATCTTGAAGAGGTCAATCATGGACATTCTCTTCTTTATTTACTTGTGTACTTCTTTTGATAAACTTTGAAAGGAGAATATCATATTCTATGAGTTCTATGGTATGAAGTGAGACTGATTATATCTTAGGTAATCTATAGGATCCCTTGCGTGTGTGTATGAAACGAATTTTATGGGCGGTCGCTCCACACTCACTCAAGTAAACCTTGGAATCACCTTGTGTAGGAGAATCTCATGTTGATGTGGTTGATGTATTGTAAGTGAATGTATGTCATTGTAAGTAGTCTTGATAATCATTTAGGCATGCTTTGAGAGGTGTATGGGTGGTCTCTCTTTGTGTTTCTTAAGATTCTTAGGATAGCTTTTAGTGAGGAAATTATATGTTAAATAATATTTAAGATTACATTGAGGCACTTCACTTATGCAGGAGTTCACTATACAGTGAAGTAGGTCACTGGAAAGTGGGCTTAAAAACGTGGTAATTGCTTAATAATTTTTTATGTGATTCTAAGTTGCTAAATGTTGTTCTAATGCTAAAAGTATGATGTTTTAATCAAAATTCATGAAAATCATGTTATTTACTAAATTTCCCTTTTTCATGGCCTCCATACTCAGTACATCTAATGTGCTAAACCTTTTTTTCTCTTTTTGACTAAAGTGTAGGGAATTGGAAGTCTTTATGTGACATGAAGGATGGATAGGTTTCGAAGGGTTGAAGATGAAGTATTGGTGAGTCCTCATCGATTCGAGGACAGTATCCACATGTTCCTTTATGTCTTAATTCTTTACTTTATGTATTGTATGGGCTTAGTCCGAAGTGTTGTCAACTCCAGAGTTTAGATTGTTCAATGGAATGTTGTAAAGGATTAATGTTTTAACGAAAGTCTTCCGTTTGCGTATTGATTAGAAAAGGAGTTCTTTGTGTGTAAACATAGTTTTAAATTCTTACTAATTTTAGAATATTTTATTTATTCAATGAATGATACGAGTGACTTAGATGAGACATCATGAAGTCTCATTTGCCGTTTCACGACATAAGGACACTCTAAACTCTAGAGTGTACATGAGTGTCGTGACATGGGGTATGTTGTTGACGTATATATGTGTTAATCAAGAAGATGATCAACATATTCTTATTAATTTGTTGTGTATATAATTTGATGATTTCCTCATGAAAATACTTGAATAGACTATGATTTAATGATACATTAGACTTGAGAGACAGAGAGAGGAAAAGATTGCATCTCATGTTCGTTTTCACCAGGAAAATAGACGATTCAATATAAAAATATTAGATGACTCAAGTTGATACAGACTGCAATATCAGACTAAGTTTATTTGAAGAAATAGTTTAACGAGAAAATAGAGAACATACTGATACTATTCTATTGAGTACCTTGGTCACCCAAAGCAATACTGGCAAAACCATAAATTTACACCATATCTACTAATATACCTCATTCGATGTTCACCAATTCAACTAAAACTACAAACACTATGATAAAAAGTATAAAGTAGGATACCAAATGTATCCTGTAAATCTACAACAAATTAAAGTTGGTTATAAATCAAATTCTATGGAACAATAACAAGTTGAGTTGGTACGTTTCTCTACTTCTACACATGTACATGCAAAAGTCCCAAATGTCAAGACACTATTATATGTTTTGAAAACCAAGTAACTAAGTTGAAAAAAAATAAGTATTTGTTTTGAAAATGGATTTTTAGGGATCCAGATTGAAAGAAAAATAGATATTTCTCATCATGTTTTCTCAGTTCCATATTTGTCTTTCAACCTACATATCTCTGGTGATGCAGTTAAGCCAACACCACTTCCCTCCCTCTGTTTTTCAGAGGGTGAATCTTTTTGAACATTAAATACTTTACATGTTATTGAAAAACCTTTTATTTTTTATTAAAAAAATTTTCTTGAGAAGACCATCTTAAAAATGAGAATACAAGGAACTATGAAATGTCAAAATGCAATTTTAAAAATAATTGCTAGTACCTCCTTAAAGAACATAAATTACATAGCACACAATTTTTTTAGTGATCCGAAGCTCGACATAAAAAATGCTAAAATTCTTCGTTGAAGTTTGTCAAGACCTTGGATTTTCAGACAGTTGTCCCTCACGCAATGTTCGACCCATTTTCAAGGTCAAACCAGCCTCGAAGCGCGCGTGCTCTCCTTTTTCGATTATATTTGTGAGCTATAGCAACCATTTTTTTGGTGATCCAGATTTCAACGTCAAGAATGCTGAAATTTTTTGTCTACGTCCGTCAATACGTTGGATTTGCATCTGGTTGTCCGTCACAACCAGTTCGACCCATTTTTAAGGCCAAATGATCACCAAAGTGAGCATACCCTCGTTTCGACGATTTTCGGGTGCCATAGCACACCATTTTTTTGATGATCCAAATTCTGATGTAAAAAATGTCGAACATTTTTGTGTATGTGCGTAAAGACCTTGTCTATGAAGTAGGTTTGCGCTCAGGGGAATTCCGACTAATTGGAAAGGTCAAACAAATCCTGAAGCGTGCATACCGTCTATTTTGATGATTTTCGTGTGCTATAGTACATCATTTTTTGGTGATCTAGATTCCGATGTCAAAAATGCAACAATGTTTTGTAGTCATTCGTCAAGACGTTGGCCACGCAACTTGTTAGCTCTCACTGCACGTCAAACCTATTTTCAAGGTCAAAGGAGCCCTGAAGCGTCATGCCCCCCATTTCGATTATTTTCGTGTTCTATAGCGCACCATTTTTTGGTGATCAAGATTTCAGGTAAAAATTATGATTTTTTTTGGACGTTCATAAAGACATTGGTTTTGCAACCACTTGGCTCTTACGGCCAGTTCGACACATTTTCAAGGTCAAATGAGTCCCGAAGCACGCATACATCAATTTTCAAGGTCAGACATCAAAAATTTTGAAATATTTTCTATACTTCCATCAAGACCTATGCGACTGGTTGGCCCTCACGGCATGTTCAATCCATTTTTAAGGTGAAACGAGACCCAAAGTGTGCATGCCCCCTTTTTGACAATATTCGTGTGCTATAGCACACCATTTTTTTGATTATCCGGTTTCGATGTCAAAAATACCAAAAATTTTTCTGGACGTCCATCAATACCTTGGATATTTAGTCGTTTGGTGCTCACGGACATTCCAACCCAATTTCAAGTTCAAACAATCCCCAAAGCGCATATCCCCCATTTCAACGACTTTCATGTTCTGTAGCGCATCCTTTTTTTGGTGATCAAAATTTTGACGTTAAAAATTATGATTTTTTATGTTCACGTGCGTCAGGACCTTGGCTTTTCATCTAGTTAGACCTCATAGCTAGTACAATCAATTTTCAAGGTCAAGATGAGCACCAATCACTCATGCTCCCTATTTTGACTATTTTTGAGTGCGTAGCACATCATTTTTTTGTGAACCGGATTCCGATGCCAAAAATGCCAAATTTATTTATGGACGTCCATAAAGACCATAGATATGCAGCCGGTTGGTGCTCACGGCTAGTACGACCTATTTTCGAGGTCAAACGAGCCTCGAAGCACGTATGCACCCCTTTTCAACGTCTTTCGTGTGCATAGCACACCATTTTATTCGTGACCTGGATTCCGATGTCAAAAATGTCGAAAATTTTTGTGGACATCCATCGTGACTTTTTCTATGCAGCTGGTTGGCCCTCACGGCAGTACGACCCATTTTAAAGGTCAAATGAGCCCCAAAGCGTGCATGCCCCATTTCAACGACTTTCGTGTGTATAGCACACCATTTTTTTCGTGATTCACATTTTGACATAAAAAATGCATAAAAATTTTCTGGACGTACGTCAAGACTTTGGCTTTGCAGTCGGTTGTCCGTCACATCCAGTCCAATCGATTTTCAAGGTAAAACCAGCCCAAAAGTGGGCATGTCCCCCTTTTCAATGATATTCATTTGCAATAGCACACAATGTTTTTGGTGATCCGTATTTTGACATAAACAAATGCTGAAATTCTTTGTTGACGTTCGTCAAGACCATGGCTTTGCAGATGGTTGTCCCTCATGACTAGACAAACCCATTTTCAAGGTTAAACGAACCCCAAGATGCATGCCCCCCATTTCGACAATTTTCGTGTGCATAGAACACCATTTTTTTGTGAGAACGATTATGACGTCAAAAATATCAAAAATTTTATTGACGTCCATCAAGACTTAGGCGATGGAGACTGTTTGCCCTCCTTGCCAGTCCGACCAATTTTCAAGGTCAAACAAGCCTCGAAGCGCACATGCCCCTCTTCTCGACATATTTGGGTGCATAGCACACCATTTTTTTCGTGATCCATATAGCGACGTCAAAAAGTTAGAATATTATTTTGGACGTCCTTCAGAACTTTGGTTATGACGCCGGTTGGATCTCACGTCCAGTCCGACTCATTTTCAATGTCAAACGAGCCCCATAGCGTCCATTGCTCCATTTTTGACGACTTTCGTGTGCGTAGCACACCATTTTTTTGTGGTCCGATTTAGATCACAAAAGTGTCAAAATTGTTTTGGAAGTCCATCAAGACTTTTTCTATGCAGTTGGTTGTCCCTCACGTCTAGTTCGACCCATTTTCAAGGTCAAACGAGCCTAGATTGTGCATGCCCCCTTTTTCGACGATATTCGTGTGCTACAACACACCTTTTTTTGGTTCAACTTCGACGTCAAAAATGCCTAAATTCTTTGTGAACGTCCATTAAGACTTTGGCAATGCTTTCTGTTGGCCCTCACGGATAGTTAGGTCCACTATTAAGTTCAAACGAGCACCGAAGCGCGCAGACCCCCCATTTCGATGATTTTCATATGCTATGGCACAATTTTTTTGGTGATCTGGATTTTGACCTTTTAAATGCGAATTTTTTTTGGACATTTGTCAAGACCATGTCTATGCATACGGTGGGCCCTCACGGCCAGTCTGACCCATTTTCAAGGTCAAAAAAGCCTCGTAGCGCGTATACCCTTCCTTCTTTGATGATTTTCGTGTGTTGTAGCAAATAATTTTTGCAAATTTAGATTCCGACGTTAAAAATTCAGAATTTTTTTGTGTACGTCCTTCAAGACCTTGGATATGCAACTGGTTGGCCCTCACGGCTAGTCCGACCTATTTTCAAGGTCAAACGAGCTCCGAAATGCTTATACCCCCAATTTGGACGTATTGCGTGTGCTATAGCATACCAATTTTTTGGTGATCCAGATTTTTACGTCCTAAAAGCCGAAATTATTGTGGACATCCATCATGATCTTGGATATGAATATTGTTGGCCGTCACGGTAAGTCCGACCCATTTTCAAAGTCAAATAAGACCTAAAGTTTGCATTCCCCCTTTTTCAACGATTTATGTTTGAAATAGCAGACCTTTTTTTGGTGTCTGGGTTTCGACGTCAAAAATGCCAAAAAATTTTATGAAAGTCGGTCAAGACCTTGGCTTTACAGGCTGTTAACTCTCACGGCCATTCCGACCCATTTTAATGATCGAACGAGCCCCGAAGCGACCATGCCCCCAATTTCGATGATTTTCGTGTGATGTAACACATTATTTTTTTGGTGATCCGGATCCCAACGTCAAAAATGCCGAAATATTTTGTGGACATTCGTCAAGACCTTGGATATGCATCCTGTTGTCCCTCACGATTTTTGTTTTGTTTAACACACCATATTTTTCATGATCCGGAATCCGATGTGAAAAATACCAAACATTTTTGTGATGTCGGTCATGACCTTTTCTTTGCAGCCAGTTGTCTCTCACGGCCAGTCCAACCCATTTTCAAGGTAAAATGAGACATGAAATTCCTAAAACCCCATTTTGACAATTCTCGTATGCTATAGCACACCATTTTATTGGTGATCCAGATTCCAACGTACAAAATGCAAACTCTTTTGTGGACGTCGGTCAAGGTCTTTTCTATGCAGCCTTTTGGCCCTCACGTCCAGTCCGACTTATTCTCAAAGTCAAACGAGTTCTAAAACGTGCATACCCCCCATTTTGATGATTTTTGTGTGCTATAATAAACAATTTTTTGGCGATTCAGATTCTGACATAAAAAATTCCAAACTATTTTGTGGATGTTCGTCAAGACCTTTACTATGCACCTGGTTGTCCCTCATGTCCAGTCCAACAGAAACTGCATCAACAGCGTTTTTGACATTGGAAATTCGTCGATCCCAACAAATTAGTGTGCTAAGAACTCTATTAATCGAAATGGGGGGTATGCGTGATTCTGGCTATTTTGACCTTGAAATATGGGTAGAACTGGATGGGAAGGACAAACAGGATGCATATCTAAGGTCTTGAAGTCGTCCACAAAAGTTCAGCATTTTTGATATCTCTGAATCCGGATCACAAAAAAATGGTTAGTCTAGCACACGAAAATCATCGAAATTGGGGGATGCACGCTCGAGGCTCATTAGACCTTGAAAACGGGTCAGACCGAACCGTGAGGCCACACTTCATAGACAAGTCGTGCAATACGTCCCACGAAAAATTGCATTTTGGACGTCGGAATCCGGATCACACAAAAAATAGTGTGCTATAGCATATGAAAATCATCGAAATGGTGGTATATGCTCTCGGGGAGTGTTTTTACCTTGAAAATGGGTCGACTTTCCATGAGGGACAACCTCTGCATATCCAAAGTCTTCATATGGCGTCTACAAATTTTTGTTGTCATTTTTGACATTTTTATCCAATCACGATAAAATTGGTGCTATATATCACATGAAAATCGTCGAAGTAGGGATATGCGCGCTTTAGGGTCATTTGACCTTGAAATTGAACGGACTTGCCGTGAGGGACAATCTCTTCATAAAAACGTCTTGACGGATGTCCACAAAAATTTGGCATTTTTTGATGTTGTAATCGGGATCACCAAAAAATTGTGTGCATAGCACATGAAATCATCGAAATGGGGGTATGCGGCGTCCAGAGATATAGTGAAATAAAATGGTCAGAAGGGATGTAGGACCCCAGATGAAATTTTTTTTGAAATGAGAGCCAATGTGCTGCAAAGTCAGGTCTTGACGGACGTCCACAAAAAATTGGCATTTTTGACATTGAAACCGAATCACCAAAAAATGGTGTGCTATAGCACACAAAATTGTCGAAATAAAGGGCATGTGGAGCTTCAGGGCTTGTTTCCTTTAAAAATAAATTGACTGGCAGTTAGGGAGACTGGCAGCAAACCAAGGTTTTTAATGGACGTCCACAAAAATCTTTAGCATTTTTGATGTCGAAATCTGGATAACCAAAAAAAATGTTGTGTCTATAGAATACGAAAAATCATAGAAATGAGGGCATCACGCTTCGGGCTCTTTGGACCTTCAAATGAGTTACTTGGTCCTGAGGCCAATAAGTTGCATGGTCAAAGAATTGACGGACGTACACAAATTTTTTGGCATTTTTGACGTCGTCGCTGACACCAAAAAAATTGTGTGCTTATAGCGCACGAAAAACCGAAAGTTCGACCGATTACGTTACCATGGGTATGCCGCAGCTTATTCTGGGCTAATTTACCTGATAATGATCGCAATTCGTGAAGGACAACAAGATGCGTATACAAGGTCGCAGATGTCCACAAAAAAGTCAAGACTTTCTATGTGGAAATTCTAATGCTAAAAAATTGTTGTGCTAAGCACACGCTAATTCACAAAATGGTGTATGATGGATTCGAGGATGGTTTGACCTTTAAAATGGTAGGATTATCCATGTGGAAAAACCGGATGCACCCAGGTGTGGACGGACGTCCATTTTTTTTGGTATTTTTAATGTGAAATCGGATCACCAACAAAATGTGTGTTATCCGACTGAAAATTGGTCAAAATGGGGGGCATTTGCGCTTTTGAAGCTCATTTGACCCTGAAAATGGTCGGACTGTCTATAGGGCCAACCGGCTGCATTGACAAGGCTTGTGACGTCCACAAATTCACCTTTTTGGAGGCCGGAATCCGGATCACCAGAAAATTGGGTGCTATGCGTACGAATATTGTAAACTGTGGGTATGTGCACTTCAGGATGTTAGACCTTAAAAATAGGTTGGAATTTCTATGAGGGATAACCTGTGCAGTGACAAAGTTTTATGGATGTCCACAAAAAACTTTGGCATTTTTGACATCGTAATCTACATACATCACGTAAAATGGTGTGTTACAGCACCCGAAAATCTCAAATGGGGGTATGCAAACTCAGAGCTTGTTTGACATTAAAAGTGGGTGGCTGTTTGGCCTGTCCGGGAAGGAAATCCAGTTGTAAAGACGGTCTCTTACAAACGTACACAAAAATTTGGCATTTTTATGTCGAAATAATTGATCACCAAAAAAAAGGTGTCTATACGACACTAAATAGTAGAAATGTGCGCGCATCGGGCTCGTTTGACCTTAAAATTGTAGGACTGGCTGTGAGGGAAAACCGGCTGCAGAGCCGGGGTCTGATGGACATCCACAAAGAATTCGTATTTTTTGATGTCAGAATTCGACATTACCAAAAATGTGTGCTCAAACCACATGAAATCACGAAAAGCGATATGTCGCTTTGGAGCTCGTTTGACCTTGAAGTGGGTCAAACTGTCCGTGTGGGAGAACCAACTATTCATTGCCACGGTCTTGACTGGCGTCAACAAACTATTCGGCATTTTTAATGTCGAATCCTCACCAAGAAAATATTTGTGCTATAGCACCAGGAAAATCATAAATGGAGTAAATGTGCGCGCTTCTTGGCTCATTTAACCTATAAAAATAGTCCGGATTGGCCATGAAGGGAAACCATATGGATATCAAAGATTTATGACGGACCTCCACAAAAAAGTTTGACATTTTTTTATGGGAATCTGAATCACCAAAAAATATTGTGCTATCGCACACGAAAATTATCTAAATGGGGAGTATGCTTGCTTCGGGGCTCGTTTTAAATCAAAAATGGGTTCTACTGGCCGTGGAGGGAGAACCAGATGCAAAAACAAGGTCTTCACAGACGTTTACAAAAAATTTTGGTATTTTTGACGTGGAATTCGAATAACCAAAAATTATGTTCTATAGTCACACGAAAATCTTCAAAATGGGGCATGCGTTCTTCGGGGCTCGTTTGACCTTGAAATGGGTTGGAGTGGACTTGGAGGCCAAGAAATACAAATCCAAAGTGTTGACGGACGTCCACAAAAAGTTTTGTCATTTTTGGTGCCTTAATCCAATCACTAAAAAATGGTGTGCTATAGCACACGAAAATCGTAGAAATGAGGGGCATGCGAGCTTCGGGCTCGTTTGACCATGAAAGGTTGGATTGGCTGTGAGGGACAATAGGTTGCATGTACAAGGTCTTGAGACATGTCCACAAAAATTCGGTATTTTTATGTCGAAATCTTGATCACCAAAAAATGTTGTGCTAGAGCATACGAAAATCATCGAATGGAAAGTATTCTCGCTTCGGAGCTCGTTGATATTAAAATTGGGTCGGAATGTCCTTGAGGGAAATTGACTGCATTCCAAAAGTTATGACGGACGTCCAAAATTTTTTTGACATTTTGACATCAGAATCTGGATCACCAATATTGGTGTGCTGTAGTACACGAAATATAGAAATGGGGTTTGCGGGCTTTGGGGCTGTTTGATCTTGAAAATGGGTAGGACTACGTAATGACCAACAACTTGCGTAGACAAGGTCGTGACAGACTCTAAAAAATTTTAGGCACTTTTATATCGGAAATCAGATCGTCAAAAATAAAATGTGCTATAGCACATGAAAATATTGAAATGAAGGGCATGCACGCTTCGAAACTCCTTGACTTTAAAATGGGTCGTACTGATGTGAGGGACATGAATGCATGACACAAGGTCGTTATGGAAGTCTACAAAGACTTTCATCGCATTTTTGGTGTCGGAATCTAATCGCTAAAAAAAATTGTGCCGCTATGGCACATTAAATCGTCAGAAATGAGTGGATGCGGCTTTTGGAACTGTCTGACCCTTTAAAATGGGTTGGAATTGCCGTGAGAGCAATCGGTTGCATATCCAAGGTCTTGACTAACGTCCACATAAAATATTGGTATTTTGGAAGTTGTGAATCGGATAAAAAAAATGTGTCTATACCACACGAAATCGTCAAAATATGAGTATACAAACTTGGGCTAGTTCAACTTTGAAAATGGGTCGGACTGTCTTGAGGGCCAATGGACTGCATAGCCAAGTTCTTGAAAGACTCCACACACACTTTTGGCATTTCTTACATCAGAAATCTGATCACGTAAAATTAGTGTGCTATGCACATTAATAATCGAAATTGGGGGTATGCACACTTCGCAACATGTTTGGACCTTAAATGAGTCATATTGGCCGTGAGGGCCAGCCGACTGCATAACCAAGTTTTATGACGGACATCGACAAACATTTGGTATTTTTTACAAGGATCGGGATCACCAAAAAAATTGTGTGCTATAGCTTATGAAAATCATAAAATGGGGGTATACGCGCTTCGAGGATCGTTTGACTGCCCTTGAGGGCCACCGTTTTATAAACAAAAATTTCAGCATTTTTGACGTTGGAATCCGATTACCAAAAAAATAATGTGTTATAGCACATGAAAAATTATTGAAAGGGGAGTAGCACGCTTCGGGGCTCATTTGACCTATAAAAATAGTCGGATGGCCATGAAGAGCAACCGATGGATATAAAAGATCATGACAGACCTCCCAAAAAAGTTTGACATTTTTTATGGCGGAATCGGAATCACCAAAAAATAGTGTGCTATAGCACACGAAAATCATCGAAATGGGAGTATGCTTGCTCTTCGGGGCTCGTTTGACATCAAAAATGGGTTTGACTGGCCGTGTAGGGAGAACCAGATGCAAAAAACGTAGTCTTCACAGACGTTTACAAAAAATTGGTATTTTTAACGTTTAAATCTGAATAACAAAAAATGATTTCTTCTATAGCACACGAAAATTTTCAAAATGGGGGGTGTATGCGTTCTTCAGGGCTCTCGTTTGACCTTGAAATGGGTTGGAGTGGGCTTGAGGGCCAGAAAATGCAAATCCAGGTGTTGACGGACTCCACAAAATTGGTTTTGGCCTTTTTATGGTCCTTAACCACCATCAAAAAATTTTGTGCATGAGACGAAAATCGTAGAAAGAGGGGCATGCGAGCTTCTGGGCTCGTTTGACCATGAAATGGGTTGGATTGCTGTGAGGGACAATAGGTTGCATGGACAAAGGTCTTGAGACACGTCCACAAAAAAAATCGTATTTTTTATGTTGAAATCTGATCACAAAAAAACTATTGTGCTATAGCAACGAAAATAATCGAAATGGAAGGTATTCTCCCTTCGGAGCTCGTTGTGATATTAAAATTGTGTCAGAATGGCCTTGAGGGAAAATTGACTGCATAGCCAAGGTTATGATGGACGTCCCAACAATTTTTGGCATTTTTGACATCAGAATCTGGATCACCAAATAATTGGTGTGCTGTAGTACACGAAATAATAGAAATGGGGTTAGTCGGGCTTCGGGGATCGTTTGACCTTGAAAATAGATTGTCAAAAATATATGTCTATAGCACACGAAAATCATGGAAATGAAGGGCATGCACGCTTCGAAACTCCTTTGACCTTTAAAACGGGTCATACTGGCTGTAGGGCCAATGAATGCATACACAAGGTCTTATTGACGTCTACAAAGACTTTCAACATTTTTGATGTCAGAATCAAAAGCGCTAAAATATGGTGTGCTATGGCACATAAAAAATCGTCGAAATGAGTGGTATGCGGGCTTTGAAACATGTTTGACCTTTAAACGGGTTGGACTTGCCGTGAGGGCAATCAGCTGCATAGCCAAGGTATTGACTAACGTCCACATAAAATATTTGTATTCTGGACGTTCGAATCCGATCAAAAAAATGTGCTATAAACACACAAGAATCGTCGAAATATGGGTATACACACTTTGGGCTCGTTTGACTTTGAAAATGGGTCGGACTGTCCTAAGGCAAATCGAATGCAAGCCAAGGTCTTGAAGGACCTCCACACAAACTTTTGGCATTTTTACTTCAAAATCCGGATCACTGAAAAAATAATTGCTATTGCATGTTAATCATCGAAATTTGGGGTATGCACACTTCGCAACCCGTTTGACCTTGAAAATGGGTCATGTTGGCCGTGAGGCCCAACCGACTTCATAGCCAAGGTTATGACGGACATCTACAAACATTTGGTTTTTTTACATTAGAATCCAGATCACCAAAAAAATGGTGTGCTATAGCTTATGAAAATCATAGAAATGGGGATATACGCGCTTCGAGGCTCGTTTGACCTTAAAATGGGTCGGACTGGACTTGAGGGCCAACCATTTTTATAGACAAAAATTTCAGCATTTTTGACGTGGATCCGGATACCAAACAAATAATGTGTTATAGCACATGAAAATCATTGAAAAGGGTATGCGCGCTTCGGGGCTCCTTTGACTTTATAAAATAGGTCGGACAGGCCATGAGAGTCAAGCAGATTCATAGATAAGGTATTAACGGACGTCTACAATCATTTTGGCATTATAAACGTTTGAATCCGGATCAACCAAAAAATGTTGTGCTATAGCACACAAAATCGTCGAAATGGGGTGTATGAGGCCTTCGGCCTCGTTTGACTTTAATATGCATCGGAACAGGCCATAGGGTCCAACTTGACAGCATTGCCAAGGTCTTCACGATGTTACAAAAATTTAAGAATTTTTGATGTGGCAATCCGGATCATTAAAAAGAGGTGGTGCTATAGCACATAAATCATCGAAATGGGCGGCATGCACGCTTTAGGGATCCTTTTACCTGAAAAAGGATCGGACAGGCCGTGAGGGAAAACAGGCTGAATAGCCATGGTCTTGACGTCCGTCAAAAAATCTTGGAATTTTTGACGTCGTAATCTAGACCACAAAAAATTATTTCCTATTGCACACAAGAGTTATAGAATGAGTGGCGTGCGCGCTTCAGGGGTCTTTTATGTAACATCATGAAAATTCAAGGCATGTCGTAAAGCCTATAATAGGTGCCATGGGGTCAAGTACTATTTTTAAGTCCATTCTTATTAATTTAGGTCATTTAGGAAGTTTAAAGAACCAAAACGTCCAAGAACTTCCATCACGTCCCGAAGTTTATTCAAAAGGGTACTAGTGTGTCTTAGTTCTATCTGACTAACTTTTAAGAGTAAAAAATGTATGGAAATTGGTAAAAAGGTAGCTAATAGGTGTTTGAAATTTTTTCACGGTTGAAACTTCTGCGTACGACTCCCCAAGGACCACAAACGGGCCTTTGAGGAGAACCCTTGCATTTGAAGCAACATTGCTTGGGCATTGAGCATCGATAGGATAATCTACGCTCTGTGTGTGTACGGATAGGGCTTCGATGCCACCGTCATTCTATACTTAGCCAGTTTGAGGAGGACCCCACCTGCACAGTATTAACTTATCGATGGAGTGCAGGATAGAGGTGTGAGGGTCTGTAGGTTCACAAATTGCCCGCGGGGTTTGTTTGTGAAGGGTTGAGTTTTCTGCACGTTTTTATTTAATTCATTTAATTAATTAGGTGGTTTAATATTTAGTTAGGGATTAAGGGAGACTAATTAACTATCTTAAAACCCCATATAAAAGCCCCAACCCCATTAAATATTAGAACTCTAAAACACAAAATCATTTCCTTGTTTCTTCTTCTTTCTCTACTTGAACTCACCATTGAGACTAACAGGATAAGGTTTGGGGGATGGAAAGGGGAAATTCACCTAAAATTGTTATCAAACGTTAAGTATGGGTCTAATTCAATTCCTTTCAGACTCTTCCTCAAAGGGTTCCTTCAAAGGATTTCAAAAGTCGAGTTTTCATATGGGTTTTCATCCATTACGAAATTGAATTTATAAATTGAGTAGTTGATTATTATTTAGGTTATATTGATATATTAACATGTAATTTAACTTGATTATGGTAATTGTTAATGGTTGGTCTAAATTGAAGAACATGATCCCTCAATCCCTAACCCTAGGTTTGTGATCTTGACCTATATTGTATGTGTGACATTCAATTGTCTTGGTTATTGATTAGATTACTTTTCTATGCGTTATTATGAATAAATTAAGATGAACTTCGCGATCATGTTATATTTGATTGTGATATAGGTTATGAATTATATTGGATGTATTGGCTTTACTATCTATTATTTATCATTTTATGATGATTTTACTCCCCTAATTCAGTTGAGTTATGGGTTGATGGTGACCTTGATGATGAACTATGAGGAAGACTTGGTAAGTCTTAGAATCTCTATCTTTACTTCCAATTGTGATTAATTGTGGTTGAGTCGTGATGTTACTTGGAGTATACCTTATACTAGGATGAAGGGTGGTATGATGTTGAATTGAAATGTCTTATTTATGTTGTGAGGTTTATTAGGTTTTGTGTATATGGATGTGAAACTATCATGTTCCTGATATGCTATGAAGTACTAATGTTTAACCTCACTTATTGAATTGTTATGAAACGACTTATACCATACAATTCTTATTGAGCTATTGATGATGATGATTATACAAGGATAACCATATAACCTAAACTAAATATGATTGAAATTATAGGCTGAAATACTTTAAAAAAGGGACTCTAGCTTAGAACCGAGTGAACTAGTTTTAGGAGAGTCAGTTCCAACTAGGGAAGGTAGGACACTATATTACTCTTGAGATTGGCACTAAATTCATGGCGCATAAAGTGGGTCCCAACTATATATCCTAGTTATTTAACTATGTTGCCTCCATAGGAATACTAGCTAGTAGATCCTGTAGTTATCTATGTTTCATGTTTTAGTACTACCTTGGCAAGTATTGCTTTCTTTCGTTTCGGTGTAGGGTTTTATGACACGGACTCCACACTAGCTCATGTGGTCTATCGGTTGGGAAGATGTTCCCAAAAGGTAAAATGAATTAAAGGACTTAACTCTAACTTGGATAACCTAAGAGGTATTTCTTAGTTTAGGTAGGGTATGAACTCTACCTAAACATTGCACTAGTTAGCCTTGAGGGGAGTCTTAGGAGGATATTCTTATATATGTTTATGTTATGATTATATATGATATGTACATGATGACCTTGGAACATGTTTATATATATATGAGTATTAGTCACTTATGACATGCCTTGGGTTATAATGTTAATATAAGATGAAATGTAATCTAAATGTTATGTTATGTGAAGTTGGACATTGGTTAGGGTTTCTTGTTGAGGCTACTTGATTGAGTGAGGTTATGGGCCCTTGTTGGTCATTGCACTTGTTGACTTGACAAGGATTCAGACTATTTGTCTTGCTTCTAATGATATTAATGACTCTTTCATTCTTGTGAAGTTATTCCTTGATGATAGGTTGTAGTAAATCATAGATTTCAAGTATAATGGACTACGTATTACTTGTTGAGTTAATAGCATGTTTGGTTGGTTGATATGACTTGTATGGCTTTGCATTAGGTTCTTAAAAGGTTAAAATGAATGTTTTGACAAAAAGTTCCTTTTTTGCATGTTTTCTTTGCGCATGAGGACTCATACTTATATTTTTTAGCATGTTTTGCTTTGCGCAGGAGTCTCATACTTATTACATTTGGAGTACTAACCCCATTTTCTTCCCTTTTCCCAGACATTTTAGGTTCCGGTCATTGAAGAGTTTTGAAGGAGACATTGGTGAAGGGTTGGTCTTCATTTCATCGAAGTAGGGTAGGTCCTCAACTTCCGAGGAAATGCAACTATCTAGATTACGGTCTTGTTAAAGACTCTTTCATTTCGTTCCATTCAATTGAGTACTATGCTTTTGTATGACCTATTGTGGTCTTGTTTGATGGATGTAAGGTCTATCCCCCTATAGGCTAATCGTTTATATGGTATGATTGAAAATCTTTGAAGTATTCTTCTATTTTTATTGTGTATGTTTCAATAAAAGTAAAAGACTATTACCCTTCCTATAGAAGGGTCTATATATACTCGATACACTATATATTATGTCTATGTATAGGTCTATGTAAACCTCCATGTAGTTTTAATGAATGTTTAAAGTTTTTCGCGTTTTTCATCCATGAATGTAATGACAAGGAACTAAGAGGCTAGTATTAGTAGTTGATAAGGACGACAAAACCGGTTATGTCTAGGGGTAAGCCCAGATGTAACAGTTTGACCTTGAATTGAATTGGACTTGTTGTGAGGGACAAAAGGATTCATGGCCAAGGTCTTGACGGACTCCACAAAAATATGACATTTTTGATGTCGATCCGTATCACCAAAAAATATGGTATGCTATAGGACACAAAAATCATCGAAAAGGAGGTATGTGCGCTTTGGGGCTCGTTTGACCTGTAAAATTGGTCGGAATGGCCGTAAGGGCCAGGCTGCAGCCAAGGTCATGACGGACGTCCACAAAAAATTTTGATTTTTTTACGTCGAAATCCGAATCACCAAATAATTTGTGTGCTATAGAACACGAAAATCATCGAAATGGGGGGGGGGTATGCGTGCTTCGGGGGCTTGTTTAACCTTGAAAATTGGTAGGAATGGCCGTGAGGGCCAATCGGCTACATACCAAAGGTCTTGAAACGTCCACAAAAACATTGGCTTTTATAACGTCGAAATCCTAACACCAAAAAATTGTTTGGTATAGCACACGAAAATCACAAAAATAGGGGGTATGCATACTTCGAAGCTTGTTTTGACCTTGAAACGGGTCATACTGGCCGTGAAAGCCAACCGGATACATAGAAAAGGTCTTTAAGGACGAACAAAAGATATTTGGCATTTTTATGTATGAATCTGGATCACAAAAAATAGTGTGCTAAAGCACATTAATCATTGAAATGGGGAGGGGGGGGGGGGTAGCACTCTACGAAGCTCGTTTGACATTTAAAACTGGTTGGACTGGACTGAGAGCCAACCGGCTGCATGACAAGGTCTTGAAGGATGTCCGTAAAAAATTTATGCATTTTTGACGTCGTAATTTGGATCACAATAAAATGGGTGGCTATCACACCGAAAATCGTCGAAATAGAGGTATGCACGCTTCAGGATCGTTTAACCTTTAAAAAGGGTCGTACTTGCCCTGAGGAACAATCGGGTGCATAGACAAGGTCTTGATGAACATTAAAAAAAATCAATATTTTTGACGTCGAAATCTGGATAATAAAAAATGGTATGCTATAGCACACAAAATTACGAATGGGGTATGCTCGCTTCGGGTCGTTTGAATTAAAAATGGGTGCACTGGCCGTGAGGGCCAACCAGCTGCAAAGAAAAATGTGGACAAATGTTCACAAAAATTTGGCATTCTTGACGTTGAAATTGGGATGACCAAAAAAATGGTGTGGCTATAGAACATGAAAATGTAGAAATAAGGGAATCACGCTACGGGGCTTGTTTGACTTTGAAAATAAGTATGACTGGTTGTGAGGTCCAATAGGTTGCATGGCCAAGTATTAACGATGTACACAAAAAATTTGTGGCTTTTTTGATGTAGTAATCTGTATCACCACAAAAATGGTGTGCTACAGCACACAAAATCGTCGAAACGGGGGGTATGGCATTTCCCGGTTCGTGTGACCTTTAAATTGGGTGGGATGGCCGTGAGGACAACTGGCTGCATATCTGAGGTTAGATAGACGTCCAAAACGTTTTTGGCATTTTTGTAGTTGAAATCCGGATCACCAAAAAATTGGTGATATAGCACACTATAATCGTCAAATTTTGGATATGCACGATTCGGAGCTTATTTGACCTTGAAAAAGGGTAGAACTTCAAGGAAGGACAACCGTCAGCTTAGCAAAGGTCTTATGTACGTCCAAAAAAATAAGAATTTTTCATGTCGTTATTTGGATCACCAACAATGGTGTGCTATAGCACATGAAAATCATCGAAATGGGGGGTAATGGCNCGTCCACTCCATATTTAAGTTATAACTAGCCCTTAAGCATGCTACCACCATTTCGATTATTTTCGTGTGCTATACCTCACTATTTTTTTGGTGTTCGATTCTGACCTCATAAATGCCAAAATGTTTTGTGGACTCAGTCAACACATTGACTGTGCAGATGTTTATCCCTCACGGTGAGTTTGACCCATTTTCAAAGTCAAATGATCCTCGAAGATGGCATATCCCCATTTCAATGATTTTTGTGTGATTGCACACTTTTTTTTGATGATCGGATTCCTATGTCAAAAATGCCAAAAAAATTTCTAGACTCCATCAAGACTTTGTCTATGCATCTTGTTGGATCTCAGACCAGTCCGACCCGTTTTCAAGGACAACATGTCTTGAAGTGCGTATACCCCTCCATTTCGACTATTTTTGTTTGTTATGACACACACAATTTATTTGATAATCCGGATTCCGACATCATAAATGTAAAAAAATTTCATGTAAGTGTGTCAATACCTTAGCTATGAAGTCGGTTGACCCTTTTGTCCAGTCCGACCCATTTTATGGGTCAAACGAGCTACGAAGAGGGCATACCCCCATTTCGACGATTTAAATGTGCTATAGCACAGCATTTTTTTGGTGATGCAGTTTTCGCCTTCCAAATGCAATAATTTTAGTGTACCTTCATAAATACCTTACTATTAAGATAGTTCTCCCTCACGGCACAGTCCGACCCATTTTCAAGGTCAAACGAGTCTCAAGCGGCTAACCCCTAATTTCGACTATTTTTGAGTGCTATATCACACATTCTATTTGGTGATATGTATTTCGACGTCAAAAATGCCGAAAGTTGTTATGGACGTCCGTTAAGACCTCGGATATGCAGGCGGTTGTCCCTCATGACTATTCCAACCCAAATTGAAGGTCAAACAAGTCCAAAAGCGCACATAACCCCATTTCGACGATTTTCATGTGTTATGACACACCATTTTTTTGGTGATCCGAATGCGACGTCAAAAATGCCAAAATATTTTTTGGATCCGTCAAGACCTTCGCTAGCACACGGTGGCCCTTATAGCCAGTCCAACAGGTTATCAAGATCAAACGAGCCCCGAAGCGCATACCCCCAATGTGATGATTTCTGTGTGATAGCACACCTTTTTTTTGGTGATCTAGATTCCAAAGTCAATATCACATCCTGAAACCACACTTTTGAAGATAGGGACATTCTCGGATTGCAACCGATGTACTTGACCTCTCGGAGGTCTCATCGCATAAACTACTGTTAGTATTGTAGAATTTAAAGTTTTCGCAAAACATAACATACTCTTTAAAAATATCGTTCATATAAGGCAATAGGAAATACTATGTCACAAATTCATAATATTAAGACACAAGAATACTTGGGATACGACCCATGCAAAGTACGATATAAAATACTTAGTCTATCACATACTTTAAATGGAAAATATAAAGATATGTATGCCCTCGAGTCAAATGAGGACATACTTCAACTTCTCTTGAACGATGCTACGATCCTAGTCTTCACTTCCAAAAATATCCTTACCTATATAGATAGATAAAGCATGGAGTTAGTACAACCACATGTACTAAGTATGAAATTATGCATATAAATCATTTAATGGACTTTATTGGAAATATGCATATTGTCAATTTATAAATCATATAATATAAAGCAACATTATAAACTTAGAAACAACATAGATATCATTCAACAAAAAAATTTTTTTGAAAGACTTTAATGTAAGTCCAATTCAGTGTTACAGTGAGTTACTTCACGTACAGTGAAGTTGCAAACCTTCACTTTAGATACCCTTTAGTATGTATTATCCCACTCAAAGATATCCTGAGACTCACTTAATCTAACAAAGAGAGACCCGCACATACACCCTCTCTATATGTGCCTAAACAGACTCTAAAGATTACTTATAACGATTCATATTCACACTTACGAGGTATCATAAACATCAAGGTAAGATTCTTCTACCAAAAGTGACTCTAAGTCTCACTTGAGTGAGTTGTGAAGCAACTGCCCGTACACTCCCTTAAGGATCCTATAACTCTCTAGAATAGAATCATTCTCACTTAACACACGAACACATAGATATATAACATTCTCCTTCCAAAGTCTATCAAAGACCTACTAAGTAAATAGAGAAGATACATCCATAGTGACCTCTTCAAGATTACCTAATACTCCTAATGACTTCCTAAGTCTTAAATAATGTCCACAACACAAACAATATCCCTAACTATAGTAATCCTCAATACATCCAAAGATAAGACATAAAGAGATCATCTCTTATGCCTCTTCACACTTTAGCTGAGGAATCCTTAAGTCACTTTACATTAGGTACTTATATTTTACATCTCTTCTAACATAAGTCATTAGTTCATTAACACTCATACATCACATAAAGGATACTCAAATAATGTTCTTAGACAAGACCTAGGAACTACAAGTTACACCTTCAAAGTAAATTGTGCAATGCTTAAATAGTGTCCTATACCACCTCCTAAACCTCAGAAACTTCTCTAATTCTAAAAGGTATTCCATATTGAGAATAAACAATAACCGACATAGACCATGATATCAAAACATGGAATCCGGAGTTCTATCCTACTCCGATGAGGTTTTTCTAGTTGTTAAGGGTAGACCTTAGACACATCCCAAGTAGGAACATGGTTAGGGAATATGAAGGGTTTCTTTGTACTCTAGTTTCATAATTTAACTAGAATTAATTCCCTTACCATACTCACTCGTTGCTAACCTTATGTCTCATATTAATTCACACATTAGGTTCACATAAAGAGTTCCATAACAGTTCATAACCCAGTTACATTCCCTACAAGGAAAGTCCACTAGGGCTACCTCACAATGGCGATGAGAAGTTGATGATACTTTCCTAAGGATTAATTGATGCCGTTCCATCCAATTAATCTTAAGTCTACATTCCTTTACTTTGAAGGATACCATTACGGCTTACGACTTCAACAATCTTAACCTTACCACTAGGTCAGGATTTCATATAAGAGACTCTAAAACAACATTTAAGGTCACATGCCATTCAAAAATTCAAGACTGAGATCTATAACACCCTAAATCAATACATCACATATTCATAATCATACATATATCAGGCAAGGGCCACAAGTCAGCCAAGACAAAACACTATATACTTTACTTTTATCCACAATGCAAGTCATTGTAGAAGCACCTAGAAACAACCCTAACATCTTCAACTCGTACTATATACTACATAAAATCATCAATGTAACCAATATAGACTCATATGTCAAGAAGGAATCACCAAGACTCAACCGTACCACTATACACATAATGTTAAAGTCATAGTCTAACATGATCACCTAAAGACAATAGATATAAGAAATCACATATGACTTCTTATGTATATATATGTTTTCATACATCACATAACAAACTACACAAATAGTCATATTACTTTCATAGTGTGTTAATTAAGGCAATGATCATCATATTGGCATAAAGTAACGCCGACAAGCCACATCAATTGCAAGTAAAAAATATAACACCGCCACCATAGGTGGCACATACTAATCCCAACATAACTGAAGTATAAAAAATAATCAAATAAAGTAATAAGGAAGAATAACTAACACATCCTTACACTTCAATCCAAAGTCAACTTACTCAATTTGATAACACAAAAACCTTACCCAGCCATAACCAACAATTCAACATAAAACTACAATAATAAATGAACAAGGTCAATTAATGTAAATTCCACAATCTATACAACCTAAATATCAATTTACTACAAAACTTAAAATCATAAACACATTGATCAATATCAACTAACAAAAAATTAGTCAAAAACTAGGGTTCATCCAATTCATGGTTTCATAGGTAATTTAGGTTAAAATCATCAATATAATATTAATTAAATAATTTTCAATGTTTAGAAATCCTTAATGCAAGAACCCATGGTAGAATCATGAAATTGGACAATTCAACTTTGAAAAACTTTAGAAACATCTTGAGAATGGGGTCTCCTTGATGAACGAGTTTCAAGATAAAAATCCATACATTGATGAAGATAATTATTCATATTGATAAAATTTTCCACTCAAAATGTCACACACAATCTCTTCCTTCATTTTGACATCATGCAATCTTTTAGATTTCTGAAGAGATTTTGGGGTTTGATTTGGAAGAATGATATTATTAGTGTTCAAACACTTATATACTTGTTTCAACAACCCGAAATACCCTTAATAAAATTCCAATACTCCTATTTGGAAGTGTGGAAAATTTACAAATTCACCCCTAGCTTGGAAGTGAAATTTCACGCAGGGACGCCCACAGCGACTTCCCATCGACAAGGCGTTAGCCCACTTACGGGTCGTGCTGGCAACCATCAATGGTTTCAAGGTTTGGAAAAAATATATTTGACACCCATTATAAGTATCTACCACACTCCCTTCACCCACGACCGTCGACAGGCCACAAGCCGTCGATTGGCTTTCGTAGGTCAACTGCCTTTTCCGCAGTTTGAGCCACCAAGTTATGTGTCCTTAATCAAGGACCCTTGGATGGTCCTGGGGATAATTTCCAGGATGTTTCAACCTCAAATACGATCTTCTATAGTTTAACACCTATCCCATAAATTTCATCCAAATAAGGTATAAACTTACGTAACATGTTTAGACACACAAGATCGATTCGAGGCATATCTTTCGAACGTCATGGACATTTTTGGATGTTTGACCTCAAAACTCCACGAAACTTGACACACTGCCTATACCGGTATAATAACTAATTAGAACCTTAAAACCTCATTAACCGCACATAAACACTAGAACCACATATAGTCACATAGGTGACTTAACCGTCAAATGTTTTAGTCGTCCCTTGATATTTCACACCACATGCAACTAATTCTTTAGATACTGCCTCTATACAATATTATAGACCACTTTAGGACCTCATACCATCATCACCAAAATTTTAGACTCTAGTTAACCTAAGTCATTTTCGGGGTGTCTTACAATCTCCCCCACTTGGACAACTCATCCTCGAATGATACGTGCCACTCTCCAAACACTTCCAAGAATCGAGATTCAACTAGCAGTTATAACCAACCGTACAACACACGACCAAGAAGAAAACATCAATTTCACATACTCAAGAGATTTACATCACAAGAGAAATTAGAAGACTAACTCTTTATGCTACAAAACTCAAATGCTTCATTCCAAATAGCAAAAACTCATTTTATATTCAATATCATACTTAATAACCTCAGTTCAAGCATAAGTGATTTTAGTAATTTTTCAAAAATTCATCTTTTGGGCAATTCATGATATAAAAATGCTAATATGCAAAGTAACATATTCTAAACACATCTTACAATAAAATAATGACTTCATAATATACACAATGCAGAAGTTAATGAAATTCAATTTCAACAATAGTCCAAACATCATGCATGAAACAACACCTTCTAGGACATTGTATCCCATCTACTTACCATACTCCCTCACTTAGAAGGAACTCATATCACAACAAGAGAAAGAAACATACCAACATCATCATCACCCTATCAGCTTCTGTACTCTAGAACGGAGTACATAAATAGCCTATTTATTGAAGAATTTTCCTTTGGAACACTAGGAGCAACTTGCTTAGCCTCTCTTCCCCTCGAAGAAAATCATAGGAAAATCTCTTACTTTGTATCCTTCCTTATCACAACCAAAGAAACTCTCGGTACCCAATATAATCTCACCATAATCTTTCTTGCCACATGTGGCCAAGTAAGTTTGACCTTTTTGGGAACCCCCTCCTTTCTCTAATTTCACCTTAGCACTCTTGATTCTTCTTGAGTTTGAGCCCTCTTCTTAAACCTAATTTTGCTCTTGATAACTAGCACCATTCCTTTTCAAACTTCTAAACATCCTCCTAAGTTTAGATCTTGCACACATTTTTTTGCTGATCTTCATTACGAAGTAAAAAATGCTAAAATATTTGTGGAAATTTGTCAGGCCTTGGATAGGTAGCCGGTTGGCACACGGCCAGTCTGACCCATTTTCAAGGTCAAACATAACAAGAAGCGCGCATATCCCTCATTCGATGGTTTTCGTGTGCCATTTTTTTTGGTGATCCGATTCCAATGTCAAAATGTTGAAATATTTTATGGACGTCCGTTAACACCTTGGATATGCAGCAGGTTTGCAGTCACAGCCGGTCCGACCAATTTAAATGTTAAACAACACTGAAGTGCGCATACCCCTATTTCGACGATTTTTGTGTGGTTTAACGCACCATATTTTCATGATCTGGATTCTGACGTCAAAAATAACAAAATTTTTTGTGGACGTTCGTCTAGATCTTCGCTATACCTCCGGTCTTCCCTAACGGCCATCTGGCCCATTTTCAAGGTAAAATGACCCATGAAGTGCCTACACCCCCCATTTTGAGGAATTCTCGTGTGATATAGCACATTGTTTTTTGGGTGATCCAGATTTTGACATCCAAAAATGCAAAATTTTTGTGGACGTCTGTCAAAACCATGGCTATACAGCCAGTTGTCTCTCACAGCTAGTACGATCCATTTTCAAGGTCAAAATAGTTCTGAAGCGTGCATACCCCTCCCCCCCCCCCAATTTTGATGATTTTTTGTGCTATAGCAAATAAAGTTTGGTGATTTGGTATTTCACCGTAAAAAAATGCCACATTTTTTGTGGACGTCCGTCAATACCTGTCTATGAAATGTAAAATCTCGTTTTACCCCCAGACGTAATCGTGGTCGTCGTCTTTACAAGGACTAAGACTAGCCTCGTTGTTTAATGTCATTACATTCATAGGTTTAAAATGCGAAAATTTAAAAATTTTGTTTCAATACTTGGAGGTTTACATTGACCTCTACATATACATATATATATTCATATCTAGTATGCACAGACCCTTCATAAAGAGGTTACATAACCTTCTACTTTTATTGCACATTCAATATATAAATAATGAAATAGTCTCAACGATTGTCTCATCTCATACCATCTAATGAATATTACAACATGGGCATAACCCTTACATCAATTCAACAAGAACTGTGTAGGTCATATGGAAGTACAATATTCAACTAAAAAGAAAAGGAAATGATAGAGTCAATAACCTCATTCAAAATCCAAAGCTCAGAGGATGGCATTTCCCTCGTCAAAGTTGATGACCTACCCTACTGGATGAAAGGAAGAATCCAAGTATTCAAAAATGTCACCTTCTAAACTATTCAACGCAAGGATATAAAAGTTTGGGAAAGAGAAAAAAAATGGGGTGTTAGTACTTCACATGTACTAATAGGAGATCTTATGCACATACACAAGCTTCCTACATACAGGTAATACTATCCCACATACTGAAACCCTGATTTACTACAACCCTAACATAAAGAATAATATAACAAGAATGAATAAGAGTTAAACATATAATAATAAGCAAGACAAGTATCACAAGTCCTTGATAAAGTCAACAAGTGCAATGACCAAGAAAGCCCATAACCTTACTCAATCAAGTAGCTCAACAAGAAAAACACGACCAATGTCAAACTTTACATATCATGTCATTTAACGTTGCATTTCATATATTTATCATTATAACCCAAGGCATATTCTTAATTAACTAAGCAAATATAGTATCACGATGTTGCCATGGTCATAGTATATATCATCATACATTATCATAACATAAACATATGTAAATACCTCCTCCTAGACTCCCCTTAAGGCTAACTAGTGCAGTGTTAGGTAGAGTCCATACCCTACCTAGAGTAAACTAACCCTTTAGGTTATGCAAGTTAGAGTTAAAGTCCTTAATTCGTTTTACCTTTTGGAACATCTTTCCTAACCGACATAGACCACACATGAGCTATTTGGAATCCGGTCTCATAAAACCCTACACCGAAAGAAGGATTACTTGCCAATGTTGTACCAAACCTAAAAACATAGCAACTACTGGATCACTAGCTAGTATTCCTATGGGGGCAACATAGTTAAAACATGGATTTAGTTGGGACCATCTTTATGCTCCAGCATTAATTCTCCAATCTCAAGAGTAACATATGTTCCTACCTTCCTATGTGGAAAAAAACTCCCTCTAGTTCACTCGGTGCTAAGCTAGAGTCTCTTTTTGAATTGTCTTTAAGACTTTAATTATCAATCATATCATATTAGGCATATGGTTTAACCTTTTATAGTAATTCATCATAATAGCACAATAAGAATGTATGATTATAGGTCTTTTATCACAATTCATATAAGTGAGGTAAAACATTAGTATTTCATAGCATATAAGGAACATTGTAGTTTTCACCATACTTATTTCACAATACACCTTAATCAACCTCACAACTTAGTATGACATTTTCAATTAACCATCATGCCATCCTGTAATTCTAGTATAAGGCATACTCCAATGAAATATTATGACGTAACAACGTTAATCATAATTGGAAGTAAAGATAGAGATTCTAAGACTTACCAAGTCTTCCTCATAGTTATCATCAGGTCTTACCTCAACAATAACTCAACCCAACTTGGGTAGTAACATCTTCACACAATGATAACCAATAGAATAACCAAGGCCAATTGAATCTCTATAACACAATTCATATTTAGATTACAACTCAGACAAGGTACACTGGCTAATTTCACATTAAATTCATAACCTAAATCACTTCTCATCTCAAGAACTAGCTTGATAGTCCAATAATTCATCTTAATTTAAATCATAATAACACCATAGGATAGTAATCTAATCAACACACCACATCAATTAAATGATCATAATACAATGTAGGTCAAAATCACAACCTAAGGTTAGGGATAGAGGATCATACTCTACAATTTAGACCAAACAATCAACAATTACCATAAACAAGTTGAATTACATGTTGTCTACTTAATGTATGTAGAGAAATCATCAACACTCAATTCATAACTTTAATTTCGTAATTGAATGAAACCATAAGAATACCAACTTTTTGAAACTATTTTGAAGTAACCCTTGAGAAAAGAGTCTCAAAGGTGAATAGAACTGATACCTTAATGTTTGTCATCAATTAATGGTGATAATCCCTTTCCATCCCGCCAACACTAGTCATTCTAGTCTTTAAAGGTGAGTTCATGTAGAAGACAACAAGACATAAGGAAGATAGTTAATTTGAGAGTTGTCTTTAGGTTAATGAGGTTTGAGGGTATTTATAATGGGTCTTAATTAACATAATTAGTCTCCATTTTACCCAAAACCCCTAAACCAATTAATTAATAAAATTAAATCATTTCAAATTTTTTAGTGAAACTAACCCTCACATACGAGAACCTCGATCTGTGGGTTGACACACCCCCCCCGTCATGCTCTCCTCATCTCGGTCATAGACTTTGCAAGAGATGGCTTCCTCTGATTTGTTTAAGTGTGGGACGACGGTGGAATCAACTCCCCGTTGATCCACACACGGACCGTAGCCTGCACCTCTGCACCCGTCGATGAGTCCATAGACTGTGTAGGTGGAAGGGTCCTTCTCCACCAGCCTAAATGTGGGACAACGGTGGCATCGATGCCCCGTTAACCACACACGGGCCGTCTCTATCCTTCGATGCACACTGCCCGGCAAAGCTCATTAAACTACAGGGTTCTTCCTCAAGGACCCTGGTTTTTCCTTAGGAAGTCCTAAAATTTAGTCAAAAAGATAAGGCACACTATAATCCCTTCGAACCAAATCCCGGATGTTTTGGACGTTTTTTGGTTCTTAAGCCTCTAAAAGACCAATATTCAGGAAAAATGGACTTAGAAACAGTGTTTAGAATTATTAAACCTATGTTAGGCTTTAAATGTGTCTTCAATTTTCAGGTGTTACATTATCCACCCCCCCCCTTAGAACATTGTCCCCGAATGACACTAAAATTCTTTGAAGGAAGGATAGACCCAAGACTATAGCCAACTAATCAACAATATCAATTCAACCTAATTATGTCATTTAAACAAGCAAATATCAAAACTCATATTACTACACATAAGGCTTAAAACACTTCATCATGAACCATTTCCTCTGACAACCCTTATGAGCTTAACATACATTACATGAGTCAATTAGCACAAAGTTGAACTTAACAACATGCTACCTGTAATTTCATGAAGACTCAACATATGAAAATGCACAACATAACTCATAACAAACAAGAAGCAAATATTTATGTTTTTATAAGCAATACTATAGTAAAATCATTATAAGTTTCTTTCAAAAATGCATAATGTGCAAAACTTCACCCCAAAACAAGAAACTTCAATTTCTAGTCATATACATATAATTAAAAAGAATGACCAACCTTAATTCTCAAAAAGATGAGGGTAACCAGACTTCATGTCGGCCTCGTCCTCCATGTTGTACCCTCAACTAGATGATTTTTCATAAACAACTTTACAGAAACCACTTCTTATTCGTCAACTTCTTTACTTGCCATCAAGAATTCAAACCTAAACTTCCTCATAAGAGGGGTTATCTTTGAAACCAAGACCTCAATAGGAAACAATGGACTCGGGATCACTGAAATACACTTTTTCAACATCGAAACATGAAAAACCGGATGAATCGAAGCCAATTAACTAGGAAGTTTCAATTCATCGGAAACCTTACCATCCTTTGCAAGATTCATAGGGACCACTTAACGAGGACTCAATTTCCCTTTCATGCCAATCTAAAACACCCTTTTCATGGTTAAATTTTCAAAAAACTTTATCACATTCTTCAAACTCCAAATCCGTTCTCCTATTATCATAATAAGACTTTTGCCAACTAAGCCGTTTGCAACCGGTTACTTATGTATGACCCTTTTGCAAAGTCTTATAATAACTCGGGACCAAGAAGTGATGTATCACCCACTTCAAACCATCAAATAGGAGACCCACACCTATGATACAAGGCTTCATAAGGAGCCATGGAAATGGATTAATGAAAACTATTGTTGTAGGCAAACTCCACCAAAGGTAAGTGAATGATGCACGTCCTAAGGGTTTATATCATACCTTGCTTGACCATCCTTTGGGATGTGAAAAGCGGCACTCAACTTCACTGTAGTTACCTAACCCTTTTCTGGAAAGACCTAAATCTAACATGTAATTGGTGCATGCTGATCGATATGTGGATAATGGAATACCCGACGGCACACAATCTCATCAAGGAAGATTTTGGCATATTCCTCCTCTGAATATGAAGATTTGACGGGAATAAAGAGAGCGGACTTAGTCAATTGATGCACAACCTCCCTATGAAATCATACGACTTTTGGGTTGAGGTAAACTTACCACAAAGTCCATATTTGATGTATCCCCACTTCCATGTGGGGGAATTTGGATTTCTTGTAGTAAGCCACCTGACATAAGTGTTCGGCCTTTACTTGTTGGCAACTTTTGACACTTAACGACAAACTCCGCTATTCTCCCTTTTTAGACCTTCGCACCAATATATCTCCCTTAGGTCATGGTACATTTTTGTCGACCCTAGATGAATTGAAGTAGTGGAACCCATGTGATTCTTCTAGGATCTGATCCCTCAACCCATGTACATGGGAACACATATTCTCTCCTGATATTCTAACATACCATCCCCCCTCTAGGAGAATGATTACATTCAACTTGTCGAGAACCGATTCTTTCAACTCCATTAAGACTAAATCAAGGTGTTGGTTTGGACTTCACCTCATCCACTAAAGATGACTCAGAGTTGATAACTATAGAACCCCCATTCGGCGAAACTCTCCAACCTCACCACCACCTAGCAAAACTGTTACTTCCCTTGCTATGTCCTTTTTAACTTCGTTAAGTATGGGATATACTACCCATAATCATTTGAATTAGGGCATCCCAACTACATTTGCCTTGTCGGGGGTGGTAATGGAAAATTGACATCATAATCTTTAAACAACTCTAGCCACTTCTTGTTGGAGGTTCAACTCCTTTTGGGTAAACACATTATAGAGACCTTTATGATCGGTAAAAACATCAACATGAACCCATACAAGTAATGCCTCCAGATTATAAAAGCAAACGCCATGGCCTCTAATTCAAGGTCATTAGTGGGGTAGTTTCTCTCATGTACCTTTAGTGCCTAGAGACATAAGCTATCACCTTCCCATTTTGCATAAGCACACACCCAAATTTCACGATTGGAATCTAGACCCTAGATGAGACCGGCGTCGTTGGCCTCTCATAGGTTGCAGACAAGCCTACACACATCATTTTACTCATCTAGGTTAATTTTAGCAGAAAAATTGAACTTTTTGTTTTTCTTATTCATTTGAAACATATTATACTTAACATAATAGGCGTTCACTAATCAACCATCTAATATAAAAATAATCAAATCAAAGAAGCAGTTAATAAATTACATTAAACGTATCCTTGCCCAAAATGGCACCACTACAAAGTCTAAAATTTAACAAGAAACGGAACACTAGTTGGACATGTTCTCACTAGCCAAAGACTAACATCAAGCTAGATAATAACAGTAGATATCCTTTATAGAATGATTTCCTACAAAATCACTATGAAGATCCACTTCCGCTGAGCTCAATGTCGTAACTAAGTTTTCCTACATCCACCTTAACCCGCACTAAAAAGTAGATATTAAATGGATTAGTACACACTTGTAATAGTATGGTTATACGAAAGCACACACCAAGGACATTGATGAGTAAGAATAGCTCTTTCCTAACAACGTATTAGGAAAATAAAGTCAGTGGGACTTGCCAAATTTTGATTAGGAAGTTTAGTGGACTTGCTAAATTTTGATACGAAAAGTCAGTGGACTTGCCAAATTTAGATTAGGAAAGTCCGTGGACTTGCCCATTTGGATTAGAATGTCATGCCATGATAGTAACATTCATCATCATACATATTATTTTGCAAGAAGCACATAACATATTACACATATCATATCACGTAGTTAATATCATTCTTCATATGCCATGAGAGCTTGGAATCATGGACATACATTAGACTTCCAAAATGAGGGTTCTGCATATGGGACCTTCAAATAGGAAGCTTCTTTCAGATAACACAGAGTCTGCTTCGTTCGTTCTTATGTACTTCATTTTCATTCATTCATAACAGTTGCAATCAGCAGCCAATACCTAGGATGATGTTAAGACTCTCGTCGGTGTGTTGGGCAATGACCAAGAATAACTAGTGTCATAACTTATGTCTAGCTCTCCTCTTAATATCCTATCCTAACACCTTTGGTATTTTCATTTCATTATGTGCATCATTTGAGGCTGCCCTTTTTCTTCTTAGTTTAACTTAACCTTAACCGACATAGATCATGTAAGCATCATGAAATCCAGTGTCTACCCCAAACAAAAAAGAGGTGGAATCAAAAGTACCCGAACAGTGCTAGCGTATATAGGTAGTCGAACCCTTCTAGATCCCTATATTGGAATGTGGTTCAACGGACTATGAGATATAAGAAGACCGATACTCGAATCCTGGACAGTCTCATCTCATGAGAGTTACGTGAACTTCCTCCCTTCCAGAAGGAAGGGATCACCACTAATAGCTAGCCTATCGGTGCTCAGTATAAATTCAAATACATTCAACTAGTACATCATGGAAGTTGGCTCTAGCATGAGGACATCATAGCTCATTAGATGATTTCTCATCTTATTATTAGTGTTAAATATACATAACTTCAATACTTTCATTAGAGTGTTGATAGAGACTGATCTCTCATTAACTTTACACTCTCATAGAAAAGTACGTTTTCGTAAACATTTACTTAGACTATTGATATTGCTCTCATCTTCACATTAGCCTCTTATCATATTGTCACTTATTCATTAATTTAAGACACTTTGTTTTCATAATTACTCACCCCTCACGTGAATGTTCATTTCGTCATATGCCAATGCACTTGGCCATTTTGTGTGTTCACACTCTTAACCCTTCTAGGGTTACATCATTTTATCCCATAATCTTAGGCTCACTTACTTTAAACGTATGCTAGACTTATACTCCACATATACAAATTCATGAGGCTTCATCATAGTTTTTCTAAGTGATTCATGTTACCCAAGATATATGTACAGACTTATGCATCTGTACATATGTCGAGATATTGATTTCGATATTTAGGAAACATTCATTAAATATTTACTTTAGTATGAATTTGTGTCAATACGGAATTGGGCAAGGGAACCTGATTTCGAATCCCTTGGAAAACACTTAATGTTATTTTAAACTTGATAATTGCATTTTCAGATTGGGGGACCCTTGTTTATCCCCATTAACCCCATAATATTTCCTTTTATTTCTTCTATCCTTTTTTTGTTTAGTGAAGGAGGTTGTGGGTTCAATCCCCCACAAGCACTTTTTTTTTAAATTTATCTCTTAATTTTCTCGCCTATCCATGAGGTTGTAGGTTCAATCCCTACTCTCCACATTTATTTCTTCTTTATTTTTCTCCTAACACTCTCAGTCATTCAAGAGGTTGTGGGTTCAATCCTCAGTCACCGCAATCATTTTTTCGGCATTTTTCTCATGAATTTTTATGAAATTTTCATTTGGTGAGGACATGGGTTCAATCGCCAATGAGCACACATTTTTTTAAAAAAAATTAATAAAGTTCATTTTTTTTAAAGTTGGGCGAGACTACAATTTCCAACAAACTGGAAATTAGTCTCCTCCAATCTATTTTTGTCTAATCTTTATTTTGTTGTTTTTTTTGTAGCTTTCATGTAATGATGTTTTGGGCTCAATCTTAGTGATTTAACTTATTTTACATTCATTTTCATTGCTTTTTATACCACTTTGATTGGCTTCAACTACCAATTGCTGGAAATTTGTTCACTATTTTCAGCTCCTTGTTACATCATTTGTTCATTAGATCTTTAGAACGGTTTCATGAATCATTTGGGTCATCCTTAAGTATATTTTTTTCATGGTTATATGCAGAAAAAAGTTACCATTAATCCAGCAACATTACACCACTTTTGCGCATCATGATTTACACAAACATCACTTTTCACATAATTTTGTTGGTGCATAAATTTACATGCTTACATTCAAAACACATAATCATGAAAAAATTATATGAAAAATCACACTTCATACTTAAACTATCAGCAAAAATACAAACAACGTGATCTCTAACCTATTTCAGATTGAAGTCAGAAGGACACTAGATACAAGGAGTTCGATAAGAACGGAACAACCCTAGTTTAAATATTCGTTGAATTCGTGAAAGGAAATTATCTTGGAGAAAGTAGTCCAGGATAGAACCCATCATATACTTTGTGTTGTTCAACACACCACTGCTGTCAAAAACCTCTCAAAATTCACGTCCATGTCCCAAAACTTCAACATAAAACTCAACAGAAAACACTTTCTTTTTGCTTTACGTTTTTGGTTAGTTTTTGTCTATGTTTTGACGTGTAATTCTTCAAGTATGAAGAACTTTTGGTTTTGTTTTCTATTCTTGTATTTTGTTAGAAAATAGAACGCAAAAGTGAGAGTGTTGATCGTGAAAGAGGTAGGATAAACGTGAGAAGTGAGTGGTTCCTTAGGATTAAGATTGTACTTTTAGACGTTACTCAAAATAAGGTTTGTTAAATTGTAAAAATCTTATTGATTTAAATCACACGTGAAAGGAGCTTATTGACCTTACAAAAACAGATTTTAAACCACATTTTAATTCACTTGGAGTCGCTTCCATAGAGGATCGAACCCGTGATGTCCCCAATCGACAAATGGGTCCCCTCAGGTCGACCCGACCCAAACCTCCCCATTAATTAATAGTAAGTAATATATTTTCTTTTTCTTAAATAAGAATTTAAATCTAATTAATTTAATTAAATTATCCAATATAATAATAAATTTAAATCATTGCTCCCACCTAGGTTCGAACCTGGGTGAGTAAGATATTGCTCACATGGGCGATTTCGTACCTCTATCCCAAAGTGACACTCACCATAATTAATTTAATAACTTATTACATATTTAGGGTAATTACGATACTACCCTTAGTATTGAAAAAGACAATTTACCCCTAGACCTTGAAACTTAATATTTCCCCCTTTTTAAGTTCGGTAAAGAGACTCCATCCGGACAATCTGAATATTTGGGAGACCCTACATGGCTGGACCCAAACCTTTCCCTCCAGTATCAACTAACCCCCGAAGTTAATCTGATTTGCTGTCGCAAGGGGGTTTAGAAGGTCTGTTGTCTCGAGCATAATCCGTGTGAACACAGTGTCATCGAGGTATTTTTAGAACACAAAAATATTACTTAGCATATTCATTTTAGAGTTGTTAACATTATCCCCCCCTGTAAGAACCCATTATCCCTGATTTACACTTCATAGAAATCTAGCACAACGTCAGTCATATCATTAACATAATCACTATGCACGTCAGCCATCGCAACAAAGGATGGAGAGATCAGAAAACTTGAACTAAGAGTAGGAAATATAACCTCAGTGTTGAGAAATGAGTGTAGCCGGATTCTCACATCAGCTTGCCTCAAACGAGACCTCAACAGAATTGGTTCCCATACAATAACTTCATTAGGGCAACATCCTTTGTTTCTCAGCCAGAATTTACTTGTTTTTTCTGGTCTGAAAATACTCAACAAGACAACCTCCTTCTTGGAAAAGGTCTTCCACAACTGCCAAACCTTCAAACAGGCTGGAAACGATGGATCAACAAGGAACTCTTTATCATAGGACATGAAAAAACTGGATAAACAAAATCTAACTTCGCAGGCCAATGCCAACTCTCAGGCCACCTCACAAACATGCTATAAGATCTCATATGCCCAAACACACCTCTGGTACTCACAATCTCCCTTCCTGCCAAACTCATCACCCCCATCATAGGTGATATCTCCCCCAAATCGACCGAATTAACCACATATCAAACTCTTAAGGGCCATTTTTGTTGTTTTATAGGAATTAATGTCGATCGAAGATATAGCCAACCTATCCCTAATAACCCTTGAACCTTCTCTAAGGCCTCAAGAATGATATCTTGGACACAAATCAGATTACTGTCCAACCTCGAACCACCTAAATAGATACACTAATACACCTTCTGCCATACAAGCCTCAAACATCCTATCCCATGCTTGAAGCGAAACAATATTATTATAAAACAATACCTCTATCAAAGGAAGAGGTGTCCCTCCATATACCTTTGACATTCAATCACACCGCTCTCAAATGTCTTCATGTTAAGAAATTGTGTGTGCTACCTGCCCATCAGTCTGAGGATGAAAGGCTTACAGCATACGCGTGTGCCTAAGTCTTCTGGAAGGATCTCCCAAAAAAGTGACGTGAACTGAGATCCTCTATCTGAAATGATAAAACAAGGAATCCCGGCCATTTCCCAATATCATCAATGAGTAGTCTCATTTAATCTCTCCTCCTGTAAGTAGACTTCACAGGGAATAAGTGGGCAGACTTAGTCATCTTGTCAACAATAACCCATATGGTTTCATGTTGTCTCTATCTTCGAAAGACAAACACGAGTCCATTCTAATGTCGTCCCATTCCAAGTCTGAATCTCAATAATCTAGTAAGCTACCGCAGGCTTAGATGTTCTGCCTTAATCTATTGACAAGTTAGGACCTTGGCCACATATTCTGCAATGTGCCTTCTTCATACATCCCACTAAAATAGATTCTTCTTCTAGATCTGATACATCTTGGTGAACCTAGATTGTAATGAGATAGCTATAACCAATGGGCCTCTGCAACAAATTCCTGGTCCGCAAATCATCCACATCTGAGTACACACTTTCAGGTACCTACTTACGATAATGTGACCTCCCAAAGCAAAAAAGACATCGTCATCTTTATCAACACTGATTCCTTCAAGCAACAACCACACATGATCGAGATGATGACGTGATTGGACTTAAATTACAAAGTATTATTAGAATAGGATGAACGAAACACCCCCCAGTAGTAGAGTCAACCAAACACACACCCATTATGTCCTTGTCTCGTGTACCAGTCTTCACCCAACTCCTTCTTTTTATCCTCATCAGGGTTTACATCTTGATCATCCTGCTCAAGCATCAGCTACAACATTAGCCGTACCTGGATGGTACTTGGGACATTCATATCATAGTCCTTCAACAGCTCGAACCATCGCCCGTTGAAGTAGATTTAACTCCCTCTTCGTTAAGTTACTGATACTTTGTGGTCTGTGAAACCATCCACAGTGCACTCCACAAAATAGTGAAGAACAACACAGATGCCAAACTCCCGGTCATGAGTGGGAATAATTCTTCTCATGAACCTATGATCTTTGTGGACGCATACAGCTTATTACCTTCCCACTGCATAAGAACAACAACCCAACAAACCCTAGATGCATACACTAATAGAGAGGTAATTTCTCATCACACCTACGCAAATAAGGCATTGGGGTTGAAAGTGGTCTGTCTGTGAATCCCTGGAAACTCTTCTCAGCAAGTCTCCACCCATTCCAACTTATTTTATTATTCGGCAAGGTTGTGGAGTGAGTAGTAATGGAAGAAAAAACCTTCACGACCTGCGATAAACAACCAGCCAATCGTAGAAGCTACAGATATCTGGTGGAGAGTATAGAGGTTTTGCAATTTCTTAATCAGCCTCAGTTATTCCTAAGGATCTACTCCACACCTTTATCACACACAACATGACACAGGGAAGGTCACTGATCTGAGCCACATTCCCACACTTGATGAATTGGACATACAACTGATGTTTGTCTAAGTACTTGCAAGGTTAGTCTCAAATGTTTGTTCATTCTCTTTCGTGGTCTTAGAGTAGATGAGTATGTTTCATCAATGGAATACTATGAGAACGAGGTCAAGTGCATGCATAAAAAAAATGTTCATGATATCCATAATGCAGCAAAGTGCACTATGTGACCCAAATGACATAACTAGAAACTCGTAAGAGAACCTAACAAGTATGACAGTCTATTTGGAACATTTCATCTCTAACCCTAGCCTGTGGTACCCTAAACAAAATTATACTTCGGGAAGGAAAGTTAGACCCCGTGGACGGACTTTAATCCCCTGGTGGGAGAGTCCTTCTTAAACTAGGCTTATCCCTGATTCAAGTACTACTTCTTCTTGAAAAAATTTCTCTCACATGACTTGACCTGTTTCCCTGTCCTAGTGATCTTCCTCTTCCTCCTTTCCTCTACCTTTTGGATATGGAAAGTCCAATGCTGGCGTTGCAAACATAGTACCTACACTCCCTTTAAAATTCTCAGAGCAAAATCTTAGATCCGGTGTTTAATAGATGAGAGGATTAATCTCGTGAAGTCCCTAACCTAATAGGACATGGTGTAGGCATGTGGGTTTCTACCTGTGAACACCTTGATGCTCCCATGGGCTGTCATTGCTTGGCTTGAAGATGAGTCTTGGTCCATATGTACCAGGGTTGTTCCCTCAATTTCTCCATCAGTGCAACCCAGTAGGTTAACAGGATCTTTCTGAATCGAAGAGTTTATGTTAGCATACGCTCTTAACACCAAAGAATCACACATTAGAAAGAGCCGATAAGATCAGCAGAGAAGGGAATTTTTTCCTATGGCATCATGCCAGTACTCTAATAAAAGGATAGTGGTGCACTCACACGCATACTTAGAAGACGAAACTTTTCAATGTGTTTATTGTGAACTTATTATCCTCTAAGTTCACCTATTCTTGGATACCAACTTTTCACGACTGGTAATCTACCCTAGACGAGATCGTGTCCGTTGACCTCTAAAGGTTCACATACAAGCCTAATACGTCATTTTACTTCATCTAGGTTAATTTTAGAGGAAAATTTTTATGTTTTATCTATATTTATTTCACGTGGAACAAATATTTAACATACATTCAGCATATCGGGGTTCAAAAATCAACTCCTACATATAGAAATAATCAAACTGAAAGAAATCGTTTCATACATTGCATTAAGGTATCTTCCAAACGATATTGAAACACTAGTGGTATGCGCGCTTCGAGGCTCATTTGACCTTTAATAGTTGTCAGACTGGCTGTGAGGGACAACTGGCTGCATGTCCAAGGTCTTGCCGGACGTAAACAAAAAAGATTGCATTTTGGACGTCAGAATCCGTATCACCAAAAAAATGATGTGCTACATCATACAAAAAATTGTCGAAATCGGGGGGTATGTGTGCTTCAGGGTGTGTTTGACCTTTAAAATTGGTAGGACTGGCCGTATGAACCAACCGGCTGTATATCAAAGGTCTTCACGGATGTCCATAAAAAAGTTTGGAATTTTCGTCATCAGAATATGGATCATTAAAAAAATTGTGTGCAATAGCACACGAAAATCGTCGAAATAGGGGGGTATGCTCTCTTCGGAGCTCGTTTGACATTAAAAATGGGTCCGACTAGACGTGAAGTACAAACAGATCCAAAGCCGAGGTCTTGACGGAAGTCCACAAAAAATTTTGGCATTTTTGACGTTGAAATCTTGATCACCAAAAAAATGATGTGCTATACCACATGAAAATCATCGAAATGTGGGGCATACGTGCTTCGGTGCTTGTTTGACCTTTAAAATTGGTTGGACTGGACATGTGGGACAACCAGCTTCAAAGCCAAGGTCTTGAAAAATGTCCACAATAATTTCTGCATTTTTGATGTCATAATTCGGATCACCAAAAGAATGGTGTGCAATAGCATACGAAAATGATAGAAATGAGGAGTATGCGCACATCGGGGATCGTTTAAAGTTGAAAATGGGTCCTACTAGCCGTGAGGGCCAAGCGGATGAATAGACAAGGTATTGATGGACGTCCATAAAAATTTCTCAATTTGACGCCAAAATCCAAAGCACTAAAAGATGGTGTGCTATAGCACACGAAAATTGTCGGAATAGGAATAGGCGCGCTTCGGGCTCGTTTGACCTTGAAAATGGGTCGGACTATATGTGAGGGCCAACCAGCTTCATTTCCAAGGTTTTGAAGGAAATCCACAAAATGTTTTTGCATTTTTGACGTCACAATACAGATCACAAAGAAAATTGTATGCTAAAGCACACGAAAATCATCAAAATAGGGGGTATGCATGCTACGGGGCTTGTTTGACATTGAAAATTGGTTGGACAAACCATGAGGACCAACCATATGCATTTCCAAGATCTTGACGGACGTCCACTAAAAATTTTGGCATTTTTAAATGCAGAATCCAGATCACCAAAAAAATGGTGTGCTATATCACACGAAAATTGTCGAAATGGGGAGTAAACGCGCTTTGGGGCTCATTTGACATTAAAATTTGGTCGGACTGGCTGTGAGGTCCAACAAGATACAAAATCAATGTCTTGATGAACGTTCACAAAGACTTTTTGCATTTTTATCGTCAAAATCAGGATCACCAAAAAAATAGTGTGCTATAGCACATGAAAATCATAGAAATGAGGGGCATCAGGCTACAGGGCTCGTTTGATCCTGAAAATGGGTTGGATTGGACGTGAGGCCAATAGGTTGCATTTCCAAGGTCTTGATGGACATATATAAAAAATATTGGCATTTTTGAAGTCATAATCCATATCACTAAAAAAATGGTGTGCTATATCACACGAAAATTGTCAAAAAGGGGGGTATGCGCGTTTAGATGCTCGTTTGACCTTAAAAATAGGTTGTAATGGTCGTGAGGACCAACCAGATGCATAGCAAAGGTCATGATGGAAATACACAAAACTTTTGGCATTTTTGACATGGAAATATGGATCACTAAAAAATTGGTGAGCTATAGCATAGTTTAATCATCTAAATTTGAAGTTTGCGCAATTCGGGGCTCGTTTGACCTTGAAAAATGACTTGAACTAGCCGAAAGGGACAACTGGATACATAGCAAAGGTCTTGACGTAAGGCCACAAAATGTTTTGGCATTATTGACATCGTAATTTGGATCACAAACAAAATGGTGTGTTATATCACATGAAAATCATCGAAATGGGGGGCATGTGCGCTTCGAGACTTATTTGACCTTGGAAATGGGTCAGACTTGACATGAGGGCCAACCGGCTCTTGTCCAAGGTCTTGTCGAACGTCCACAAAAAAATTTGCATTTTCGAATTAGAAATTCGTATCACCAATAAAATGGTGTGGTATAGCATACAAAAATCGTCGAAATGGGGGGGTATGTGCACTTTAGGGCTTGTTTGACCTTGAAAATGGGTCGTACATTCCATGACAGACATTCGGTTTAATATTCAAAGTCTTGATGGACGTCCAAATTTTTTTTTGGCATTTTGGATGTTGCAATCTGGATCACGATAAAAATGGTGTGCTAACTCACACGAAAATTATCGAAGGTATGCACGCTTCAGGGCTTGTTTGACCTTCAAAATTGGTCAGACTAGCGGTGAAGGCTAACCCTATTCATAGAAAAGGTCTTTACGGACGTCCACAAAAATGTTCATCATTTTTGACATCAAAATTTGGATCAACAAAAAAATGGTGTACAATAGCACACGAAAATCGTTGAAATGGGGGGTATGCTCGCTTTTTAGCTCGTTTGACATTAAAATGGTTCGGAATGTCTATGAGGGACAACCAGCTGCAAAGCCAAGGTTTGGACGGACGTCCACAAAAAATTTCAGTTTTTTTCACGTCGAAATTTGGATCACCAAAATAATGGTGTGCTATAGTAAATGAAAATAATAGAAATAAGGTGCATCAGCGCTACGAGGCTTGTTTGACCTTGAATATGGGTTGGACTGGCCGTGAGGGCCAATAGGTTCATGGCTAAGGTATTGACGGATGTACACAAATTTTTTTGGCATTTTTGACATCGTAATCTGTATCACAAAAAAAATGGTGTGTTATAGCACACGAAAAGGATCAAAAGGGGGGGTATGCCATTTCGGGGCTCATTTGACCTATAAATGGGTCGGAATGGTCGTGAGGACCAACTGACTGCATAGCCAAGGTCATAACAGGCGTCCACGAAAAATTTAGGCATTTTTGGCATTGAAATCCGGATCACCAAAAAAATATTTGTGCTATAGCACACTCTAATTGACGAAATGTGGGGTATGCGCGATTCGGGGCTTATTTGACTTTGAAAAAGGGAAGAATTGGCAAGGCGCCGTCTACTAACAAAGGTCTTGACTTACGTCTACAAAAAATTTTACCTTTAAAATGGGTTGTATTGGACGTGAGGGCCAATAGGTTGCATGGACAAGGTCTTGACAGACGTACACAAAAAGTTTTGGAATTTTTGAAGTTGTAATCCATATCAAAAAAAAATGGTATGCAATAGGACTCGAAAATCGTCGAAATGGTGGGGTATGCTTGCTTCAGAACTCATTTGACTTTCAAAACGTGTCGAAATGGCCGTGAGGATCAACCTTCTACATAGCAAAGGTCATGACGAACCTCCACAACACTTTTCGATATTTTTCACATTGAGGGATCACCCAAAAATTGGTGTGTTATTGCACATGCTAATCATCGAAATGGAGAGTATGTGTGATTCGGGGATCATTTTACCTTTAAATTGGGTTGGACTGGCCGTGTGGGCCAACCGACTGCATAACCAAGGTGTTCACGGACGTCCACAAAAAAATTCAGAATTTTTGATGTAGATATTCAGATCACCATCAAAATTGTGTGCTATAGCACATAAAATCGTCAAAATTCGGGGCATGTGCACTTCACGACTCATTTGAAATTTAAAACAAGTCGGAATGTCTTTTAGGGACAATTGGCTGCATATCCAAGGTCTTGTCGGACGTCCACAAAAAATTTCGCAGTTTGGATACGGCATCCAAATCACCAAAAAAATGGTGTGCTATAGATTACGAAAATCGTCAAAATTGGGGCTATGTGTACTTCAGGGCTTGTTTGACCTTGAAAATTTGTCGGAATTTCCATGAGGTATAACCGACTGCATTGACAATGTTTTGATGAATGTCCACAAAAAACTTTGGCATTTTTGGCATTGTAATCTGAATCACGATAAAAATGGTGTGCTATAGCACATGAAAATCGTTGAAATGGGGGTTATGCGCGCTTCAGGACTCGTTTGATCTTGAAAATTGATTGGAATGGCCGTGAGGTCCAACCGGCTGCATAAATTTCACAATTTTTTACGTCGGAATCTGGATCACCAAAAAAATAGTGTGGAATAGCAGACATATATCGTCTAAATAGGGGGTATGATTGCTTTAGAACTCATTTGATATTAATAATGTATCGGACTGTCCGTGAGGTCCAACGAGAAGCAAAGACAAGGACTTGACGGACTTCCACAAAAAATTTTTGCATTATTGACATTGAAATCCGGATCACCAAAAAAATAGTGTTCTATAGCACACGAAAATTATCAAAACAGGGGGTATGCATGCTTCGGTGCTCGTTTGACCTTAAAATTGGGTATGACTGGACGTGATTGAAAAACAGCTGCAAAGACAAGGTCTTAACAAACGTCAATAAAAAATTTTGGTATTTTTGATGTCGAAATTTGGATCATCAAAAATACGGTGTACTAAAGAACACGAATATCGTATAAATGAGGGGCATGTGCCTATCGGGATTCATTTGAACTTGAAAATGGGTCGGACTGGACGTGATATCCAATGGATTTTATAGCAAAGGTCTTGATGGACGTCCACCAAAAATTTTGCATTTTGGAGTCGGAATCTGAATCACAATAAAAATGGTGTTCTATAGCACACAAAAATCATCAAAATGTAGGTATGCGCGCTTCGGGGCTTGTTTCACCTTGAAAATGGGTAGGACTGTCCGTGAGGGCAAATCGTCTGTATATACAAGGTCTAGATGGACTTTTACAAAAATATTCTGCATTTTTTACGTCGAAATACGGATCACGAAAAAAAAGGTGTGCTATAGAACACGAAAATCATCGAAATAGGGGGTATGGGTGTCACGGCCCAAAAGCACCCCCCCCCCGATACGTTAGGGAGATCCCTCTTTTTCTGATCGGGCTTACTTGACCCTTTGGGATCTTGTACAAGATCTTTAACTATTGTTCATTACATAAGACATGAAAAGTAGTGCGGAATTTTAAAAGTTTTCAAGAACATTTAATATAAAAGGAATTCTTTATAAGTATTTAGAAAATCTCATTGTCACAAGAAAAACTTAAAGAAATAGCATAATTAACATAGGGACACGCCCCTTTACATTTGAAAGAGATACATAATACTTCTTAACTTAAGGAAACCAAGAAGATAGAAATTATGCCCTCGAATATAGGAGGACACACTTGGTCTTGAGAGGAACTTTCCCATGCTTTGCCTTCCAGACTTCATCCTTGCTTCCACAACCCATACTTAGATAGTATAGAAAAGTATGGGGTTAGTACAAATAATGTACTAAGTATGGCATATGCAAAAACATGTAAATAGGGACATTTTAGTAAAATAACATTTCATGCCAAAATAACATTTAACACTTAAAGAAGGATTTCCATAATTTTAACCAAAAGGACATTTTACAGTAACTTCCCAAAACATAGAAGGAATTCAAAATTCCATTATAGTGAACTAATTTGAACCTTAACAGTGAATCATTTAAAGCATTTACAATGAATTATTTTATTCTAAATGATTGAACTTCCAAGGCCAAGCGAAGAGAAAGTGAACTCATTTCTTTAGGAGTTTCCCTACCTCGGGATTATCCTAAGACTCCGTAAAGTAAGACATGAATAGAGTATGCATACACCTTCTTCAATACACATCAAAAAAATCCTCAAGACTACCCCTTTCGGCTTACTCGCCTCGGGAGAACAAGCCCCTCAATCAATGACAAAACATTAAAAGGACACCCAACAAACTACCAAAGTCTTCCCTTTCAGAATGCCTACTTAGTGCAATGATTAGATAGCGTCCCATACCACCACCTACCTTAAGTAGCATCTTCTTTTAGAAGGTTTGGCACCAAGTCTTCCCTTTCGGAAGTTCCTACCTAGTGCAATGAGTAGATAGTGTCCCATTCCACCACTTATCCTAATTAGCACGTTCTTTTATAAGACTTAGTTCAATCAAATCACATAAGACTCACCATGACTCCCTTTTCAGAAGGTCCTACTTAGTGCGATGGATAAATAACGCCCCTTACCACTACCTACCCTAGGTATCCCATTCTTTTAAGAGACTTAGTAATTTCATTGCTTTTGTGGGAGTGAGCGTAACCGACATAAACCATGAGAGCTAGACACGGAATCTCGATATTAACCCCTATCGGATGAGGGATCCTCACTTTCCTAGAATGAGGTCATTCTCTTAGATTTTACATGGCTTTCGCAATAGCTACACCTATGTGGGTGCATATTTAAGGGATAAAGAGATTGCTACTAAGTTACTCATTCTCTAGTAACGAGGAGTACTCATCTCAAGAGGTACGTTGGAATACAACATCTCAACTCACAAAGTGTAATCCACCTCTGTCACATCCCGAAACCACACCATAGAAGTTAGGGTACAATCTTGTATTGTAACCACCGTACTCGACCTTTCGAAGGTCTTATACAAGCCCTATCATATCATTCATCACATAAACATAGTGAAAAGTAGTGTTGAATCAAAAAATTTTACAAAAATAAAAAAGTCTTAAAAATCTCTTTCATATAAAAGTAATAGGAAATACTAAGTCTCAATATCATCATCTTAAGACACAAGAATACTTGGAACACGACCCATACAAAATACGAATATAGAAAATACTTAGTCTATTACAATATCAAAGAAAACATAAAAGACATATATGCCCTCGAGTCAAATGAGGACATACTTCAACTTCTCTAGGACGATCTTCTAAGTCCAAGTCTTCTTCCCAAATCTCTTCACCTACCAAGAACTATATAGACAGATAAAATAATAAAATTAGTACAACCACATGTACTAAGTATGACATTATGCATAAAAATCATGACAATAGACTTTTATTGGAATGATGCATTTTTTCATTTAAAAATCATATTAAAATCATAGGAAAACAATTTAAAAACTTAGAAAAACATAAGATAACATTTAAACAAGAAATCATGTTGTTGAGATCACTTTACAATGAACTCGTTCACTGTTACAGTGAATAATTTCACTATACAGTAAAGATGATTATTCTTCATTTGAGACATATTTTAGCATGTAACCTTCTCACTTAAAGATATCGTAAGATTAACTTTATTCACACAAAGAGATACCTCCCATAAACCCTCTCTAGATGTTCCTTAACGACCCTTAAGATTACTTATAATGAGTCACATACACACTTAAAAAGTATCATAATCATCAAGGTAATATTCTTCTACCAATGGTGTCTCTAAGTCTCACTTGTGGGAGTTGTGAAGCGACCGCCCATACAGTACCTTTCACAAACACTTAAGAGATCCTATAGACTCCCTAGAATGGAATCATTCTCACTTAGCACACCAACACATATATGATATGACATTCTCCTTCCAAAGTCTATCAAAAGACCTTCTTAAGTAAATCAAGAAGATAATGTCCATAGTGACCTCTTAAAGATTACCTAAATAGTCCTTAAGACTAACTAAGGCTTATATCATGTCCACAAAACCAACATATTCCCTAAATAGAGCCATCCTCAAGACTTCCAAAGATAAGATATGAAGATATAATCTTTTATGCCTCTTCACACTTTAGCTAAGGAATCCTTAAGTCAATTTAGATTAGATACTTATTCATTTACATGCTTCTTAACATAAGTCATTAATTTAATAGTTCATTAAGACTCATACATCACATAAAGGACTTCAAGTAATGGTCATCGACAAGACCTAGGAACTCAAAATAACACTATCAATGTCTATTGTGCAATATCTAGATAGCATCCCATACCACGACCTAAACTTCATAAACATGTTTAACGCTAGTAGGTGTTCCATATGATGAGAATAAGCAATAACCAACGTAAACCATGATAGAAAGACATGGAATTCAGAGCTCTATCCTACTCCGATGAGGTTGTTCTACTTTCCAAGGGTAGAAGTTAGACACATCCCATGTAGGCACATGGTTAAGGAATATGAAGAGCATACTTTGTGATCTAGTCTAACTCTTTAACTAGAAATACTTCCCTTACCATACTCACTCAGTGATATCCCTATTTATAATAAAGTAACTCACACATGAGGTTCACATAAAAGGGTTCCATAACAAGTTGATAACCCAATCACATTTACCCTACCAAAGAAGGTCTACTAGGGCTACCTCACAATGGCGACAAGAAGCTCGTGATTACTTTACTAAGTATTTATATGATGCCGTTCAATCCAATTAACCTTAAGTCCATCATTCCTTTACTTTGAAGGATACTATACCGGCTTACAAATTCAACAATTTTAACCTTACCACTAAGTAAAGGTTTTATCATAAAAGACTCTCTTGTATTCATTTAAGGTCACATGTCATTCATACATTCAAGACTAAGAGTTGTAACACCCTAAATCAATAAATCACATATTCATAACCATGCATACATCAAGCAAGGGACACAAGTCAACCAAGACAAGACACCACATGCTTCACTTTTAACTCTTAATGTAAGTCACTCTAGAAGCACCTAGAAACAAACCTAACATCTTCAAGTCATATTATATAATATCATAACATCATCAATGTAATCAATATAGACTCTTATAGCCAAGTAGGAAAAACAATGAATCAACCCTAACAATACACACATAATGTTAGAGTCTTAGTCTATCATGATCACCTAAGACAGCATGAAGAGAAGAATACATATATGACTTCACATGTAGATAGATATTTTCATGCTTCACATAATAAAATACACAAATAGTCATATTACTTCAAGTAGTTGCAAAAAATCCAAGATCATCATATTGCATAAAGTAACGCTGACAATGCCAAATCAATTTCAAGTAAAACACATAACACCACAACCATAATTGGACCATACCAATCATAATAGAATAGAAGTATAAATAACATCAAAATAAAAGAAATAGGGAATAATACCCCCACATCATCCTCAACACTTCAAACTAAAGTCAACTTACTCAATTCGATAACACAAGACCCTTACCCAAGGCTATAACCAAAAATTCAACATAAAAACTAGAATAATCAATGAACTAGGTCAATTTAATGTAAATCATCAATATATACAACCTAGATATCAAATTTACTACAATTATTACATCAATGAATAGTCCATATTTAAATACATAAGAATTCATCAACATTAGATCAATATCAAGTAACCCAAAACATAGTCAAAAACCAGGGTTCATCCAATTCATGGGTTCATAGACAATTTAGGTTAAAATAATCAATATACTATCGATTAAATCATAATTCAGTGTTTAGAAATCATTTATGCATGAATCAATGGTAGAATCATGAAATTGGACAAATCAACTTTTAAAACTATAGAAATATCTTGAGAATTGGGGTCCTTGATGAAACTAGTTTCAAGAATCAAAAGCCATACCTCAAAGATGATAATTCTTCACTTTTATGAAGAGTTTCAACTCAAAACGTCACACTAAGCTCTTCCTCCATTTTGGACTTCAATGGAGTCTTTGAGATTATTCTAAGGGATTTTGGGTTTTTGATTTGGATGAATGAAAATTCTAAGTGTTAAACACTAATATACATGTTTAAAATACCCAATATACCCCTTAGGAACGGCAAAAGTTTAATTTTTTAAATGGGGTGAAATTACAAATTCATCCCTAGCTTTGCAGTGAAACTGCACGCAGGGACATCCCACAAATGACTTACCCATCGACGGGACGTAAGCCCATTTACGGGTCGTTCTGGCAATCGTCGATGGGTTCAAAGACTTGGAACAGGTAGCTTTGCCACCCAGTCTATGTATCTACCCACTCCCTTCACCCACGGACCGTGGACCGGGCCATTAGACGTCAATTAGCTTCCGTAGGTGAACTGCCTTTTGGGAGTTTTGGCCACCAACTTAGGTCCTTCCTCAAGGACCCTTGAATGGTCCTTGGGGATAATTTCCTGGACGTTTCCAATCCAAACATGATCGTATATGATTTTAACACCTCTCATATAAATTTCATCCAAAATGAACACGTAAACTCTTCTAAACATGCCTAGACACAAGGTCATTTCAATGCACATCTTTCAAATGTCATGAACGTTTGACCTCCAAACTCCCCGAAACATGACACACTACCTATAAATGATATAATAAACCATTTATAGACCTAAAAACCTCATGAATAACACATAAACACACAGAATCACATATGAGGCACATAGGTGACTTAGTCGTCGAACGTCTTGGTCGTCGCTTGACGTTTGACTTCAAATACACCTAATACTTTAGCTACTGCTTATATACCATATATTAGAACTATTTATGACCTTATACCATCAAGAATAACATGTTAGGATCCAGTTCACCTAAGTCATTTTTGGGGTCTTACAACCTGTTCTTCATATCCTCTCGGTGCAAGGCATAAATTTCCATGGATTCTCAACACTCTAGGATATAGGTTAAGGTGTGCTATATCACATGAAAATCATCGAAATGGGGGTTATGCGGATTGTTTGCCCTTGTAAATGGGACAGACAGGTCGTGAGGGACAACATGATTCATAGCAAAGGTCAAGATGGACGCCCACAAAAAATTTTGGTATTTTGGACACCGTAATCCGGATCACCATAAAATTATATATGTTATATAGCATATGAAAATCATCGAAATGGGGAGTATACACGCTTCGGGGCTCTATCGACCTTGAAATTGGATTGGAGTGGCCGTGAGGAACAACAGGATGCATAACAAAGGTCTTGACAGACGTCTACATAAAAATTTTCAATTTTTGCGGCGGAATCTGGTTCACCAAAAAAATAGTGTGCTATAGCACACGAAAATTGTAAAAATGAGGGGTATGCTCTATTCGGAGCTTGTTTGACCTTAAATATGGGTCGGATTGGACTTGAGAGACAACCAGCTTAAAAACCAAAGTGTTGACTGAAATCAACAAAAAATTTAGGCATTTTGACGTCGAAATCCAGATCACTAAAAATATTGTGTGCGATAGCACACGAAAATCGTCAAAATGAAGGGCATGCGCGCTTCATCTCTCGTTTGACCTTTAAAAAAGATTGGACTGGCCGTGAGGGCCAAGCAGCTACAAATTCAAGGTTTTAACGGACGACTACAAAAATTGTTAACATTTTTTATGTCAAAATCTGGATCACAAAAAAAATGGTGTGCTATAGCAAGTGAAAATTGTAGAAATTAGGGGCATTAGAGCTTTGAAGCTCGTTTGAACTTCAAAATGGGTTGGACTGGCCGTTAGGGTCAATAGGTTGCATGGACAAGGTCTTGATGGATGTACACAAAAAACAGTGTGCTATATCACATGAAAATTGTCGAAAAGGGGGGAATGCACGCTTCGGGTCTTGTTTGACCTTAAAATGGGTTTGAATGGACGTGAGTGTCACACCTAAAATCTGGAATCCGAATGCGATCGGCATCGTTAACCTATAAGAGGTCGCTGGCTAGCCTATTCTAAGATTTCATCACAATCATACTGTTAAATTTGCGAAAAATTTTGAACTTTTTAATACTTAATAAAGTGTAAATAGACTTCATATAATACTGCATAAGACTGATATTCAAATAAGCTCAAACTAAGCAACCATCTATCAATATATTAAACAAATGAAATGATGGATCATAATAATAATAATAATAGTTTACCAAATCGGCCTTATTAAAAACGTTTGAACAAATTTTAGAATTGCAACGCTAGGGACAGAAGCCACTAGCTATATCTAATGTACAAATCTTGAATAATAAATGTAGCATCCTCGAAGTTAAGAGGACCTATCAAAGTTAGGAGATCGCTAATTCAAACTGCTTCGTCAAATGTACAATCATCTCTAGAACCTACGCCAATAAAGATAGTAATAATATATGGGGTTAGTACACACTTGAAATATGTATGGGTGTATGCACATAAACACTTAAGGACTATGCATGATCAAGGAATATCTTCCGAAAGCAATATGTCATTTCTGGGAAGTTAAGTCAATTTACTTTCTTATATCGTTACTTATGATTCATGCTATTAATATGAAATGTTCTCATGAAATTAAGGCACACAACTCAGTATCTATATGAACATAAGATCTCAGAATCATTAACATAATTTTAGAACAACTCGAACAAAATTAATAGATTTGCTCGTCTTAGGCCAAGAGGTCTATTCCCATCCTTAGTTTATTTTTCGATCTTTATTTCTTTCGATTTTATAGTTCAATGATATCCTTTGATCATATGTTTTACTTACAATGCAATGATTCATTATATTCTCATACCTACAATGAATCCAGTAACTAATTCACAAGACTAAGGAAATTATTTGGATACCTTACTCGTGAGTAATACTCTTTATTCTTTGTTAATTCGGCATGAATATATGTATAAGCCAATATTTATTGTCTATGCCCATTATTTGTTTTTTTTACCTAATATATAATCTTTGAAGTATATATTCATACTCTAATATTGGGATAAACAACTAACTTATTAGATTTTCATTCATATCAACATTAATGATTCACATTCTTAATCTCTTGCTTTACTTAGTTCTCTATGAACTTACGTTTCTTCTTTTTTCTTTCTTACTTTCTTAAAAAAATCTTTAGCATTAAGATCATGCGAGTTAACATGAAATCCATTGTCTTCCCCACACCGAAAAGGGGTGGTTCACCGATAAAAGTGAACCTAGATCATGTGAGCTAAACATGAAATCTAGTGGCTTTCTCACACCGAAAAGGAGTGGTTCACCGGCTAAAGTGAAACCAAGTACAGTGTCTTCCCCACCCCAAAAAGAGGTTGTTCATGGATAAAGTGAACCAAATACTTTCTTGAGTATTTAACCTACATAGATCATGTGAGCAAATCATGAAATCAAGTGTCTGCCCCACACCGAAAAAGGGTGGCTCCACCGGCCAAAATGCAATCGCATCATACCTAGCTCTCTTAGGTGGAATCCTCTGGCTAGTTCCTATGCTTGCAACATAGTTAGAAGAATAGGAGATTATTGGAGACTCTTATCCACCTCGGTGGAGCCTCATATCATGAGGCTTAAATGTGCTGGCACAAGCTCATTACAAGTCTATCAGTACTTTTCTCAACTTCTTTTTCTTTATAACTTTTAGAGTTGACTCAAACATTAACGAAGCTTCCTTCTAGTTATGAGCTTTACTTAACTCTTTGCATAACCGGTCATCCCTTTCTTTGCTTGATGAATCTGAACTTAAGTTTTACATTATCATCATGGTGCGAGTGAGACTTGCCTAACGGACTCTAGCACACTCTTATGTGAGTATTTTTGACATAATCGATTAAGTGTAATTGATACCTGTCTCACTTATTTTAACACTCTATGTCACGATCGGGGAGCATCCCCTATAAGTAACATGGCGTACTTAACCTCTCAGAGGTCTTATACAAGCCCATAGTTATAATTCATCGCATCGACTTAGTAAATTTAGCGAAAAATTTAAAAACATTTCATAGCACCTCATATGCTATAAAGAAAACTTCATATACATATAAGCTATAAGACATAATAAATATATAGAATCTAAGTCTCTTTGCCATCTTATACTCAATAACATTAGTATACATTAAGTAAAAGGCCCTTATGACATAATACAAAACTATACATTACTAAATAGACTTTACAATAAGTACACATGAGGATATCCTTGGACTTAAGGATTCCTTTTCTTGAGCTTGGAAATCACCTATCAAGATCCTCAATCATAGACCTTCTTTAAGCATCCATAACCTACACTTCGTGTAAAAATTACAAAAGAATGGGATTAGCACAAGAATGTACTAAGTATGGCAACCATACAAAACCTTGCATTTAAAAGGGACATTTTATTTGAAATCATACTTCATGACATTTTGAGTAAATAATCATGAAACCTTTATCAATAGCATATATATAATTTTCATACTTCATAGAAACACAATCAAAGTCCAAACATCATAGAAAAGCACATACCATGATAGAAATATAATATCACATAGACATACTTAAATCAAGACCTTCATCATATAGTCAACAAGATCAACATCATGCATAAAGACTCATATTATGCTCATCTTCATAACAAGTAGACAAATACTAAAATTTCATGCATAAGGAACACGTACATAGTGACATGCATTAGGACACCTTCCTAGAAATTCCTAAGGAGCTACTTGTGCAATGTCTAGATGGGTTCATTACTTCCACCTATCCTAAGTGACCTCCCTTAAGTCATTCTATTTAAGTTCCTAGTCATGAACTTCCATTGTCCATTTTACTTTAGGGAAACTATAGCCTTAATAGACATAGACCATGTGATGCTAAACATAGAATCCGGTGTCATAGAAGCCCACACCGATAAAAGGGTGGTCTACCGGCAAAAGTAGAACCAAATATGACATAGATTTCTAGGTGGAATCAACTATCTAGCATCATATGGTGGCAACATAATTATGGAACTTGGAGGTACATGTGAAAACCCTCTTTATGCCAAGATTTGGCATTGTAGTTATTCACTTACAGAAACCCTATTTATGCCCATTGAGGCATTTTTTTAATCAACCTTATGAGATTTATGGTGACCTACCTTCCTACCACGGGAAGGGACACACACTCATATTCAAGTTCACTCGATGCTAAGCTAAGTTCCCTTAATTGAAAACCTTTATTATATTTTTACTTTATAAATCAAAGGTTTAGGAGATTCATCCCCTCATATTCTTAACTCATAGGTCATAGATGGAAGTTCATCAACCCAAATCATGTAAAGAATCCATTCACATGAACATAGCATATGTAAATCATCAACTAGTTTAGGGTACACATGAATACACCATTAAAGGCCCCTATGTTGACTAGATCTTCATACATGTGTGTATGTGTATATTTATGTGAGAAAACCTTTCGCATAACACATTAAGTCACACAAGTTCATACATACACATTCATACATATAGAAACCAAAATTAGAACTGTCTTATCAAAGTACACATGTGCAATGCATAGGCAAAGTCCATACCCTTGCCCAAACTAGTACACGTATTATGTCATCCTGGTATGGAAAACATAAGATAAATCACATACATATATTTACTTGCGTAGTAGTAGACATTAGAGAATATGAGAACAACCTTTTATTTAGACACCATGACCTACACTACGTGTAACATGCATGTAACTGAGAGTGTGTGTAAATTAACCGACATAATCACATAATGGCTATCAATAACTTCTTGAGGAAGCCACCCTCTTAGAACACATTATACATCCAAGAAAATACAACACAACACGTAATAGCATAGGAGGCAAGACATTATAAACATTATAATCAAGTCTCCTAACTTTAGCTACTTACACTTGCATATAACGGGTAAGGGGATACAAACTATTTTAATACATCAACGGCAGAACCAATACAATCGCCTAACATAAATATACACATGCTCATACAATAGCCACACAACCTAGATCACAACTAGATACCAAGATAGGCACAATTATATCATAAGGCGATCATCTAAATCTCTAAATCATATATTAATCAATTTTACTTCAAGGCCATGGTCAACACATATATAATCACAATAAATTAAACAGCGCCACCATAAGTGGACCATACCACACAATGTCATACAAGACTTCATCAACATTTCTATAAAGAAGTAGAGAAGTAGAAGAGTAGAGGAAATAAGCATTCCTACAAACTCCTCAACCTTTGATCCCCATTGATCAATTCACCTTGTATACCAATAATTCATATATATGGAAGTACCTAAATGTCATTTAATCATAAAATAAACCATGTACAAGTCGCTACAGGATTATCCTATCGCATAACACAACACATCAACATACTATGAAAGTAGAATAACATAGATCATTACCTAATTTCCCTTGCATTTATTTAGATCATATTTAATATATAATATCAATATAAGGCAGTAGCTAAACCTACTTTTAACCACATTGAAATCATGATTACATACCCTCAAGATTAAGGTTACAACATAGGCATTTAGGCTTGTCGATTTTCTAGAGTATAGGAGAACTTACCAATACTACAAACTCTCTAAGGCTTTGATCGTCATTCATATTTTACCAACAATATACTCATTATGAAGTAGCTAATTTGGTAGGAAATCTAGAAGAAACCATACTTTATACAACAAAAACTCAAGATCCATCGCACACTTAGCTTTTTGACTTTATATCCTAAAGAAATCTAGATCAATTCATGCAAGCCTTTATTAGATTGTTCATTAAGGATTTATACCTACAAAATTCATCCGTTATATCAACCTAAAACAGTAGCTACAGCAGGTCATGCATAATCAAAACTCCACACAACCGATCTCACAATTGACTTCAAGGCAACATGTAGAAACATAGGCTATTCATGCTCAAACCTTCATATATTTATCATCGTGAAATGATAATCATCAATTCAACATAAATTCATCTAAATAACAGAATATAGAATAACTTCGATGTAATAGAATCATAATTCAATCGATAACAAATCAAGATCATAAGGCCCATGCAAGGCTAAATCGTTTTGGTGATAGAGCATGGGTTCATCATGCAATTGGATTGAAAACCACTACAAAATCAGTAGATAATAATCAATACATTCATATTATGCCTTTAAAATCAGTTTAGGAAAGAACCCATGGAAGATTTAAGAGGAAAATGTTTGATCAAATTTTTTTCTTTTGAAATCTTTGAGAATGGCTCTCTAGATGAGAAGATAACTAGAGATGAAGATCACCGTACCTTTGATTAGTTGAAAACCTCTTAAACTTGTTGATTCATCAACAGAAACTTGAATATATTCTGGAGCTTCACCAACAATGGTGGTTTCAGAAAGAACATTTTTGGAGGGAAAGGTTTATTGTGTATGAGAGGATTCTAGAATGGGGTGATCATGTTTTTGATGAATCATATACAACCAAAATTACTTAAATAACCCCTTAATAATCAGGTTAAAATGTGGGGTGAATTTCCCATTCACCCCTTTAATTTGCAGCACAGTTGCGCAGGAGACAATCGCATGACGGAAGGGCCTTGACAGGGAGTCACAGCCACGATGGACCGTCACAGACCTCCGTCTTTATCTACAGTTGCTGGAAAATGTTCCTCCCTTCACCCTTGGATAATTCATTGACGACGGGACCCGTTGACGGGGCGTCACAGCCATGCCTGGCTGTTGAGTTCTTCGTCGCCAAGGTCCACCTGGGACAGCCTGCACACTTGTTTATGTCCTTCTTTAGGGGCCTCTTGTGGGGCTCTTTAGAAGTTGTACCCCTACATTTCCAATGTTATTACGAACCTTAACAAAGTATAGACCTTACACATAAATTTCATCCAAAACAAAAACGTATATGATGTCCAAACAGCCTTGGCCCCAACATGACATACGATGAACATCTTAGGGGCTATCTTACGAACGCCTTGGACGTTCTTAGGCGTTTGACCATGAAACTTCATATAACAACATTCAAAATCACTTTAAACAATTTTAAGACTTATTAGTCTCATTTCATACAGATTTAGGGATGCATAGACACATGAGGCACATAAGCAACTAGTCGTCGAACGTCTTGGTCGTCCCTTGACGTTCGACTTCCAAATCACTTAAAAATTTTTACACTTCATCTAAACCATATAATAAGACAATTTATGACTTTATAAAATAATGAAACACCCATAAACACATAGAACCACATATTAGGAATCTAGGTGACTTAGTCGTCGAACATCTTAATCGTCCCTTAACGTTCGATTTCCAATACCTATAATATTTTAGCTACTGTCTATATACTAAATTTTTGAAACATATTTAGGACATTGGAACTTTTAGAAAAACATGTTATGCTCTAGACACCTTATCTCATTTTTTGGGTCTTACAGTATCCCCCACTTGGGAACATTCATCCTCGAATGACACTTAGGGATCTTTAATCACTACAAGGACTTCAATTCATATAAGAGCAGTTCATAACATTTAAAATATCATCAAATCATTTTATCACTCAATGCACACATGCAAGCAAAACCATTACTCACTCTTTAATCCATCAAACACAAAGGTCCTTTCATGTTCATAGAAGAACATCCTTCTCCTAACCATAACATGATCATTACATCTTAATTTATTACAAGAAAATCTTGAAAAGGTACTCATAGGAAGATCATCACCCATACTCAAATTTACTTAAGTACTCATACTTCAATGCACATAAACTCGAAATAATTGAATCAAGAAAGATCTCCATTAGTTAGACCTAGTGTCATAAAGGTCATACTCAATCATACCATACTTAGTGATGTCCATGGAGGAATTTTCTTCTCCTCAACACACTTACATGTATCATGAGTTTCACACCTTATCAAGTACAAGGTTAAATTCCTCTAAAAAAGAGAAATTCTCAAATTTTAACCAAGACATGCTCATGGTTCCTTCCTAGTGAAGTCTATGTGGTAAGTCACACCAAGTACATCACAACAAAATAGGAAGCCATTACCTAAATTTCTTTTCTTAACATAATACTCACCCTTAAAGTAAGCTTCATTTCGGAAAAATAACACAATTTATAGGAACACACATGGACACTTAGCTAAACATTCTTTCACTTTTCAAGAATGAGCCTACAATTATGCATTCCAAATCAAAAAAGTCACATAATATTCAAAATATTCAACATAATTCATTTTAAAGAGACTCAACTTTTCATTTAAAGGCTAAACAATTTACCGCACAAGTGACTATGAAAAAGTTCCTTATCTCATCTCATAAAGTCAAAGTCACAATTAGCATATATAAATGCAAGTCAATATGAGAAAACATGGACTTTATAAAAAATTTCCTTTCATGCTCTTTGGAAAATTCAACATGTCTCCACGATCATGTAAATCAATTTATACCAATCATATAAAGGTCATGCAATTCACACTTTATGCAAGACTATATTCATGAACAAGCTTACTAAGAATTCATTATTTTCCAATTCATGTAAGAATAGAAGGAAAATTTAGAAAATTTCTACAACCTCACTACTCAATCACTATCCTCCACTTAGGGTAAATCCAATTAAGAGCAACTTAACCCAACCTATAGAGGATGTTAACTACACAACCTTCATTTTCATCACTAAGAGTGATTACTACTTTAGAGGGAATTTTTACTAATTCAATGTCGCAACAATAAGGCATTCTAAACCTTATCATTTTAGGCAAATCATCCTCAACCATCAATGTTGATCATACTATTCAATTCACATAAGGTCTTCCAACAATTCAATAGACACTAAGGCCATACATCATTTGAGGAAAACAACAAGGAGGTTCAAAACATAATAAGAAGTTTAGAAATAACTCTATGACTCATCATGTCATAAGACTCTCATTCTTTATTTCCAAATAGCAAAACTCCTTTTCACATTCATTAGCATGTTCATATTCATCAATTCTACACATATTTCAACAACATCAAATCAAAGGAAAATATTGTTAGTTCTCCAAGCATGTTTCAATAAGTTGCCTAGTTTTTATAGTGAGCATGCTTCAAAATATCCAAAAATGCAACATATAGATAATTGAGGGGACAAGTATAGCAATATAAGATACAAAGCGTTACCAACTCATCCTTCATAAGCATGCATACTATCATCACTACTAGGATCAAGTCTCTACAAGGGACTCCAATTTACACTAGCAACTTATCAAGTATCTTTTATATACAAAAGGAGACAATGCACACTTTTAATCACCATACATTCATAGGATATCATGCTTCCATAGGTAGTTATTAATCATTCAAAGTTCAAATCCTAGTATTTGGCTACCATCATACAAAACCATATAGGAATACAACAATATAAGAGAATTATCTTTTACCACCATAACTTCTATCATGGTTTAACTATATCATGACATACATTATTCGACATATCTTGCTATTTCACATAGATTTCATATATTACCACAATTGGCATCACATCATTAGATAAGAGATATTTCATACATAGTAAGGTAAGATAACTAATCATAATACATAGTAAGGTAAGATAACTAATCATAATCCCCATAGAGTTAACATGTGCAATGATCAAGTACATCCCCATAACCCTACTAAATCAAGTAACCCAACCTGAACTACAATTAGCACCATACTCTACTCATCTTTAGCCTTCATGCATGCATAACTCCATATCTTTAGCACACTAGGCTATATATTAGTTTATAAGCATAGAGATTATCACATAAGGACATTTACATTTATCATCATGCATATACATAATATTAACCTCCTAACGTCTCCATTAAGGTAAACTAGTTCAAGACATAGCTAGAGTCCCATACACCTACCTAAGTGTAGTTAATCCTTCAAGTCGCCTTAGTTAGTTTATACATCATCAAATAAGGACAGGGTCACCTTCACACATACTCATTAAAACCACAAACAAAGTAAGCATTTAAACTCACCTTTTCTCCCTCAAGCATAGAGAAATCTCATCCAAGCAATCATATCTAAAAGACCACCGGACAAGAAAAAATAAGAGAGAGATCTTATAGAGTTAGGTTCTATGGAACAACATGAGAATGATGAAAAAGGGTAACTCTATTGTCCTATAGCCACCTGTACCATTTGATGTTTCTCGACTTACCACCAATGATACAAGACTCTACGAGACTTGGCAATATAACACTTCTTGGACCATAAACCGCTTTTAGAAACCTCATGCTTTGATACCACGTTTGTCACGACCGGGGAGCACCCCCTAAAAGTAATATGGCATACTTGACCTCACGGAGGTCTTATACAAGCCAATAGTTATCATTTATCGCATCGACATAGTAAATTTAGCGGAAAATTTAAAACTTTTCATAGCACCTCATATGCTAGAAATTTTACTTCATATAAACATAAATTATATGATATAATACATATATAGACTCTAAGTCTCTTTGCCATCTTAGACTCAATAAATTTATAGTACATTAAATACAAGGCCCTTATGACATAATACAAAACTATACATTACTAAATAGACTTTACAATAAGTTCACATGAGGACATCCTTTGACTTAAGGATTTCTTTCCTTGAGCTTGGGAAATCACCTATTAAGCTCCTCAATCATAGACCTCTTTTAAGAATCCATAACCTACACTTTGTGTAAAAAGTAGAGAAAAATGGGATTAGCACAAGAACGTAGTAAGTATGGCAACCATGCAAAACCTTACATTTAAAAGAAATTTTCTTTGAAATCATACTTCATGACATTTTGAGTAAATCATCATAAAAACTTTATCAATAGCATACATTTAATTTTCATACTTCACAGAAACACAATCAAAGAATAAACATCATAGAAAAGCACATACCATGATAGAAATATAATATCACATAGACATAGTTAAGTCAAGACCTTCATCATATAGTAAACAAGATCAACATCATGCATAAAGACTTTTATCATGCACATCTTCATAAAAAGTAAAGAAATACTACAATGTCATGCATAAGGAACACAAACGTAGTGACATTCATTAGGACATGTTCCTAGAACTATGTAAGGAGCTACTTGTGCAATGTCTAGAGGGTTCATTACTTCTACCTATGTTAATCGACCTCTCTTAAGTCATTCTATTTAGGTTCCTACTCATTAACTTCCATTGTCTATTTTGCATTGAGGAAACTATAGCCTTAATCGAAATAGACCATGTGATGCTAAACATGGAATCCGGTGTCATAGAACCCCACACAGATAAAGGGTGGTCTACCGGCCAAAGTAGAACCAAATGTTACAAAGCTTTCTAGGTGGAATCCACTAGCTAGTATCCTATGGTGGAAACATAGATATGGAACTTGGAGGTAGATGTGAAAACCCTCTTTATACCAACATTAGGCATTGTAGTTATTCACTTATGGAAACCCTTATTTATGCCCATTGAGGCTTTGTGGTTATCCTCATCATGAGATTTATGGTGACCTAACTTCCTACCATGGGAAGGGACACACGCTCCTTCAAATTCACTCGGTGCTAAGATAAGTTCCTTTAATTGAAAACCTTTATTATATTTTCACTTTATAAATCATAGGTTTAGGAGAGTCATCCCCTCATATGCTTAACTTGTAGTTCATAGATGGAAGTTCATCAACCCAAATCATGTAAATAATCCGTTCACATGAACATAGTATATGTAAAGCATCAACTAGTTTAGGGTACACATGAATACACCATTCAAGGCCCCTATGTTGACTAGATCTTCATACATGTGTGTGTGTATACATATATGTGAGAAAAAACCTTTCACATAACACATTAAGTCAAACAAATTCATACATACATAGTCATACATATAGAAACCAAAACTAGAACTATTCTATTAAGATACACATGTGCAATGCGTAGGCAAAGTCCCATACCCTTGCCCCAACTAGTACACCTATCAAGTCATCCTATTACGGAATACATAAAATACTTCACATACATATATTTACATGCATAGTAGTAGACATTAGTGAAAATGAGAACAACCTTTTATTTAGATACTATGACCTACACTACTTGTAACATGCATATAAGTGAGAGTGTTTGTACATTGACAAACATGATCACATAATGGCTATCAATAACTTCATGAGGAAGCCCCCTCTTAGACCACAATATACTTCCAAGAACATACAACACAACACATAATAGTATAGGAGGCAAGACAAAATAAACATTATAACCAAGGCTCCTAAAATTAGCTATTTACACTTTCATAGGGGTACATGGGCAGGGGATACTAAAACTTTTAACACATCAATGGAAGCACCTATACAATATCCTAACATGAATATACGCATGCTCATACAATAGCCACAAAACCTAGATCACAACTAGATAGGAAGATAGGCACAATTATATCATAAGGTGATCATCTAAATCTCTAAATCATATATTCATAAATTTCCATCAAGGCCATGGTCAACACATATATAATAAAAATAAAGTAAAAATTTCCACCATAAGTGGACAATACCACACAATGTTATTGAAGGTTTCATCAACATTTATATAAAGAAGTAGAGAAATAGAAGAGTAGAGGAAATAAACATTCTTACCAACTACTCAACCTTTGATCCTCATTGATAAATACACCTTGTCTACTAATAATTCATATATATGGTAGTACCTAAATGTAATTTAATCATATAAGAAACCATGTACAAGTCTCTACAAGATTATACTATAGCATAATACAACACATCAACAAACTAGGAAAGTAGAATAACATAGATCATTAGCTAATTTCCCTTTCATTGATTTAGATCATATTTAATATATAATATCAAGCTAAGGCAGTGTCTAAACCTACATTTAACCATATTGAAATCATGATTACATATCCTCAAGATTAAGGTTACAACATAGGCATTTAGGCTTGTCGATTTGCTAGAGTATAGGTGAATTACCAATACTACGAACTATCTAAGGATTTAATCGTCATTCATATTTTACCAACAATATAAATATTATGCAATAGCTAATTCGGTAGGAAGTAAAGAAGAAACCATACTTGATATAACAACTCAAGATCCATCACACACTTAGCTTGTTGACGTTATAGAATAAAGGATCTAGATCAATTCATGCAAGACTTTCTTAGATTGATCATTAAGGATTTATACCTGAAAAATCCATCCATTATATCACCCTAAAACAATAGCTACATCAGGTCATGAATAATCAAAACTCTACACAACATATCTCACAATTGACTTCAAGGCAAGATGTAGAAACATAGGCTATTCATGTTCAAACCTTCATATATTTATTATCATGAAATGATAATCATCAATTCAACATAAATTCATCTAAATAACAGAATAGAGAATAACTTCGATGTAATAAAATCATAATTCAATTGATAACTAATCAAGATCATAAGGCCCATGCAAGGCTAATTCCTTTTGGTGATAGATCATGGGTGCATCATGCAACTGGATTGAAAACCACTTACAAATCAGTAGATAATAATCAATACATTCATATTATGCCTTTCAAATTAGTTTAGGAAAGAACCCATGGAAGATTTAAGAAGAAAATGTTTGATCATATTTTTCTCTTTGAAATCTTTGAGAATGGCTCTCTAGATGAAAAGATAACTAGAGATGAAGATCACCATACCATTGATTAGTTGAAAACCTCTTAAACTTGATGATTCATCCATATAAACTTGAATCTGTTCTTGAGTTTCACCAACAATGGTGGTTTTAGAGAGAACTTTTTTTGAGGGAAAGGTTTCTTACGTATGAGAGGATTCTAGAATGGGGTGATCACGTTTTTTATAATTTATAGGCACCCAAAATAACTTAAATAACACCTTAATTATCAGGTTAAGACTTGGGGTGAATTTCCCATTCACCCCTTTATTTGGCAGCAGACTTGCGCAGGAGATAGTCCCGCGACGGATGGGCATTGACAGGGCGTCACAGCCACAACGGACCGTCACAGGCCTCCGTCGTTGGCTACAGTTGCTTCCCAAGGTTCCTCCTTTCAAATTTGTGAAAGTACCACACGACGGGACCCTTTGACAGGGCGTCACAGCCATGACTGGCCATTGACTTCTCCGTCGCCAGGGTCTGCCTGGGACAGCCTGCACACTAGTTTGGGGTCATTCTTTTGGGGCCTCTTGTGAGGCTCTTTGAAAGTCGTACCCGGACGTTACTAACGTGATTACGAACATTAACAAGTTATATACCTTTCACATAAATTTTATACAATATAAACACCTATATGATGTCCAAACAACCTTGTCCCCAACATGATATACGATGAACGTCTTAGGAGCTATCTTTTGAACGCCTTGGACGTTCTTGGGCGTTTGACCTCCAAATATCACGGAACTTCATATAACAACATTAAACATCACTTTAAACAACTTTAAGACTTATTAATGCTCATTTAATACATATTTAGGCATGCATAGACACATGAGGCACATAAACGACTAGTCGTCGAACGTCTTGGCGTCCCTTGATGTTCGAATTCCAAATCATTTAAAACTTTGTAAAGTTACTCTAAACAATATAATAAGACATTTTAGGACCTTATCAATAAATTAAACAACCATAAACACATAGAACCACATATTAGGCATCTAGGTGACTTAGTCGTCGAGCGTCTTAGTCATCCCTTAACGTTCGACTTCCAATAACTCTAATATTTAAGATATCGCCTATATACTATATTTTAAGAATATTTAGGACATTATAAATTTAATAAAAACATGTTAGGCTCTTGAAACCTTATCTTAATTTAGGGGTCTCAAACTATATATTAGGTCAATTCATTACTTGTGCTTTTAGTTAATTCATTACTCACCTTGACTTGTTCAACGTTTATTGGTAGTTTTATACAGCTCTTTATGAAAGTTATAACTATTCATACAGTTTATTACGTTCAAAATTTTATGTGGATAGGGTTTGTTAGGACTTGTCCCATTGATTGTATACCCTATGTTATGAGTTCATTGATGTAGACATTAGTATGACTTTACATGATTTGGAAGTAATATGATTGGACATAGTTTTGTTAGCGAATTTTTTTGGCATAAATTACAATTTCACTCTATTACAATTTCACTATATACATGTCATAATATCATCACTAGACAATTCAATTTCTTCATAAATACATTATAGTAATATTACATGTTAACAAGCCTACTTTTAACCTTTGATTAACCTATGAAACAATTAAATGAACAACTTATAACAATTTCATCTTCTCGAACACATTTAGTCAGTACGACATTTAACGATCATGTAAATAACACCGTAAGTATGCGGATCTAACATGTAGGTTTCATTTGAAATATGATTTACTAAAACATACACATAATGATCAGTTAAAACCACATACCTTACTTTAGAATTAAATCTACGAAAATCACCTTTCACTTTTTCACGAAAACTTTTAAGAACTTCTTGAAATAGCCTAAGGAGAACTTTTATTTTTCTTGCGTTTCTTTACTGCTTTCAAGTCGTGCGTTTCTTAGTGAATGATCTTTATTCTAGGTCTAGCAATTAAATATTTATTAATTTAACTTATAATAATTAACTTAAATAATAAATCAATTATCTAGTTTACTAAAACACCCCTCCTAAATTTACTAAAACTAGAAGAACACTTGACTTAACTGAAATCAGGAAATTGCTTAGCCGTTTAGGTTTTGACCAATTAAATTAATTAATCAAGTTGCAAATTTATTTAATTAAGTGACCTAGGATAATTACTAAAGTACTCCTATGTCACTAGGACCATAACCACCCCTTTTGGACCATCCTAGGTTAGGTACTATGATGTTTATTGAGTTAGTTACTAGGTTAGTGTCACCCGGTTAGGTCTTAGGTTGTTGGGTGCACTAGTTATTTTATTTCAGTTAGTCCTACGTTAGTTAGATAGTTTGTAAGTAAGTTAGATCCTAGAGTTTGTTAGAAATCTCATCCCCACATGTCTTGAATCCCATATATGTGCCTTCCCCTAACGCCCCCACCACCCTAACTGAAATCTTACACATGTGCTTGCACATTGGTTGCACATGTGTCGTTGCTCATTTCTTGTTGTCGCAAGGATTCTCACTATATCTTGGGAACTGCATACTCTGCATCATCATTTTAAGTGGTCATGTGCTATGGTATCTTTGCTTGACATGTGGATTCCTAGTACCTAATTTGTTAAGTTGAGAATCAATATTTTTAGCTTAGGGTCTTCATTGCAGGTACAATTCTTAAACAAGCTTGGATTATATTTTAAATACTTGCGTATACATAAAAATTGGCTAACACTTTTAAGCCAATATTCAATAATATTCCCAATACTTGTAAATATTGAGCATTAGGATACTTATGTACCCCAATACGCATTCTTAAAAAACATACTAGGATCTTCACTAGACATGTACATTTTTTTGAATGTTACATTATCCCCCCCCCCTTAAGAACATTCGTCCCCGAATGATACTACACATCATGTGAAACAAAGAGGGTATTTTTTTAAAAAACAAATTAACATACTTGAAACTCTACTCTTTGTGAATATCTGATTCACAAATTACTCTGGATGATGCACATTACTGTAAGCTTATCTGAAGCTTTATATCTGAGATTGAGGAACTTCCTTCTCAATCTTACCTTAACTTAATGCACATCACCCTTATACAACATAAAAATCATGCAAATGCTACAAAAAAAAACATGAATGCAAACTCATATTAACTCATATAGTGCAAGTATAAAATACACAGTTATAGACTTAGAACACCAAAATCGCCTAATGCACTAAAATTTAGAATCTCATTAACGAAATTGGACTAAGGAATAGTATACCTATCCTCAAGAACATGATAAGTAGGGGTAACGGGATCTCATATTGGCCTTAGCCTCTCATGTTGGTCACTAAACAAGTTGGTTCCTTCATAACACCTTCACGGTGGGAACCTCCTTGTTACTTAGTCACTTCACTTGGCGATCTAAAATTGCAACAGGAACTTCTTCATAAGAAAGATTCTTATCGACTCCTAACCCCTCTACAGGTAGAATGGATGTTGGATTGGCTAGACACTTCTTGTTCTAAGTCATTCACTCTGCCTTAGTGGCATAAATACCTCTTAGATAACACCTTATTGGCTTTAACATTGGAAACTATTTGGGCCATTTCTCGATTTGTGCTAGAGGGAATTCAATCTTGGGTCAAGTAGGGATTCATGACACAATTTACCAACAGGACACTTCCTTGAGCTGGTATGCAGCCAAATCAGTGTTCTCCTTTTCATAAATACTCATAGCAGGCACTTAGAACCTACCATGCACTCACCCCCATGAAAACGGACACACTTACAACACACTCCAACAGTTGGGATTGAGGAGGAGCTTGGTTTCCCCCAACAGCTGCTTCTTCAACTTTCCTGCCAGTGTTTCTTCTTGTGTTCACGCACACACAATAGGGATGTTAGATGCTACAACGACACAAAACGTCAAAGATCCATACGACACGATAAAGAGTGGAAGAATGGAAGATTCCTAACATCACAAAGTGTCTAAGTCATGATTGTGGTGGACATCTAAACCATAAGTTAGAAACCATGCAATGTGGTTGTTTTGAGATTTAGGTCCTACGTATTTTAAACTCATGCTCTGATACCAAGTTTGTCACACCCGTATTCTGGAATCCAAACGCGATCGACGTCATTAACCTCTCATAGGTCGCAGACAAGCCTCTTATTACCTCTCATCACAATGATACAATTAAATATGCGTAAAATTTAGAACTTTTTAATACTTATTGAAGTGTACATAGACTTCATATAATAATGCATGATAGTGATATTCTAATAAGTTCAAACTAATCAACCTTCTATCAATAGATTACACAAATGAAACAATTGATCACAATAATAATAATAGTTTGCCGAATCGGCCTTATTACAAAAGCTTGAAAAAATGTCTGAAATAAAATGCTAGGGACAGAAGCCACTAGCTATATCTAATGTACTAAGCTAGAATAATAAATGTAGCATCCTCGAACTCAAGAGGACCTACCAAAGACTAGAGATCGCTAATCCAAACTGCTTCGTCGAATCTTCAATATTCTCTAGAACCTGAACCTATAAAAATAGCAATAATATATTGGGTTAGTACACACTTGTACTAAGTATGGGTGTATGAACATAAACACTTCAAGACTATGCATGATCAAGGAAATCTCTTCTTAAAGAAACATGTCGTTTCTTGAAAGTTAAGTCACTTTACTTTCTTAAATCGTTACTTATGAATCATTCTATGAATATGACATGTTCTCATGCAATTAAGGCACAAAAATTATTTTCTATATGAACATAAGACCTCAGAATCATGAACATAAATTTTGAACAACACAAATGAAAGTTAATAAATTTGCTCATCTTAGTCCGAGATCTTTATTCCAAGCCTTAGTTTATTTTTCAGTCTTTTCTTCTTAAAATTGTGTAGTTCAATGATATCCTTTGATCCTATGATTTACTTACAAGTGCAATGATTCATTATAGTCCCATACCTACAATGAATCGAGTAAGTAATTTACAAGACTAAGGAAATAATTTTGCTACCTTACTCATGAGTTATACTGCTCATTCTTTGTTAAATTCGGCATGAATATATCTATAAGCCCATATTTATTGGGTATGACCATTATTTGGTTGTTTACCTAATACATAATTTTTTAGCCATATATTCATACTCCAAAATTGGAATATACCACTAACTTAATAAAACTTCATTCATATCAACATTAATGATTGACATTCTTAAGCTCTTGTTGTACTTAGTTCGCTATGAACTTACGTTTCTTCTTCTTTGTTTCTTACTTTCTTAAAGAAATATTTAGCATTAAGATCATTAGAGCTAAGATGAAATCAAGTGTCTGCCCAACACCGAAAAAGGGTGTTTCACCGATCAAAGTGAACCTAGATCATGTGAGATAAACATGAAATCCACTGTCTGCACCACAGCGAAAAGGGTCTGCCCCACACCGAAAACGGGTGGTTCCACCAGCCAAAGTAAAACTGCATCTTAGCTAGCTCTCTTAGGTGTAATCCACTGGCTAGTTCCTATGATGACAACATAGTTCGAAGACTAGGAGATTTTCGGAGACTCTTATCCACCTCTGTGGAACCTCATCTCATATGGCTTACATGTGCTGGCACAAGATCATTGCTAGTCTATCGATGCTTTGCTCAACTTCTTTTTCTTTATAACTTTTAGAGTTGACTCAAACATTATGGAAGCTTGCTTCTAGTTATGAGGTTTACTTAAATCTTTGGATAACCGGTCATTCCTTTATTTTCCTGATGAATATAAACTTAAGTCTTACATTATAGTCATGGTGCGAGTGAGACTTGTCTCACGGACTCTAGCACCCTCTTATGTGAGTATTTTTTACATAATCAATTAATTCTAATTGAAACTTGTATCACTTCTTTTAACACTATATATTAGGTCAAATTTATAACTTAAGCTTTTAGTTATTTCATTACTTACCTTAGCTTGTTCAACATTTATTGGTAGTTTTGTTTATTTCCTTATGAAAGTTATAACTACTGATACAATGTTATTACGTTCACAAGTTTATGTGGATAGGGTTTGTTAGGACTTGTCCCATTGATTGCATCCCCTATGTTATGAGTTCATTGATTTAAAGTATAGTATGACTTTACATGATTTGGAAGTAATATGATTGGACATAGTTTTGTTAGCCAATTTTTTGACGTAAATTACAATTTAACTATATACATGTCATAATATTATCACTAGCCAATTCAATTTTTTTCGTAAATACATTATAGTAATATAACCTGTTAACAATCCTACTTTTATCCTTTTATTAACCTATGAAACAATTAAATGAACAAATTATAACAATTTCATCTTCTCGAACACATTTAGTCATTACGACATTTAACGATCATGTAAATAACGTCTTAAGTATGAGGATCTAACATGTAGGTTTCATTCGACATATGATTCACTAAAACATACACGTAATGATCATTTAAAACCACATACAAACAACATGCATCGATAATTACACTATATATACTACAAGAATCGGAAATCGGGAGAACTAGGGAGATGAACATGCAATTCGTTGGGAACAGCCCTAGTTTCGTTATTCTTGAGGTCAAAACGTTTGAAAATCCTTTTTTTGAAATTATTCCAAGATAGAAAACCCATACCTTACTGTATAGTTAAATCTACGAAGATCACCTTGCACTTTTTCACAAAAACTTTTAAGAACTTCTTGAAATAGCCTAAGAAGAACTTTTATTTTTCTTGCATTTCTTTACTGCTTTCAAGTCGTGCATTTCTTAGTGAATGATCTTTATTCTAGGTCTAGTAACAAAATATTTATTAATTTAACTTATAATAATTAATTATTTAATAAGTCAATTATCCAATTTACTAAAACGCCCCTCCTAAATTTACTAAAACTAGAAGAACACTTGACTTAACCAAAATCTAGAAAATTCTTAGTCGTTTAGGTTTTGACCAATTAAATTAATTAATCAACTTGCTAATTTAATTAATTAAGTGACCTAGGATAATTACTAAAGTAGCCCTATGTCACTAGGACCATAACCACCCCTTTTAGGCCTTCCTAGGTTAGGTACTAGGATGTTTCTTGAGTTAGTTACTAGGTTAGTGTCACCCTGTTAGACCTTAGGTTGTCAGGTGCACTAGTTAGTTTATTTCGATTAGTCCTAGGTAACTTAGATAGTCTTTAAGTTAGTTAGATCCTATATTTGGTTAGGAAGCTCAGCCCTACATGTCTTGAAACCCACATATGTGCCTTCCCCTAACGCCCTAACCACCCTAACTGAAATCTTGCACATGTGCTTGCACATTAGTTGCGCATGTGTTGTTGCTCATTTCTTGTTGTCCCAAGGATCCTCGCTATATCTTGGGCACTGCTTACTCTGTATGATCATTTTAAGTGGTCATGTGCTATGGTACCTTTGCTTGATACATGGATTCGTAGTACCTAATGTGTTATGTTGAGAATCAATATTTTTAGCTTAGGGTCTTCATTGCAGAAACAATTCTTAAACAAGCTTGGATTATATTTTAAATACCTGCGTATACATGTAAATTGGCTAAAACTTTTAAGCCAATATTCTATAATATTCCCAGTACTTGTAAATATTGAGCATTAGGATACTTATGTACCCCAATACGCATTCTTAAAAAACTTACTAGGCTCTTCACTAGACATGTACATTTTCTGGAATGTTACATTATCCCCCCCCCCCCCTTAAGAACATTCGTCCCCGAATGATACTACACATCATGTGAAACAAAGAGGGTATTTTTGCAAAAAACACATTAAAATACTTGAAACTCTACTCTTTGTGGATATCTGATTCACAAATTACTCTGGATGATGCACATTACTGTAAGCTTATCTGAAGCTTTATATCTGAGATTGAGGAACTTCCTTCTCAATCTTACCTTAACTTAATGCACATCACCCTTATACAACATAAAAATCATGCAAATGCTACAAAAAAAAAACATGAATGCAAACTCATATTAACTCATATAGTGCAAGTATAAAATACACAGTTATAGACTTAGAACACCAAAATCGCCTAATGCACTAAAATTTAGAATCTCATTAATGAAATTGGACTAAGGAAGAGTATACCTATCCTCAAGAACATGATAAGTAGGGGTAACGGGATCTCATATTGGCCTTAGCCTCTCATGTTGGTCACTAAACAAGTTGGTTCGTTCATAACACCTTCACGGTGGGAACCTCCTTGTTACTCAGTCACATCACTTAGCGATCTAAAATTGCAACAGGAACTTCTTCATAAGAAAGATTCTCATCGACTCCTAACCCCTCTACAGGTAGAATGGATATTGGATTGCCTAGACACTTCTTGTTATAAGTCATTCACTCTGCCTTAGTGGCATAAATACCTCTTAGATAACATCTTATTGGCTTTAACATTGGAAACTATTTGGGCCATTTCTCGATTTATGCTAGAGGGAATTCAATCTTGGGTCAACGAGGGATTCATGACACAATTTACCAACAGGACACTTCCTTGAGCTGGTATGCAGCCAAATAAGTCTTCTCCTTTTCATAAATACTCATAGCAGGCATTTAGAACCTACCATGCACTCACCCCCATGCAAACGGACACACTTACAACACACTGCAACAATTGGGCTTGAGGAGGAGCTTGGTTTCCCCCAGCAGCTGCTTCTCCAACTTTCCTGCCAGTGTTTCTTCTTGTGTTCACGCACACACAATAGGGATGTTAGATGCTACAACGACACAAAACGTCAAAGATCTATACGACACGATAAAGAGTGGAAGAAGGGAAGATTCCTAACATCACAAAGTGTCTAAGTCATGAATGTGGTGGACTTCTAAACCATAAGTTAGAAACCATGCAATGTGGTTGTTTTGAGCTTTAGTTCCTACGTATTTTAAACTCATGCTCTGATACCAAGTTTGTCACACCCGGATTCTGGAATCCAAACGCGATCAACGTCATTAACCTTTCATAGGTCGCAGACAAGCCTCTTATTACCTCTCATCACAATTATACAATTAAATATGCGTAAAATTTAGAACTTTTTAATACTTATTGAAGTGTACATAGACTTCATATAATAATTCATAATAGTGATATTCTAATAAGTTCAAACTAATCAACCTTCTATCAATAGATTACACAAATGAAACGATTGATAACAATAATAATAATAGTTTGCTGAATCGGCCTTATTACAAAAGCTTGAACAAATGTCTGAAATAAAATGCTAGGGACAGCAGCCACTAGCTATATCTAATGTACTAAGCTAGAATAATAAATGTAGCATCCTCAAACTCAAGAGGACCTACCAAAGACTAGAGATCGCTAATCCAAACTACTTCGTCGAATCTTCAATCATCTCTAGAACCTGCGCCTATAAAAATAGCAATAATATATTGGGTTAGTACACACTTGTACTAAGTATGGGTGTATGAACATAAACACTTCAAGACTATGCATGATCAACGAAAGATCTTCTTAATGAAACATGTCATTTCTTGAAAGTTAAGTCACTTTACTTTCTTAAATCGTTACTTATGATTCATGCTATGAATATGACATGCTCTCATGCAATTAAGGCACACAAATAATATTCTATATGAACATAAGACCTCAGAAGCATGAACATAAATTTTGAATAGCTCAAATGAAAGTTAATAAATTTGCTCATCTTAGGCCGAGAGCTCTATTCCAACCTTAGTTTATTTTTCAGTCTTTTCTTCTTAATATTGTGTAGTTCAATGATATCCTTTGATCCTATGTTTTACTTACAAGTTCAATGATTCATTATAGTCCCATACCTACAATGAATCGAGTAAGTAATTTACAAGACTAAGGAAATAATTTTGCTACCTTACTCATGAGTTATACTTCTCATTCTTTGTTAAATTGGGCATGAATATATCTATAAGCCCATATTTATTGGGTATGCCCATTATTTGGTTGTTTAACTAATACATAATTTTTTAGCCATATATTCATACTCCAATATTTGAATAAACCACTAACTTAATAAAACTTCATTCATATCAACATTAATGATTGACATTCTTCAGCTCTTGTTGTACTTAGTTCGCTATGAAATTACGTTTCTTCTTCTTTGTTTCTTACTTTCTTAAAGAAATATTTAGCATTAAGATCATTAGAGCTAAGATGAAATCAAGTGTCTTCCCAACACCGAAAAAGGGTGAATCACTGATCAAAGTGAACCTAGATCATGTGAGATAAACATGAAATTCACTGTCTGCACCACACCGAAAAGGGTCTGCCCCACACCGAAAACGGGTGGTTCCACCGGCCAAAGTAAAACTGCATCTTACCTAGCTCTCTTAGGTGGAATCCACTTGCTAGTTCCTATGATGGAAACATAGTCGAAGACTAGTAGATTTTTCGAGAATCTTATCCACCTCTGTTGAGCCTCATCTCATAAAGCTTACATGTGCTGGCACAAGATCATTGCTAGTCTATCGATGCTTTGCTCAACTTCTTTTTCTTTATAACTTTTAGAGTTGACTCAAAAATTATGGAAGCTTGCTTCTAGATATGAGGTTTACTTAAATTTTTGTATAACCGGTCATCCCTTTCTTTGCCTGATGAATATAAACTTAAGTCTTACATTATAGTCATGGTGCTAGTGAGACTTGTCTCACGGACTCTAGCACCCTCTTATGTGAGTATTTTTGACATAATCAATTAATTGTAATTGAAACTTGTATCACTTCTTTTAACACTATATATTAGGTCAATTTTATAACTTAAGCTTTTACTTATTTCATTACTTACCTTAGCTTGTTCAACATTTATTGGTAGTTTTGTTTATTTCCTTATGAAAGTTATAACTACTGATACAATGTTATTACGTTCACAAGTTTATGTGGATAGGGTTTGTTAGGACTTGTCCCATTGATTGCATCCCCTATGTTATGAGTTCATTGATTTAAAGTATAGTATGAATTTACATGATTTGGAATTAATATGATTGGACATAGTTTTGTTAGCCAATTTTTTGGCGTAAATTACAATTTAACTATATACATGTCAAAATATTATCACTAGCCAATTCAATTTCTTCGTAAATACATTATAGTAATATAACCTGTTAACAAGCCTACTTCTATCCTTTTATTAACCTATGAAACAATTAAATGAACAACTTATAACAATTTCATCTTCTCGAACACATCTAGTCATTACGACATTTAACGATCATGTAAATAACATCGTAAGTATGCGGATCTAACATGTAGGTTTCATTCGACATATGATTCACTAAAACATACACATAATGATCATTTAAAACCACATACAAACAACATGCATCGATAATTACAATATACATACTACAAGAATCGGAAATCGGGAGAACTAGGGAGATGAACATGCAATTCGTTGGGAACAACCCTAGTTTCGTTATTGTTGAGGTCAAAACGTTTGAAAATCCTCTTTTTGAAATTATTCCAAGATATAAAACCCATACCTTACTGTATAGTTAAATCTACGAAGATCACCTTGCACTTTTTCACGAAAACTTTTAAGAACTTCTTGAAATAGCCTAAGAAGTACTTTTATTTTTCTTGCATTTCTTTACTGCTTTCAAGTCGTGCATTTCTTAGTGAATGATCTTTATTATAGGTCTAGGAACAAAATATTTATTAATTTAACTTATAAAAATTAATTTAATTAATAAATCAATTTTCTAATTTACTAAAACGCCCCTCCTAAATTTACTAAAACTAGAAGAACACTTGACTTAACCAAAATCTGGAAAATGCTTAGTCGTTTAGGTTTTGACCAATTAAATTAATTAATCAACTTGCTAATTTAATTAATTAAGTGACCTAGGATAATTACTAAAGTAGCCCTATGACACTAGGACCATAACCACCCCTTTTAGGCCTTCCTAGGTTAGGTACTAGGATGTTTCTTGAGTTAGTTACTAGGTTAGTGTCACCCTGTTAGACCTTAGGTTGTTAGGTGCACTAGTTAGTTTATTTCGATTAGTCCTAGGTAACTTAGATAGTTTGTAAGTTAGTTAGATCCTATAGTTGGTTAGGAATCTCAGCCCTACATGTTTTGAAACCCACATATGTGCCTGCCCCTAACGCCCTAACCACCCTAACTGAAATCTTTCACATGTGCTTGCACATTAGTTGCACATATGTTGTTGCTCATTTCTTGTTGTCACAAGGATCCTCGCTATATCTGGGGCACTGCTTACTCTGTATGATCATTTTAAGTGGTCATGTGCTATGATACCTTTGCTTGATACATGTATTCGTAGTACCTAATGTGTTAAGTTGAGAATCAATATTTTTAGCTTAGGGTCTTCATTGGAGGAACAATACTTAAACAAGCTTGGATTATATTTTAAATACTTGCGTATACATATAAATTGGCTAACACTTTTAAGCCAATATTCTATAATATTCCCAATACTTCTAAATATTAAGCAGTAGGATACTTATGTACCCCAATACGCATTCATAAAAAACTTACTAGGCTCTTCACTAGACATGTACATTTTCTGGAATGTTACATTATCCCCCCCCCTCTTAAGAACATTTGTCTCCGAATGATACTACACATCATGTGAAACAAACATGGTATTTTTGAAAAAAACACATTAACATATTTGAAACTCTACTCTTTGTGAATATCTTATTAACAAATTACTCTGGCTGATTCACATTAGTGTAAGCCTATCTGAAGCTTTATATCTGAGATTGAGGAACTTCCTTCTCAATCTTACCTTAACTTAATGCACATCACCTTTATGCAACATAAAAATCATGCAAATGCTACACAAAAAAAAAAACATGAATGCAAATTCATATTAACTCATGGAGTGCAAGTATAAAATACACAGTTATAGACTTAGAACACCAAAATCGCCTAATGCACTAAAATTTAGAATCTCATTAACAAAATTGGACTAAGGAATAGTATACCTATCCTCAAGAACTTGATAAGTAGGGGTAGCGGGATCTCATATTGGCCTTAGCCTCTCATGTTGGTCACAAAACAAGTTGGTTCCTTCATAACACCTTCACGGTGGGAACCTCCTTGATACTCAGACACTTCACTTGGCGATCTAAAATTGCAACAGGAACTTCTTCATAAGAAAGATTCTCATCGACTCCTTACCCCTCTACAGGTAGAACGGATGTTGGATTGCCTAGACACTTCTTGTTCTAAGTCATTGACTCTGCCTTAGTGGAATAAATACCTCTTAGATAACATCTTATTGGCTTTAACATTGGAAACTATTTGGGCCATTTCTTAATTTGTGCTAGAGGGAATTCAATCTTGGGTCAAGGAGGGATTCATGAAACAATTTACCAACTAGACACTTCCTTGAGCTGGTATGCAGCCAAATCAGTCTTCTCCTTTTCATAAATACTCATATCAGGCATTTAGAACCTACCATGCACTCACCCCCATGCAAACGGATACACTTATAACACACTCCAATAGTTGGGCTTGAGAAGGAGCTTGGTTTCCCCAAGCAGCTGCTTCTCCAACTTTTCTGCCAGTTTCTTCTTGTGTTTACGCACAGATAAAAGGGAAGTTATATTCTATAATGACACAAAATGTCAAAGATCTATAAGACACGATAAAGAGTGGAAGAAGGGAAGATTCCTAAAATCACAAAGTGTCTAAGTCATGATTGTAGTGGACTTCACAACCATAAGTTAGAAACCATGCAATGTGGTTTTTTTGAACTTTAGTTCCTACGTAATTTAAACTAATGCCCTGATACAAAGTTTGTCACACTCGGATTCCTGAATCCAAACGCGACCGGCATCATTAACCTCTCATAGGTCGCAGACAAGCCTCTTATTACCTCTCATTACAATCATACAATTAAATATGCAGAAAATTTGGAACTTTTTAATACTTATTCAAGTGTACATAGACTTCATATAATAATGTATAATAGTGAAATTCTAATAATTTCAAACTAATCAACCATCTATCAATAGATTACACAAATGAAACGATTGATCACAATAATAATAATAGTTTGCCGAATCGGCCTTATTACAAAATCTTGAACAAATGTCTGAAATAAAATGCTAGGGACAGTAGGCACTAGCTATATCTAATGTACTAAGCTAGAATAATAAATATAGCATCCTCAAACTCAAGAGGACCTACCAAAGACTAGAGATCGCTAATCAAAACTGCTTCGTCGAATCTTCAATATTTTCTAGAACCTGCTCCTATAAAAATAGTAATTATATATGGGGTTAGTACACACTTGTACTAAGTATGGGTGTATGAACATAAACACTTCAATACTATGCATGATCAAGGAAAGCTCTTCTTAATGCAACATGTCGTTGCTTGAAAGTTAAGTAACTTTAGTTTCTTAATCGTTATTATGATTCATGCTATGAATATGACATTTTCTCATGCAATTAAGGCACACAAATCATTTTCTATATGAACATAAGACCTCAGAATCATGAAAATAAATTTAGAAAAACTCAAATGAAAGTTAATAAATTTGTTCATCTTAGGCTGAGAGCTCTATTCCAAGACTTTGTTTCTTTTTTATTCTTTTATTCTTTATATTGTGTAGTTCAATGATATCCTTTGATCCTATGTTTTACTTTCAAGTTCAATGATTCATTATAGTCCCATACCTACAATGAATCGAGTAAGTAATTTACAAGACTAAGGAAATAATTTGGCTACCTTACTCATGAGTTATACTTCTCATTCTTTGTTAAATTGGGCATGAATATATAGATAAGCCCATCTTTATTAGGTATGCCCATTATTTTGTTGTTTGCCTAATACATAATTTTTTAGCCATATATTCATACTCCAATATTGGTATAAACCACTAACTTAATAAAACTTCATTCTTATCAACATTAATGATTGACATTCTTAAGTTCTTGCTGTACATAGTTCGCTATGAAGTTACGTTTCTTCTTCTTTGTTTCTTACTTTCTTAAAGAAATATTTAGCATAAAGATGATTAGAGCTAACATGAAATCCAGTGTCTGCCCAACACCGAAAAAGGGTGGTTCACCGATCAAAGTGAACCTAGATCATGTGAGATAAACATGAAATCCACTGTCTGCACCACACCGAAAAGGGTCTGCCCGACACCTAAAATGGGTGGTTCCACCGGCCAAAGTTAAACTGCATCATACCTAGCTCTCTTAGGTGGAATCCACTGGCTAGTTCCTATGATGGCAACATAGTTCGAAGACTAGGAGATTTTCGGAGACTCTTATCCACCTCTGTGGAGCCTCATCTCATAAGGCTTACATGTGCTGGCACAAGATCATTGCTAGTCTATCGATGCTTTTGCTCAACTTCTTTTTCTTTATAACTTTTAGAGTTGACTCAAACATTATGGAAGCTTGCTTCTAGTTATGAGGTTTACTTAAATCTTTGGATAAATAGTCATCCCTTTCTCTTACTGATGAATGTAAACTAAAGTATTACATTATAGTCATGGTGCTAGTGAGACTTGTCTCACGGACTCTAGCACCCTCTTATGTGAGTATTTTTGACATAATCAATTAATTGTAATTGAAACTTGTATCACTTCTTTTAACACTATATATTAGGTAAATTTTATAACTTAAGCTTTTAGTTATTTCATTACTTACGTTAGATTATTCAACATTTATTGGTAGTTTTGTTTATTTCCTTATGAAAGTTATAACTATTGATACAATGTTATTACGTTCACAAGTTTATGTGGATAGGGTTTGTTAGGACTTGTCCCATTGATTGCATCCCCTATGTTATGAGTTAATTGATTTAAAGTATAGTATGACTTTACATGATTTGGAATTAATATGATTGGACATAGTTTTGTTAGCCAATTTTTTGGCGTAAAATACAATTTAAGTATATACATGTCATAATATTATCACTAGCCAATTAAATTTCTTCGTAAATACATTATAGTAATATAACCTGTTAACAAGCCTACTTCTATCCTTTTATTAACCTATGAAACAATTAAATGAACAACTTATTCTCAAACACAATTTGTCATTACGACATTTAACGATCATGTAAATAACATCGTAAGTTTGCGGATCTAACATGTAGGTTTCATTCGATATATAATTCACTAAAACATACACATAATGATAAGTTAACACCACATACAAACAAGATGCATCAAAAATTACACTATAGATACTAGAAGAATTGGAAATCAGGAGAACTAGGTAAATGAACATGAAATTCGTTGGGAACAACCCCAGTTTCGAAATTCTTGAAGTCAAAACGTTAGAAAAGCCTCTTGGATAGAGAATTCCAGGAGAGAAAACCTTACCTTACTGTAGAATTATATCTACAAAGATCACCTTGAACTTTTTAACGAAAACATTGAAGAACTTCTTGAAATCGCCTAAGGAGAACTTTATAATCATGAATCTAGGTCTAGGAACTGAATATTTATAAACTTATCTTATACAACTTAACTTAATTAATAATCATTTTTCTAATTTACTAAAATGCCCCTCCTAAATTGATTAGAATTAGAAGAACACTTGACTTAACCGAAATCTGGAAATTACTAAGTGATTTCGGTTTTGACTAGTAAAATTATTTAATCAAGTTGTTAATTTAATTAATTAGATAACCTAGGGTAAGTACTAAAGTACCCCTATGTTGTTAGGACTATAATTCACTAGAACATACACATAATGATAAGTTAACACCACATACAAACAACATGCATCAAGAATTACACTTCAGATACTTGAAGAATTGGAAATCAGGAGAACTAGGTAAATGAACATGAAATTTGTTGGGAACAACCCCAGTTTCGATATTCTTGAAGTCAAAACGTTAGAAAAGCCTCTTGGATAGAGAATTCCAGGAGAGAAAACTTTCCCTTACTGTAGAATTATATCTACAAATATCACCTTGAACTTTTTAACGAAAACATTGAAGAACTTCTTGAAATCGCCTAAGGAGAACTTTATAATCATGAGTCTAGGTCTAGGAACTGAATATATATAAACTTATCTTATACAACTTAACTTAATTAATAATCATTTTTCTAATTTACTAAAATGCCCCTTCTAAATTGATTAGAATTAGAAGAACACTTGACTTAACCGAAATCTGGAAATTACTAAGTGATTTCGGTTTTGACCAGTAAAATTATTTAATCAAGTTGTTAATTTAATTAATTAGATAACCTAGGGTAAGTACTAAAGTACCCCTATGTTGTTAGGACCATAACCAACCCTTTTGATCATCCTAGGTTAGATATTAAGATGTTTCTTAGTTAGTTACTTGTCTATTGTAAGGATTTCGATTTGACCATTTAAATTAATTGATTAAGTTGTTAATTTAATTAATTAAGTGACATATGGTAATTACTAAAGTAAACCTAAGTCACTAGGACCATAACCAACCCTTTTGAACCATCCTAGGTTAGGTACTATGATGTTTCTTGAGTTAGTTACTAGGTTAATGTCACCCGGTTAGGTCTTAGGTTGTCGGGTGCACTAGTTAGTTTATTTCGGTTAGTTCTAGGTTAGTTAGACAGTTAGGTAAATTAGTTAGAGCGTAGAGTTAGTTAGGAAGCTCATCCCAGATGGCTTGACCCCCACATGTGTGCCTGCCCCTAACCTACCTAACCACCCTAACCGAAATCTTGCACATGTGCTTGCACATGGGTTGCACATGTATTGTTGCTCATTTCTTGTTGTCCCAAGAATCCTCACTATATCCTTGGGACTACTTACTCTACATGATCATTTTAAGTGCTCATGTGCTATGGTACCTAGGCTTGACATTAGGATGCCTAATACTTAATGTGTTAAGTTGAGAATCAATATTTTTAGCTTAGTGTCTTCATTGGAGGTAAAATTCTTAAACAAGATTTGATTATATTTAAAATAATTGTGTATACATAGAAATTGGCTAACACCCTTCAGCAAATATTCTATTATATGCCCAATATTTCTCGATATTGGGCATTGGGATTCCTATCTACCCTAATACACATTCTTAAAAAAACATACTAAGCTCTTTACTAGACATGTACATTTTCTGGGATGTTACAGTGAGGACCAACCTTCTGCATAACAAAGGTCTTGACGGACGTCCACATAAAATTTTTGCATTTTTACAACAAAATTAAGATCACCAAAAAATTGATGTGCTATAGAACACGAAAATCATTGAAATGAGGGGTACGCTCACTTAGGGGATCGTTTGACCTTATAAATGGGTCGTATTATGCGTGAGGGCCACCCAGGTGCAAAGGCAAAGTTTTGATAGACATCCACAAAAAAATTTGGAATTTTCGACGTCAAAATCCAGATCACCACAAAAATGGAGTTCTACAGTACATAAAATCGTCATAATGAAGGGCATGTGCGCTTCGGGGCTTGTTTGACATTTAATATTGGTCGGACTGGCCGTTTGGACCAATCATCTTCATAGACAAAGTATTGAAGGACGTTTACGAAAACATTTAGCATTTTTAACGTGAAAATCTGAATCACCAAAAATATTGTGTGCTATAGCACATGAAAATCATTGAAATTGGGGGCATGCGGGTTACGGGGCTCGTTTGACCTTTTAAACGGGTCAGACTGACCGTGAGGTCCAACCAGCTGCAAAGCCAAGGTCTTGAAGGACTTCCACTAAAAAATTTAGCATTTTGGACGTTGGAATCCAGATCACCGAAAAAATGGTGTGCCATAGCACACTAAATTGTCGAAATTGGGGGCATGGGATCATCGCGGCTCATTTGAACTTTAAAATGGGTCAGACTCATCATGAGGGCTAACCAGGTGCATAGTAAAGGTCTTTAAGGGCGTTCACATCAAATTTAATATTTTGGATGTAAAAATCTGAATCACAAAAAAATGGTGTGCTATATCACATGAAAATCATCAAATTGGAGGTATGTGTGCTTCGGGACTCGTTTGGCATTGAAAATAGGTCGGACTGTGTTTCAGGGACAACATGAGTCATATCCAAGTCTTGATGGATGTCCACAAAAAGATGTGGAATTTTTGATGTCAGAACCCAAATCACGAAAAAATAGTGTGCTATAGCACACGAAAATCGTTCAAATGGGGGGAATGCTTTCTACGAGGCTTGTTTGACCTTGAAAATTTGACGGACAGGACGTGAAGGCAAACCTGCTCAATAGCCAAGATCTTGACACACGTACAACAACAGTTTTGGCATTTTTATGGTGGAATCCGGATCACCAAAAAAATGGTGTGTTGTAGCACACGAAAATCATCAAAATAGGGGGTAAGATCTATTTGGGGTTCGTTTCACCTTTAAAATGGATAGGACATGCCGTGTGAGACAACCAGATGCATATACAAGGTCATAAAGGATGTCTACAAAAAAATTTGGCCTTTTTTGACGTTGAAATTCGGATAACCAAGAAAGTGGTGTGGTATAGCACACAAAAATTGTCTAAATGGGGGGATTTGCATTTCGCGGCTCATTTAACCATGAACATGGGTCGTACTATCTGGGAGGGCCAACCGGATCCATAGCAAAGGTATTATCGGACGTCTACAAAAAAATGGAGTGCTATAGCACACGAAAATCGTAGAATAAGGGGCATGCGCGCTTCAGCGCTCGTTTGACCTTGAAATGGGTTGGACTTTCCGTGAGGGAAGGTTTCATGGCTAAGTTCATTACATTCATTGATCAAAAATATGGAAAATCTAAAACTTTTACTACGTATACATTGCTGTTACATAGATAGACCTCTTCATATACATAATATATAGTCGTATTGAGTATACATAGATCCTTCATATAGGAAGATTACATAGCCTTCTACTTTTATTGCACATACATACATATATATATATATATATATATATATATATATATATATATATATATATATATAGAAAGTAGAACATAGTCTTAAAGATTGTGTCATCTCATACCATCTAAAATGTCATAACAATTTGGGCATAGTCCTACATCAATTTAAAGAAGCCACATATAGGCTTATAAAAATCGTACTTAAATAGTCTTTAGAACTAAATAACTTCATAATCTAGATATCAGCATCGCCCTCGGAAAGTGAGGACCTACCCACTTGAATGGTAAACAATATCCAAGTCTTCTTTGAGCCGTCTCAAAAGAGCCCTCAACGAGCGGAACCTAAAATGTTTGGGGAAAAGGGATAAAATGGGGTTAGTATGCCACTTTTACTAAGTATGAGACCATATGCACATATAAGGTCAAAACATGCTAAAAAGGGAAATTTTAATAAACCATGCTATTTTCCCTTTAAAAGTCTCATGCATAATCAAGCAAGTCATACCAAGCAACCAAACATGCATACTAACTTAAAGAAGTAATATGCATATCAATATATCATATACATACATAATATCAACCTTCTAAAGCTTCAATCAAGGCAAACTAGTGCAAGGCATAGGTAGAGTAACATAACCCTACCTAAGCGAAGTCAAACCTCTCAAGTCACCATACTTAGTCTATACTTCATTACTTCATTTTTTTCAGTTTAGGGAATACTTGCCTTAACCGATATAGACCACAATAACTATGTGTGGAATCTGGTGTCATGAAACCCTACACTGAAAGAAGGTGGAGTACTTGTCAAAGTAGTACCTAAACATGAAAATAGCAACTACGTGGATCCACTAGCTAGTATTTCTATGGGAGAAACATAATTCAAGAACTAGGAGATATAATAGGGACCCTCTTTATGACACATGCATTGTAATCTCTAACCTCATGAGTACATTAGTTTTCCTACCTTCCCTATGTGGGAAGGGACACCCATCATCTAGTTCACTCGGTGCTAAGCTAGGTCCCTTTATTGAAATGTCTTTAGAGTCCTTATTTATCAATCATAACTTATTTTAGTCATAGGATCTAGCTCCGGTATATTCATCATCATCATATCTCAATAAGAATTGCATGAGTTTAGTCATTTCATCACAATTCATATAAGTGAGGCTAACACATTTCATGACATCTCAAATAACGCACATTGGTAAACATCATCACCCTTATAGCATTTACATCTTAATCAACCTCACAACCATAGTAAAGACATTTCAATTCATTATGATACCACCATATAACTCTTAATATAAAGCATACTTCATCATAGCGTCATGGCTTAATCACAATTAACCACAAAGTGAAGTAAATAATAGGGATCATAAGACTTACCAAGTCTCTTTCAAAATTCATCATCAAGGCCTTACTACCATCACCCTTAGTTTAACTCAAGTAGGTAATAACGTCATCATATATCAATGATCAACATGATAAAAAGTCTAGAAGAATCAATACAACATAATTCAATACTAATTTGAAGCTTAAGGTTAGATCAATTCATTATAACCTAGATCACTTCTCAAGATCTAGCATGAAAGACTACCAATCACCCTAATTTTTTCATGATAAGTGTAACAACATCATTTAATAGCAATTCAACCAATAATCAAGTCAATTGAATAAGTCACAACCTAATTCATATCAAGATCAAACCTAGGGTTAAGGGTTAGGGATCATGTTATACAATTTGGACCAAACCACCACTTTTTTTCATAATTAAGTTAAAATACATGTTATTCTTTTCATTATATCTTAAATAAACCATAAATATCTCAGTTCATCACATCAAATTCGTAATTGGATGAAACCCACATGAAAACTCAACTTTTAGAAATACTTTGAAGAAGCACTTTGAGGAAACAAGTCTCAAAGGTGAATTAGATCCCATACCTTAAAGTTTGATGTAGATTTGATAATTAAATCGTCAAAACAGCCCCCAAATCCCTTCCTAGCTTGTCCTTCAATGGTATCTTCCAGTAGAGAGAGAAAGAACAGAGAAGGAAGAGAGTTTATTTTGTGAGTTTTCTTAAGACTAATGGGGGTTGCGGTCTTTATATGGAGGGTTAATTAACCTAATTAGACTTCCTTAAACCCCTAATTAACAACCTAACCCCATAACTAATTAAATGAACCAGATTAAAAACGTGCTGGAAACTTGACCCTCAAAGACGAGACCCTGATCAACGGGCCGTGTGTGAGTTGACGACTTGCCACCCCTCCGTCCTGCACACTCGTCGATTTGGTCAGAGACTTGTGCAGGCGAGGAATTCAACCTTTTATCTAAGTGTTGGTTGAAGGTTTGCATGAACGCCCCATTAATCAACACACGCCCTGTCCTTTGAGTCTCGTTGATGCACACTGCCCAGGCAGTGTTGCCATCTACGTGCTAGCGTCCTCCTCAAGGGCCCTTGGTTTGTCCATGGGGAGTCAAATCCGGACGTTTTGACCACAAATCATCTTAAACACATATCGTACACCGTTCCACCTAATTTCATAAATTTTCAAATCCTAAAAGCTAGTCAAATAGGCTAAGGCACGCTAATAAGTCCTTGAACCACATCTCCAAACGGCATCGACGTTCTTAGGCGATTTGGTTTCTACACCTCCCAAATGACATAGATTATTTATTATAGTCCTAAAAATAGTGTCTAAACCTCAAGACACCTATATTAGTCTTTAAGACAAGTATTTTATTTTCCAAATGTTACATCGGAATCTTGATCACCAAAACAAAATGATGTGCGCACTTCGGGGCTCGTTCAGCCTTTAATATGAGTCGGAATGGACATGAGGACCAATTGGATAAAAATCTAAGGTCTTGACATACATTTATAAAAAATTTAAGCATTTTGTACATCGTAATCCGAATCACAAAATAATGGTATGCTAAAGCACACGAAAATCATTGATATGAGGTATGCGCGTATCGGCGCTTGTTTGACCTTGAAAATGGTTAGGAATAGCTGTGAGGACCAAAAGTATGCATAGAAAAGGTCTTGATGGACGTCCACAAAAAAATTGGCATTTTTGACATTATATTTCGGATCAAAAAAAATTGTTCTATAGCACACGAAAATCTTCGAAATAGAGTGTATGCTTGCTTCGAGGCTCGTTTGTAGTTGAAAATGGATTGGACTGGCCGTGAGGGCCAACTGGATGCATAGGGAAGGTCTTGAAAGATTTCCAATAAAACATTCGGCATGTTTGACGTCGTAATCCGAATCGCAAAAAAATATAGTGTGCTATGTAGCACACGAAAATTGTCAAAATGAGGGGTATGCACTCTTCGAGGCTCGTTTGACTTTTGAAATGGGTCAAACTGGACGTCTGGGAAAATCGAATGCATAGACAAGTTCTTGAAGGACGTCCACAAAAAGTTTTGGCATTTTGTACGTTGGAATCCGGATCACCAACAAAATTGTGTTCTATAGTACATGAAAATCGTTTAAATAGGGGGTATGCGTGCTTCAGGGCAAGTTTGACCTTGAATATGGGTCTGACTTTCTATCAGGTCTAACCGGCTACATATCCAAGGTATTGACCGACGTCCAAAAAAAACTTTTGCATTTTGATGTCGTAATCTGGATCACCAAAAAATTTGTGTGCTGAGAACATAAAAATCATCAAAATGGTGGGCATACGTGCTTTGGGGCTCGTTTGACCTTGAAAATTTGTAGGACTGGCCATGAGAGCCAAAAGACTGCATAGCAAAGGTTTTGACGTACATTCACAATTTTTTTTTGTATTTTTGACATCGTAATCTAGATCACCAAATAAAAGGTGTACTATAAAATAAGAAAATTGTCAAAATAGGTGTAGGCACGCTTCGGGGCTTGTTTGACCTTGAAAATTGGTCGGACTAACCATGATGGATAATCGGTTGCATAGCAAAGCACTTGAAGGACGTCCACAAAAATTTTTGGCACTTTTGACGTTGAAATCTGGATTCCTAAGATATTGTGCGCAATAACACACGAAAATCATCGAAATAAGGGGAGCATGCGTGCTTCGGGGCTCCTTTGACCTTGAAAATTGGTCGCACTGGTCGTGAGGAAAAATTGGCTGCATATCTATGGTGTTGATGGACGTCCACAAAAAAATTTGGATTTTTTATGTCGAAATCTGGATCACCAAAAAAAAGGTGGTCTATAGCATAGGAAAATCGTTGAAATTGGGGGTATGCTTGCTTTGGAGCTCGTTTGACATTAAAAATGGGTTTGTAATTTCGTGAGGCCCAACCGTCTGAATATAAAAGGTCATGATGGTTGTCAACAAAAAAATTTGGCATTTTTGACGTCAAAATCAGGATCACCAAAATAATTGTGTTCTATAGCATACGAAAATCATCAAAATGGGGGGTATACGCGTTTCGTGGATCGTTTGACCTTGAAAATGGGTTGTACTGGCCGTGTGGGACAATTGGATGCATAGGAAAGGTCTTGACGGATGTCCACAAACAGTTTTTGTATTTTTGACTCAGAATCTGGGTCACTAAAAAAATAATGTTCTAAAGCACACGAAAATCGTCGAAATGGGGGGTATATGTGTATCAGGGGTTGTTTGACCTTGAATGTGGGTAGGACTGGCCATGAGGGACAACAGGATACATAGAAAAGTTCATGATGTACTTTCACAAAAAATTGGCATTTTTGACGTCGAAATTCAGATCACAAAAAAAAGTTGTGCTACACCACACAAAAATCGTCGAACTGGGGGTATGCTTGCTTCGGGGATCGTTTAACCTTTAAAACGGGTTATATTGGACATGAGGTCAAACTTGATGCATTCACAAGGTCTTAATGTACATCCACAAAAACATTTTGCATTTTTTATGTCGTAAGCTGAATCGCCAAAAAAATTGTGTTATAGCACACAGAAATCATCAAAATAAGGGGTATGCGCTCTTCGGGGATTGTTTGACCTTTAAAATGGGTAGGATTGGACGTGAGTGCATAGATAGGGTCATGAAGGACATACACAAAAAAATTGGCATTTTGGACGTCGGAATCCGAGTTATCAACCAAATGGTGTGCTATCGCACAAGAAAATCATCGAAATGGGGCGTATGTGTGCTTCGGGGCTCGTTTGACCTTGAAAACTTGTAGGATTGGTTGTAAAGGCAAACAGACTGCATATCAAAGGTCTTGCCAAACTTTCAGAAAAATATTTTGCATTTTTTACTCGGAATCGAGATCACCAAAGGAAAGGTGTACTATAAGACACTAAAATCATCGAAAGGGGGGGTATGCGCACTTCGAGGCTGTTTGACCTTGAAAATGGGTTGGAATGGCCATTACAGACAACCAGATGCATAATTAAGGTCTTGAAGAACGTCTACAAAAATTTTAGGTACTTTTGACATAAAAATCCGAATCGCGAAGAAATTGTGTGCAATAACACACAAAAATTATCGAAATGGGGAGCATGTATGCTTCGGGGCTTGTTTGACCTTTAAAATTGGCCGGACTGGCCGTGAGGGCCAACAGGATGAACAAAAAAAATCTTTATGGATTACCAAAAAAATTTGGCATTTTAATTTAAAATTTCGGAACACCAAAAAAATTGTGTGCTATAGAACACAAAAATCATCGAAATAGGAAGTATGCGCTCTTACGGTCTTGTTTGACCTTTAAAATAGGTAGGAATGGCTGTGAGGGCCAATAGACTTTATAGCAAAGGTCTTTATGGATGTTCACAAAAAAAAATTTCATATTTTACGTTGGAATCCAGATCACCAAATAAAAGATGTACTATAGCACATGAAAATTGTTGAAATGGGGGATATGCGCGCATTGGGGCTCGTTTGACCTTGAAAATGGGTTGGACTAGCCGTGAAAAACAAACGGCTGCATAGAAAACGTCTTGAAGGATTTCCACAAAAAATTCTTCACTTTTGACATCGGAATCCGGATGGCGAAGAAATTGTGTGCAATAACACATGAAAATCGTCGACATATGAGGCAAGTGTGCATCAGAGCTTGTTTGTCTTTGAAAATTGATCGGACTGGCTGTGAGGGACAACCATCTGCATAGCAAAGGTCTTGATGGATGTCCACAAAAATATTTCGGCATTTTTTGACGTCATAATCAGAATTACCAAAAAAAGTGTGCTATAGCACACGAAAATCATTGAAAATGAGGGTATGCGCACTTCGGAGCTCGTTTGACTTTTAAAACGGGTCGAAATGAGAATGAGGGATAACTGTCTGTATAGACAAGGTCTTGATGGATGTCTACAAAACATTTTGGCACTTTTGACATCAAAATCCGGATCACTAAAAAAATTGTGTGCAATATCATACGAAAATCGTCAAAATGGGTGGTATGAACGCTTCAGGCCTCGTTTGTCCTTGAATATGCGTTGGACTGTCCGTGAGGGCAAACCGGCTGCATTGCCGAGGTTTTGACGGATGTCACAAAAAATTTCAGCATTTTTGACATAACAATTCGGGTCATCAATAAAATGTGTGATATAGCACACAAAAATCATCAATATGGGAGGTATGAGCGCTTCGGGGCTCGTTTGACCTTGAAAATGGGTCGGACAGGCTGTGAGGAACAACTGGGTGAATAGACAAGGTCTGGACGGACGTCCACTATAAGCTTTGGCATTTTTGACGTCAGAATCTAGATCACTAAAAAATTGTTTACTATAGCACACGAAAATTGTAGAAATGAGGGGCATGCGCACTTTGGGGCTCGTTTGACCTTGAAATGAGTTGGAATCGCTGTGACGTCCAATAATTTTCTTGGACAAGGTCTTGACGGACGACCACTAAAACTTTTGGCATTTTTGATGTTGGAATCCATATCACCAAAAAAATGGTGTGCTATAGTACACAAAAATAGTCGAAAAGGGGGTCTGGACGCTTTGGGGCTCTTTTGACCTGGAAAATGGGTCGGAATTACCGTGAGACAACTGGCTGAATAGGAAAAGTCATGACCGACGTCCACAAAAAAATTTGGCATTTTTAACGTAAAAATCCGGATCACCGAAAAATTGGTGCTCTAAAGAACATGAAAATCATAGAAATGGAGGGTATGTGTGCTTCGGGACTCGTTTGACCTTAAAAATTAGTCAGAATCGCCGTGAGGGCCAACTTGCTGTATTTACTAGGTCTCGAAGGACGTCCAAAAAACAATTTTGGAATTTTGACTTCGGGATCCACATCACATAAAAAAAAGGTGTACTATAGCACACGAAAATCGTCAAAATGGGAGGTATACGCGCTTCGAGGCACGTTTGACCTTAACTATGTGTCGAACTATCCGTGAGGTCCAATCGGCTGCATAGACAAAGTCTTGAAGGACGTTTACAATATTTTTGCATTATTCACGTCGCAATCTGGATGACCAAAAAAAGGTGTGCTATAGCACACGAATATCATTTAAATTGGGGGTATAAGCGCTTCGAAACTCGTTTGACCTTAAAAATGGGTCGGACTGGCCTTGACTGACAACTTGATACATATACAAGGTCTTGAAGGACGTCCACAAATAACTTTGGCATTTTTTGATGTCGAAATCTGGACCACCAAAAAATGGTGTGCTATAGCACACGAAAATCGTCGAAATGGAGGGTATACGCTCTTCGGGAATCGTTTCGCCTTAAGTATGGGTGGGACTGGCCATGAGGTCCAACCGCATAAAAATCCAAGGTCTTGATAGAATTGTCAAAAAAATTCCGCATTTTTGACGTCGAAATCCGAATTAGAAAAAAATGGTGTGCTAAAGCACACAAAAATCATTGATATGGGTGGTATGCACGTATTGGAGCTTATTTTACCTTTAGTATTGGGATACGAGGACCAGCAGGATACATAGAAAAGGTCTTGATGGACGTCCACAAAAATTTTTGGAATTATTGACGTCAAAATTCGGATCCTTAAAAAATGTTGTGCTATAGCACACGAAAATCATCAAAATGGGAGTATACTTGCTTCGGGGCTCGTTTGACCTTAAAAATGGATCGGACTGGCCGTGAGGGTGTAACAACCCGTGTAGTCTATTTTGGCACTAGAAATTTTTATGATAGAAAATACTTTCTGATAGATTTAAATGGGTGTTTTGGATTATTCATAATTATAATTATTAAATTAGTGGGGTAGTATTACTAATTTCTTTAGTTAATGGTTAAGAAATAATATTATAATTAATAATGGGTCACTCTCACCACTCTTATAATTAGTTACATAATATTTAGGAGGAAATATTCTTTAGAAGGAAAATAAGGGTTTAGCCAAGAAAAACCATATCTGCAGCAGTCACGTAGCGGTTGTTCCATCAGGTAATCAAATTTAGAGTTGGATTTTGAATGTATTAGCATGATTGTGTTAATTATTTTTAGTATAATATTTGAATTGGAAAAGAGGGATATTCAATAAACGCTAGAAAAATTAGTGGAGTCGTATTGGATTGTACAGAAACTGCTTGTGAGTATTATTATTACTATTGTTATGTTCTTGATTGGAAGGAAAAGGTGTGTGTGTGTGTGTGTATATATATATAGATATATATATATATATATATATATATATATATATATATATATATATATATATATATATATATATATATATATATATAGATATATATATATATATATATATATAAAAAAAAAAATTGTACTATGTTGTTGTGAAGAGGGATCAGGAGTACCTTTTAATAAATGTCTTACTGTAATGTTTGGTAGAATTGGCTTAAAGTTGGTGGATGAGTGACAAGTGAAAGTTATATATAGAAAATTTAATTAGTTAATAGAGGATTAAATTGTTACAGTCATATTTTTACTATTTTAAAATAAATTTCGTATGTTATGTATTATCACGTTCTTTGCCATTCAAGTTGTTATATTGAATGGCAAATGCCTTTGTTTTGAATTGCATGTAATGATGGCCTAATGGTCTATTGAAGAATAACAAAAAATTAACAGTAGGTAGGTTTTAAATTCTTATGTAATTATTGATTATAAAATTGAGGCCAAATATATAACCAATAAGAGAGTAAGGTGGGGTAATAAACTTTGATATTTCTATGATAAAATTGGGAATTTTTGCATATGGGTGTTATAAATTATGTAATATGTTGTTTTGATTTTTCCTGGTAGAGGTTACTGGACATAGACGTAACCTTAAATTCCAATTCTTTCCATAGTTATCTTGTTATGAGCCAACATTTTAAATATTGAGTTAGGTAATTAAATATTAGGTGTATCGAGTTATTTAAATTCCACTAAAGTTATGCTAATTGGAGGAACTAAGACCTACCCTTAGTTTGAACTTTAGGAATTTGATTTTATAATTAGGTGAGTTTTTGGGTCTAGGCTAAATATAGAATAATCTGAGTGTTTATAGACTCGTTAACTTACAAATTGTGCATATATATACTTGATAGATTGGAAAGGTTCGGAGGCAATAAGGAAAGGAAAGGCATTGGAGAAGTAGTTACTTGACTTCAATTCTTCGGTGGAGGTAGGTTATGGTTTATGCTATTTGATAGTAAACTCTTAATAGTGATTGATATGCCTTGAATGATATTGTGAAGTTCTCTATGTACTTGACTGTGTGATTGTGTGATTTGGTTGTGTGGTTTGTGATTGGTCTGAAATCCTGAGACCGTAGAATTTATATTCTCTAATCCTATTTATCGAACTGATGCCTTGAATAAAGAAGGCTTGATGAAAATAATATAACAATGAATTGAAAGCGGTAATAGTAAAGGATAAATTAATAGTATAATTGGATCGGAGTGTCACGTTCTGACACGGTATTCTTGGATCGGAGTGTCACGTTTCGACACGGTATTTTTGGATCGGAGTGTCACATTCCGACACGGTATTCTTGGATTGGAGTGTCACGTTCCAACACGGTATTCTTGGATCGGAGTTTCACGTTCCGACACGGTATTTTTGGATCGGTGTGTCACGTTCCGACACGATAATATAAAAGGAAAAATATGTTGAATTAATGGAAGATATTCAATCTCAAAGAACTGAACTCCCAAAATGGTTTGGTTTGGAGGCATGAGTCCTCATGTGTGATCTTGATACCGTTGACTTAAGACGTACTTACTTTATTGTTATTTACACTTGTCATGTTGTTTGTTGCTTATCTCATGTTAAGTTCTATAGTTGAGTTCATACTATTATTCTTTGTATATTAGTTACTATTTTGGGTTGACCGATGATACTTAATCAGTACATGTTGCCTCGTACTGAGTCCTACTTGTTTTCTTCTTTGTTTTCCTTTTATGAATTGCAGCGAGTGTACCTATGACTTCTGATTTCCCTCAGCTTTAGCCAGCCTCCCGCATATCAAGTTACAGGGTGAGCTATCCATTCAAGCTCGTGTTGGATTCTCTCGGTCACGACATGATGTCCTATACTTTCGGACACATACCATTTTATTCTTTATTTTAGTGTATTCGATATTCTTAGACTTAGTATTGGAGATTAGATGTCCTTGATGTGATGACTATCATATTTTGGGATGATAAGTATTAAACTTTACAAACTTATTTAAATTGGTTGCTTAGTATCATTTGGAGCTTTCACATTATTTATATTATTTATAGTTGAACTATTGGTATATGTTGGGGTTTAGATGTGTTGGTTCTCCCACCTAAGGAGGTAAGTGTGGGTGCCATTCATGACCCATTTTGGGTCGTGAAAAACTTGGTATCAGAGCGTTAGGTTCGTTGATCTCATCACACAAGGACAAGTCCAGTAGAGTCTTGCGGAACGGTAAGGGGACGCCTTTACTTTTCTTCGAGAAGCTATAGGACTTTAGGAAAGCTCATTTCTTTCTTTCTCTCGTGCTACTACTTTAATCCAATTGGTATCTAGGTGATACAAATTGGTATATGAACTTCTTCACTCTATTTCAAATATGGGTACTATTAGAGTATTTGAAGTTGAAATAGCAACAATAGAAAGAAAAAAAATATGTCCTTAGAAATAGATATATTTTCTCGATCGCAAAATGTGGTGGTAGTCTCATGTCGAGTGTCGGTTAATAAAGACACTACTATGACTTCATAGAGTGAGGGTATATTCGAGAAAGTCATCGATGCTTACTTGGTTAGAGTTAGGAAGTGTGTTATTTTGTTATTGAATTGATCTAAGAAGTAAAACAAATTGTTTGGTCTAGAGAGAGAACATATTCGATAATGTTTTGCAATTATTCAATGGGTAGAAATATGTGGGCTATTTGGGTACGATATTATGGACAGGTATGATGTGTTCTAGTAAGGTATCTAATGGACTTTCACGGTGTGGCAGTACTAGGGTTATGTGGAAACAGGTACGTCGATTGTCAAGTATGAATACTAATTACTAAAGGAGTTACAAGTTGTACGACATATGGTCAGATAATAAGATTTAGTGTTGCATTCACATTTGAGAAACCAACTAGTTTATTACTACACGAACTTAGGTTGAGCATTATTTTAAAGAAAATCTTTAGTGGTGGATCTTTGGTACAAATATTAACACAACTTAAATTGTGCAATGTATCTTGAGGGTTTTGTGTGAGGACTGGTGGTTTTATTTTAAGCTTCAAAAGGTAGATTGATACTAGCATGACAGACTGATAGGGAAAGAAAATCCTAGTGGGTATACCTAGGGTGAAGTAAAATGAAGATTTTAGTAAGAAAGTGAATATAAAATTTGTTATTCCCTTCATTTTGATTACTATAACTGAGTTTAAGGAGTCATGTCGAGGAAAACAAAATAAAAAAAATTTGACTTTGTGGTGATGAAAAGGGCTTACAAATACATGATGGTGATAGGAGTAAGTGATGGATGATGACGGAGATGCAAATTATAGAATACAAATTATTGGTCAAATAAATTTTGTATGGTGATAAAAACTTGCGAGTATCTAAGGTTGAGATTTCTACTATTTAGTGAGTAATGTGGTTGTATGATAAATTTTAGGAAATTTAGGGCACCCTCGAATATAATTTAAAGGAGCTGGAATCATAACTAAAATAAGATAAAACTTGTGGGATGTGTAGCCTTAAGAAAAATAAGCGAGAGCAGAATTATTTTCTCTGATTGTAAGAACTAAAAATGTATCTTCTAAGGGATCGAGAATTGGGTTCAAAATTGTGTGATTTCATCTATATTGTTTTGGTTAAGGTAATAGCATAACAGGTTAATCAGCTTGGTTAAAAGCTATTGAATAGAACTTAAGAGAGGAGTGTACAGACGTTCAACTTGAGTGAGATGATAGGTTTTGTTGTCCTGTTGAATTTACAAATGAGTAAGGTTATATTTTTAGTGAAGCATATGGTATGGTTGGTGGAGAGGCAATCAATGATAAGCTAAGATAAGGTGATTCGTAAAAATCAAAGTATAAGCAAATGTAGATAAATAAGGGCATTGTGTTACACAATTGGACTTATAATTCAAAAAAAAAATTGTTATAAGTCTGAATTTCTGGTGGTATATTTTGTCAAGGTATGAACTAGTAAGATGAGAAACGATTGATTGCATCATTTTTTAGCACGTGAAAGAATTTATGCATGCTTTGGACCATTAAGTTGTTACTCTTGATTGTTGAAGTATCTAAGGAAGGGTTTACCCTCAGAGTTTTTATTTAGAGTGTGAAGTAAAATGTCATGGATTATTAGTAAAACATGAGATCGGTAAAAAAAATTGAGTTTTGGTTTAGCTGACAAATAATGAGGTATGAAAATTTTAGTATTTTACAATGAGGTTAGATTGCTCAAGTTAGGATAGAAGACTTAAGAATGATGTAAAAGGTGAGATATAATTCTACATGGTTATTAAGAATAAAATTGGGTTAATACTACTCTATTGATGGAACTATTGAAAGACTATGAAATTACTATTTTGTATCACCCAGGAAAAGCTAATGTTGTGGTAGATGCTTTAAGTAGAAAAGTAGGGAGCATGGGTAGTTTAGCCCACTTACAGGTTTCTAGACGCCCATTGGCTAGAGAGGTTCACACTTTGGCTAATGACTTTATGAGGCTGGAAGTACTAGAGAAAGGAGGATTTTTGGCCTGTGTGGAGGCAAGATCTTCTTTTCTTGACAAGATTAAGAGAAATCAGTTTGCTGATGAGAAGCTGAGCCGAATTCGAGATATGGTATTGCGAGGAGAGGATAAAGAGGCAGTAATTGATGAAGAAGGTGTCTTGAGGATTAACGGAAGGGTATGTGTGCCCCGTGTGGATGATTTGATTCACACTATTCTTACGGAGGCTCATAGTTCAAGGTATTCTATACAGCCTGGTGCAACCAAGATGTATCGTGATCTAAAGCAATATTTTTGGTGGAGTAGAATGAAGCGTGACATTGTTGATTGTGTTGCCCAATGCCCGAATTGTCAGCAGGTAAAGTATGAACACCAGAGGCCTGGAGGGACACTTCAGAGAATGTCCATTCCTGAATGGAAGTGGGAGAGAATTGCAATGGATTTCGTAGTTGGTCTTCCAAAGACATTGGGTAAGTATGATTCCATTTGGGTAATTGTTGATAGGTTAACTAAGTCTGCTCACTTCATTCCGGTCAAGATGACTTATAATGCAGAGAAGTTAGCCAAACTCTATATCTCAGAAATTGTTCGATTGCATGGAGTTCCACTTTCCATCATATCAGATAGAGGTACGCAATTTACTTCTAAGTTTTGGAGGACCCTACATGTTGAATTAGGTACTAGATTGGATCTTAGTACTGCATTTCACCCTCAGACCGATGGGCAGTCTGAGCGAACAATTCAAGTGCTGGAGGATATGCTTCATGCGTGTGTGATAGATTTTGGTGGTCATTGGGATAAATTCTTACCCTTAGCAGAGTTTTCGTACAACAATAGCTATCATTCGAGTATTGATATGGCCGCATTTGAGGCATTGTATGGGAGGAGATGTAGGTCCCCCGTAGGTTGGTTTGATGCATTTGAGGTTAGACCTTGGGGTACTGATCTTCTGAGGGATTCATTAGAGAAAGTTAAATTTATTCAAGAAAAGCTTTTAGCAGCTCAGAGTAGGCAGAAGGAATATCCAGATCGAAAGGTTAGAGACTTGGATTTTATGGAGGGTGAAAAAGTCATGCTGAAGGTTTCACCCATGAAGGGTGTGATGCGGCTAAGTCCGAGGTATATTGTACCATTTGAAGTACTTGAGCGCGTGGGGGAGGTGGCCTATGAATTAACCTTGCCTCCAGGACTGTCAGGAGTGCACCCGGTATTTCATGTGTCTATGCTGAAAAAATACCATGGTGATGGAAACTACATTGTTCGTTGGGATTCAATTCTTCTTGATGAGAATCTGTCTTATGAGGAGGAGCCTGTTGCTATTATAGATAGGGAGGTCCGCAAGTTGAGATCAAAGGATATTGCATCTATCAAGGTTCGGTGGAAGAATCGGCCAGTTGAAGAGTCCACTTGGGAGAATGAGGTTAATATGCAAGAAAGATATCCACATGTTTTTACAGATTCAGGTACTCTTTCTCTCCCTCGCCTTTCTTTTTGATCGATCGAGCACGAACGATGGGTAAATTGGTATCTATTGTAACAACCCGTGTAGTCGGTTTGGGCACTAAAAATTTTTATGTTAGAAACTACTTTCTGATAGATTTAAGTGGGTATTTTGGATTATTCATAATTATAATTATGAAATTAGTGGGGTAGTCTTACTAATTTATTTAGTTAATGGTTAAGAAATAATATTATAATTAATAATGGGTCACTCTCACCACTCTTATAATTAGTTATATAATATTTAGGAGGAAATATTCTGTAGAAAGGAAATAAGGGTTTATCCAAGAGAAACCATATCTGCAGCAGTCACGAAGCGGTTGTTCCATCAGGTAATCAAATTTAGAGTTGGATTTTGAATGTATTAGCATTATTGTGTTAATTATTTTTAGTATAATATTTGAATTGGAAAAGAGGGATATTCAATAAACGCTAGAAAAATTAGTGGAGTCGTATTGGATTGTACTGAAACTGCTTGTGAGTATTATTATTACTATTGTTATGTTCTTGATTGGAAGGAAAAGGTGTGTGTGTGTGTGTGTGTGTGTGTGTATATATATATATATATATATATATATATGTCTTACTGTAATGTTTGGTAGAATAGGCTTAAAGTTGGTGGATGAGTGACAAGTGAAAGTTATATATAGAAAATTTAATTAGTTCATGGAGGATTAAATTGTTACAGTCATATGTTTACTATTTTAAAATAAATTTCGTATGTTATGTATTATCACATTCTTTGCCATTCAAGTTGTTATATTGAATGGCAAATGCCTTTGTTTTGAATTGCATGTAATGATGGCCAAATGGTCTATTGAAGAATAACAAACAATTAACAGTAGGAAGGTTTTACATTCTTATGTAATTATTGATTATAAAATTGAGGCCAAATATATAACCAATAAGAGAGTAAGGTGGGGTAATAAACTTTGACATTTCTATGATAAAATTGGGAATTTTTGCATATGGGTGTTATCAATTATGTAATATGTTGTTTTGATTTTCCCTGGTAGAGGTTACTGGACATAGACGTTACCTTAAATTCCAATTCTTTCCATAGTTATCTTGTTATGAGCCAACTTTTAAAATATTGAGTTAGGTAATTAAATATTAGGTGTATCGAGTTATTTAAATTCCACTAAAGTTATGCTAATTGGAGGAATTAAGACCTACCCTTAGTTTGAACTTTAGGAATTTGATTTTATAATTAGGTGAGTTTTTTGGTCTAGGCTAAATATAGAATAATCAGAGTGTTTACAGACTTGTTAACTTACAAATTGTGCATATATATACTTGATAGATTGGAAAGGTTCGGAGGCAATAAGGAAAGGAAAGGCATTGGAGAAGTAGTTACTTGACTTCAATTCGTAGGTGGAGGTAGGTTATGGTTTATGCTATTTGATAGTAAACTCTTAATAGTGATTGATATTCCTTGAATGATATTGTGAAGTTCTCTATGTACTTGACTGTGTGATTGTGTGATTTGGTTGTGTGGTTTGTGATTGGTCTGAAATCATGAGACCGTAGAATTTATATTCTCTAATCCTATCTATCGAACTGATGCCTTGAATAAAGAAGGCTTGATGAAAAAATAATATAACAATGAATTGAAAGCGGTGATAATAAAGGATAAATTAATAGTATAATTGGATCGGAGTGTCACGTTCCGACACGGTATTCTTGGATCGGAGTGTCATGTTTCGACATGCTATTTTTGGATCGGAGTGTCACGTTCCGACACGGTATTCTTGGATCGGAGTGTCACGTTCCGACACGGTATTCTTGGATCGGAGTGTCACGTTCCGACACGGTATTTTTGGATCGGAGTGTCACGTTCCGACACGATAATATTAAAGAAAAAAAATGTTGAATTAATGGAAGATATTCAATCTCAAAGAACTGAACTCCCAAAATGGTTTGGTTTGGAGGCATGAGTCCTCATGTGTGATCTTGATACCGTTGACTTAAGACGTACTTACTTTATTTTTATTGACACTTGTTCATGTTGTTTGTTGCTTATCTCATGTTAAGTGCTATAGTTGAGTTCATACTATTATTCTTTGTATATTAGTTACTATTTTGGGTTGACCGATGATACTTACTCAGTACATGTTGCCTCGTACTGAGTCCTACTTGTTTTCTTCTTTGTTTTCCTTTTATGAAATGCAGCGAGTGTACCTATGACTTCTGATTTCCCTCAGCTTTAGCCAGCCTCCCGCATATCAAGTTACAGGGTGATCTATCCATTCAATCTCGTGTTGGATTCTCTCGGTCACGACATGATGTCCTATACTTTCGGACACATACCATTTTATTCTTTATTTTAGTGTATTCGATATTCTTAGACTTAGTATTGGAGATTAGATGTCCTTGATGTGATGACTATCAGATTTTGGAATGATAAGTATTAAACTTTAGAAACTTATTTAAATTGGTTGCTTAGTATCTTTTGGAGCTTCCGCATTATTTATATTATTTATAGTTGAACTATTGGTATATGTTGGGGTTTAGATGTGTTGGTTCGCCCACCTAAGGAGGTAAGTGTGGGTGCCATTCACGACCTGTTTTGGGTCGTGACAGAGGGACAACTGGATGCATAAACAAGGTCTTAATAGACGTCCACAAATACTTTATGCACTTTTGATGTCAAAATCTGAATCTCAAAAAAATGGTGTTTTATAGCACATAAAAATCGTCGAAATGAGGGGTATGCGCTCTTCGGGTTTGTTTGGCCTTTAAAATGTGTTGGAGTGGACGTGAGGGCCAAATGGATGCATAGACAAGGTCTTATAGGACGTACACAAATACTTTTGTCATTTTGAACGTCGAAATCTGGATTACCAACAAAATGGTGTGCTATAGCACACGAAAATCATCGAAATGGGAGGTATGCACGCTTTGGGAATCGTTTGACCTTGAAAATAGGTCATAGTGGCCTTGAAGAACAACCGGTTGAATAGCCAAGGTCTTGAATGTTGTCCACAAAAAAATTGACACTTTTGACGTCTGAATCCAGATCGTGAAGAAATTGTGTGCAATAACACACGAAAATCGTCGAAATTAGGGATATGTGTGCTTCGGGGCTTGTTTGACCTTAAAAATTAGTTGGACTGGCCGTGAGGATAAATCATCTGCATAGTCAAGGTTTTGACGGACGTCCAAAAAAATACTTGGCGTTTTTTATTTGAAAATCCGGATCACCAAAAAAATGGTGTGCTATAGCACTCAAAAATCATCGTAATGGGTGGTATGCTCGCTTCGGAGCTCGTTTGACATTAAAAATGGGTCAGAATGGCTGTGAGGGACAACAGGATGCATATCCAAGGTCATGATGGACGTCCACAAAAAAGTTTGGCATTTTTGACGTCGAAATCCGGATAACTAAAAAAATGATGTGCAATAGACCCACGAAAATCATCAAAATGGAGGGCATGCGCGCTTTGGGACTCGTTCGACCTTGAAAATGGGTTGGAATCGCTATGAGTTACAACCGACTTCATATCAAAGGTCATGACAGATGTCCATAAAAACTTTTTCCATTTTTGTATCATAATCCGAATCACCTAAAAAATGGTGTGCTAAAGCACACGAAAATCGTTGAAATATGGGGTATGTGCGTATCGAGGGTTGTTTGACCTTGAAAATGGGTAGGACTAGCCGTGAGGGACAAAAGGATGCATATAAAAGGTCTATATGTATGTCCACAAAAATTTTTGCAGAATCCTGATCACCAAAAAAAAGTTGTGCTATAGCACATGAAAATCGTCGAAATGGGGGAAATGCTTGCTTCGGGGCTTGTTTGACCATGAAAATGGTTCGTAATGTTAGGGCCAACCGGCTGCATATATAAGGTCTTGATGGACGTCAAAAAATACTTTTGGTATTTCTGATGTTGAAATCTGAATTCCCAAAAAAATGTTGTGCTATCACACAAAAATCATCAAAATAGGGGGTATTAGCGCATCGGGGCTTGTTTGACCATGAAAATGGGTCGTACTGGCCGTGAGATTCAAACGGAGACATAGACAATGTCTTGAAGGACGTCCAAAAAGATTTCGACATTTTGTACGTCAGAATTTGAATCACCAAAAAATTGTGTGCTATAACACATGAAAATTATCGAAATTGGGGTATGCACGCTTCGAGGCCCGTTTACCTTTAAAACGGGTAATATTGGTTGTGAGGACCAACCGACTGCATAGTCAATGTTTTGAAGGACGTCTTAAAAACATTTCTACATTTTTGACGTTGGAATCCGAATCACCGAAAAAATGATGTGCTATCAGCACACGAAAAATCGTCGAAATGGAGGGTATGCTTGCTTGAGGGCTCATTTGACTTTAAAAATGGGTTGGACTGGCCGTGAGGGACAACCGGCTGCATAGATAAGGTCTTGAAAGTCATCTAAAAAAACTTTTGGCATTTTTGACGTCCGAATTTGAATGGCCAAAAAAATATTGTGCTATCACACGAAAATCATCAAAATTGAGGGTATGCGCGCTTCGAGGGATCGATTGACCTTGAAAACAGGTCGGTCTTGCCATGAGGGACAACCGGCTTCATAGACAAAGTCTTGAAGGATGTCCAAAAAAAATTTTGGCATTTTTCATGTCAAAATTTTGATCACTGATAAAATTGTGCGCTATAGCACGTGAAAATCGTCGAAATGAAGGGTATGCACGCTTCTAGCCCTTTTTGACCTTTAAAATGGACCATACTGGCTATGAGGGACAACCTTCTGCATAGACAAAGTCTTGAAATATGTACACAAAATATTTTTACATTTTTGAAGTCGAAATCTGGATCACCAAAAAAATTATGTGCTGTAGCACATGAAAAATCATCGTAATGGGGGTGTGCTTGCTTCAGGGCTCGTTTCACCTTGAAAATAAGTCGGATTGGCCGTTAGGGACAATTAACTGCATAGCCAAGGTCTTGACCAACGTCCCCAAAAATTTTGGCATTATGACATCGCAATACGGATCACCAAAAAAATGGTGCTATAGAACACGAAAATCATCGAAATTGGGGGTTTGCGCACTTCGGGGCACGTTTGACCTTGAATATACGTCGGACTGGCCATGAGCTCCAAACAGAAGCATACCCAAAGCCTTAAAGGACGTTTAAAATTTTTTTGTTCCATTTTTTACTTCGCAATTCGGATCACCAAAAAAAGGGTGCTATAGCACACGAAAATTGTTTAAGTTGGCGGTATGTGCACTTCGGGGCACGTTTGACCTTAAAAATGGGTCGTAATGGCCTTGGTGTACAACCGGATACATAGACAAGGTCTTGAAGGACATCCGCAGAAACTTTCGCATTTTTTTATGTCGGAATCTGGATCATAAAAAAATGGTGTGCTAAAGCACACGAAAATAGTCAAAATTGGTGGTATGCGCGCTTCAGGGATATATTGAGCTTGAAAATGGGAAGGAACGGCCGTGAGGGGCAGCCAGCTGTAGAGCCAAGGTATTGACATAAGTCAACAAAAACTTTCAATATTTTTTACGCAGGAATCCGGATTACCGAAAAAATTGTGTGTTGTAGCACACGAAAATTGTCGAAATGCGGGATATATGCGCTTCGAGGCCTTTTTGACCATAAAAAAGGGTCATACTGGTCGTGAGCACAAATCGGATGCATAACCAAGGTATTGAAGGACGTCCACAAAACATATAAGCATTTTGTATGTCTGAATGCGGATCACAAAAAAAATGGTGTGCTATAGATTACAAAAATCGTCGAAAGAGGGGGAAAGCACTTTGAGGCTCGTTTGACCTTAAAAATGGGTCGAACTAGCCGTGAGGTCCAAACGGCTGCATAGCAAAGCTCTTGACGAACGTCAACAAAAAATTTCTGCATTTTGACATCAGAATCCATATCACCATTAAAATGGTGTGTTATAGCATATGAATATCATCGAAAAAGGGGGTATGCGTGCTTTGCGGCTTGTTTGACCTTGAAAATCGGTCGAACTGTCCGCGAGAGCACACCAGCTGCATAGCCAAAATCTTGAAGGACGTCCAAAAAAATTTTTAGCATTTTGAACGTAAGAATCCAATACTCAAAAAATTGTGTGCTAAAGCACACGAAAATAGTCAAAATTTGTGGAACGCGCGCTTCGGTGATCGATTGACCTTGAAAATGGGTAGGAATGGCAGTGAGGTCCAACCTGCTATATAGACAAGGTCTTGACGTACGTCCACAAAATGTTTTGCCATTTTTGACGTAGGGAATCGGATTAGTGAAAAAATTGTGTGCTATAGCACACGTAAATCATCAAAATAGGGGGTATACATATTTCGAGGCCTATTTGACCATGAAAATGGGTCATACTAGCCGTGAGTATCAATCGGCTACATAACCAAGGTATTGACGGACGTCCACAAAACATATCGGCATCTTTTACGCCTAAATCCGGATCACCAAATAAAATGGTGTGCTATAGCTTAGGAAATCGTTGAAATAAGGGGAATGCGCGCTTTGAATCTCATTAGACATTAAAAATGGGTCGTACTGTCCGTGAGGGACAAAATTCTGCATAGACAAGGTCTTGATGGACATCCACAAAAAATATGGCATTTTTTGATGTCTGAATCCGGATTACTAGAAAAAGGTATGCTATAGCACACGAAAATCATTAAAAATGGGGGTACACACGCTTCTGGGTTCGTTTGACTTTAAAAAAAAGTCGTATTTTTGTGAGGGCAAACCGTCTACATAGCCAAGGTCTTCACGGATGTCTACAAAACATTTTGGCATTTTCATCATCCGAATCTGGATCACAAAAAAATGGTGTGCTATAGAACATGAAAATCGTCAAAATGGGGGCTATGCGCTCTTCGAGCCTTGTTTGACCTTGAATATTCGTTGGACTTTCCGTGAGGGACAACCGAATGCATTGCTATGGTTTTGACGGACCTTTACGAAAATTTCATCATGTTTACCGTCACATCCGGATCACCAAAAAAAAGGTGTGCTAGCACACGAAAATCATCAAAATGGGGGGTATACGCTCGGGGTAGTTTGACCTTGAATATGCATCAAAATGGACGTGAGGGACAACATTGTGCATTGAAAAGGTCTTGACAGGCGCTTACAAAAAAATTTAGCATTTTTGACGTCGCAATCCGGATCACCAAAAAAAGGTGTTATATCACACGAAAATTGTCGAAATGGGGGGTATGCGCGCTTCAGGGATCGTGTGACCTTGAAAATAAGTTTGGCTGTTCGTGAGGGACAACCTGATGAATTGTAAAGGTCTTGACAAATGTCCATAAAAAGATTTGACATTTTTTATGTCAGAATCTGGATCACCAAAAAGTTGTTTGCTATAGAACACAAAAATCGTAGAAATGAGGGGCATGCGCTGTTCGTGACTTGTTTGACCTTGAAATGGGTTGGAATCACCGTGAGAGGCAATAAGTTTCATGGCCAAGTTCTTGACGGACGACCACCAAAAAATTTGGCATTTTTGACGTAGGACTCTTTACCACAAAAAAAATGATGTGCTATAACACAGGAAAATCATCGAAAATGGGGGTATGCAGGCTTTGGAGCTCGTTTGACCTTGAAAATAGGTCAGATTTACCTCATGACGGACGTCCACAAAAATATTGGGCATTTTTCACATCAAAATTTGTATCACAAAAAAATTGGTGCTCTAAAGCACAAGAAAATCATCGAAATGGAGGTATACGCGCTTCGGGTCTCGTTTGACCTTGAAAATGGGTCGGACTGGCCGTGAGGGACTACCGGGTGCATCACAAAGGGCTTGACGGACGTCCACAAAAACTTTTTTGACTCAGAATTTCAGCATTTTGGATGTCAAAATTTGGATCACAGAAAAACTTGTGTGCTAAAGCATACAAAAATCGTCGAGATATGCACACTTTGAGGCCTTTTTTTACCTTTAAAACGGGTCATACTGGCCGTGAGAACCAACCAGCTGCATAGCCAAGATTCTGACGGACGTCCATAAAAAAGTTTGGTATTTTTGAAGTTTGAATGTTGATCACCGAAAAAATTGTGTGATATAGCAAATGAAAATCGTCTAAATGGGGGAAATGCGCGCATAGGGACCCATATAACCTTAAAATGGTTATACTAGTCTTGAGGACCAACCGACTGCATAGAAAAGGTCTTGAAGACGTCCACAAAAACTTTTGGCATTTTGACGTCAGAATCCAGATCATCAAAAAATAGTGTGTTATGACACACAAAAATCATCAAAATAGGGGGTATGCTAGGTTTGGGGCTTGTTTGTCCTTGAAAACGGTTTGGACTAGCCGTGAGGGACAACCGGATACATAGCCAAAGTATTGAGGGATATTAACAAGAATTTCATTATTTTTTGACATCGAAATTTGAATCAGCAAAAAAATGGTGTGATATAGCATAGAAAAATCGTCGAAATAGGGGGAATGCATGCTTTGAGGCTAGCTTGACCTTAAAATGTATCGGACTGGCCGTGAAGGACAAACGGCGAAAAATACAAGGTCTTGATGGATGTCCTGAAAAAATTTTGGCATTATTTGACGTTGTAATCCCAATTACTAGAAGAAGGTGTTCTATAGCACACGAATATCATCGAAAATAGGGGTATGCGATCTTTAGGATCGTTTGACTTCGAAAATAGGTTGGACTGTCCTTGAGGGCCAACCGTCTTCATAGACAAGGTCTTGAGTACGTCTGCAAAAATTTGTGGCATTTTTGATGTCGGAATCGAGATCACCAAAAAATGGTGTCCTATAGCACATGAAAATTATCGAAATGGGGGTATGCGCGCTTCGGTCCTTGTTGACCTTCAATAAGCATCGGACTTCCTGTGAGTGCCAACCGCCTACATTGACAAGGTCTTGATTGACGCTTACAAAAAGTTTCAGCATTTTTGACGTCGCAATCCAGATCGCCAGAAAAAATGGTGTGCTATAGCACACAAAAATCATCGAAATTGCGGGTATGCATGCTTCGAAGCTCGTTTGACCTTTAAAATGGGTCGGACTTGTCGTGAGGGACAACTGGCTTAATAGAAAAGTTCCTGACGAATGTACACAAAATATTTTGGCATTTGAATGTCGGAATCCATATCACCAGTAAAATGGTGTGTTATAGCACATGAATATCGATGAAATATGGGGTATGCGCGCTTCGGGGCTTGTTTAACCTTGAAAACTGGTGGGAATATCCTCAAGAGCACACCTGCTGCATAGCCAAAGTCTTGAAGGACGTCCAAAAAAAATTCGGCATTTATGACGTTAGAATTCGAATCATCGAAAATTGTGTGCTAAAGCACACGAAAATAGTAAAAATTGGTGGTATGTGCGCTTCGAAGATCGTTTCACCTTGAAAACTGGTAGGAATGGTCGTGAGATCCATCCGGGTGTATAGTCAAGGTCTTAAATGACATCCACAAAAACAATCTATATTTTTTACATTGGAATCCGGATTATCGAAAAAATTGTGCTATAGCACAAGAAAATTGTTGAAATGGGGGGGTACACACGCTTCGAGGCCTTTTAGATCATGAAAACGAGTCATACTGGACATGTGTACCAATCAGATGAATAACCAAGGTATTGACGGACGTCCACAAAACATATTGGCCTTTTTGACATCTGAATTCGGATCACCAAAAAAATAGTGTGATATATTTTACAAAAATCATTGAAATAGGGGGAATGTGTGCTTTGAGGCTCGTTTGACTTTTAAAATGGGTCGCACTGGCTGTGAGGGCCAAATGGCTGCATAGCAAAGGTCTTGACGAACGTCCACAAAAAATTTCTGCATTTTGACGTCGGAATCAAGATCACCAATATAATGGTGTGTAATAGCACACAAATATCATTGAAATAGAGGGTATGCGATCTTTGCAGCTTGTTTGACCTTTAAAATGGGTCGAACTGTCCGCGAGAACACACCGGCTGCATAGCCCAAGTCTTGAAGGATGTCAAAAAAAATTCAGTATTTTGGACGTCAGAATCCGAATAATTGAAATTTTTTGTGCTAAAGCACACGAAAATAGTTAAAATTGGTTGAATGTGCGCTTCGGTGATCGATTGACGTTTAAAATGGGTAGGAATGGCCGTGAGGACCAACCGGCTATATAGTCAAGGTCTTGATGTACGTCCACAAAATGTTTTGCCATTTTTGACGTAGGGATTCGGATTGGTGAAAAAATTGTGTGCTATAGCACACGTAAATCATCAAAATAGGGGGTATACATATTTCGAGGCCTATTTGACCATGAAAATGGGTCATACTAGCCGTGAGTACCAATCGGCTACATAACCAAGGTATTGATGGACGTCCACAAAACATATCGGCATCTTTTACGTCTAAATCCGGATCACCAAATAAAATGGTGTGCTATAGCTTAGGAAATCGTCGAAATAAGGGGAATGCGCGCTTTGAATCTCGTTTGACATTAAAAATGGGTCGAACTGGCCGTGAGGGTCAAAAGTCTGCATAGACAAGGTCTTGACGGACATCCACAAAAAAATATGGCATTTTTTGATGTCTGAATCCGGATTACTAGAAAAAGGTATGCTATAGCACACGAAAATCATTAAAAATGGAGGTACACACGCTTCTGGGTTCGTTTGACTTTAAAAATAGGTCGTACTTTCGTGAGGTCAAACCGTCTACATAGCCAAGGTCTTCACGGATGTCTACAAAACATTTTGGCATTTTCATCGTCCGAATCCGGATCACAAAAAAATGGTGTGCTATAGAACATGAAAATTGTCAAAATGGGGGCTATGAGCGCTTCGAGCCTTGTTTGACCTTGAATATGTGTTGGACTGTCCGTGAGGGACAACCGAATGCATTGCTAAGGTTTTGACGGACCTTTACCAAAATTTCATCATTTTTACCGTCGCAATCTGGATCACCAAAAAAAAGGTGTGCTAGCACACGAAAATCATCGAAATGGGGGGTATATGCGCTCGGGGTAGTTTGACCTTGAATATGCATCAAAATGGACGTGAGGGACAACATTCTGCATTGACAAGGTCTTGACAGGCGCGTACAAAAAAAATTAGCATTTTTGACGTCGCAATCCGGATCACCAAAAAAAGGTGTTATATCACACGAAAATTGTCAAAATGGGGGGAATGCGCTCTTCAGGGATCGTGTGACCTTGAAAATAAGTTTGTCTGTCCGTGAGGGACAACCTGATGAATTGAAAAGGTCTTGACAAACGTCCACAAAAAGATTTGACATTTTTTATGTCAGAATCTGGATCACCAAAAAGTTGTTTCCTATAGAGCACAAAAATCGTAGAAATGAGGGGCATGCGCTCTTCGTGACTTGTTTGACCTTGAAATGGGTTGGAATCACCGTGAGAGGCAATAAGTTTCATGGCCAAGTTCTTGACAGACGACCACCAAAAAATTTGGCATTTTTGACGTAGGACTCTGTACCACAAAAAAAATGATGTGCTATAACACAGGAAAATCATCGAAAAGGGGGGTATGCACGCTTTGGAGCTCGTTTGACCTTGAAAATAGGTCAGATTTACCTCATGACGGACGTCCACAAAAAGATTGGGCATTTTTCACATCAAAATTTGTATCACAAAAAAATTGGTGCTCTAAAGCACAAGAAAATCATCGAAATGGAGGTATACGCGCTTCGGTTCTCGTTTGACCTTGAAAATGGGTCGGACTGGCCGTGAGGGACTACCGGGTGCATCACAAAGGGCTTGACGGACGTCCACAAAAACTTTTTTGACTCAGAATTTCAGCATTTTGGATGTCAAAATTTGGATCACAGAAAAACTTGTGTGCTAAAGCATACAAAAATCGTCGAGATATGCACGCTTTGAGGCCTTTTTTTACCTTTAAAACGGGTCATACTGGACGTGAGAACCAACAAGCTGCATAGCCAAGATTCTGACGGACGTCCATAAAAAAGTTTGGTATTTTTGAAGTTTGAATGTTGATCACCGAAAAAATTGTGTGATATAGCAAATGAAAATCGTCTAAATGGGGGAAATGCGCGCATAGGGACCCATATAACCTTAAAATGGTTATACTAGTCTTGAGGACCGACCGACTGCATAGAAAAGGTCTTTAAGACGTCCAGATCATCAAAAAATAGTGTGTTATGACACACAAAAATCGTCAAAATAGGGGGTATTCTAGGTTTGGGGCTTGTTTGTCCTTGAAAATGGTTCGGACTAGCCGTGAGGGCCAACCGGATACATAGCCAAAGTATTGAGGGATATTAACAAGAATTTCATTATTTTTGACATCGAAATTTGAATCATCAAAAAAATGGTGTGATATAGCATAGAAAAATCGTCGAAATAGGGGGAATGCCTGCTTTGAGGCTCGCTTGACCTTAAAATGTATCGGACTGGCCGTGAAGGCCAAACGGCTGAAAATACAAGGTCTTGATGGATGTCCAGAAAAAATTTTGGCATTATTTGACGTTGTAATCCCAATTACTAGAAGAAGGTGTTCTATAGCACACGAATATCATCGAAAATAGGGGTATGCGAGCTTTATGCTCGTTTGACTTCGAAAATAGGTTGGACTGTCCTTGAGGTCCAACCGTATTCATAGACAAGGTCTTGAGTACATCTACCAAAATTTGTGGCATTTTTGATGTCGGAATCGAGATCACCAAAAAATGGTGTCCTATAGCACATGAAAATTATCGAAATGGGGGTATGCGCGCTTCGGTCCTTGTTGACCTTCAATAAGCATCGGACTTCCTGTGAGTGCCAACCGCCTACATTTACAAGGTCTTGATCGATGTTTAAAAAAAGTTTTAGCATTTTTGACGTCGCAATCCGGATCGCCAGAAAAAAAGGTGTGCTATAGCACACAAAAATCATCGAAATAGCAGGTATGCACGCTTCGGAGCTCGTTTAACCTTTAAAATGGGTTGTACTTGCCGTGAGGGACAACTGGCTTAATAGAAAAGTTCCTGACGAACGTACACAAAATATTTTGGCATTTGAATGTCGGAATCCATATCACCAGTAAAATGGTGTGTTATAGCATATGAATATCGATGAAATAGGGGTATGCGCGCTTCGGGGCTTGTTTAACCTTGAAAACTGGTGGGAATATCCGCAAGAGCACACCTGCTGCATAGCCAAAGTCTTGAAGGACGTCCAAAAAAAATTCGGCATTTATGACATTAGAATCCGAATCATCGAAAAATTGTGTGCTAAAGCACACGAAAATAGTAAAAATTGGTGGTATGTGCTCTTCGAAGATCGTTTCACCTTGAAAACTGGTAAGAATGGCCGTGAGATCCATCTGGCTGTATAGTCAAGGTCTTAAATGACATCCACAAAAACAATCTATATTTTTTACATAGGAATCCGGATTATCGAAAAAAGTGTGCTATAGCACAAGAAAATTGTCGAAATGGGGGGGGGGGGGGTATACACGCTTCGAGGCCTTTTAGACCATAAAAACGAGTCATACTGGCCATGAGTACCAATCAGCTGAATAACCAAGGTATTGACGGACGTCCACAAAACATATTAGCCTTTTTGACATCTGAATTCGGATCACCAAAAAAATGGTGTGACATATTTTACAAAAATCATCAAAATAGGGGGAATGTGTGCTTTGAGGCTCATTTGACTTTTAAAATAGGTCGCACTGGCTGTGAGGGCCAACGGCTGCATAGCAAAGGTCTTGACGAACGTCCACAAAAAATTTCCGCATTTTAACGTCGGAATCAAGATCACCAATATAATGGTGTGTTATAGCACACAAATATCATTGAAATAGAGGGTATGCGATCTTTGCAGCTTGTTTGACCTTTAAAATGGGTCGAACTGTCCGCGAGAACACACCGGCTGCATAGCCCAAGTCTTGAAGGATGTCAAAAAAAATTCACCATTTTGGACGTCAGAATCCGAATAATTGAAAATTTGTTGGCTAAAGCACACGAAAATAGTCAAAATTGGTTGAATGCGCGCTTCGGTGATCGATTGACGTTTAAAATGGGTAGGAATGGCCGTGAGGTACAACCGGCTGCATAGCCAAGGTCTTGATGGACGTCCACAAAAAGTTTCGACATTTTTAACGCAGGAATCCAGATTACTAAAAAAATTACGTGTTATAGCACACGAAAATTTTCAAAATGGGGGGTATACACGTTTTGAGGCCGGTTTGACCATGAAAACGGGTCATACTGGCCGAGAATACCAATCAACTGTATAACCAAGGTATTGACAGACGTCCACAAAACATACCGACATTTTTGACGTCTAAATCCGGATCACCAAAAAAATGGTGTGCTATAGATTAGAAAAATCATCGAAATGGGGGGAATCCGCGCTTTGAGGCTTGTTTGACCTTAAAAATGGGTCGGACTGGGCGTGAGGGCCAAATGGCTGCATTGACAAGTCTTAATGGACGTCCACAAAAAAATTTGGCATTTTTGACATCTGAATCTAGATTACTAGAAAAAGTTGTGCTATAGCACACGAAAATCATTAAAAATGGGGGTACGCATGCTTCGGGGTTCGTTTGACTTTGAAAATGGATCGTACTGCCGTGAGGGCAAACCGTCTTCATAGACAAGGTCTTCCCGGACATCTAAAAACATTTTTGCATTTTCAACGTTGAAATCTGGATCACCAAAAAATGGTGTGCTATAGCACACGAATATCATCGAAATGGGGGGTATGCGTGCTTTGAGCCCTATTTGACCTTGAATATGTGTTGGACTGTCCGTGAGGGACAACCAAATGCATTGCCAAGGTCTTAAAGGACTTTCACAAAAAAATTAGCATTTTTAACGTAACAATCCGGATCACCAAAAAAAGGTGTGCTAGCACACAAAAATAGTCGAAATGGGGGGTATACACGCTTCGGAGCTCGTTTGACCTTGAATATGCATCGAACTGGCCGTGAGGGCCAACCGTTTGCATTACCAAGGTCTTGACGGGAGCTTACAAAAAAATTCATCATTTTTGACGTCGCAATTTGGATCACAAAAAAAAGGTGTTATAGCACACGAAAATTATTGAAATTGGGGGTATGCGCGCTTCGGGGATTGTTTGACCTTGAAAATGGGTAGCGCTGGCCGTGAGAGACAACTGGATGAATAGGAAAGGTCTTGACGGACGTCCACAAAAATATTTGACATTCTTTACGTTGTAATCCGGATCACCAAAAAATTGTTTGCTATAGGACACGAAAATCGTAGAAATAAGGGGCATACACGCTTTGGGGCTTGTTTGACCTTGAAATGGGTTGGAATCACCATGAGAGCTAATAAGTTTCATGGCCAAGGTCTTGACGGACGATCACAAAAAACTTTGCCATTTTTGACATAGGAATCCATATCACAAAAAAATGGTGTGCTATAGCACACGAAAATCATCGAAATGGGGGGGTATGCACGCTTTGGGGCTCGTTTGACCTTGAAAATAAGTAAGAATTGTCGTGAGGGTCAACCTGCTGAATTGAAAAGGTCATGATGGACGTCCAAGAAAGATTTGATATTTTTGACGTCAATGTTTGGATCACCGAAAAATTGGTTCTCTAAAGCACACGAAAATCATCAAAATGGTAGGGTATACGCGCTTTGGGGCCCGTTTGAACTTGAAAATGGGTCGGACTGGCTGTGAGGGCCAATCGGATGCATCAAAAAGGTCTTGACGGACGTCCACAAAAACTTTTTGCATTTTTGACTCAGAATATGGATCACCTAAAAAATGATATGCTAAAGCACACGAAAATCATCGAAATGGGGGGTGTGTGCGTATCAGGGTTAGTTTGACCTTAAAAATGGGTAGGACTGGCCATATGGGCCAATAGGATGGATAACAAAGGTCTAGATGGACGTCCACAAAATTTTTGGCATTTTTGACGTCGGAATCCAGATCACCAAAAAAAAGTTGTGCTATATAGCACATGAAAATCGTCGAAACGAGGGGTGTGCTTGCTTCGGGGCACGTTTGACCTTTAAAATGGGTCAGACTAGCCGTGAGGGACAACCTGATGCATAGACAAGGTCTTGAAAGATGTCCAATAAAACTTTCGGCATTTTCGATGTCGTTATCCAAATCTCCAAAAAATGTTGTGCTATCACACAAAAATCGTCAAAAAAGATGCACGCTTCGGGGCATTTTTGACTTTAAAACAGGTTGGGCTGGCCTTTAGAGCCAACTGGATGCATAGCCAATGTCTTGAAGGACGTCCAAAAAAAATTGGCATTTTGGATGTCGGAATCAAAATCACCAAAAAAAATTGTGCTATAGCATACAAAAATTGTCGAAAATAGGGTTATGCGCGCTTCGAGGATCGATTGAACTTGAAAATGGTTTGAATTAGCCGTGAGGGAAAACCGGCTGCATAGCCAAGGTCTTGACGGAATTCCACAAAAACTTTTGGCATTTTTGACATCTAAATCCGGATCACCAAAGAAATTGTGTGTTATAGCACATGGAAATTATCAAAATAGGGGGTATGCGCGCTTCGACGCTTGTTTGACCTTGAAAATGTGTCGGACTGTCCGTGAGGGCCAACCATCTGCATAGACAAGGTCTTACGGACATCTACAAAATGTTTTGGCATTTTTTACATTGGAATCCGTATCACCCAAAAAATGTTATGCTATAGCATACGAAAATTGTCGAAATGGGGGGTATGCGCACTTCGGGCCTTCTTGACCTTGAATATGTGTCGGACTGGCCGTGAGGGTAAATAGGTTGCATAGACAAGGTCTTGATAGACGTCCACAAAAAATTTTGGTATTTTGACGTCGGACTCTAGATAACCAAAAAAATGGTATATTATAGAAAATGAAAATTGTCGAAATAGGGGGTATGCGCGCTTCGGAGCTCGATTGACCTTGAAAATGGATCGGAATGGACGTGAGGGACAACCGGATGCATAGCCAAAGTCTTAAAGGACGTCTAAAAATAATTTTGGCATTTTTTATGTCAAATTCCGGATCACCAAAAAAAGGTCAAAATTGGGGGTATACGCACTTCGGGGCTGGTTTGACGTTGCAAAAGGGTCGGACTGGCCGTGTGCGCCAACTGGATGCATATCCAAGGTGTTAACATACGTCAAAAAAAACATTTGGTATTTTTTACTTCTGAATCTGAATTGCCAAAAAAAAGGTTGTGCTATCACACGAAAGTCATCGAAATAGGGGGCGTGCGCGCTTCAGGGATCGATTGACCTTGAAACCGGTTGGACTGGCCGTGAGGGACAACAGGCTGAATAGACAATATCTTTGATAAACGTACACTAAAAACTTTTGCATTTTTGACATCAGAATCTGGATCACCGAAGCATTATTTGCTATAGCACACGAAAATCACAGAAATGAGGGGCGTGCGCGCTTCGGGGCTTGTTTGACCTTGAAATGGGTTGGAATCTCCGTGAGGGCCAATAGTTTCATGGACTAGGTCTTGATGGACGTCCACAAAAAAACTTTGGCATTTGAGACATTATAATCCATATCACCAAAAAAATAGTGTGCCATAGGACACGAAAATCGTTGAAAAGGGGGGTATGTGCGCTTCGGGGCTTGTTTGACCTTGAAAATGGGTCGAAATTGCCGTGAGGGCAAACTGTCTGAAAATACAAGGTCATGACGTATGTCCACAACAAATTGGCACTTTTTAACGACGAAATCTGGATCACCAATAAATTGGTTCTCTAAAGCACACGAAAATCGTTGAAATGGGGGTATGCGTCCTTCGGGGCATGTTTTGACATTGAAAATGGGTCGAACTAGCTGTGAAGGCCAACCAGCTGCATAGCCAAGGTATTGACAGACGTCCACAAAAAGGTTTTGCATTTTATACGTCAGAATATGGATCACAAAAAAAATTGTGTGCTATTATAGTATACGAAAATCATCAAAATGAGAGGTATTTGTACTTCGGAGCTTATTTGACCTCGAAAATAGGTCGAACTTGTTATGAGGGTCAACTGGATACATAGAAAAGGTCTTGACGGACGTCCACAAAAAAATTCAGCATTTTTTGACGTCAAAATCCAAATAACTAAAAAATTTTGTCCTATAGCACACGAAAATCATCAAAATTGGGGGAATACGTTCTTAGCGAGTCGTTTGACCTTGAAATTGGGTCAAACTGGACGTGCTGGCCAGCCAGCTGCATAGTCAAGGTCACAAAAATCATTGAAATGGGAATATGCGTGTTTCGACACTCGTTTGACCTTAAATATTGGTCGGACATGCCGTGAGGGCAAACCTACTGCATATCCAAGGTCTTGACTAACTTTTACGAAAAATTTCGACGAGTAAGGATAACCAAAAAACAGTGTGCTATAGTACAAGAAAATTGTCAAAATGGAGAATATGCACTGTTCGGGGCTCATTTGAACTTGAAAATGGGTCGGACTGGTCGTGAGAGCCAACTGGCTACATAGCCTAGGTCATGACGGACGTCCGGGAAAAATTTTGGCATTTCTGGCATCTAAATCCACATCACCAAAAAAAGTGTTTTATAGCATACGAAAATAATCGAAATAGGGGGTATGCAGGCTTAGGTTCTAGTTTGACCTTCAAAATGAGTCGGACTGGCCGTGAGGGTCTACCGGCTTCATAATCAAGGTGTAGGTGGACGTGTACTAAAAATTTTGGCATTTTTAATGTCAGAATCTGAATCGCGCAAAATAATGGTGTGCTATAGCACATGAAAATAATCGAAATGGAGGGGTATGCGCGCTTCAGGTCTCATTTGACCTTGAGAATCGGTTGGACTGGCCGTGAGGGACAAATGGCTGCATACCCAAGTTCTTGATGGATGTTCACAATATTTCTCTGAATTTTTGATGTCGGAATTCGGATCACTAAAAATTGGTGTGCTATAGCACTAGAAAATCATCGAAATGGGGGTATTCGCATTTCAGGGCTCGTTTGACCTTGAAAAAGGGTGGGATTGGCCATGAGGGACAACGTGATACATAACTAAGGTATTGACTAGACGTCCACAAAAAATTTTGGCAGTTTTGACGTTGAAATTCGGATCACCAAACAAATGGTGTGCTATAGCACAAGAAAATCATTGAAATGGGGGGTAAGCTTGATTCGGGACTCGTTCGACCTTGAAAATAGGTCGGATTTTCTGTGAGGTCCAACGGGCTTCATAGAAAAGATCTTGACGGACGTCTACAAAAACATTTGGCACTTTATGATGTTGTACTCCATATAAAAAATGATGTGCTATAACCCACGAAAATTGTCGAAATGGGAGATATGCATAGTTTGGGGCACGTTTGACCTTAAAAATAGGTTGGAATGGCTGTGAGATAAAACGGGTATCACATCTAAGGTCTTGACGGACGTCAACAAAAAAATTTGGCATTTTTGACGTCGGAATCCGGACACCTAAAAACTGGTGCGCTATAGAAAACGAAAATCATCGAAATGGAGGGCAAGCACGCTTCGGGGCTCGTTCGACCTTGGAAATGGATCAGACTGGCCATGAGGGAAAACAGGTTGCATAGACAAGGTCTTGATAGACGTCCATAAAAAAATTTGACATTTTGATGTTGGAATCTAGATAACAAAAAGAAGGGTATGTTATAGCACACGAAAATTATCGAAATAGGGGGGTATGCACGCTTTGGGACTCGATTGACCATGAAAACGGGTTAGACTGGCCGTGAGGGACAGCCGGATGCATTGCAAAAGTCATAAAGGACGTTTAAAAATATTTTTTGCATTTTTAACGTCAAAATCTGGATCACCAAAAAAATGTCAGTATTGGGGGTATGCGCGCTTCGGGGCTCGTTTGACCTTGAAAATGGGTCGGACTGGCCGTGAGGGCTAACCATCATAGCCAAGGTCTTGATATATGTCCGCAAAATATTTCAGTATTTTTTACATCAGAATCTAAATTGCAAAAAAATGTTGTGCTAGCACACGAAAATAATTGAAATGGGGGTATGCACGCTTCGAGAATTGATTGACCTTGAAATTAGGTCGTACTGGACGTGAGGGAAAACTGGCAGTATAGCCAATGTCTTGAAGGATGTCCAAAAAAATTTTGGAATTTTGGACATTAGAATTCGGATCACTGAAAAATTGTGTGCTATAGCACACGAAAATCATCGAAATAGGGGGTATGCACGCTTCGAAGACTTTTTGACCCTTAAAAATGGATTATACTGCCCGTGAGGGCCAACTAGTTGCACATCCAAAAACATTTCGGCATTTTTGACGTTCTAATCCGGATCACCAAAAAAATTGTGTGTTGTAGCACACGAAAATCATCTAAATGGGGGGAATACACGCATAGAGGACCGTTTGACCTTGAAAAAGGGTCATTCTGGACGTGAGGACCAACCGGCTACATAGACAAAATCTTTACGGACGTCCACAAAAAATTTTGGCATTTTTATGTTGGAATCTAGTTTACCAAGAAAATGATTTTTTATTGCACACAAAAATCGTCGAAATAGGGGTATGCGCGCTTTGGGGCTTGTTTGAGCATGAAAACGGGTTGGGCTGGCTGTAAGGAAAAAACGGCTGCATAGGGAAAGTCTTGAAGGACTTTAAGTAAAAATTTCGGCAATTTTGACATCAAAATTCGGATCACAAAAAAAATTGTGTGTTGTAGCACACAAAAATCGTCGAAATGGGCGGAATGCGCGCTTCGAGCCTTGTTTGACCTTAAAATTAGTCAGACTGGCCTTGAAGGCCAATCGTCTGCAATGCCAATGTCTTGATGGACGTTTATGAAAAAATTCAGCTTTTTTGACATTGCAATTCGGATAACAAAAAAAAGGCATGTTATAGAACACGAAAATCGTTGAAATGGGGGGGGTATGCACGCTTCGGGGGCTAGTTTGACCTTAGAAATAGGTCGGACTGGACGTGAAGGACAACTGGCTAAATATACAAGGTCTTGATGAACGTCAACAAAAAGCTTTTGTATTTTTGATTTAGGAAACCTGATCACCAAAAATTTGTTTGATATAGACCACGAAAATCGTAGAAATGAGTGGCATGAGCGCTTCGGGGCTCGTTTGACCATGAAATGGGTTGGAATCTCCGTGAGGGCCAATAACTTTCATTGCCAAGGTCTTGACTGACGTCCACAAAAACTTTTGGCAATTTTGACGTTGGAATCCATATCACCAAAAAAATGGTCTACTATAGCACATGAAAATCGCCAAAAGGGGGGGTATGCGCGCTTTGGGGCTCGTTTGACCTTTAAAATGGGTCGTAATTTTTGTATGGGCCAACATGCTGAATACATAAGGTCATGACGGACGTACACAAAAAAATTCGGCATTTTTGACGTAAAAATCATGATTACCAAAAAATTGGTGCTCTAAAGCACACGAAAATCTTCAAAATGGTTTGTATGCCGCTTCGTATCTCATTTGACCTTGAAAATGGGTTGGACTGACCATGAGGGACAACCGACTTCATATTCAATGTATTAACCGACGTCCACAAAAAACTTTAGCATTTTTGGATGTCGGAATCCGGATTACCAAATAAAAGTTGTGTTATAGCACACCAAATTGTTGTAATGAGGGGCATGCACGCTTTGGGGCTCGTTTGACCTTGAAATAAGTTGTAATCACCGTATGGCCAATAAATTTCATGGCCAAGGTCTTAACAGATGTCCACAAATTTTGTTTGGCATTTTTGACATCAGAATCTGTATCACCAAAAACATTGTGTGCTATAGCACACGACAATCGTTGAAATGGGGGTATGTGCGCTTTGGGGCTTGTTTAACCTTCAAAACGGCTCGTACTGGACATGAGGTCCAGCCGGCTGTATATCAAAGATCTTGATGGATGTCCACAAAATATTTTGGCATTTTTAACGTTCGAATCCGTATCACAAAAAAAAAGATGGTGTGCTACATCACACGAAAATCATCGAAATGGGAGGTATGTGCAGTTTGGGGCACGTTTGACCTTAAAAATGGGTGGGACTGGCCGTGAGGTCCAACCAGTTGTACAGCCAAGGTCTTGGCAGATGTCATCAAAAACATTTGGCATTTTTAATGTTGAAATCTGGATCACCGAAAAATGTGCGCTATAGCACACGAAAATCATGAAATGGAGGGTATGCACGCTTCGAGGCTCGATTGACCTTGAAAAAGGGTCGTACTGGTCGTGAGGGACAGCCGGATGCATAGCCAAAGTCTTAAAAAATGTTTAAAAAAACATTTGTATTTTTAACATCGATAAGGGGGGTATACGTGCTCCAGGGCTCGTTTGACCTTGAAAATGGATTGTACTGGTGGTGAGGGCCAACCGGCTGCATATACAAGGTCTTGACAGACGTCTACAAAAACTTTTGGTATTTTTTATGTCGAAATATGGATCACCAAAAATGGTGTGCTATAGCACACGAAAATCATCGAAATGGGGGATATGCGCGCTTTGGGGTTGTTTGACCTTGAAAATGGGTTGTAGTGGTCGTGAGAGCAAACCGGCTGCATAGCCAAAGTCTTGAAGGACGTCCAAAAAAATTTCAGCATTTTGGACGTTAGAATCCAAATCACCAAAAAATTGTGTGATATAGCGCACGAAAATTGTCAAAATTGGAGCTATACGCGCTTCGAAAATCGATTGACCTTGAAAATGGATTGGATTAGTTGTGAGGAACAACCGGTTGCATATCCAAGGTCATGAAAGATGTCCACAAAATTTTTTGGCATTTTTGATATCGGAATTCGGATCACAGAAAAAAAATTCTGCTAAAGCACACGAAAATCATCGAAATGGGGGGTATGTGCGCTTCAGGGCTAGTTTGACCTTGAAAATGAGTATGACTGGCCGTGAGAGCCAACCTTATGCATAGCCAATGTCTTGAACGACGTCCAAAAAAAATTTGGCATTTTGGATGTCAAAATCCAAATCACTGAAAAATTGTGTGCTATAGCACACAAAAATTGTCGAAGTAGGGGCTATGCGCACTTCGAGGATCGATTGACATTGAATACGGGTCGGATTGGCCATGAAAGCCAATTGGATTAATAGCAATTGTCTTGAAGGACATCCAAAAAAAATTTTGGCATTTTGGACGTGAGAATCCAAATCACCGAAAAGTTGTTTGCTATAGCACATGAAAATTGTCGAAATTAGGGCTATACACGCTACGAGGATTGATTAACCTTTAAAACGGGTCTGATTGGACGTGAGGGCCAACCAGATGCATAGCCAAGGTCTTGATTGACATCTACAAAAATATTTGGCAATTTTGACATCAGAATTTTAATCACCAAAAAAATTATGTATTATAGCACACTAAAATCATCGAAATGGGGGGGGGGGATATGCGCGCTTTGAGGCCCGTATGACCTTGAAAATGGGTCATACTAACAAACCGGATTTATAGAAAAGGTCTTGACGGACGTCCACCAAAAATTTCGACATTTTTGACATTGAAATACGAATCACCCAAAAAATGTTATGCTATAGCTTACGAAAATCATCGAAATTGGGGGAATGCACTCTTCGCGGCTCGTTTGACCTTAAAAATAGGTCGGATTGGCCGTGAGGGCCAAACGGCTGCATAGCCAAGGTGTTGATGGACATCCACAATAAATTTAGGCATTTTGACGTCAGAATCCAGATCACCAAAAAATGGTGTGTTATAGCACACGAAAATCATCAAAATAGGGGTATTCAACTTTGTGGTTTGTTTGACCTTGAAAATGGGCCGGACTGTCCGTGAGGTCAAACCAACTGCATAACCAATGTCTTGAAGGACATCCATAAAAATGTTTTGGCATTTTTTACATCATAATCCAGAACACCAAAAAAAGTTGTGCTATAGCACACGAAAAATAGTAGAAATTGGGGTATGGGAGCTTTGAGCCTCGTTTGACCATGAAAATTGGTCGGACTTGTTGCGAGGCCCAATAAGCTGCATAGACAAGGACTTGACAGATGTCCAAATATTCTTTCAGCATTTTTGACATCGGAATCCGAATCGCCAAAAAAATGTGGTGATATCACACAAAAATCATCTAAATTTGGGTTATGCGCGCTTCGGGAATGATTGACCTTGAAAATGAATCGGAATGGCCGTGAGGGCCAACCGGCTGCATAGTCGTACTCTTGAAGGACGTCCAAAAAAATTCAGCATTTTGGATGTCAGAATTCGGATAACTAAAAAAATTATATGCTATAGTACATTAAATATCATCGAAATGGTTTGAGGTCCATTTGACCTTTAAAATGGGTCATACTGACCGTGAGGGCAAACTGGCTGCATAGACAATTTCTTTACAGAGATCCACAAAACATTTCGGAATTTTTAACGTCAGAATTTGGATCACCAAAAAAATTGTGTTCTATAGCACACAAAAATCGTCAAAATGAGGGGGAATGCACGCATAGAGGCCCGTTTTACCATGAAAATGGATCATACTCGCCGTGAGGACCAACCGGATGCAAATCCAAAGTCTTGATGGACATCCATAAAAAATTTTGGCATTTTGACTTCGAAATCCAGATCACCAAAAAAATGGTGTGTTATAAGCACACGAAAATCGTCAAAATATGGGGTATGCACGCTTTGGGCTTGTTTGACCTTGAAAACGGGTCGGACTGGACGTGAGGGAAAATAGATGCATATCCAAAGTCTTGAAGGACGTTAATAAAAAATTTTGGCATTTCTTACATCAAAATTCGGATCACCAAAAAAATGGTGTGCTATAGCACATAAAAATTGTGGAAATGGAGGGTAACACTATTCGGGCCTTGTTGACCTTTAATATGCGTCGGACTTGCCGTGAAGGACAACCAGAAGCAATTCCAAGGTCTTGATGGACGTTTACAAAAATTTTTAGCATTTTTGACGTCGAAATCCGAATAGCCAAAAAAATATTGTGCTATCAGACGAAAATTGTCGAAATGGGGGTATGCGCGCTTCGAGGCTCGTTTAACCTTGAAAACGGGTTAGAATGGCCGTGAGGGACAACTGGATGAATAAACAAGGTCTTGTAGAACGTCCACGAAAATCTTTGGCATTTTTGACATCGAAATCCAGATCACCAAAACATTATTTGCTATACCACACGAAAATCGTAGAAATGAGGGGCGTGCGCGCTTTGGATCTTGTTTGATCTTGAAATGGGTTGGAATTGCCGTGAGGGCCAACAGTATCATTGACAAGGTCTTGATGAACGTCCACAAAAAATTTTGGCATTTTGGACATTAGAATCCGTATCACCAAAAAATGATGTTCCATAGAACACAAAAATCGTCGAAAAAGAGGGTATGTGCACTTTGGGGCTCGTTTGATCTTGAAAATGGATCGGAATTGCCGTGAGGTCCAACTGTCTGAATAGACAAGGTCATGAAGTATGTCCACAAAAAAATTGTCATTTTTAACGTTGAAATCTAGATCGCCAATAAATTGGTGCTCTAAAGCACAAGAAAGTCATCAAAATATGGGGTATTGTGCTTCGGGGCTCGTTTAACATTGAAAATGGGTCGGACTAGTTGTGAAGTCCAACCGGCTGCATATCCAAGGTATTGATGAATGTCCACAAAAAGGTTCGGCATTTTTAACGTCGGAATGAGGATCACCAAAAAAATTGTGGAATCATCGAAATGGGGGGTATGTGCGCTTTAGAGCTTGTTTGACCTCGAACATAGGTCGTACTTGTTGTGAGGGTCAATCGGATGCATAGCTAAGGTCTTCACAGAAATCCACAACAAATTTTAGCATTTTGACATCGGAATCTAGATAACTAAAAAAATTGTGTCCTATAGCAGACAAAAATCATCAAAATTGGGGGACTGCGTGCTTCGCGGCTTGTTCGACCTTGTAAATGGGTCAAGCTAGATGTGATGGCCAGCCAGCTTCATAGTAAAGGTCTTGACCGACGTCTACAAAACATTTTGGAATTTTAGACGACAGAATCAGGATCACAAAAAAATATGTGCTAGAGCACACGAAAATCATCGAAATGGGAGTTACGCGCGCTTCTGGACTCGTTTGACCTTGAATATGGGTCGTACATGCAGTGAGGGAAAACCGGCTTCATATCCAAGGTCTTTATGGACGTTCAAAAATATTTTTGGCTTTTTTAACATTGAAATCTAGATCACCAAAAAATATCGAAATTGGGGGTATGCGCGCTTATGGGCTCATTTGACCTTGAAAATGGGTCAGACTGGATGTGAGGGCCACCGGCTGCATAGCCAAAGTCTTAAAGGACGTTTAAAAATATTTTTGGCTTTTTTGACATTAAAATTTGGATCACCAAAAAATGTCGAAATTGGGGGTATGCGCGCTTATGGGCTATGGGTCGGACTGGACGTGAGGGCCAACCGGCTGCATAGACAAGGTCTTTACATACGTACTCAAAAACATTAGGCATTTTTTATGTCAGAATCCGAATCGCAAAAAAAATGTTGTGCTATCACAAGAAAATCAGCGAAATGGGGGATATGAGAGCTTCGGGGCTAGTTTGACCTTGAAATACGTCGGACTGGCCGTGATGGCCTACCGGCTTCATAGCCAAGATGTAGATGGACTTCTACAAATAATTTTGGCATTTTTGACATCATAATCTGAAACACCCAAAATATTGGTGTGCTATAGCAAATGAAAATAATTGAAATGAGGGTTATGCCCGCTTCAAGCCTCATTTGACGTTGAAAATCGATGGTACTGGTCGTGAGGAAAAAGTGGCTGCATAGACAAGTTCTTGACGGACGTCCACAAATATTTTTTCGTATTTTTGAATTCAGAATCCGTATCATCAAAAAATTGGTGTTCTATGGCACATGAAAATCATCGAAGTGGGGGGTATTCGCGCTTCAGGGCTCGTTTGACCTTGAAAATGGATTGGATTGGCCGTGAGAGACAACATGATACATAGCCAAGGTATTTACTGGACGTCCAGAAAAGTTTTTGGCATTTTTGACGTCACAATTCGGATAACCAAAAAATGGTGTCTTATAGCACACGAAAATCATTTAAATGGGGGGTATGTGCACTTCGGGGCTCGTTCGACCTTTAAAACGGGTCACACTTGCCATGATGTCCAACCGGATGCATAGGAAAGATCTTGATGGACGTCCACAAAAACTTTTGGAATTTTCGGACATCAGAGTCCATATCACCAAAATATGGTGTGCTAAAGCACACGAAAATTGTCGAAATGGGAGGTATGCGCAGTTTAGGACACGTTTGACCTTGAAAATGGGTCGGACTAGCCGTGAGGAACAACAGGTAGCACAGATAAGGTCTTGATGGATGTGAACAAAAGAATTGATATTTTTGATGTCAAAATCTAGATCACTAAAAAAATGGTGTTTTACCACACGAAAATCATCTAAATGAAGGGTATGCACGCTTCAGGGCTTGTTTGACCTTGAAAACGGGTCAGATTGGCCATGAGGGCCAAGAGGCTGCAAAGACAAGGTCTTGACGATGTACACAAAAAAATTTGGCATTTTTACATCGGAATGTAGATAACCAAAAAAATAGTATGTTATACCACACGAAAATTATAGAAATAGGGGGTATGTGCGCTTCGTGGCTCGATTGACCTTAAAAATGGGTCTAACTGGCCGTGAGGGACAACCGATGAATATCCAATGTCTTAAAGGACGTTTAAAAATATTTTTGGCCTTTTTGACGTTGAAATCGGGATCACCAAAAAAGGTCGAAATTGGCGGTATGCGCGCTTAGGGGCTCGTATGACCTTGAAAATGGGTCGGACTGGACGTGATGGCCAACCGACTGCATAGCCAAGGTCTTGACATACGTCCTTAAAACCATTCGGCATTTTTGATGTCTGAATTCGAATTGCCAAAAAAATGTTGTGCTATCACAAGAAAATCATCGAAATGGGGGGTATGCGCGTTTTGGGGATCGATTGACCTTAAAAACGGGTTGTACTGGCCGTGAGGGAAAACCGGCTGCATAGAGCTAATGTCTTGAAGGACGTCAACAGAAATTTTGGCAATTTTGACGTTGAAATTTGGATCACCAAAAAAATATTGTGATATAGCACACAAAAATCGTCGAAAGTGGGGGAATGCGTGTTTCAAGCCTCATTTGACTTTAAAACGAGTCGGACTGTCCATGAGGGACAACCGGCTGCATTGCCAAGGTCTTGATGGACGTTTACAATAAATTTAAGCATTTTTGACATTGCAATACGGATCACCATAAAAAAGGTGTGTTGTAGCACACGAAAATCATTGGAATTGGGGGTATGCACGCTTCGAGGCTTGTTTGACCTTGAAAATGGGTATGACTGGTAGTGAGGGACACCTGGTTGAATAGACAAGGTATTGACGAACGTCCAGCAAAAGCTTTTGTATATTTGACGTTGAAATCTGGATCACCATTAAAATTATTTGCGATAGAACACGAAAATCGTAGAAATTAGTGGCATGCGTGCTTTGGGGATCGTTTGACCTTGAAATGGGTTGGAATCTCCGTCAGGGCCAAAAAATTTCATTGCCAAGGTCTTGACGGACGTCCACAAAAAGTTTTGGCATTTTTGACGGTGGAATCCATATCACCAAAAAATGATTTGCTATAGCACATGAAAATCATCGAAAAGGGGGATATGTGCGCTTTCGGGCTCGTTTGACCTTTAAAATGGATTGGAATTTCTGTATGGGCCAATCGGCTGAAAAGACAAGGTCATGAAGGATGTCCACAAAAAAATTTGGCATTTTTGACGTCGAAATCCGGATCACCAAAAAATTGGTGCTCTAAAGCACATGAAAATCTTCCAAATTGTGGGTTTGAGTACTTCGGAGCTCGTTTAACCTTTAAAATTGGTCGGACTGGCCGTGAGGGCCAACCGGCTGCATAGCCAATGTCTTCACCGACGTCCACAAAAATTTTTATCATTTAGACGTCGGAACCCATATCACCAAAAAAATGGTGGGTTATAGCACACAAAAATCATCGAAGTAGGGGGTATGCGTGCTTTGAGGTTGTTTGACGCTGAAAACAGGTCGGACTGGCCGTGAGTTCCAACCGGCTGCATAGCCAAATTCGTGAAGGACGTTTACAAAAAAAGTTTGCATTTCTGACATCGAAATCTGGATCACCAAAAAATTGGTGTGCTATAGCACACAAAAATCGTTGAAATGGGGGGTTGTGCGCTTCGGGACTCGTTTGATGATAAAAATCGGTAGGACTGGCCTTGAGGGACAACCGACTGCATAGATAAGGTCTTGATGGATGTCCACAAAAAACATCGGTATTTTTTGATGTTGGAATCCAGATTACCAAAAAAATATTGTGTTATAGCACATGAAAATTATCGAAAAGGGGGGTATGCGCGCTTCGTGGCTCGATTGACCTTGAAAATGGGGAGGAATGGCCGTGATGTCCAATAGGCTGCACATCCAAGGTCTTGACAGACATCTACAAAACATTTTGGTATTTTTAACGTCAGAATCTGGATCACCAAAAAATTGTCAGCTATAGCTTATGAAATCCGAGAAATGAGGGGCATGCGTGCTTGGGGGCTTGTTTGACCATGAAATAAGTTGTAATTGCGGTATGGACAATAAATTTCATCGACAATGTCTTCACAGACATCCACAAAAAATTATGGCATTTTTTATGATTGAATTCGCATCACCAAAAAAGTTGTGTGATATAGCACACGAAAATTGTTTAAAAGAGGGGTATACACGCTTTCGCTCTCGTTTGACCTTGAAAATAGGCTGGAATTTTTGTGAGGGAACCGGATGAATATACAAGGTCATGAGAGATGTCCATAAAACAATTCAATATTTTTGAACGTCAAACTCCGATTCACCTAAAAATTGGTGCTCTAAAGCACACGAAAATCATCGAAAATGGGGGTATGTGCGCTTTAAGACTCGTTTGACTATGAAAATGGGGTCAAAATGTCTGTGAGGGACAACCGTCTGCATAGACAAGGTTTTGATGGAAGTCTTCAAAATGTTATGGCATTTTTGACGTCAGAATCCGGATCACCAAAAAAATGTGTGCTATAGCACATGAAAATCGTCGAAATGGGGGTTCGCTTCGGGGCTCATGTGACCTTGAATACAGGTCAGACTAGCCCTGAGGTCCAAGTGCTGCATATCCAAAGTCTTGATGGAAGTTTACAAAACATTTAAACATTTTTGATGTCGCAATCAGGATCACCAAAAAAATGGTGTGCTATAGCACACGAAAATCATCGAATGGGGAATATCCGTGCTTTGGGGCTTGTTTGACCTTGAAAATGGTTCAGACTAGTCGTGAGAGCAAACCGGCTACATATCCAAGGTCATGACGGATGTTCGCAAAAACTTTTGGCATTTCTGACATC